>JAWWEW010000001.1:28348483-28456887 GCA_035583185.1 Anabacerthia variegaticeps | reverse complement strand
AGCAACTTAGAGTGTAGTAATGTTATTTTAAAAAATGTCATGTAAATGTTTCTTAGGCAATAGATGAGTTCCACAAACTTTTATCTTAACTCTTGTTTTATGCTCAGTGATGAAACAAGTCAACCTAACTACCCTTAAGCAACGTCCAATAAAGCGAGCTCCCTTTTCTATCAATTCATTCAGGTAAGCAAATAAAAGAAAAACCTCCTTATTTTTATTTTATTCCTGATTCTTCTATGTAAAATGAAACAAAAATGTTTTATCTTCATTGTTTATATTTACTTGCTTTTTGCATGGAACAATTTGAGAGGTGAACCACGGTGGGCAGAGCTAGTCGAGTGAAGAAGACATTTCAACAGAGAAGAGTGACAAGAGAATTTTTAGTTTATTTTTTATCTTTTTTTTTCTGAGAAAGTAAAGAACTTGTATTGGGAGAGGGAAGGCATGCTGTATACTGATATCCTTTGGCAAGGTTCTTAAAGCTGTGCCTGACTTTAGCAGTTGGATTCACTTGCTCTGAATACCTGTTGAATGAGAATTGCTGTGGGGAAACAGCAGCAAAAACAGCATAGTTTGTTCCAGTGACTTCATAAATTATTTAGAAGTGTTATTGTAACAGCAAAAAAGATTGAGTTATATTTTCTCGCCCGTGTTTTAGTCATTTGCTCTAAAATTATTTGAAGTTAAAAGAAATTGCATTGTAACAACCAGATTTTTTTGAGTCTAATTGCTTCAGATAGGATGTTTTTACCATTTGATCACTCATTAGATGAAAAGCTGCGCTGATGTAAATCTGATACTCACTAAACAATAAACTGAACTATGCAGTGATACTACCACAGGTGAAATTGATTACATGGAATATGTGTGATATTTTTCCCCAGATAGTTTCTGAGAAATAATTTTAGTTCTGAATTGTAGTCTGATTATACGTTCAAAAACAAATTTATTTGTCATAAGAAATGTAGTAGCAATCCGTTTACACTGACTTTCAAGAAGGTCTGTTTTTTTTTGAAGTGTCAACTGTTTTTTCACTAGATATTTGCTGAACAGTGCAGGCAATGAAATTGCAATATATTTTTTTTGTTTCTTCAATATAATTGCATTCAGTACTCTGGTTTCCATATGATGACATTCTTTACTTTCAGGAAGTTCCTTCTTTAGTCCCAGTTTTAAGGCGTAAAAACTGCTACACATGTAGTGTATATACTTAAAATGCTCTTTTTTAGGGTTAAGTTTTGATGTGTTTCTGAAAAAAGAATCAACTTTAATTTTCAAGTATGTATTTCTAACATGATGCTTTTAATTACTTCAAATGAGGGATCAGTTTCCAGACAATAGGCTAGTTGTAATTCCTGATAGTTTGGAGTGTTCAGGCTATATCTTCACTGTCACATTTCTAAATCAGTGTTGCAGAACTTTTTGTTGTGAATCTTTTTGACCACTCCTTCTGATTTATCTCCCTATTTTTTTTCTTGGGTAGATGGTGTATTCAAATTGGTCATTGCCATGGTTTATTTATAAAAAGCTAAGGCAGAATTTGAATAGAAAATAAGACCTCTTGTCTTTGACCTTACCTGCTGCCAACAGCCTTTGAACTAAAACCCTAAGTATGGTTTTTGGTTTTTTGCATACTGTATTGTTTGAAACAGGAGTTTGACAGAAAAAAAATGCCTTGTGTCTTTGGTGTGATGTATTTTTACCTTTTTTTGTTTGAAGTTTCATCTGTGAAAATGAGGCTATCCCTATGCCTTCACACTGGGAGAATGTAAATACTGAGGAGCCGTACCAGGTAAGAGTTGGTATGCAAGTTGGTTAAAAATATATGATAATGAATTAATGCATCGAATTGAAATCGTACTAACCTCTTTTTTTCCAGCTTATTCCATTGCAAAGGAAAACAAATGAATATAATGAAGTTTCTAGTCTCTTTGGAAAAACAATGGATAGCCACCGAATTAAAAGAATTAAGAGAATACAAAATCTAGACTTGTGGGAGTTTTTTTGCAGGTGAGATTATTTCTAAAACCAACAGTTTTAGGATTGTTAATAGAGTGAGTTTTTGAAGTCATGTAGCAGAAATATGTGTAAATGTTTTTGTTATTAATGGAAATTTGTGTTACTTTTTAATCTTTAAAAAATTTTCCTCTTTGTCATTTCTCTTTATTCAAACTTCCATTTTCAAGACTCTAGCTTTTACAGGTCCAGAAATGTAGCATTTGTAGAAATTCATTAGGTGTAGTGTAGCACAGATAAGACTAATTCATTACAGATGTTCAGAATGTCCACATGGTAGATGCCCATAATACTTCCAGTGAAGTAAGGAGAAAATAAATTTTTTGTAGAATAATTAATTGAGAGGATTGTCTTGTTTTCATTTTTACTGAACAAAGCAGGTGAATTTTTTTGTCGTGTTGAATTTCTCAACTATATGAAACCTAGAACAGAATTAAGTGTCTAATTATCACATACTGCAATTTCGTCAAGCCTAATGTGCTACAAAACCTTGTTCTAAGTTCCTCTAATTTTCCCTCATCATGTTGGAAGAAATAGGAAGTGCCCAGTTCTGCATCCACAGTCTTAAGCAGTTGTATTTGACAGAAGTTATTTGTGTAGTCTCTCAGGAGTACATATCAGAAGTTTTATAGATGTATTACACTAATAAAACCAACTGAACTAAGTTAAATAGTGAGCAAATTAAGCAGATTTATATTACAATTTTGCATAAGTTACATGATCTTTTTGGAAGATATGTAATTGTTAATTGAAAGCTATATCATTAATACATACAAGGAAATGAATTTCCTTATAATGCTGATGCTTAAGTTACCATATGCTTAATTGTTTGTTTATTCTCGGAGAAGTAGGGAAAAGGGTCAGCAGAACTGCTGATTTGGACTTCAGAGGTCAGACTTTGGCTTGTTTAGAAGACTGTTTGACAGAGTCCCTTGGGAGGCAGTCCTGAAGGGAGAGGAATACAGGAAGGCTGGGCATTCTTCAGGAAGATCCTAAAGGCTCAGGAGCAGGCTGTCCCTATATGCTGGAAGACAGGCAGTCGAGGAAGAAGACCAGCCTGACTGAACAGACAGCTTTGGCTGGAACTTAGGGGAAATAGTGAGTTTATGACCTTTGGAAGAAAGGGCAGGCAACTTGGGAGGATTAAAGGATGTTGTGCTGTTTTGCAGGGAAAAAACTGGATGGGCCAAAACCCAACTAGAACTTAATCTGGCTACTGCTGTAAAAGACAATAAAAAAGTTTTTTAAATAAATCAGCAACAAAAGGAGGGCTGTGGAGAATCTCCATCCTCTTCCAGATGTGGGGAGAAAAGTAGTGACAAAGGATGAGGAAAAGGCTGAAGTACTTAAATACTGAGGCAAAAGAAGGCATTAATAGTAACACCGGTTGTTCTCTGGGCACCCAGACCCTGATCTGGAAGACAGACAGGGAGGAGAATGGAGCCCCATAATTCAAGGGGAAATTCTCAGTGACCTGCTACACCAGTTAGACACACACAGGTCTATGGGGCTGGATGGAATCCACCTGAGGGGACTGAGTGACCTGGTAGAAGTGTTCACCAAGCCACTCTTACCAGCAGTCCTGGCTCACTAGGGAGGTCCCAATTGACTGGTGGGGAGCAAACATGACACCATCCGTGAGAAGCATTGGAAGGAGAATCTAGGAAACTATAGGCCTGTTAGCCTGACCTTGGTGCTGGAGAAGATCGTGTAACAGCTCATTTTGAGTGCCATCCTATGGCATTTACAGAACAACCAGGGGATCAGGCTCAGTGAGCATACGTTTAGGAAAGGCAGGTCTCGGTTGACCAACCCTGTCTTCTATGACAGGGTGACCCACTGTGGATTTTGTTTACCTGTACTTCATTAAAGCCTTTGACACTATTTCACACAGCATTCTGGAGAAGCTGGCAGCTCCTGGCTTGGACGCTTGTTCAGTGGTTAAAATGCTGGCTGGATGGCTTAGCCCAGAGAGTGCTGGTGAATGGAGTTACATCCAGGTGGCAGCCAGTTACTAGTGGGGTTCCCCAGGGCTCATTGTTGGGGCCAGTCCTGTTTAGTATCTTTATCAATGATCTGGATGAGGGGATTGAGGGCACCTTCAGTCAGTTTGCAAATGACACCAAGTTTGGGTAGGAGGGTTGATCTGCTGGAGGTTAGGAAGGTTCTGCAGAGGGATCTGGACAGGCTGGATTGAAGGGCTGAGACCAATTGTATGAGGTTCAACAAGGCCAAGTGCCAGATCCTGCACTTGGGTTACAACAACCCTATGCAGCACTACAGGATTGGGGAGGAGAAGCTGGAAAGCTGTCCAGTGAAAAAAGGACCTGGGAACACTGTTTGACAGCCGGCTGAACATGAGCCAGCAGTGTGCCCAGGTGGGTAAGAAGGCCAGTGGCATCCTGGCTTGTATCAGAAATAGTGTGGCCAGCAGGATGAGGGAAATGATTGTTCCTCTGTACTCAGCACTCCTGTGTTCAGTTTTGGGCCCCTCACTACAAGAAAGACACTGAGGTCTGGAGCATGTCCCAGGAAGGACAACGAAGCTGGTGAAGGGTGTGGAGCACAAGAGTTGTGAGGAGCAGGTGAGGGAACAGGGACTGTTTGTAAAGGAGGCTCAGTGGGGCATCTTATTCAGCTACCTGAAGGGAGGTTGTAGTAAGTAAGCGTCAGTCTCTTCTTCCCATGTAACAAGCAATGGGACAAGAGGAAATGGCCTCAAGTCGTGCCAGTGGAGGTTTAGATTGAGTATTAGGAGAAGTTTCTTCCCTGGAACAGGCTGCCCATGGCAGTGGTAGAGTCACCATCCCTGAAGGTCGTTAAAAGATGTGTAGATGTGGTGCTTAGGGACATGGTTTAGTGGTGGACTTGGCAGTGTCAGGTTAATGGCTGGACTCAAGGGTTTTTTCCAACCTAAATGATTCTGTGATTTTAACAGGTTATATTTACCTGTTTAAGTATTAAGACTTATTTGCTTGGCCTTGTGTTTCATCATCTACCTTCCTAGAATTAAGTTGCTGTGGAGGTGTATTTATACATAAATCTTAATTCCTGAGAGTAGGAGTAGCAAGCAGGCCTCAAAGTAAATGACCTTTGAGTCTCCAGTGTAGATGGCAGAGGGAGGCTAGGGAAGACCTTTTTTTTGCTTAGCTTAGGTACTGATAATCGTTTGGAGACTGTACTAGTTTTCATGAATGGTCAGTGAGTAGAATTCATGGTTTAAGAACTCTGAATCTGTAGATGCTGTGCCAAAATACTCTCAAGGTATGAAACTGAGAATAGGAATTAGGATCGCCATATAATTGACTACAAACCAAGGTACTTTCTAGTACTTGTACAGTATAAAAGTATATGGAGAAAAGTAATTTCAGTTTTAAATTTTTTTTCCTGTATTAAAAAAATACAAGTAACAATGAAAATTTCTGGAATAAATGTATGCAATTGAGGCTTAGCTGCTTTTCTGCTGAGGGTAAAATACTGCCTTGGAGTAGATGGGCTTACAAACACTGGTGAAGAAATCATTGCCTGGTAGTATATTAAAAAGAAATAGGTATTCCAGCATTGCAAATTCACTAAAAGTTCTTTTGGTGTCCCAGGTAGGAATGTTAAAAAGAAGATGAAGCTTAGTCTAGCATGTTTTTGTTTATACATCTCAGTTTGGAATTGTAGAGAAGTACAGCAAGTAAAAACTGTGTTGGTCAGTGAGATTACTTATGTGCTTGCATATGTACAAAGAGCATGTTTGTGGGTATTTAGTTTTGTGTCAGATTTCTCCTTTTATTGAGTGAACTGGCTGTACAAGAACTTTCTGAGTGCTGGATCACCTTAATTTTGTTGAACCGGATTAGCTTGTCACTGCTGGTGGAAAGTGCTAAGATGATGCTTTTTAAAGCAGTTGAAGTCCTCGATTTCTGTTCCAAATGAAAAAAAAGTCCTATTGTGGCATTTCTGCAGAACCAGCTTTCCAGTGTGTCTGATATATTCTACTACTTCTGAGGAACAATTGCTACTTAAACTTTCACTGTTTTGAAAAAGTGTTTTGTTTAATTGGTAAAATCAGGGATTACATTTGAGCACTGCTTGAATGATTATTTGTATCATTGTAGTCATTCAAATACATTTGCCTCTTACAATAGTTCCTATATTAATGACAATTTTAAATTGGTTTTAGGAAATAAACTGGTCAGAGATAGTGAAGGATTGTTTCAGAGCATTCTTTGGCAATTGATAATGCACTTTTTCTATAAATTTGTTCTGTTCCCCTGTTTCAAGACATTTATGTATTGCAGAGTTCAGCAGCAACAATAGAAGGCTGATAATAGAAAAAATTCAAATATTCAACATTACTAACTCATATATCCAAAGATGTTTCCTCACACAGGTAGTGTTCTCAAGATGCAGGGAATCTTGTCTCCTAGGTTTTGTTGAACTGCCAGTAGGGTGGAACTTGAGTTCCTGGAGCCTGTCTGCCTCTGATAAAAAAAAAATCACAAATGAGATTAGCAGTGAAACCTCCCAGATGCCACTGAGATTATACTGACATTCTTCCGATTTGGAAAGCAGCTGTAGGGAAGAAAACACACATACACAAAAACTGAGTTGCCAAGACATAGGTTTGCAGACTGCATCTGAACTGTAGGCCCTGAGAACTCTTCCCCAATTCAAGAATGCACTCCAGTTATAAGCAGATTACTTAATTTGATGAACCCAAGTGTGTAGCACTGTGGCTTTTATTGGAAGAAAATTCAGGTACATAGACAAGAACAAAACTATGATGTGCTCTGACTTGTTTTTGTCTGGACAGTCAAGGGATCATAACTACGAACAGCTTAGTGAGTTAGACACAGCTACAGAGTCAACTTCTTCATGGATCTCAGCAGAGCCCAGCTGACATCCAAATCACTCAAAGTTTGATGGAAAATATGTCTGTTCTTTAATTGGAGATGTGCTATGGCCTTCTGCCCATGAGACTGTAATACACGTTCACCTGTAGTCTAAAGTGGGGGTTTTGTTGTTTGTTTTTTTTTTCAAAATTCTAGACTGATGTAACCCTGCCAGTGTATGACTTAACTCTTTTAAAAAGTATTAATGAACCATAAATTCAGAAAAACATTATGAAATGATCATGTGGAAGTAAATTTGCCAAAAAAATAAGGTGATTTTATTTTTAATACTTTCGCAGTTTATCTAGGTAATAGAATTTATAACCTACCAGCTTTGCTATGTTTCCCACGATGCAATTTAAATATGTGGAGGGAACAAAATGTGAGAAAAATTAAAAATGTATCTGCAGAAAATGACCACACTAAAACTAATGCCAAATGAGCAATGTTGATAAAATTAGTATAAAAGAAGTTTTTTCTTAATCTTGACCTATGCTTGGAAATAGTCCACAGCGTTCAGAAAAGTGTGATTTCTAAACATGTACCTTAATAATTCTGACCTGTTAAAGAAACTGGAACCATCTAGGTATGTTTTAGGTCTGTCCCCTCTGCAGTGTTTTCACAGTAGTAACTTAATGTGATTGTGCAGCTGTTTGTAATGCTGTGTTACGTGTTCTCTGTAGGAAAAAAGCTCAACTGAAGAAGAAAAGGGGTGTCCCAACAATTAATGAGCAGATGCTATTTCATGGCACCAGCAATGAATTTGTTGAAGCAATATGTATTCATAACTTTGACTGGAGAATAAATGGGATGCATGCTGCTGTATATGGAAAAGGTAAGTACAGTTGTCACACACAACAGTTTGGTAATCTTAAGAGTTCGCCATTGTTAAGTGTTCACTATAGATTGCAGTTGATGATTTATGCCCTCTATTTATCCAAGACTTGTTTAATGTGGCTGTGCTATTACATCAAGTGGAATGAAGAAAGCTAAGATGCAGTAAGGAATGTAATCACAACTGGCTGGTAGGACCAGGGAGCATGGGGAAGGGATGCCCAGCAAAACAGCTTTCATCACAAGACAATCTCCCTACTAAAATGTTTACACTAAAAATATTTGGTCATATTGCTATAATTCAGTCATTTAAATAAAAGAAAAAAAGGATTGCTAATGAACATGAAAGAGTAGCCATTTTTCATCATCCTGGTACCCATATCCATGCTCTAATGGTTAGGCTGTTGTGGTAAAAATGTCTTAAAATTTTTTTGTTTTATTTGAAAGGGACATACTTCGCAAGAGATGCATCATATTCCAGCCATTTCTGCAAAGAGAGCATGAAGCATGGAGATACTTTCCAGATTCATGGCGTGAATCTGCAGCCTCATCTGCATAGACCAGATAAAGTCATGTTTCTTGCTCGTGTATTAACTGGTGACTATATTGGTGGTGATTCAAAATACATTAGACCTCCTTCAAAAGATGGAAGTTTTGTGAACTTGTATGACAGCTGTGTGGATAACACTTGGAACCCAAAGATCTTTGTCATCTTCGATGCCAACCAAATCTACCCTGAGTACTTAATAGAATTTTGTTAAGTTTGAACTGAGTATTGTTTGTGTCTTTTTGATACTTTTGTTCCTTTTGTAAAGACAACAACATAACACGAAGTGTGAAAGGAGAGAAGTGAAAGAAAAGGTGGCATACATTTATGATGGAGGGAAGCTATTAATATATAAGAGGGATTGCTGAACTGTTTTTAAAAACCTGTAAATTTTACTAATGCATTTTTCAAATGTAAAGACTATAAGAATTTGAAATTGCTTAGTGAGCCTTAAACACACTGGGCATTGGTAAGTTTTCAAAGGCAAGATTTATGTTCTGATTTTTTAAAATATATTAAAAGTATTTATTCATGTGGTAGAAATATGCCTCTAATATAGTATGCATATGATGAAACTAATCTTTTATAAAGATTGTCTATAAAACATAAAATAACAACAACGACAGCAGCAAAACCCCAGGGGACTTGGCTACATATGTGTGTGTGTGTCTGTGTTCTGTATATATGTGCTTTGTGTTTGGAGATCTCTTAGTTTGGATTCTAAACCTGTTGAAAAAATAAATCTACAGCACTTCCATCAGTTTTCTCCAGATAGAATTCAATAAATACGTTAGGTTTAACTTTAGGTACATTTTACTGTAAGCTTCAGTTCTATACTTGCAGAATTACAAAGCCCAAAGCCCTTGCACTAGGATTTGAACTTTGGTTTTGACAGAATTGAGGCCAATAAGCTCTTGTGGTTGTTAATTGTGTTGTATACAATTGTTGAACTCACTGTTGGGATATCAGCAGTGCCATACACCTTTCTGAGTTTTTATTCTATGGAATTTTTGCCATCTTGTTTGGTATTCATGTGCTGCTGTGATTCTTGTCTGTTTGGAGTTTAAGAAGCACTCTGTGCTCTTGTATTTACTGTTACTGAAGACATTGTTTAGATTAATGTTACTGGAAATAATACAGTTAAACTAACAATGAAAATTTCAAAAGAGGCCATTCTTTAAACACTTCAATGGAAACTTTTCTGTAACAGTTGTGTAGACCAGGTTTTCATAGCTGGTATAGTTGTCAAGTTAAAGAGTATTTTTCACATGCATAAAGAACAAAAGTAACAATATTTGGCTGAAACCCAAACTTGAGTACCTAAAAGCATGAAGAACCTGAAGAAGTGGCTGTTGCAGTGAAATGCACTTACATGTTAAACGATTGGCTATGAAATTGTGTCCCTAGTGTTCTTCTGTGTTAAAGGACCTAAGTAGCACTATTGGACAAAGTTGAAGACTTTCTAGGCTTTGTCTTTGGTTATGACCAGTAACAGTTCCCTATAGAAATAGTATATAATTGTGGCAGATATACGGTGGTCTGTATTGGTTTATTACATAATTGTTAATGGACTTTTTGGATCAAAGGCTATGTTTAAAATCTCTTGTATTTAAAAGGCACTGCGACTGCTGGCATAACAAGATCTGCTCAAAGTCTTACTAAACTGATGGAACTAGAAGCAGAATATAACTACATATCTGGTCATAACTGAGGACAAGTATCTCTTCCTTCTCTTTAGTGCTATTATTGTTGCCTGTGAGTAGATCTTGCACAAGTTGTATGACTGTATTTGTAATTTCATGGCAAGTTTTCCTTTTGCTTCTATCCCTAAACCATTTAGGGCTAAAATTCATTTTCCTTTATTTTAGGAAGTATGATTTCTGATCCCAGTTGGGAATTCTAGGTTCTACTCTTGTAGGTATGATTTGTGTTTGATTCACTACTATGCTGGTTGTGCAAAAGGCACTTTGTTCCCCAGATTGTATAAAGTAATAGTAAATCACCCAGGGAATTTGCGTATTATTGACTCCTTTTTATTCTTTTACAGTATTCTACAGAACATACATGTTGTGAAACTAACAAATACATGTACTGTTTTTCCTTTGATTTGGTCTTTTTATTTTTCCTGAGGTCTGAACTGACTGTTTTAGTTTAAGAAAAGTGAAGTTTCTTTTTTAGTGTCTCATGGACACAAAATACCATGATCTATACTGATGTTAGAGACTTTTCCGATTGTTTGTATGGTAGTGTCTTGTTTGCTGCATAATGCAAATTGAATGGCAGAATCTTAATCTTACCACATCACTGCACAGTTGAAGTTTTAACTCTTCTTTCAATGTAGTGTTCTGCTTTTTGGCATCTATTTTTGTGCTGCTGAATTTTGTTATTGGAGCAGTCTGTAAAGTAACCATCCTTTTTCTGGCAAGGGAAGGGAGATTTTTATTGCAAGCAAAGTCCAGAACTGTACAAGTAGCCTATACAGGAAATAGTTGGACTTAAAAAAAGGAGCAGTGCAAGGGGAAGGGAAGAAAATAATTTCTTAGCCTAAGGAGTGTTAAAAAAAATAAAAGGGATTTTGGTCTAATTCTGGGGAAGGAAACCTGCTACTTTCCGTTACTATTTCATGTAGTGAAACTTTATGTTCCATTTTGGTTTTACGCCAGTGCAAGAGAACATGTCATTCTCTTATGTGTCTTGAGCCAAGGTAAAGCTTTCTTACTAAATTATCCTTGTGGTAGAAGGATTTCACATGAGCAAAACACTTCAGTATGACAGAAATAAGATCAGCTCATACTGTCCTCCTGGGCCAGCTTTGCATTTAAGAATGGGCGTGTACTCAATTATTGCCAAACAGATCTCATTTCATCCAGAGCAGTTTGGGAGAGTGTCTTTCTGCATTCCAGTTCATTTACAGGGCCAGTTTGTACAAACTGGTTTTTAATGGATGTTCCAGTACACTCCCATCCAACTTAGACAAGATGTATCATGTACCGGCTACAGTTTGTGACTTAAATTCAAGGAGTACATTGGATGCCAGTTCAGCTGGTGGTTTGAGGACAACTCTCATCCTTTTTAAAGGATGCTGTGTTATCAGCACACAAGATCTTAGCGGGAAGGCTCAAGTGAATTTTTGCAGTCCACACAGTGGAAATTACTTTCAGGAAGGTGAGCATGTCAGTCTTAAAATTCCCTTGACCTAAATGTCCATCAATGCTGTAACTATTGTTATTTTTAGGCACTGTCCAAAACATGTGGCTTGCAGAACAGAACAGGTCTGCTCCAGTATAGCCATCTACTCCTCACAAGTTGTCAAAAAACTATGAGGACTGACAGATGGAATACTTTGTAATGTATTTGCATCTCCCATGCTTCTCTTGCTTTTCTCTGCTGCCACAACCCTGCACAATCAGTGAGGGTATTTAGGGGCATAATCTTTGAGCAGGCAAAATAAGAATGTGGTTGCTTGGCTGCTTTTGGGTTCTTTTAACTGAGATAGATGCACACATTGACATGATTTTCTGACATGATTTTTTCATAGAAAAGCCTATGTCCGCAAGCCACACTGAAGGTCAAATGTGGGTTTTTTGCAAAATACATATATTTCACAGCAGCTGGACTGGGGGACCGTGGCCCAGATCCTAGGCCTCTTGAGTTGCTCTCTTAGTCCAGCTTGAATTTTGCTGGTGAATATGCACACACACCCCAGGCACACCAAAACTGGGGCAAATGTAGACTTCCACCACAGCTGGCACCAGGCACACAGTTACTCATGGTTCCGTTTCCATGGCGCTGAGCTACTTCTCTGGCTCGTGCTCTCTCCCTGGCAGCTGGTTTTGGGAACAGATGCTGTTCCTGCCCCAGTGGCTGGGGAAGTTCAAGACCCCTCCTGGCTCCAGTAGCTGACATGGGGACCCCACTCCATCGCTGGTCTCACCCCAGGAGCTGGCACTAAATTCCCCTCATGTGCACAGTGGCTTGACAGTAGCTGGCACTGAGTCCTTCCAGCATGTTCACAAGGGAGAGAGTGAGCATACACAGAGAGATGCTTAAGAAAACATTTCATAAGAGAGAAGAAGCAAGACCAGACTGCATTGGGCAGGCATGGCACTTGGCCAGACAAATTTATTGACCAGTCCACCGGCCCCTCTTACACCCATTTGTGCCTACCCCCTTTGTTCTCCTCGGCTCCCCCTTCCCCTGTGCATCCCCTACCCCAGTACAGCTCCATTGCTTCCTGCACCCCTCACAGTCCAGTCTCCTGATAGTTCCAAAGTCCAGGCTGATCTTCTGGAAGTGGCACCTATGGTTTCTTGATAATCCATCAGTTAGTGTGAATGGTGAGGTTTGCTTTTTGTCTTTGTTTCTGTGTTTGTCTTGACAAGTCTGTGTCTTGGTATATTTCGTTTCTGCTTTCCCCCTTTTTCTCTTAGCTTTCTCACTGCCAGGTCCCCAGTCAGATAACCTCACTGGAATAAACGTCTTCATACTCTTGTGTGCCTTTATCAATTGATGTGACTGACTAAGTTTGGTGCTCATCACAGTTTCCCTTATCATGTCAGATAGGTATGTGTCCCCTTTATGTTCTTGCTTATGGCTTCTTTCTTATTGTCCCTGCTGCATTGGAGAAGGTCCTTGACCAGACACCCTTAAAGGAGTAGATATTCTCCTTCCACATAGTCGTACAGATAATTACGCCACATAACATGTCCTGCGATTCTGGTTCCACATTTGTCCTAACTTGGGGATTTAGTTGGACAGGCACATTTCATTCCTATGGTAATGAATGCAGTTAGGATTGTTTGCAGAGTTTTCATCCTGATCCCTGGACAAGAGATGGCCAAAGTGAACATAAAGACTGAAAGCTTGCAAGTCGTATGATATGGAGTGGATTTTAAGGGCCCACTTCGATGTACAGAAGTAGGAGAGTATTTGGTGTGTAGTGCAATAAGCAAGAAAAAAATTGCAGTGTAATGAAGAGAGGGTATAAGTATGGGGAAAGGATAAAGAAAATAAACTGTACCCATTATGACAGTATCAGTTCCATGGAATACCATAAAATGAGTTTCTCTTCCTTGTCTGCTTTGAGCTGTTAAGGGTTGGATACTGCTGTCATATTAAGGATGGCAAACCAGCTGGTCCAGGCTCTTTGCACACTTATTTGCAGACATTTGAAGATTAATTTACTGCTGCTACTTTTAGAGTCTTTTGCAAAAGAGATTGTGACTCCACTGCTAGAAACAAGTCTGAAGCTATGCTCTTCTCAGCTATTGACTTTGCTAACTAGAAATGCCATTAATTTCTATATTTATATTTTGTTTGCCTCTTGCCTTAGAATGTCTTTTATGGTTCAGTTGGGGTTTTTTTTGTTGGATTGTATGTTTTTTGTTTGGTTGGTTTTTTTTCTTTTTTTTTTTTTTCCCTTCAGTATTTTCCTTCCTAGAAAAATGGGTGGGTTTTTTCCAGTTAGAGAGGGATGAAAGATGAACAAAAAAGGATAAATGTATCAGCATTTGGAGAAGCTGTTTGGTCCTTGTGCTGAGACTGTCCTTATCAGGAAGGCAGGTAGTGGGAATGACATGTTTTCTATCTGAAGCCAAGAGCACTTAGATCCATTTCCTGTTTCAGCCTTCTAGCCAATAAATGCCAAATTTAATTTAAAGGGAGTGAAATCATATTGACACCGAAAGGAACAAGCTTAAATGTTTCTTCTCTTTGCTCGGGTTCTCCACTGATACAGTTTTCTTCCCTTTGACTAGAAAATCAGTGTAATATATAAACCAATACAGGTGGTATCTGACTCATGTCCTGGTTTCATGAACAATATAAGGCAACATAAGGCTTTAGCCTGCTCACCTCCCTCTTTCTGTTCCCATGCTCCCTTGCATTCGTGTAGTCATAAAGTGAAACAGATGAAAGATCTAGATTGTTGTTGAAAAATGATTTGAAGGGAATATGCTAATGCGGTTTATTGTATTAAGTAATGTGTTTGGTTACAGAACTGTTGGCGATCAAGTAGCTAGTACATGTAATTTCTTTTCTAGTCATTATCTACCTTTGAGTCGGTGAGAGCTGTCCAGGAAAGTAATCCCAACTGAGAAGAGTGGCTGCAAATTAGGCTTTCAAAGGATGATTGGATATTGGATACACTGTTATTATCTATGTGTTAACTAGGAGGATTACTTTTAAAATACTTGCTTCTATAAAAGGACTGACTGACACAAATACTTTCACTGCAGATTTTTTTTTAACACAGCTGTTGAGAATACTGTGTCCCTGACAAAGCTGTATCAGCTAATAACTGGATGTATATGAGAGTGACTTAAATAGCAGCTCCAGACTGATTTTTTTAATTGTTTTTATTTTTAGTATAAGAAGTATAACCCAAAGCAATGGGATAAGACAAGGACAAGAGATGGAAATACTGGGGGGCAAAAAAAAGATCAATGGGAGAAAAATGGTTACACAAGTGAAATGGTGCATGTGTGTGCATGTACACTGGGGCTGGGGAGTGGATGCAAGAAGGGGAGGGAACTTAAAAATATTAGTGCTTTAAATTGGTCCTTCAAAAATTTTAAACTCAGTTTTCATGCTAATGATCTTCCTGAATGTTTAGCAGTGTATTCCCAGTGGCACAGGATGTTGGATAGAGAGTCAGGGGACCTGTAGTCAAATTTTCAAATGTGTTGGCACTTTGTGATGAGAGCAGACTTACAGAAGTGGTACACTTAATGATACAGAACTGTCAAAAATGAGAGATGTCACTACAGCACCTCTTCTGAGCACTGTTGTAAGGAGTGTGGGGATAGCAAAGTATTGCTTCTCCTGTAGACATAACTGGCTGGCTTCTCCTGGGGCTTCCTGAAATATCTCCACACCAGTGACATCGCATACATCTTGTCTTTGCATGTCTTCCATGGCAAGTGTGGGGTATCAAATTTACTGTACTTGATTGATCACTCTAGTGTGACAGAAAGAGCAAAAATGTTATGTTTTATGTTAATGAATTGGAGGAAACTCATAATGCTCTAAATTGTCTGCTCTATGAAGCAACTGATTTCTGGAAAGCAACTGTCTAATATATGCTGTGTGCATATATTAGTTATTGCAATAGATCTCCTTTTTTCTTGGCCTTTAGCTGCTGTGATGGTAAATATGACTGATTTCCAATTTCAGAATACAAACCTGCTCTTGTGTGTTTGTAAAAAACAGGTTTCTATCAAGCTTGCTCATAAGGTGGTGAGTTTCTGAAGGTTTTCCTTTGATGCACAAAATCCTTCACTGGACAGAATTCAACACTGTTTATGAGAACTGCATTCAGGAAGACAGTATAGTTCTCTCTTTATAATAACCATGCATTTAAACTGAAAGCTCTGAGTGGAAGAGGTGACTAACAGAGCTTCTAGCTATCAGCGCACTTCAGCTGTTTCTGGGCTGGAATCTATGAAGTGTGTCATCACAGATGGACAGCTTGTGGACAAAAATATGCAGTTTACCACCTCAGCATAACTGTGGGGGGAATTGGTATGGCAGTATATAATTAATGCTGGATTTGATCCAGTATACCTTTCCCTAAGAGAGAAGATCAAGATTTTTAATGGCAGTATGCTTTTAAGATTGGTTTATGGTTCAGCAAACTGTGGAATATTGAGTAAAATTAGAACTGTACCATGGCACAGACTGAGAGAGAAGTTCATCTACTGTACTGCTGGCTCCACATCCTCACAGGGAAACATTCTAAAATAGTGTTTTTCTTTTAAAATAAAAATTAAATGCTAATTCTTTTCAGTTTGAGAAATACGAAGAGCGTGGCTGTAAAATGTGATAGGAAAAAAAAATCAACATGAAGAACTGATTTGAATGTTCCCCTGGGAATGTTGTGGTTTTTAATATTTCAGAAATGGGTTTGCTTAGCCCTGAGGGAAAGGGATTGGAAGAGCATGATAGACGTGAGCATGCACAAAGACTCTATGTTCAGTATTAAGGGGGAAGAAATAGGTCACTGTATATTAGATAGCGAATTTGGTTTCCTTTAAAACCACAAGAGGAAGAAAGTCCTGAGCTGCAATTGGGAAGGGTGGATACTGTTTTCTGAGGGACAGGGCAAATAAGCAATGCAGATCTTAAGTCTCCTTGCTTTGTAAGCTCTTGATATACACAAATACACCTGTTTATTCATGCTTTATTACTGAGCTGATGTTGCCTTACTGGAAAAAGTGCCATTTTATGCAACAGCTCTAATTATTCATGTACCAATGCTGAGCTACCTATGGTTTAAGGAGAACATTTTTCATGCAGGCTATATGGAAGGAAAGAATTTTTGCTTTTTACTGTTTTGTTTTGGCTCGAGTTTTTGTTTGTTTGTTTGTTTTTGTTTTGTTTTTTAATTTATTATACATTATGCCCCCAAATGATCCATCCTAGCATCCAGAAAGTCATGCAAAAGTGGCAAGATGCCTCAGTGGATGAACAAGGAGTTTCTGACTGAACTCAGACATCCAAAGGAAGCACACAAGAAGTGGCAGCACAGAAAGTTGGCCTGGGAAGAATAAAGCAATGCTGTCCTGAGTGTGCACAGAGAGGGTGAGGAAAGTCAAAACTAAACATGGTGAGGGATTTAAGGGGCATCAAATGGGCTTCTAGAGGTATATCAGTAACAAACAAAGCAAAACCAAACCGATCAGGGAAGTGATGGGCCTGTTACTGAATGGAACAGGTGATCTGGTGACAAAGGACAGGAAAAAGGCTGAGATACTCAATGCCTCAGTGGTAAGATCTGCTATCGGGATTCCCGGGTCCCTGAGACAAGAGGCAAGGTCTGGCACAGTGAAGATTTTCTCACAGTAGAATTGGATCAGGTGGCTGGTGTAGGGTCTTGTGGCTGGGGTGTTGTGATGGAGAGTTAATCAGCTCTGCAGGAGGTACATGCAGGGCAGGCAAGGCAAGGAGGGGTTGGATTGTACAGTTTATGTTTGGGGATGACAGGGTTGATGGCCTCTGAGTAAGGGTGAAGGGAAAAGCAACTAAAGCAAACATCATTGTGGGAGTCTGCTACTGACTACCAACCCAGGACAGCAACAATGGTGAATTATTCAACAAGGAATTGAGGGATATCTCTGGATCAGCTGCCCTTGTCCTTATGGGTGATTTTAACTTACCCAGACATCAACTGGTTAATATCATACAGTGGACACAGAGAGGTCCAGGAATTTGCTGAAGCACATTGAAGATAATTTCTTATGTTATCATGGGACCTCTCTCCATTATTTTTCAATGGTTTTGGGAGTCTGGAGAGGTCCCAGTCAACTGGAAGCTGGCAATGTGTCAAGAAGGGTCAGAAGGAAGACCCTGGTAATTACAGGCCTGTCGGTCTCACCTCAGTGCCTGGTAAAATTATGGAGAAGGTTATTCTGAGACAATGTAGTCATTGATTATAGCGAGCACAGGATCACAAGGGGAAAGTCCTGCTTAACCAACTTCATTTCGTTTCATGGTCAGGTCACCCATCTAGTTGCCCAAAGGAAGTCAGTAGTTGTGGTGTTTTGGGATTTTACCAAGTTTTTGATACTAGTCTCAGAGTATGCTTCTGATTGAACTGCCCAGCACATGGGTAGACAAGTCCATTATATGTTGGGTAAATGGGGTTACCTCAGGCTGGCATCCAGTCACCACTGGGGTTCCCCAGGGCTCAGTTTTACAGGCAGGGCTCTTCAATGTTTTTATAAACAATCTGAACACGGGAATCAAATGTACAAAAGTAAGTCAATGATACTAAACTGGGAGGAGCTGTGGACTCCCTTGAGGATAAAGAGGCCTTGCAGAGAGATCTGGGTACGCTGGAAAGCTGAGCAATCACCAACTGTATGAAATTTAACTAGGTCAAGCGCTGGATTCTCCATCTGGGACACTAATCCTGGTTATTCATACAAACTGGGGGACAAGAGACTGGGGAGCAGCATTGTGGAAAGGGAGCTGGGAGACCCTGGCAAGCTGAATATGAGTCAGCAGTGCCCTGGCAGCCAGGAGGACCAACCATGTCCTGGGGGGCATCAGGCAAAGCATCGCCAGCCGGTCAAGGGAGGGGATTGTCCCGCTCTGCTCTGCACTGGGGCGGTCTCACCTTGGATGTTGTGAGCAGTTTCAGGCACCACAGTATAAGAAGGATATAAAGCTATTGGAGTGTGTCCAGAGGAGATGGTGTAAGGTCTCAAAGGCAAGACTTAGGAGGAAGTGGCTGAGGTCACCTTGGTTTATTTAGCTTAGAGAAGAGATGGTTGAGAGGTTACCTCATCACAGTCTACAGCTTCCTGAAGGCAAGCTGTGGAAGGGGAGGAGCTGATCTCTCTCTGGTGACCAGCAATGAGGAAATGCAAAGAAGCTGCATCAGGGTAAGTTCAGATTGAACAATAGAAAAAGGTTCTTCCTTGAGAAGGTGGTTGGTCACTGAAACAGGCTCCCAAGAGAACTGATCATGCCACTGAGCCTGTCGGAGTTCAAGGAGCATTGGGATGATGGTCTTAGTTATATGGTTTAGTCTTAGGCAGTCCAGTGGGGAGGACGGATTTGGATTTGATCCTTATGGGTCCCTTCCAACTTGGGATATTCTATGATTCTAAGTCAGTGGAACCTGATGGGGTGCATCCCTGAGAAGGGAGGGAGAGAGCTGGCCAGTGTCATTGCAAGGCAACTTGCAACGTGGAGGAATGTTTCTGGCACTTTTGAGAAAGACAATCCTTCCCTTCCACTCAGTACTCATGCACATCTGGAGTGTTGCATGCAGCTCTGGGTTTCCCAGTACGAGACATGAATCCAGAAAAGAGCCACTAAAATAATTAAGAGATAGAAACATCTGAGGAGAGACTGAGAGAACTGTGACTGTTTAACCTCAAGAAAAGAAGGCTTGGGGGGTAATTTTATCAATGTACATAAATATTTGGTTGGAGGGTATAAAGAAGACAAAGCTAGTCTCTTCTTAGTAGTGCAAAGTGAAAGGACTAGAGGCAATGGGCACAAACTGAAACACAGGAAATTCCACCTAAATATAACAAAATAATGTTTTTACTGCATGCATGGCCTAGCACTAGAACAGGTTGTCCATGGAGATTGTGGAGTCTCCATATCTGAAGATTTTGAAAATCCAGTTGGATAAGGCCCTCAACAACCTGCTCTTGACTGTGAGTAGGGAGTTGGAATAGCTGACAGCCAGGTTAATTCCATAATTAAGCCTTGATTTTTAGAGAGGTCTTGCATATTTTTTGTAGTATAGTGCAATCAATCTCATACTGCACTGCAGGTGACACAAGCATAAAATCAAGAGATGACTTTAGAACTGGTCAGGATGGAGGACCTCCAGTTTCCTAGCTGTCACTTAATATAATTTTCATTTTACTGTAAATGTCTGGTAAAATTTGCTGTAAATCTGTAAATTTCTTGCACTATGTTTATGACTCCAGAGTCTGTAACTTTTCCTCTGATCCCTGAGCATAAAGAAGGAAAACACGATTTTGAATGTTACTGTGAAGTTCCCTCAGGGTGGTGCAATTTCATAGGCAATTAAAAGCTGCATTAGTGTGAAAAGACAAAATAGACCTAAATGCGGGAGAAAATGACCCCTTGTAGCCCAGCAGAATGATGGCTTTCCAGACTGAAATAAACACACATCACCCTAAATAAACTGTGAAATACAGCCTGTTTTATTTAAAGGGTGATGGTTTTATTTTTATATTGCACTTGGCATTTCCTTACTTAAGAGCTGCAAGCTGTCTTCTGCCTACCACATGTTTCTGTTTGTAGTTCTGGCATTTGTATACCCCAGTGGTAGAAACTGTCATCCAGTTTCTAACTCATTGTACATTAAACATAGCAGTCAGAAGGATTCTAGCTCCAGACAATACATTTTGCACCCCAGTTTTTTAAAAAGTCTCCTGCTTTTAGTCCTTGAAGAAAATCGAGTGAGTTTGTACCTAGATTTCATAGAGGATGATTTTGGACCCATATAAAAGGGTTTAATTCTTTAAAGCATTCCATTTGACACTGTAATTTAAGTCTCTGTTAGGAAGTAGGTTCATGCCTATGCACCTTTATTCTTGGGCTGTTTTTCGCCCTTGCAGTTAGCGTCATAATCTCTTACATCACAGTACATGAATTTACTGCTTTTCAATCCACGTACTTTAGGAGACAGATATGGTCAGGGATTGGATTCTAGCTGTTCATGAAGAACTAACTGGGGCTGCTCAGATCTATCGGGGTCTCTGTCTCTGCCGTCATCAGCTAGGAAACAGAGTGCATAGGAAGGTATATAATCAGAAACTGCTCAAAGAAATCACAACAATACCAGAATGCGACAGAATCCATAAGTTTTTGCGTTGAGAGAGAATGAAAACAGAGAGCAATAGCCTATTTCTAGCTGGCTCTGTAATGCTATACTCCAAAGTATTCGTCAATATATGTATAAGCCACATTAGATGTCTAGACAAGACCTAGAAAATGTCATTGACCAGCTCTTCTACTATTCCTTAGTAGGGCCCAAACTTTCTTACAGAAACATGAAAGTCTGAACTGCTTCATACTTAATGGTAAGGAAGAAAATTGCTTTGTTGTGACAAGGTACCTGAGCAGTCCTCAGTTTTGATATATTCCCTGAGGTCTTAATACGTTAATGTTACCGCTAAGTCTGCAAATACTGCTTCAGCAGGCTTTTTCCCCCATGCGTGTGAAAATCCCCTGCTGTTCTAAAACTTTCTATATGCTGTCTTCAGTTTCTCCGCAAGCTTTTGAATTATGTCTAGTATGTTGTGGCTGACAGTGTGCCTTCACTTCTGTGAAAGAATCTTGTAAGATTGTCCACACCTTTAAAAGAAACGTAATTCCATATTTTACCCACTATTTTACTCACATAGCAAAAGGCTAAATAGAAAAAAGTTAGCCTGAGTCAAGTCAGCATGTGCAGAGTATTATAGCTATTCAACATGCTGATGATTTCATGGTAACTACCTGTGTGCCTATTTTAGCTCACAGTACATGTAAGGCAGCTGCTGTGGTAAGGAAGTTTCAAATATCTACTTTTTTTACTGAGCATGAATGTGAACAGTAACTGTCAAGTGGTACTTTAATGTACTGTAAATCCACACTGAAGCTTGCCTTGTGGAAACTTATACAAGCCTACAGTCAAAGAATCATAATAACAAGTGAAGAAATGTTCCCTCTGCAGAAATCATCCTAGTTAAACTCACATAATCAACTCAAAGTTTAATAACTGCTTTAGATGATTACTTGTAGTGCTTTGTATATGCATACATGCATATACATGTGTATATATACATGTGTATGCATACATGCCTGTATTCAGCAGACTACCTGCAGATTGTCCTCACATTCCTCTTCATAGCTGCAAGATTTGCTTTTTTTTTACCAGTGCCCTGGTATTGTAGCTTACTTTAATGGATAAGGTTACAAGCTGTTCAGGAAAGATGGGTTGAGAAGGCAAGCTGATAAAGCACCACTTGTTTATGGTGAAAAGGAGTGCCTTGGGTATATGGGGCAGGCCAGGGCAGTTGATGTCACAGCTGATGTGTCTGCGACCAGTTCACCTGATCAAGAAGAGGCAGGCAAAGCCTTCTTTAGGCATTGTGCCCTAAGAACTCTTCTGCAGTTGGGAAATCCTGCAGTGATGAGAATGATGTTGAAGTTTTTTCTCGTCCTGGGGGACTACTCAGAAAACCCGAGCCCAGAAGCAGATACTTTTCAAAATATACTTCAGACTAAGCAAAATCTTTGAATCGAATGTGAATTCTGTCTCCTGTCACCACCTTTTGTAAGTAGAACTTGGAGAGTTTGTGATGGCAAGGTGGGGAAGATCCTAGCTGGTCCATTTGGACTGGTCGCCACCTTAAGATCTTGCCGTGAACGAGCCTTCCTGCGCCCTTCCAAACCCTCCTGCCCCGAACGGTTTAGGTTACCGAATCCTCATCCTGGAAAGCTGTCATGCACCTAGTCGTGATTGCAAGAGCCACCAGGGAAGGCTGAGCCTCCTCGATCTTCCCTGGCTCTCTTGTCTCACCGAGGTGAGGTGAGGCCGGGCGGAGAAACCTCGCTCCGGCTCCAGGTGGGAAGGAGGGAGGGAAGGGAAGGCTGTGCCGGCCGGCCCGCCCCCGGGGCGCTGCCCGCCTCGCCCAATTATGTCACCCGTGCTCAAAACAAAGTTAGGAAAGTGGTTTCAGCCTTTCCGCCGTCTCACTGCCCGCCCGAGGAGAGCCGGCCGGGCCGGGGCGCGGGGCGGCAGGTGAGTCTGGGGCGGCACCGTGGGATAAAGGGGTCGGGGCAGGGAGGTGGGGATGTCCGTGCACAGCCGGAGCGGACGGCTCTGCGGCCGGGCAGGCACCTGCGGCTGCTGCTTCAGCCCCTCTGCAGAGCAGGGCGAGCCTCTGCGCTTTCCCAAGGGTGCCCAGCAATGCCGCAAGCCGCGCTTCCCGCGGGGGGGTCCGGAAGGTGGGGCTGGGCAGGGGCTGGGCAGGCTCAGGGCGGCCGGCATGGGACACGTCCTGTCCCCCGGGAGCGCAGCGGAGCGGGGGCTGCGCTGGCCGGGAGGATGCTCGGGAGGGTGGCAGGGGCGGGCATGGAGCACCGGGGGGGCAACTGGGCGCTGGCCAAGCCCTGCCCTCAGCCCTCCTCCCTCGGCCCGCTCTGAGGCTGGGAGGCAGCAGGGAAGGTGTCTGTAAGGAGCCGGGGTGGCTGGCGAGCAGGCTGGTGCTGCCCCCGCATCGCCTGCTGCCGGCGCCGCATCCCGCTCCGCCGAGCCGCTCCGGCACCGGCGTGGGGCGAGCGCTGGCGTGGGGAGCGACAGCTGAGTGCGGAGGGTGCGAGCTTGTCGTGACTCCTCCCACGCGGGGAATGTTCCCTAAAGGTGGTGCCCGAAAGTGCTGCCGAGTGGTAGTCGCTGTGTTCGCGGCTGTGCGTGCCTCATGTAGCTCCGTGCTGGAGGCTGGCGGGCGCTGTCACAGAGAAGTCCCTTTATGGTCGGGTTACCTCAGGAGCTGCCCCGCTGGTTTTCGGTTCCGTGCAGATACGGGGAAGGTATTTGAGTCTGTGGCGGGTGACTGCCCTCAGGCCCTCCAAATACTTGGTGAAGATGAAGGCAGTGCTGGTGCTGATGGTTGTAAAAATGTGTGGCCCTGCAATAGTTTGGTGTCACTCTTACACTGCTGTAGGACTTGTGTGGTACCTGATTTAGTTTTGTTTTTCTCGATACCGAAGGCTTATGATGACTCTGACTGACAGTTCTGAAAGAAACTTACTGCTGCCAGAATAATAGATTTCTTAATATACACCAGTGGAACGGATTATGACTGCGTGTAGCGAGAAGTGGGTAGTGTCGCAATTGGGAGAATGGTGAAATCCCCTCCAGAAACTGACTAATTTAATAGGCTTTTCGGTTTTCTTTGTTGCAACTTAGTGGTTTTCAACAATAGTTTTCAAGCTGGTTTCACTTTTCTTTTTTGAATATGTGAGTTATTCTGATCCATGGGTAAAAGTTTATTAGTTATTTGTGGATGGTCTGGTCCCCAGGTTTATCACAATGGACTTCAATTCCATACAACTCAAAAGGGAACTGTTGCACCTAAAGAACTGAAAATTCAATTTCAGCCTTCTCTATACTAAATTGTCATCCTTTGTGACATCAAGATAAAAAAACCCACAAACCAAAAGTCAGTGTTTCAAGTACAAAGAGCAGATGTATATCTGTGAGTGGATTAAGTAGCAAATGAGATTTAGGACAATAATAGTTTGCAGCATTCTGGTCTGCCAGGTCTTGTAAACTTAAGTGCACTGCTGCTGAAATGTAGGAGGAGTATTTGGTTCTGTGTGAGACACTTCTCCCCACCCTTCTCCTCTTATCTTGTGGTGGACTAGAACAGTAAAGAAAGAAGCAGAAATAAATGCACTTAAAAAGCGTTACTCTGCAAGCTTTTCTTGTGGTTTCTTCTGACCACAGGATGTACATGCTGCTTCAGACAGATCTCTTTTGCTCCTGTTTCTGTTCATTGACAAATGATGCACTGTCATGATTTTGTGGATGAGTAAATGGTGGATATATGGAGGGTTAAAGAGTATAGTGGTCTGCCCTGATTCCCTCTCTATCATTTGCTAATTTGCAGTTTAAATATATATGAACATATAGTTCTAAATGTAAGGAGGGAGTAATATATCTTTAGGGTTTTATTTCTCATGTTAAAAAGGGCAGATTTAATCAGTTTAAGTTTAACCTCATGCAAAACCGTAATTGATTCCACTGTCCAGGACTTACCCATGCAGAAACACCAGGATGTCTTTGTCAAAAAACAAAACACCGAGTCTGAAGATTTTAGAGCTCTCTCCAGACAAAAACTGAGCCAGATCAGGCCTAGAGTTTTCAGTCTGAATTGGTTTATTTTTTTTATTCTAAGAGAAAACAAAAAAATTGGTGATAAATAATTGCCAGCATTTCTTGTATAATTGCCACTGCCATTTTTGGGGGTAGTCCTTCCCCATATTCAGTAAATTGAACCACCACAGGGGCAGACTAGCAATAGTATATCTTATTGGGAATCTTGTCCAATTTGCCTATCAGATTTATGGTGTGTCATGTCTCAGTCTAATCTGACTTCCTTCTCTTGCTCTCCTTCTGCTGTGTGTCTGTATTGTGGGTTTGTTCTGCTGTGTCCCAGACTACCCCTTGCTCTGATGCCTTATTTTGCCAGATAACTGATGAAGCAGACATACCTGTTGCACAGCAGGAAGTCACCACCCTGCTGAGCAGTGCCCTGGATATGTGTCCTTTGGAAGAGCCTGTGACCTCCAGAGGGAGGATACTCTCCCTGTCTGCAGTACCATGCAATAGCCCATTTTTCTTCACGACTTGTCTTATTCTTTAATCTCACAGAGAGGGTGTCAAGAAAACTTTCCTCCATTGAAGATCAGCATAAATGAAGGAAGGGATCCTGCACAATTGCAAGAATAACTTTTTGACTAGTTGACTCACAGAGAATGTGGAAGTTGTATTTCTAGTTGAAAGCAGTGGTGGATTAAAATCCATTTTTAATTTTAAATTGTTTTGTATTGCAAGGCTTTTTTGTAGAACTGAACAGGATGAGGTACACCAAGCCTACTAATCAAATATAGATAAGTAGATTTGTTTATACATGTTTCCAAGGCCTTGGAAGTGAGCCATGCTGAACAGATAGCATGAAGGTTATCTTGTTCTCCATATAGGAAAATATGACTCTTCTCGTGTCGAATAGTACCATTACTTCTCGCAACAGAAAAACAGTGGGACTAGCAAATTAAACATTTCTGTGCCTCACTGGCATGCTCTTGTTATTTATATACTGTCCCACTGACTCAGGTGAAGGTGGTTTCCCAGAGCAAGCCTGCAATTTTAGAAATTCTGAAAATTTTGAAAACAAAAATTCTTGCAAACCCAACTGCAAGGCAAGTGCCAAATAACTAAGGAAATGCTTGGAATATGCCTCTCAGCCTCTCAGTCCTCTAGTGCAATCTGCATTAGGTTGCGTCCACTAATGTTAGAGTAGAATGGCGCAGAGTAGACTGAAATTTTACACTGAAATTTTTTCCATTAAAAATCAGTTCTTATCTGAAGAGAATATTTAGTTTGCATCTCAAAATCCTTTAATGTAGGTTAAAGGTGTAAAATTCCTTGACAAACTAGAAATAGAAATTGAATTTTAGACTTCAAGACAAAATTTTGTTGGTTTTTAGAGATAAAAGGTTTTGATTTTTTTTCAAAAGTTACATTTTTAGCAAAGACTGTTGGAGGAGGCAGAATATTTCAAGATTTTTCTTTTTTCTTTTTTTTTGTGAAAATGGTGTAATTTAAAGATGTTCTTGTCAACCAGATTTCAGCAGCTGAAAGCAGCTCCATTTAGCAGTGAGTCATTAGGAAAACCTGAAAGATAAGACAATTAAAAGGGATATATACTGCTTTACTTAAACTTTTTCCATGCCTTTATTTCAGGGGGAGGGGGTCTGTTTCCAATGCAAATAATTTGTCAACCAATGGAACAGCTCCTAAGTGTTGGGAGTATATCCTACCAGAACATCATATTACACCAATGCACCACAATAAATCATGTTGAGTCTTTAGGTCTTATTCAACCTAAATGATTCTATGATTCCCTGCAGTCAGATAGAATCAGCTCACTTTTGTCTTCACCATACTTTGAATGTGTTGCATTTGTTGCAAGGTGCTCCATCTTAATAACAGGTTTTACATCTCTGAACTAACATTTCATGCTTTGGAAAGAAATCATAATAATGGTAAAATAGTTCTACATAGTCCTGTAATAGTTCTGATACAAGTTCTGTAACTGCTAGTGTCTGTTCTGTTTCCATGCAGGTGTTTATAAAATGTAATGCTGCAGCCACAAATGTTAGCCAGAGTTTTAGCCCATAATGCACAACTGGTCAAACTGTGTTTGTATGCAGTAACAATACATTAGAGACAGAATTTGTGGGGAAAACACACAGTCAGATACACATAAACACACCACCATACCTGCTCAGGTGTTAATTAGGTAGGTCAACAGTTTCTTGAAGACTCAAGGTTCTTGCAACAAGCAGGCTGGAAAGAACAAGAGCAAGGGAGAAGAGTTCCTCTTGGAGTTGGTGTCCTTGAATAAGGCAGAACGAGGAGGTGGAGGGAAAGAAAGAAACCGTGGGTCCTTGAGGCATGCAGAAGACAGAGTGCTCTCACAGCGCTGATGATCTTGTGACTGTTCTGCAACAGTGATTTCCATGATGACTGTTGCCCCTAAATTCAGTCTTCTTTTATAAGTAGTTTGCATTTCCAGACAGTTCTTAGCTTTTAATTTCTTAAATACATTGAAAGGGAAGCATCCAAAGCAGTAAAGGAAAAGATGCATTTCTGCTAAAACCATAACTACTTAAAGTCGTCTTACTTCTGAAGGAGCCTTGCAGCACTAAGCAGGTCCAGTTAGCTTCACCCTGCCTTCTCAATATGGATCCCTAAGAACTGCTAGAATTTAGGCAATAAAAATCTTGTTAGTTGTTTTTCATTAGTGTTTTCATATTGAAGAGCAGGATGGGGAGTAAATGAATCTGCCTACTTTCTTTGCTTACCTCTGTTACCTACGGACATCTGACATTTTAATATGTGAGTAGTTTGTTTACTACTTCTGTACAGGCCAGCAAGAAGCCAGGGAAGCAACGTTCTTCATATGTGGTGGGAAAGTTTGGGAGAAGAAAATTTTCTTGTCAGCCAAGTGAAAATTAGTTGCTTGGATGGAGATGTTAAAAAAAATACCAGAGGTTAATGAGCACAAGTGCACCAGTCAGAGTTGGGATTCTTCATCATGGTGCACAGGAGTGACGTAATTTGGGTTTTTTCCAACATTTGGATTTGTGAATTCATCTAGGGACAAATGCCAAGTGGGGATTAAGTGGTCTCTGTCCAAAGGCTTTGGTAGCCTGTTTTGGAATCATTACTTTCAGTTGAATGATGTTTTCTCTTGTTTCACAGTTGATATATCTACTTCAGGTATATGATCTGGATTTTTTCCTTCTCTAGTTTTAGTTTGTTTGGTTTTTTTAAGTTTGTTTGGTTTTTGGGTTTTGTTTTGTTTTGTGGGTTTTTGTTTGTTTTTGTTTGTTTTACTTAACAAGTAATCTTCTGAAAAGGAGAAATCTCATTTGTATGACTTTGATGTATGTATAACACACAATATCTCCTCCAAGGTCTTTTCCCTCCTTGATTTCTGCTAATCTTCCATACCTTGAAATAAATTGAATTATATTGGAAAATATAAAAATAACTGGAAATAAATTGGAAGTAATTTTATAGAAACCTAAAACTTTGTGGTACAAATGAAGCTTTAAGCTTGCAGATATCAAAGTAGATGTTCCTAATAGTTCTCTTAATCTTTAAAAGCTAGTCAGGTCTGGTTTCTATTAAGACTGATTGTAAACAGAATTTGGTTCTCCCACACAAATTTACTTCACTGCTGTAAGGCAGGAGGGCTCTGCAGAGGGACCTGGGCAGGCTGGATAGATGGACTGAATCCAACAGGATGAGGTTCAACAGGGCCAAGTGTTGGGTCCTGCACTTTGGCCACAACCCCCTGCAGCACTACAGGCTGGGGACAGAGTGGCTGGAGAGCAGCCAGGTGGAAAGGGACCTGGGGGTTCTGGCTGACAGCAAACTGAACATGAGCCAGCAGAGTGCCCAGGTGGCCAAAAAGGCCAATGGCATCTTGGCCTGTATCAGGAATAGTGTGGCTAGCAGGAGCAGGAAAGTGATTTGGCACTGGTGAGGTCGCACCTTGAATGTTGTTTTCAGTTCTGGGCTCCTCAGTTTAGGAAGAAAATTGAAGTGCTGAACCATGGCCAAAGAAGGGTAGTGAGGCTGGTGAAGGGACTGGAGCACAAGTCCTATGAAGAGGGGCTGAGTGAGCTGCGATGTTCAGCCTTGAGAAGAGGAGGCTCAGTGGAGGAGACCTTATCACTCTGCAACTACCTGAAACGAGGTTGTAGCCGGGTGAGGATTGGTCTCTTCTCTCAGGCAACCAGCAGTAGGACACAAGGGCACAGTCTTAAGCTGCACCAGGGGAAGTCTAGGTTAGACATTAGGAAGAAGTTCTTTACAGAGAGAGTGATTGGGCCTTGAAACAGGCTGCCCAGGGAGGTGGTGGAGTCATCATCCCTGGAGGTATTTAAGAAGAGGTTGGGTGTGTCACTTAGTGCCATGGTCTGATAGACAAGGTGGTGTTAGGTTAAAGGTTGGACTCAATGATCTCAGATGTCTTTTCCAGCCTAGTTGATTCTGTGATTCTGTGAATTACTATATAACTTAACGTTTTCCTTGTATAGGCCAATGGATGTATGATTCCTCTGTTGTCTGCCCTTTCTACTCCTCTGAAATTATTTTCATGACACGTTTCTTTCAGACTACCTTCTTGTGGTCCCTCATTAGCACTCCAGCCTGCCTCAGGTCTCTCCCTCTGCAGCTGAACTCCCCATGCCCGCCCCATGGTACACTATCGCCTCAGATGGAGGATCATGAGAGATGGTGTTACATCATGCAAGAAGTGACTTCAGGCTGTGTGGAAAAGGCTTTGATGATACATTTCAGTGCCTTTCTGACTTGTATGCTTTTACTTGAAAAGTCAAAATCAGAGGAATGAAAGTCCCATGTTTTCATCTAGTTCTGTCTAGGTGTTCATGTGGTTAGGTCAAGCTTTATAATGCTCACATGAAAGCTTAAAGGGTAATTAATTGTCTCAGTCATAGTTAAGAATAAAGAGTTATTTTCTTGAGCATGCAACTTTGTATCACTACAAATTGTTTTAAATGTGAGACCTGAATTGTTACATTGAATAGTTTTTAAAAATCTTTTTTAAATGGCTAAAAATGGCTAAAAGCAGCATTGAGGTCCACTGATCCCTTCATCATTCTCAAGGAATGCTCACCTTTGCCATTATTCGCAGATTTGTGTGTGGTCTGTTCTTCCTTGATGGCAGTTGCACTGCGTTTGCAGCTGGTTGTTCAGTGCTTTACTTTATCCTTGGATGGGTTTTCATGCCTAGCTTGTCTGCCAGGTTACAGCACAAGACTTTCTTGTGTATTGTATTATGTGCATAGGGAGCATTTTTCTCCAATCCTGTATCTAGCAAACTTCTGTGCGCTTAAGGATGGTTATATATAGTGTTCTCTTTGGTCTTAGCCGTCTCGTTCCTCTGTCATTCTCTGTAGGTCCTGCTTGTTTTAATTTTTTTCCTTGATGGACCACTTGACCTTAATTAAACTAAATAAACTAAAAGTTTCCTGATTAAATTGAAAGAATTCAAGAGGGTTCACTGTCTAACTGGATGAACACTTGTTCAAAGGCGCAGGGCAAAGCAATAAGGAACAGAAGGACTTCTTTCATTAGGCGTGTGCTAACATAATATATTTCTGGTGAAATATTTTAGCTTTAGGAACTTTTCAGCATAATGCTGAAAGATAACTAACTGTGACACTAATTTTTGAAGAGGTCCCTGTTGGTGCATCAACTACACAGCAGCTGCAGGTTATTTTAACAATAATTTGGTTGTAGGAAAATGTATTTCTTGTAGAAAAAGTATGCAATCTAATTTTTATTTTTCAGTGTTCATAAAACATAAAAGTGTTACCTCTCATAAGAGTGTTTTGTGTAAATCCAAGGTGACCTCAGTATTAAGCAAGCTTGTAACATTTTTCTGCTGAAGATATGTTTTGCAGTGTGCTGCAGAAAGTTTGTACCTGTAGACGTATGCTAGGGAAAACATTTTACTGATGCCTAAAAACTCAGACACGTGAATGCAGGTAAAACAGCTCTGTAAGTTTTTAACTGTCACAGTTAAGGAGAATGAGGTTGTTTCAAGTCATTATTTATGAAATCTGTGGCTCAGCATTGCTCTGTACCTCTAGAGTTTGGTGATTTACAGTAGACCTGGCTGGAAATGGTGAAAGTGTCATTTAACTTACTAAGAGTCACCTGGCTTTTACAGACCCATCCAAAATTACCTCATGGTTAATCTGCAAAAGCCTCAGAAGGCCATATCCTTGTTTACTATTTGGAGCAATGCTTGTTTGCATCAGGTCGTGATATGACCTATTTTGCATGGTGAAGTGTGTACCTAAAAAAATGGAAATCAAAGGTCTTAACAGGATTGATTTTTGTAAGCCATTTGTTTTCTAGGGTAGATGGATGAGTGAATGGAACTACCTATGTCATTTAAAACTGGCCTTGAAATAATTAAATTGCTGATTCAGTCATGTGGAACAAACTGCAGTTTTAATCTTTTGTGTTATTACCAGCATTTGCAAAGTACCAGGACACTGTAGGAATTACTGTAGGAATTACAATGAACTCTGTCAGCTTTAGAAGCTGCCATAAGGATTAAGAATTTTTGCCTATGCTCTAATTTAATTTTCTGCTCTATTGAAGACACAGAAAGCTGTGTGGCAAGTTTTTATGATGTGTGTAAAAGGTGGGGCAATTTGTAATAAGGTGAGGCTCTCATGATGCACATAATTTCATTTTGTGGATTGGCAGTATTTAGCAAGCATGGTGATGTTTGCTGAATTGTACTGTTTGCTAAATGCAAACAACTCTATCAAACTGTATAGAGTGCCTTTTTGTTCCACTGTTTTTAGTCTGTTTTTGCATTTCTGTTTTTTCATATGCAGTTGGCTTGCACAGTTTTTCCTTTTTCTTTTCTTAAGGGAGTCTAGTGGACTGTGCAGAGACCACAGGCACTAGCAGCACTTGCTGACATGATTAGCTGGGCCTGTTTCTACAGCTGTGGCCTTTTGAGAAATTGTTAAGATGTGGAAAAAAAAAAAAGTCCAATAATTTTGGAGTCTGGGTCAGATCTTGTCAAGGCCATCATTAGGCTGCACTTGTCCCTTTGACTTATTTTGTATTTTTAAACCTATCTTTAAGTTAGTGTCTCTTCAAAGTTGAAACTGATTGCCTGGTTTTGATTACCTCATACACTGGTGTCAGCCAGGAGTGAGGTGTCTGGATGTAAGTGAAGTTCAAGTGTGTAAAAGCAGTATGAAAGAAGAATCTCATCCAGACTACTATACCACTGTAGTCTCAGTGTGACATTCTGTGGCTTTTGCATCTGATCCACTTGTGGGTGGCTATAGGGAGTCAGAGCAAAGATTCACCTAGCTATTATACTGTTTGTAAGACTGTCTATAATTGGAAACATCATAAAAAGGATTATGGCAATTGTGGAGTGATCTTTTCCTTTGTGTATCTTCCCAGATACTGAAGGCTGGTCAGACTTTCTGATCTAGAAGTTCTCCCCATAAGAAGAAGAGTACAGGTGTTCAGGCAGCTGTAATAGCCAACCCCCCTTGTTATGTGTAACCAGTATTCCCTGTGATGGTGTTTTCCAGCCTTGTTAGTTAACCAGGGCTTTTTTGGCTGCTTGCCGCTGGTGCTCTGCTAGGCTCTGGTGGCTTTTGGGGATCACCCTGCGCAGCGTGTTGGGTGCAGGTCAGGGCAGGGGTGTGGTTCAAATAGCTGGTCTTGGGGTCTGTAGGGCACCCCTGACTGCCATACGCTAAAACTGAAGCAAGACTCGTTTTGAAGAGGAGTTCCCTAAGGCAGAATGGTATTGGATATAGCCATTCCTTGGCTTATTTCAAGGTGCTTTTTCTTTTCCTGCTTGTAACTCTGCTTCCTTTAGGAAGGATTTTGACAGCTATTTTGGCTATTAAGCCCAAATTATTTCAGCTTCATAGAGTATTTAAATAATAGTCCTGGGATGATGAGAGTTGTAAAAGAGATGAGGGAGAGAGAGGAAAATTACCCACGTTTGCCGTTTTGTTACATGGTTTCAGAGGGGCTAGGTGATTTCATCATCAAAGTCTTAGTTTGGTTTGAATTCAATGGCCTGTTTACAGTGCATTTATACTTACATGCTATATGGAAAGTCCAACTGCCTGGCCCATAGCTATTGAAGAAATCCCTTTATGATGGGAAGGCACTGCAAGCTCTAAGTGTGACATTTAGGAAATTCTTGGAAGATGCTGTGTTTTAAGAGGTATAAAGCACTGCCAGGTTTGAACTGAAGCATAAAATAAAACAGCCTCCAGCTGAGTTGCTCTGTCTATGTGATCAGAGCCTTTTCTCCTTAAGAAGCTGCATAAAGAAACCTAAGGTTTCCTCTGATTCTGCCTTCGCATTCATACAATGCCAAGGCCCTTATTCTGGAGACAGCATACATTTCAGATTTACACAATTCTCACTGGCCTCTGTTGGAGTAGTTCCAAGTAGTGCATGGATCAGACTCTGGCTGTATTCCTTTTTAATAATCAAATGCCTTACAAAATACTTTAATCTGTTAAAAATTATCAGACCAATTTGTGGCTAGTTTAGGTAGACCTACTTAGAAAAGCAGAAATACAAATTCAAGATGCAGATATGGAGTCAAGTTGTTGTGTGTCATCTGAGAGCTGGTAACTGTACACATGTTCTTAGTGTGTCACACATACACAGTGAAACAGGGTGTCTCTTACATGGTTTACCCACATGATAATGAGTTAAGATCATACAGGGAAGTCTTCCCACCAAGTTCACTAGCAATTAGTTCTCCTTCACAGGTCAAAATCACGGCCCTAAGAAATAAGGATCAATCTAAGAAAATATTTCCAAATTCCATAATGCATTACCTTTCTCTTAATTTTACTTAACTATGATCCGTCAGACATCTGTTACCTTCCATTCTATAGCTGCCATATAGTCTGTGCTCCAAAGCACTAGATGCAAGTTGTGGTATATGCTGTTAAGATGATGACAATCAAAAGAATACCAGTCTAATACTTTTAAGAGCTTTAAATTATTTTTGCTTCTACCCATATTTCATGTGTTTTCTTGTTCATATTGATTAATTGTCCATATTTCTTGCCAAACTGGCTGATCTTGCTTTGAGATTCCATTTCAGAGCTAGTTTTGTATCCTTTCCTCATTCATCATCCCGTTTGCCCATCAAGGGTAGGCATTTTCAAAAAGCTCTGTCTTCTTTCTAAGCTTTGGTGCCTAATTAAATAGATGGTTGCTAAGAGATTGTGGAAAACATCATTAAGAGGGTCTGAATTGCTTTTTTCCTTATGTCCCATGCACAGGTTTCAGATCAGAATTTATGAGTAAATGGGATAGCAGCATCCCAAAATACTCCTGAACTCCGATTGTGACAATGGACAGAATACCAGGAGACTGTGCCAGTCCTGTGCCACCAGGATATGCAGAGGGGGGCAGGACTGGAGAACAAGACCCAGAACTAACTGTGTTGGGAAAAGCACAAGAATTCTTTCAGATCTGTGATCTGGAAGGCAAAGGCTTCGTCACTCGTCAAGACATGCAGGTAAAACAAAATTGGTGATGTGAAATGCACAATGAGAGAAGCTCCTAATGCCCTTAATTAGTTGAGACTGATTAATTTAGAATAAAAAATGTTAACACTCTCCTCATAACTTTAAAGAGATATGTGGGACTTTAAATAATATCTTTGAAATGTTATATAATGCTTGATTTTTTTCACAGGCAAAGCAACAAAAAAGTGGAAAATCAAAGTAAATTAAGTTTAAAAAAATGCCCCAGGAATTTAATTCCATTCTCACGGAAAAAAGCTGAAACACCAGTAAATTCATTACTTTGTGATTTGCCACAGTGTCATTAATGTATTCAATCCACCAATATTATCCCTCTGGTTTTTTCAGCATAATTGTGTAAAAAAAGCCTTCGACTTTGATTGCGCTGCCCAACGAGGGTGAACTCTCAGCTGGATCACACACACACACATATATATATATGTATATATATAAGTAGGAAGTATAGAGGAACAGTATTTTTAGCATTATTCAGTATTTGCAGTAATCTTACCAATTTGTGTTTAATTTATTTGAGGGCCTAAAATCAGATTCGCTGAAAATGTTGATGAAACAAAGCAACTATATATAACAAAATCTTTTGAAAATGTGATTGGGTACATATTGCAGAACTGATAAGATGATTTGAAACCAGTATGTGGCAGAAAACAAGTACAGTGTCACGCTTCACATGCAAAGCATAATTTGTGTTAATCCATTTCTACTTCCATACTTAAGGATGAAATAGAATTGGGAAGTGGGTGCAAGATGAATTAATTGCAAACTACTATAAAAGAAAGTGTCTAATGTAAAATTTAGAAACCTTCCACGTCCTCAGAAACAAAGACATGTGTGTATTGTAGGAAAATACAATTGAAACAATTTTAACTATGCTGGAAAATCAAAATCCTACTTAAAAAAAAAGGCAAAAATCTAAGTAAACTGCTCAGTTTGCTGGCTCTCGAGAGCTTTCTGCGCATTTGTGTGTTACTGAGTTTTCTGATGACCTCTGTTAATTATGCAAAATTGAAAAAAGAGAGGAGTGCAGATGCTTGCTATGCTGCAGGCTTTACTAATCTACACTATCTCATTGAAGTAATTGAATGCAAACAAACATATATATTGCCAGTGGTAATTTTTGGTCAATTCAGACTCACAGAGAACTCAATAGATTATAATTTCATTGTCTTTCCTAAAATTGAATGGCATATATTTTTACCTAATGATAAACACACACACAGACATGCACATATATCAACAAAGTTTTTTTTAATGCCTGTTATTTGCAAGAATTGTAAAGTTATTTGTTTCTGTTTGATTCCAGATTTTAGGCTTAGAGTGCTGATAAATTTATACTTCAGGTTCTAAAACAGATGTTGCAAAAGATGCAGTAGCAAAAGGGTTGCAATGAACAGATAAAGTACATTTCTTCTATTTCATCATGAGTGTTTGTTTACTATATCTGACAATTTCAGTATGTATGTAGGTTCATTTAAATGCAGAAATAAAGGTGCTCAGAACACTTGAGATGAGGTTTCTTTATACTTTTATTTCCTCGGCTTTTCATGATATTGACTCCCTCTAGCAAAGACAAATCAATTTTTTCTTGATCACTTTTGTGTTGTGCTGTTTGATAGTTCTGTACTGCTTACCGCTAATGAAGCTTTGCTTCAAATATGGGATGCTAACATTAAGCTTTTCAATCTTTAGTTATGTGATACAAGGCATGATTTTCAAAAGTGCTGAGTATCTGAAATCCAATTCATTTCAATGAAACAAATTTTTGCGGAGTTTTCTGATTTGTCTATAGTAATTATACTAAACATTTACGTATCCCTGATTATATCATGCTCTTTATTGTGAGACTACAGTTTAGAGGGTTTCTTTTAAATTTTTCATTCTATTTCAAAATACCAAATGTACTCAGCTTTCAATCAAACAAGAGGTTTTTCTGAAATTGCAAGAAAGAAAATTCTACCTGAGATCTGAAACCACAGCTTTGGCCTTTGGGCCTTGAGGCTGCAATGAACAATGAGAATTAGTGTTGTGAAGTGTGTATAGCAGAGCTGAGTTCAGATCTTCCTCTTAGCTATTTGACCTCTGTCTTTTTATTTATCAGAGTAAAGGCTTAGTATTTTCAAAGAGTTAAGCATAGGCATTATGAGAACACAAAGCACATTTAGTGGCAATGCTGATAGTTTCTTTTGAAGCTCCAGTTTTATTTCTGAGTGGTTTATTTCTTTTTTTCTTTTAAAATTTTTAAGAGCCTGATATTGAAAAGATTTTACAGTAAGCCTGAAATGAGCAAATAATCAAAAACACAACTATGAGACCAATAACATTTTCTTTTCCTAACAACAAAAAACCTTAATTTTTTCATTAAGAATAAAAACAGGAGATTGGGGAAACATTGACTTAATAACAATAGTAAGTGTGGCCCAGTTCATTAAAGCCTGTGAATTGTACAGGGAATTTAATGGAGCAAAATGTTGGTAACATTCCTCAAAATCTTCTATTTCCATATTTTTTTGTGGTGTTTTCTACTGTAAAATCAGTGTAATTCACATCAGACTTTGAACGCTACATTAGGGCCCTCCAGCTGTAGTTGGAGAAGCATATATTTGTCAGTCATGTTTGCAGCACGACCCACGAGCCATTGTACTGGAATAGCACGTGGGTCTGTGTTTATGGCATGGTCAGACAAGGACAACCAGCTCTCAAGAAGTGCTTCTTCAGCAGGTCGCAAAGACCTGGCAGTGGGAGTACAGTTTCTGTTTTTCTATGTGTGAAAAGAGTAATTTGTCTGAAGCACCTTCTCTCTCATCGCTGCAGTGTAGGCTGTAAGAATTTTACAAGAGAAGCTCATTTAAAAAAGTTTCTCTTTAGATCTAAGAAATTAAGATCCAAAGCTTTGGGAAGATGGATGGGTTTAAGTAAGAAACTGATGACAGGTGTTATTGCTGATGAAGTAACTTATTTAAACTGAATATCCATCAAGTTTTATTAGGTTTTTTTGGAAGCAGGCAACAACGCACAATTAATCCTGCTCAGAAATCTCATTGTGATTGTTCCAGATAATTCTGTGCTTTAGAAGCTCTGTTGCTTTCACTTCTCAAGACCACCTTGGAATTCCTTTTACTGCTCTCCCATTCAGCTCATGCAGCCCATAACGCACACCCTGACCCCTTTGTTGTAGCCAGGGAAATCCTGGTTATTGCACTCAGCCAATTCTTACCTTGCCTATGTGGCTCACTATATTGAATAGTGGTTTCTGTTGTTCTTGGATTGCAGGAGAAAGTTTCTTTGGCCCTGAATCCCTTCCGCGCAGTGGAACAGTTTAGCACTTTCAATCTGATGAACTTTATCAACCTACTACCTTGCAATTTTAATATGTGGTATATACAACAGCAGTTCTGGCTGGGGATTGATTGATTAACTAATAAAGCAGAGGACTTCACCAGTGCCTATTTATATTGCTTTTCAAGATGAGGTTTTAATCTTCCTAGTGCTGTCTCCCATTGGAAATCCTTGCTATTATAGTTGTTTGCCACTCCAGTTTCCTTCTATTTCTGGGAATCTGTCTACACTTTTAAAAGAATTAGAATAAAACCATCAGGATAAGTTTCACAGATTTTTTTTTTTTCTTTTATGCCTGTATTGAGATTATCAGGAAAAAAAATAAGTAATTTTGTGGAGCTGGTTTCATAAAGTGATGTCCTTTTTGGTGTGAGTTTGCTTCATTTCAGAAGTAGACAAAAGTCATTACAGGGGCAGGTTTGGTCCTTGGACCATGCAGCTTTCTGAGCTTTGTTTTATTTATTTGTTTGTTTTATTTATATATTCTGAAGCAGCTTTAATTAGGACAATATATCCTCTACAATGTAGTCATCTAGAGAGTCTCTTGCTTGGCCTCATGGTGTGGAAGGAACTAGGCATACAGTTCTGCTGCCAGGTTTGTCAAGTAGCCTGATAATCAAGGCATTTCACTGGCATGCTGAGACTCCTCCTGAAGTTCTTCCTCTTCCCTTCACTACTGGAATTTGTGTCTCAAGGAGATTGTTCTCACTGCCTTGTCATAATGGGTTCATAAAGGCAAAAAAAGAAGTCATTAAAGCACATGTCCCTCAGTTGATCTTGTTCACTCTTTAACGAGTTTGGATTTTCATTCTGGGAAACAAAGGATTTATCCTTCTGTATTATGGATGTCCTGCAGAATCTAGTCTTCTGTAGTAATGGATGAAGTTGCTGCATGTTTTATGATTCCAGAGACTGCACCCTGAGTTACCTCTTAGCCTGGAAGAGCTTGAAAAAGTTTTTGTTACATTGGATGCTGATGGCAATGGCTCACTTACCCCAAAGGAGTTCATCACAGGATTCAGTAAGTTTTGGAAAGCATGTCTCCTGTATTGAGCTTTATTCCTGTTCTCTACTCTTCGCATCAGTAAAAAAACATTTTGTCTTAACAGCATGCTTAATAATGTACACAGGGTGTCAGACTGTTCCCTAGATATAGCATATATACGTAGCAGATGAAGAAGTGGTCATTATATCTGAATAAATAGACTAAGGCCTCCAGGGTCTTTCTTGTGTAAAATGGCAAGCGAGGACATAATATGAGACAATGATGTAATCATCTGAATTACACATGTTTTAAGATGTGGAGTAGATCTATGTACAATTCTTTTAAGATTTCCCTTAGCAGGGGTGAAAATGAGGTCACAAGACCTGAAAGATAATTAAGGTTATCTCTAAGATTAATGTAAAACAATGTTAAAAATGTGTTAATACCGCTGTCCTTACCGCTGTGGAAATGCTTTCTACAACAAATTAATTCTTCAAGTGATGTTAATTTATTTCAAAACAAAACAGAATGAGGCACTTATTACTGCGTGATGGGAGCTGATAAGTTCTTTGTAACTGATTGTTTTGCAACAGCACTGTTATTGTCGAGTTCTCTGTGTTTGTACAGGGGTGTTTTCTCCCCAGCTGTGGCATTCCAGATAAGATGACAATATTAGTGAGACTGTGTTTGATTGTTCATGCAAAATCAATTTTGCACCTTAATTTTAGCTCTGCTGAGTAAGGTTTAAGCATTTTCTGTAGAAAACGGAATATCTTCTATGTGTGAATTGTAACATTAAATGTCAATTTAAATACTATTTATTTATAGTATTTATATAATTTAAATACCATATATTCATACTATGTTTAGGTCCAGGAAATAGGACCTTGTTTTTCGTTTTCAAACCATCAGTTGTTTGAAATCTTTTTTCTTTCATGTCCCACCTCTCCCATTGTAGAGCTAGATCAAGTATCTTAAGAGAGTATGCTTTAATCTGAAAGCTGCCATTATTAAAAAATGAAATAATGTATTACTGCTTTACTTTCCACAAGTAAATTATACATATGTCTTAGGTTAAATGAAGATTATTTTCATAAATATTCCCTGCAAAACCAAAACTCTCTGTTAAGTAGAGTTGTAAGTGGCTGCCATCTCCAGCAATTCCAGATCCTGAGGATTGCTCCTGCTCAGCTCCTGGAGCCCCATCCAGAGCCCAAGGTGGATGTGACCACTGCTCTCCTGTTTGCAGGTTCAACTGGCAGTAAAGTTAAACGTGCATCCCAGAGACACACATACACATACAGGCACACAGAGGGCATGGACACAGCACCTGTGTGTAGGATTCACAAAAGACTAAGGATAGGCAGTGTAAAGCATGGTACATTTTCACCTGCTACACAGCATTCACAGGTATTTTCCAGGCTAGGTAGTTGTACGTTTGGCTAGGTGATGATGTTGGCATTCCTAGTAGAAGCAGAAGCTGTACTTGATATAGGCTGCTGTAGAAAGCTAGGGAGTGGAGAAAGCAGAGTAGAGTCTGGATAAAACTTGTACTGCACCAATTATTATGGGAGAATCCTGTTCATATTTCTAAATGGTGGCAAATCTGAAATTTCTTGTAGCCTTTCTTTGCAACATATTCTGTTCTGTTGTCAACATGCTCTGCTGGCTGCTCTGAGAGAACATGCAAGATGGAGTTAATAAAACCATAAAACCACACCAGTAGTTCTGTTTCCTTGTGTCTGTGGTAATTTCTGTACTGGGATTTAGAATATAACAAAAATCGTCTGCATAAAATCATAATACCTCTTTTGCCTACATTCCTTAAAAATTTTGACTTTCAGATATGCAAATAAAATAGCTGGCACATTTAGAATTGGATGGAATGTATCTGGTCTGCCTTAAATGAGCACAAGTGTATTGATCATTCATGTGACAATTTCACTTCTGCATCCTTACTGTACAACTACTGTTAATAAAATGTAGCTTTCTGGGTGCAATTTTTATAGGAATTTGAAATGTGCCTTTGGTCATGCACTAAAAAGAACATTAAATTTTATTTAATGTACATTTTATCAGTACCAATGCTATGATTATTTTAGATTCCTACCATCTATTTAAACATATCAAGACATATGGCCACAACATTTATGAAGTGCTCGTTGCTATAATTTGTGTCTTTTTTTTTTTTTTTTTGTATGGAGATAGGAATTTTTTCATTATGTTTGTGAATTTTGAGGTGAGTGACTTTCCAAAGGTTAGATATTAAACTTGGCACAAAGTCAGCCATAGATCTCAAGAGATCCTCTTGCAATGCCTCATCCTTTTGTTGTTGCATCATACTGTTCTTGTAAACAAGTGTAGATGTTTCCCTCACAAATTACACTTACTGTAAAATTTGTTCTTTAGTGTGTTTAGTATTATATTGCTTCTTATATTGAGTTCTGAAAATGCTAATGTGTGTAATTTCTAATTCTTAGGCCGATTTCTTTTGGAGCAGATTGCTTTGAAAAATGACATGATGCAGCAATCAGAAGGTGAAACAGCCTGCCCGCTTGTGTGTGAAGAGACCACGGGTGATGATGAGGATGAAGAATTCCAATTCTCAAATCTGATGGATCGGCTTGGAGCTAAAAAGGTTTTGGATGAGTGAGTTTTTTCAGCAATAGTAATCAGTTGTACGATTTTTTTATGATTCATCTCTGGGTTAGATTTTAATTGAATCCAAGGTGAATAATGAGAACCAAGACTGCTCAGTAACACAGTGATTCTTTAAAAAATTAATTTTCTTGGTTGTCAGATAAAGTACCGTTCAAGCAAAATTTCCAAGAGCAAGCATATGAAACTTGTTTTTCTGCCATATGAAAGCGATACCACTTTATGTGTACAGGTTTTGAACATAATTAGCATGTAACCCACAGATGCCACTGATTTTCAATCAAACAATGCATGATGACTACATTTTTTTTTTTTTTTTTGGCAAGGGCTGCATTTAAAGTGCATCAGTTAAGCAGAGGAAAGAAAGTTTTCTCGTCTTTTTCTGCTTTTTCTTGCCATCATGCATAATTGCATGTTGTGATTGCTCTGATAATCCTATCTCTTCCAGGGCCAGGATGGCCCACTCTGAGACATGGAACATAAAACCTGCTCTAGGATGTTTTTGTGTGTAGGTCTGACATTCATCGGTCAATCACAGTGAATGTTCTAGAACAAAAAAAGCATGGAGCAAAAATGGGAGAGAATCTGCACAGATGGTAGAAATATTTAAGAAATACATCAGTGATTCTTACCATGAAATGAAAAGTGCTCCTCATTTCTTCTCTTCACCTGATTGCCTGTTACAGGAAACAGTTGGTTGTCAGTCATCCTGAAAGGCTTTCATTGTGAAGAGATTTTTTATCACCCACTTTTTCTATCCTTATCCTCAATTTGTCCTTTAAATATAGCACTCTGCCGGCTTGGTTCAGGCTTACAATGCACATGGAAGAGTGAGTCAGGAGTGAGCAAACAAACAAAAAAAAGTTGTTCAGGAGAATATTGGCAAAGTATTAGAAAACCCATTATCATTCACAGTAGAGCATCTTTTTTTCCAGTATCTTCTGAACACATTTGGAAACAAAATGTTATTCTGGTAAATCCTTAAATCAAAATTTCAAGATGTTTTGTTCTTATTTTTGTACCAGGCTCATGGTAGAATCAAAATGTGTTGAAAACGAAAGAAAGCAATACAAACACAATATTTAACATGTCTAAGTAACTTAGGAGAGTGAATCTCATTTCTTTCTTAGGAGGAAGGGGTTTTGATTAGCTTTTCCACTGCCTGCTTAGCTCTAGATTCATGAGTATTTCTTTACTTCTAATAGAAGTGATGGGATGGCTCGTTGTATCTCATGTGTCTCCTTTCTTATCCGTTCCTGTTCAGATGCGGTGTTTGGCAAGGCACCCACTAAACAAGCAGTTCCTGTGATACTCTGCAGCCATGAATGGCCATACATTATAATGCATTTTTTGGAATAAATGCAATTTCCATCATTTCCCATTCACCTCATCCTTTTCAAATTTGGCACAGTTTAAGTAGCTCTAGTTTTTAATAAGTTTTGTATTCTGAGTAGTGATGCCCTTAAGCCTCCATCGAGTAGGATGCTGTGAACATTTATTGCAGCCTGAGAAATGTTCTCTCTTAATGAATCCTTTATGATCTCTACTTTCAGCGAGAGTGATGTGAAGCAACTTTGGTTGCAGCTAAGAAAAGAAGAACCTCACTTACTTTCCAGTTTTGAAGAGTTCTTGGTCAGAATTTTTTCCCAGCTCCAGGAAGCAGATAATGAGAAGAACGAGTTGGAAAGTGCTCTAAAAAAGTTAGTACTTCTCTTTGTTAGACTGTTTGTGTAGTTTTACAGCTATCTTACCTACTATTTGAACTTCTGAAATAAACAAGGTATTTCAGTGGAGAACAGAGGACAAGACTTCCCATTATGTAATGTTTTATCAGTCATGAAGAGTACTGGTAAAATTCATATTGCAGAACTGGATGAAATCAGCTTTTCTCTTCCAGTTAACAGGCTTTGTTAACTGAAATTCTTTTGCAGCTGTCCACTATTGCCTTGAAGTTTTAAGACAATATTAAGTGATTCCAATCTAGTTAATCAGTTTGATTCCAGAGGACAGTCAGATTTACCAGTAAATCTGGTAAATTGTCTGTGTGCTTTGCAAACCCTGCATGCAGAAAAGCTATAAATCTGGATTGACTGGCCAGAGACATAAGAGGTTTAAGATGTTAAAGCAGCACAAAGTACTGATATTAGTGAAATTGTAAGTTAACAAATATATATATATATATATATAAAGCAAGTCTATGAAATATAGTAAATAGTATGCATTTGTTTTATACAGAAAACATATACAACATATATAAAATACATATATGTGAAAATATGTAAGAACTAAAAATTAATCTAACTATCCAGGGGTGGAAAAAGTTGTTGTGCTAAACTGAAACAGAATGCAAAATTATGATTATAGTTGAAGTTCCACTGTATTTTTATTGTGAAGTGTCACTTCAGAATTTCATGTTGTTACAGATTGAGGCAAATATATTGTTGAACCTTTACTTCATTTGTTCAGTGCTCTCCTGGCTATTCTGAGAATGTTACAAGGTCTATGAAGAAGGAGAAAACCTGAAACTGTATGGTCATTAAAGGCCATTGGTTTATATTGATAGTAGCATTTTCATCCAAGTCTACAAGTGTGATTTTAGCCTTCAGACACCTACTAAGTAGGAAACAGCATGCAGAGATTTGTGCTGTCTCTTCTAGACTGGAGATTATTAACTACCATGTGTGGTGAGGGGTTTGTTTTGTGGTTTTGTTTGGGATTTTTGTGAGTGGTTTTCTGGGAACTGAATGAATAAATTTGTTTGTTTAATAGCGGTGATCAGCACAGAAAATGCATTAGCATTATCTTTTCTAGCTGGTGTGAAATCTCTATCTTAAAAATGCATTGAATTTTTATGCTTTTCTAGTAAAAACAGGTTTTAGCTAATTTCTTCTTTTTTTTTTGCTCCTGATAACACCTCTAATTTCAGCACATAGATTGTTGTTTTGTTTGTAGTGAATAGCTGGAAGGAGTCAGAGTAGTAATGTTGTCTCTAGTAACAGGGGAGATGAATAACCCCTTTTCTTTTAAACGATGTACAAATAAGAGTAAAGCTCAAGATAAGACTATATAGAGGGGGGAAAATTAATTTTTTTTAATACCCACATTATGATGATGTATCTGGATAGACTGGCCAGGATTTACTGTGGGGTCACAGAAGATAAGGAATGCTGGTTATTGAGGTCTTATAGTCTCCAGTGGGTTGTTCTTGATGGGTGACAATGATACTCTTTGGAAATTGAATATGAATAATGTGATCTTTCATCTTTCCTTTCTGACTCACCTCTGTGAGTCATTAGGCAATAAGGCAGTCTACTCTCAGTCTTTTGTCTCCTTTCCTGGATGTAGGCTGTGCTTTTGTCTTAAAGTGGTCCTTTTTTTCTCTATCCTGGATGCCCTCTGAAGCTTCATGTGCGTGTGCTGGGATCTTTGTGCTGTGACAATCTATGCTGTCAATCCATGATGTTCTTCTCTATCTGTTTTTTGTCTTTTCTTCTGGAGTTTTTCTACCTGGATATTTTTGCTCCTGAACTTGGATCCCATGGTCTGAGAGACTCAGGGATTTTCTCTGTTCTGGTTCAATACATACACTATGCTGATGCTGTCCTGTTTGTAGGTCCAGGCAGTAGTGAGGCTGAACATATGTTCTCAATACACAAACGTGCAAATACATCACATGTGGGAGACTGTGCAGGTTAGTACTGATGTAGCTATCTAGAAAGAAAAAAAAAAGTGGCTTTAAATCTAAACAGGCTGAAATTCTGTGGATACAATGTTTCTTTGCTAGGATAAGATAGTTCTGCTTGATTTTTCTGGCATTTGTACTTGTTTTGAAGTGCTAATTTAAAATTACATGGCTTCTTAAATTTAGCAGTAGTGGTTTTTAAATAATAGGGTGACGTATTGAGTGCACAAAAAAGCAGTAGATGAATGTAAAGAAGTTAAATAAAGTCATGCTTACATGATGGGCAGTTATAATTCCAGAGAAAGTGCCTGAGGTCGTTGCAGAAAGCATCCTGAAATCACCAGTTCAGGGTGCAATGGCAGCAAAAAGACCCCAGTAAACTGCTGTGCATTGTCAGGGAGGGTACTGAGCACATGACAAAGCATGTTTTTGCCACTGCATGGAATCTTGGTGCAGCCATATCGTGAATGCTGTGTGAAGTTCTGGTCTCTGCAACATAAGTGGAATGTACTGGGATAAAGGAAAAGGACAGAGAATGGTAACTCAGTGGTTAAAGGAATAGAACAGCTATTCTGAGAGAGCTATTTTTAAAAGGTCATGTCTCTTGAACGAGGAGGTGAAGGCTGGTGTGGGATATGACAGACCTTGTTATTCTTCAAATCCCTGGCAGTAGAACCAAGGGGCGTTTAGTAAGACTGATAGGAAGTAAGCTTAAAAGAGATGAGAAAGACCTTTCTCTTCAAATATCAGATAAAATCTTCAACTTCATCTTCTGTCTGCTGCTGTGCTTTGCATTTGAAAGAAAAATCTAGTAAAAACGTGGGCTGTTTCAAACCACTTCTAAACTGGATAAAGGTAAAAGGATAAAGGGGAAGTGGAAGGATGAACTGACTTCTCATGGGCTTAGTATGGGATGGTGTCAGAGTCAATCTTTGATCTTGGTGGAAGAGGAGAATCAGCATCTCCCAAGACTAGTGCACAGTGTGCACGAATCACTCTGGTTTTTTAAGAAAGAACAATTCACATTTCAGCTACATAAATGGGCAGAAATTAAACCCTTATGAGTCTGTTGGTTCTGAGCTCTCGTCTGAACTTAGTGAACTCATGTAGCCTTCCATCTCCTTTGTCTCCATCTGTTTATTCCACAGCATTTTTGGAAGGAGAAAGATCACATTCTCGAATATTACTGAACCTACACAATAATGCATTAAGCGAAACTAGATGGGATGATCCCAGGGAGTAGAGATTTTAATCAAAACTCATTGCATTTTTGACATAACTATTATATACCCTTATGGCTTTGGGTTTTTCCCCCCTGATTACACATGGAGAATATTTGCCAGCTAACCTGTTGGATTATCTTTTCTGCTGCTAGTTAGTTACATTACTTATTATTGTGTTACACTTTTGGTTATAACAGGGTATCATATTCCCTTTTTGTTTAATTTTATCAGAATTAAGAATGGTAAACCATGAACGAAACGCTTCGGGAGCATTCAGCTTGCAGAAATGGCATGTGCTTATGTGCCAGACCAACTAAAAAGATTCCTACATCCAGTGCTTCCTGGATGTAGTCTCAATGATGCTGCCTTATCGTTTGCTTCTAAACACGTAAGAGGCAAGAAATAACCAAATCAGCAGCTTAATAATATAGGACTAAAGTTATTCTCCCTGTCACACAGAAGCAAAGCGAGTCTTTATGATTCCCATGGAAACACGGACTGCTGTGCAGTGTGTTCTGCCTGTGCAAAGTTACAGGGGTTTTTCAGTACACAGTCAATCTAGCCCAGGTCAAAATGACATTATACTGCACGAATACAGTAGGTACATGATCTTAGCATCTCTGTCATACCTTTCTAAGTAATTGTTATTTCTTTATGAATATGTGTAATATTATTCCATTGACAAGTGCTAATTTCTTATGAAGCATTTTCATATTTATAAGAAAATAAAATGTAAGATCAGAACGTGACCCGTCTTTGCACTATGAGGGGAGTAAGGTAACAAAAGGGTTTCTGGATTTTGTGGCACTCTCTATTTGAAGTGTTGCAGTGACATGAAGACTCCCTTTTCTGGGCTGCTTTTCTCACCTAGTTAGAGTTTTAAGAAGTCTCAGTGACAGCCATCATTTTCTTCAAATTCCTGTAGCTTGACATTAGTTTATTGCTGCTGTAAATCCTGAGAAAATGTCTCCCCTCATGTTTTTTACCTACGACTGAAAATGCAGCCTGGCAGTGTCAAGTGTTCTGCTGTCTGAAAGGGAGAAGGAAAGACTTCTGGTTTTGCTCACTCTTCCTAGCTTAGGTAAATTATTTGAAGTTTCTTTCCAATTTACTTTGCTTTAACTGAGAAGAGAACCAGGCCTTCAATAAGTGAAAATAGAAAATGTAGAGCATTGGGGAAAAAAAAGATACCCTGATTACAAAATTAATGTTGCTTTTTTCCTACTGTATATTCTTTGTCTTGCTCTTACTGATGTAAATGCCCTTGGAGATTCTGTACTTTATTTGTAAGAGATGCATTATGCAAATTGCTCAAGGAACAGCTATGGCAGAAAGAATAGGGGGCGATATACAGTAATGTCATATAAAGACTCTATTAATCTCTATTAAAAATCTTTCTAGGATGTCCCTTGAGTTTGATACAAAGCGATTTTTGCTTTTCAATTTCTGGATTAGTGAAAATATAATATAGTAGCATAGAATAGTAGCAGAACAAAGCAGATGTCTTGTTCTCTGTCAAAGTTAAGTTTTTTCTGCCCAAGCTAAAGCATCTGTTCAATGTAATCCTTCATGTATCAAACTGCAGTGATATTAATTGCAAATTCTACAGGAAAAAAAGTGAACTTTGTAGGCCCTTCTTTTTTTCCTACAGTCACATACACTTCTGCACAGCGTATTTATTTTTATTCCTTGTCTGGGCTTTTCAAATTTGTTTCAGCAAAGCTGTTAGAGAGGCAGTAAGGCCGCTCTCAAGAAGGTCTTCCAAGAATTCTGCTCTAGCTAATGCATCTTAGACGTGATAGAAGTACCTCATTCAGTGCTCTTGAATGGGGAATAATTGGTTCCAGAGTCAAAAAAGAAGTTACAGTTAAAATAATTTTAACTGGCAAACTTTAGGCTCTGATATTCTTGGTATTGTCTGTTCCTTGGTAGTCGTCATTATAACTGCATAACAAACAGCTGCTTTTTATGGAAACATCAGATGTGTGGCTTTATCTGAGCTTTTGAGCTGTTGAAGCTTTCTTTCTACCAGAGGAAAAAAATGTAGTCTGTGAACTTTGCTACACACAAACTCCTATTTCGTTGATGTGAAAACATTCTTTGGAGTCTTGCGTAAAGGCACAAACGTGGAGCTTCGCTCATAATGTGAGCCATGACTTGAAGTAATGCTACAAAGACCCAGTAATTATACTTTTATCTCTTATTAGGAAAATTGCTGCTTATGATGAAGAAATTCAACACCTCTACGAGGAAATGGAACAGCAAATGAAAAAGGAGAAAGAGCAGTTTCTGCTGAAAGTGAGTGTCTCTTTGTTATTGTAGGCATGGATTCTGCTGCCCCTTTCAGTGGTTTTGTACTCATTCTGGATGTGAAATTAAAGCCCACAAAATGTGTTTCACAACAGAGTAAGGAAAACATCTTTCACCTCATAGCTTCTTTTGTACTCCTCCAGTCTCTGCAGCTTCAAACTGAGTGACTTGTTGGATGAGAGGAACATTGATGTGCTGTGCTCAGTGGCTGGCATGCAGTAGCAGCTGGCATTCTGTTGGAAGTCAGTTAAACTACAGACGTTGTTTTATTGGTGCTGCTATAGGTCCAGCTTCTGGTCACAATTAGGAAAAATGCTTCTTGAGGTTATTCAGAGCAGAACCAATCCTGTTGACTTCTGCAGTGTCTGCATTTTGGGAGGGAATGAATTCTTACTGAAGAGTAACACGAGATGAATCAAGTGATGGTAATTTCTGAAACCACCACAGCTATTTGCAAAATAAACACAGGTTAGATTCTTTTGTCACTGCCACAATGCCTCCAGAACACCTGAAAATTAATTCCCTTGTCTTGCTAAGTCTTCTTTAAGTCTCCTCTACTGTTTTTGTAGTCTTTTCTTTGGATTTTTCGATCCTGCTTTTTCTTGTAAAACAAGAAAACCAACAAGACCTTCTAGTACACTTCAGGAAAGAGTCATTTTAGAATCATGTAGGTGGCAAGACATCTATTGAACTTCTAACTTTCAAACTAGATCAGGTTGCTCAGGGACGTGTCCAATTAAGTTTCGGGTATTGAAATGCTCAAGGTTCCACAGCTGCTCTGGGTGGCCTGGGACAGTCAAAGTGGTACAATGAGCTACTGGCTCATGCCTTTTTGTTGTCTTGGCATCAGCCATATAAATGAAAGCAATATAGGGTTTCAGCAGCATGTCCATAAATGTTGCCAAAACAGTGGTTTTGTCTCCATTCTTGAGCAAATATGATATCTAAAACTTCCTTTTTTCCCCCCAAATATGTGAAGTGTTTTTTGTTTCCTGACAAAAATCCCCGAACAAACAAACAAAAAGTACTTTTATCAGCTGTCTAAGGACCCATTCGTTTTACTTGCCTCACACAGTAATGAACCTGACTCAAATTTTCAAGTTTTTTCAGTTCCTAGCTGAGACCAGTTTTTACCGGTGGATGAAACGAACCCTTTATATAAAGTTTGTATATGAGCTGAAGGATAAAAAGTTTTTGAAACTTTTCCTGGCAGCAGTTTTGTGGAAAAAATAGTTTATATGCTCTTAATAGCCCACAACTGAAGCGGTATTGAAAACCCTAAAACAACAAAGACTTTTCTGTAAGCAGTGATTGTTGGATCTCCTAATTAGTTGTATATTTGAGGTAAAGCCGTTTCTTTCAGGCTCTTTCATTAAGGCTTCCCACTCAAGCTATTTACATTTTAGTCAGCATTTACACTAAGGGTTGTCAGACACTCAAGAAGTATTGTTTCTTGGCATGACTAATTTGGGATCCGGGGGGATCTGACTGTTAATTTCCTTCTCTAATGCAAAGCCTTACAAAGACTTTACAGCCTGGAGAGATGCATTGATGCCATATAAAGGGAAAATTATTATAGCTTGAATGAAGAGCAGCTCTTGAAGAATACATTTAAAGAAATTGGTAAGATGCAAATAAGTACAAATTGTAGCTATTTGCAATACTTAGTACCCTGCTGACTCAAGGTTATACAAAAGGGGCAGTTAGTCTGTCTTTCTCACTTGGATATGTATTCTTCCACAGAAAAAGCCAATTATCATGCTTTTGATTACCCCATTACATGTACTGCTGAAGGGGAAATGCATGTAAGAACTACTGCTGTCTTGAGGGAATTTTTATTTTTGTTTAGCAGCATTTTCCTGGGGACCCTAGGGAGTAGAAGCCTGTTGTGGAGGAATAGGACAGATTCTCAGCCGATATGAACTGCTGGAATCTGATTTTACTCAGGGGAGGTCTGACAGTTTTTCTCAGCTGAGGAGTGTGTGAAGGAGTAATCCCATATATGACTGTGAGTTCCCAGTGATCGCAGGATTTTTAGATAGTGGACAAGTTGATGTAATTGCAAAGTGAAAGGCAGAGCTTGAAGCCCCAATCACTTGCTTATACCAGTAGAACATCTGTGATAAACTGCTGTTAGCGATGGATTTTAAATGTGGCTAGTATTGTTTCTTTTTACCTTCAACCTAAGCTGCTGTACTCTGTGTCAGTATCCTGCATTTCCCATGTCAAACCTGGTATCTTGTATCTGAGTTACAGTATGACTCCATAAGACTCCATAATAATTTAAATTTGTCCTGTTGTTTCCATCGGTGCATTCTCATCACTCCTCAGTGTCAGCATTTGTCTAGTTCAGGAAAACAAATGTGCAGAAATCTATTCACTCTTCTGCTGATTTTTTTTTTCCCCCCCATCTTGTTTTGGTCTCAGAAGCAGCTCCCTGCTGCAATCAATGAACATGAATGCTGGTGTATAGGAGCATGAGGGTATGTGTGGCTGGAAATGAGAGGATGCATTCTGGCTTCATTGATTTAGATTGGCTAAGCTCCTAAGGCTCATCCCTGAGAAGAAGACTTCTGTCTCCACTGTACAGACTCAAGGCCTACTCATGTGCAATCAGCACATTCCATAGCAACTCCGCTCTTTGAAGTTGCTGGGCTGCACCAGTTTACAGAAGCACGGAGTCTGGATTCAGGAGTGTTACTATCCCTAAATTGAGTTCTACCCGCATCTCATTTTCACTGTGGAAAGCTTGTCTATTTTTTTCATGCCTGATTCCTTATTTCTCTTCCTGCTGATGGAATTATGCTGTTCTGTTAATCCATTTCCTCTTTGAATGTTGCAGGACACAGAGAGATTTCAGTCCTACAGTCAAGAGCTGGAGGGCAAGCTGCTGTCAAAGGAACAAGAACTGGAACAATTGGTTCAAAAACAGAAAAGGGTACTAACTTATATCCTTCAGAGTTTAAAAAACAGATTACTCTTATTTGTTCATGTGATTTTATTTAGGTACTATTTTAGGTCCCAAAATTGCAAGTTGGTGTGATGTGGTTCTGCCAAACTTTCACCCTCTGTTGCTTTTGTGTCACGTGCTTAGAAAAAATGTTACCCTCTATTTCTGGAGTAATTTTCCTTTTATATGATATAATGAAAAAAAAAGCTTTTGATATTCTCCCCAGGCAGAAGGTTAATTTTATGAAAATGTAGCAGGATTCACTGCCTTCGGTGTGCTAGGAACTCACTAAATACTCAGACAACTCAAAAGCAAAGAGCAAGGATTTGGCTCTCTCAGTCTACACCTTTGCTTGTACCAACCACTCATTTACTTGTTTTGGACGATTCAGCACCATGAACTTGAAATACTCCCTCCTGAACAACATACTCCTGATATATCTCTGTGATAACAGTTTTACATCAGTGCATGGTTCTTTTGCATGGTAACAGCTTGCCAAATTCCCATATTAAAACCTGATGTGTTTTACTTCTTAAAATGCATGGCCTGCTTGGGGAAGCAGAGTATTTCTGAATGTGTGAACTTGCTGTAAAATGTCTTCAAGGTCAGTTCAGGAAAGACTAGCAATAGGGAAAGGCAGTAGCACTAGAATTTAAAGGGCTGAAATGGAATGTTGAAAACCCAATTCCCCCTGTAGAACATGATAATAAAATACATGTAAAAATTTTTCCTGGAAGCAGTGTTTGGGAGTGCCAGTGCTGGGAAGCAGAAGAGAGGAAGGGAGGGAAGAAGAAGAAAAAGTTTGAGGGTGGTTTCCTCATTGTATGTAGTATTTAGATCCTCTTCTGAGGAATGAATCCAGGTACTGCTGAAGCTGATGGGAGTGGTAGACTTGTACTTGAGTAAGGGGAGAGACAAGCCTCTAGCTTACTATAGTTATGCAAGTTGAGGCTATCCTGGGGGGTTGTCACAAGTCAAATGGAGCACATGATTGGTAAAAATGAGGGTGGATTTACCAAGGGGAAATCATGCTTGAAAAAACTGTTTGCCTTCTACGACCAAGTTATAGTGGAATAATCTAGACTTGGAAGATATCTTTGGGGGCACACAGATCAGACATTTTTAGTCTGAAGCTAACTGCAAAATATAAAGAAACTACTTACTATAATTTTTAATGATTATATTTTAATATTTTCCTTTGGTTTTGCTTCAAAGCTGTGTTTAAAACTTAGTTATCAACCAGTAATTCTGTAAAACCCTTGTTTTGTGTTTTTCTAAAGTACGTTTTCTCTAAATTTGGCATAAAACCCACGGAAGCTATTCAAAGACTTATGCTCAATTTTAAGCCTGGAATAGTCAAGCAATACAGGCAACAGTATCAGGAAGTCTTATCTTATGATTGTTGTCTACACTGCCATTGTTTACTATTGCCTATCACAGAGAACATTAAACAATGTCTGTGCTGGTTTTATTAGTATTATTTTTTTAATCTGATTTTATGTTTTCCTTTTCTATTGTCTACATTGCTTATTATTAATATTATTACTGTGATTTTAATTTTATTTGCAATTTCTATTATTTTGAATTTCCTCTCTCCCTTATGAATTTGCATGAATTGAACAAGGGTGCTTTTGAAGGACAGGATCTTTATACAACCATAAAAATTCAACTATCCCATTTTATTTTTATGGAAAGGAACCTGTGTTAGATGAATGGAATTCACTATTTCTAATTATGTGATGAGTGTGATAATTTTATTCAGATGATTGATGGCAGTTGAAGCTTTTGTCATTCGACCAGTTGATTGGCCCAGTGTTAATCTGATATGCAATATTTGGTGGTTTGTTTTTGTTTTTTTTTGTGTGTGTTTTTTTTTTTTTTCCCAGAATAGCAGCCCAGCCTTTTTAGTTGAATGCTTTACTGAGTATAGTTAAGAGGCAGTGTTTTCTACATATATTTTTCTAGTTTCTGATGATCTCTGAAAATGATTCCCATATTTACTCAGATCTGTTTTTATAGTACTGCATCCCCACATATTTTCTGGTATTACTTTTCATTCACCTAGTTATCCATGTGTGCTGTCTAATGTTTGCCTTATCCAGAGATCACTGTTACTTTTGCTTCCTCAACTTGCATGGAAATATGCTTTGATAATTAAATCTGTTCTTGCAGACAGTAATGGTAACTTGATTGAATTAAAATTCCCATGCTTGATTGTATGAGAGGACCTCTTGGGGGTAATACAAATGCTTTTTTCCAAACTTCATTAATAAGTCTTTTTCTTTTTCTTTTTTCTTTTTTTTTTTCCTTGAATAGTATGTAATTATTCCTGTGATTGAAATTATTATCAAAAATGCAAAGAGGATCTTCCAAACCAGATGAGTTCAGTGTTGTTTCTGCTTACACGGCCAGAGGGATTCTCCCTTATGAGAGTCTTCTGCCTAGCAGGACTAGAAGAGGGGTCAGATTCCATGTTGACTGGCCAAGATTCCTTTATCTAGGCCTTTTTGCTGGCTGCCATGATCTTGAATTGCCAGCTGGCTCTGTATGGCTTAGATAACACACCTTGTTCCTCAAGGGATGTGTAATGGAATGTCTCAGAAGGAGGCACTTGGCACAGAGTATGTCCAACATAACATCTAGGGCACAAAATTTTCTATGAGGGGAAGAAAGTAGGTGTGGACCAGGTAAAATGCAGATTTACTTGGCTTCTCACATAAAATGATGAGTACTGTGCTGATGACAGCCACTGAAGAGCATAATCTTGGGATACTGAATGAGATCCAGGAGAACATGGATCAGTAGCACTCAAAAAAGGTGAATCAAGTTATTACATTATTAAGAAAGGCATAAAGAACAAAATAATCCCCAGCCTTATAACACTGTACAAATATTTCATCTTTCACATGCACCTGAAATAAATAGGGAGAAAAAAAGTGTAAAACTATTAAAAGGATGCTGGACTAAGAACAAGGGAATGCATGGAGAGTGCTTAATTTGAGTTCTTTGTTTAAATTTGTGAGTTTTTCCTCCTGTTTTTGTAAAAAAAATAAAAAAATAGAATAGGCTCCATCAGCTACTATGTCCATGCTTGACTTGTGGTAATGGGTTAATTCTCTGTGCTACCTAGATTTTCTTAAAAGTGACTATAGGCTGTGAGTCTTTCCCTGTCAGTTGTCATCTACCAGATGAACACAGGAGCCAACTTGCAGCTCCAGCAAGCATCTAGAGGTCTATGCCTTTCTATTACCAGCTGAGCCTCCACCTAATGAGCTCCCACTGTATTGAGAGTTGTTTAAATGAGTGCTTTAAAAGTAGTGTTTGGCGTCTCTCAAAGGATTGTATGAGTACAGTGAAAGAAAGGAGCTCTGTATTGCTGTGAAATAACCCTTTCTCTTCTTATGTCCTGGGGTTTATATATTATGATATTATTGTTTTTCTGACAAGAGTAAGCACCAAGATTTATAGCAAGTATTTCTAGCATCAGTATATATGATTCTGGGAGGTGTTGTTGGCTACCATTGCAGTTATATTTCCAGAACAGTGTCTGTGTAAGTTTTCAGATGGCCACAGTATTCTGTAAGTGGGATTTTTGCCTGCAATTTTTAGCTCATAAATTTTTTGAAAGCTCATCTTTGTATGGTCACTTTTTGCTCCTCCCAAAACCTCTCCTCTGGATAAGAAAGTCTTGTCTTCTAGTACCTGAAGCATCTGATCTTTTACTTAGAGTAGTGTGGTGGTAGGTTCTGTCAAGGAGTGGAAACAATATTGAAGAACTGAAGTGATCTATCCATGTAAACCAGCATTGCTCAGCAGTAATCTGGTGCCCAGCCAGCTGGTGTTCCATGTGAACTCTGAGCCTGCTGAGGCTACAGTTCAGCAAATATGTTAAGCTGGTGCTGCTGCTGAGATAAGCGCCCCAACTCTAGTTTTGTTCCTGACTTCTCACAATCCAGCTAGAAAGGATTTTCTGCTTTTGTTTTTGACCTGGGACTTGTTCCAAATAAGACCAGCACAACTGCAGTGTTGTGCAGTGGGAACAGACTGGCAGAGCTGAGAGAGGACAGATTTTGGTTGGGTGAGTTCTGCTTGTTGGGATGGGCGAATTGAGAGTTGTAGCAATGTTGTGTCTCAGATCTGGAAGATTGAGATGGTATCTCTGTGATGCGCCTAGTACATTTTACATTCCTTAAAATGCATAAATAAAATAAAATAAAGCTTTTATATTTTTAGGTCAGCAGTGCCTTCCCTAGTATGAACTTTTTCTCTGTCATCTAAATTTGCTCAGTTAGCCAGGGAGAAGCAGGTAAAGCTTCTTTATATACCAGAGACCACTGTCATCTGCTGGAATCTGTTTCGCAGGGAAGGTGTATATTTCCTTTGATGTACTTTTGAGAGTGAATATTAAAAATAATAAAAAAGCTCTAATTCACACTTCCTGCAGATCTAGCTGAGGTGGTAAAAAGGTTATTGCTTGTTCATACTACTGGGGATGGGTTTATCAGCTACCAGATTTAATCTAACAGTTTTTAGACAGACCTCTGAATCACTCTGTGTAGGCCTTGTCTTTATGGTTAATGGTCTAAAATAGCAGTTGTGATAATCAACTAAGTGATGTTAATCTGCTCTGTAGCACCTTTTTTTAGTGGTTTGTCCTGGTGCATTTTTGAAATGGATGAAATTCAGTCATACAGTAGAATGGCTTTGTTTTTGTGTAACATAATTATGTCTGTACAAAGAGCAATGGAAGAGCACAGTATGTGTTTTATTCATATATTGGCTTTGATAGAAATAGCTTTGCTATTCAACTAACCTCTAAGATTTTAATTGAAAGCCTCAAAACCAAGATGCCTTGGTTAGTTATAATACTTTCTGTTCTCTTTTCTTCCACTCTAGTTAGAGCATCAATGTACAGAACTCCTCAGTGGCAAAGAGGAAACCAAAGTAGAGAACACCAAGCTGAAGCTGACTAACCAGGAGCTGCTGAAAGATCTGGAGAGAACATCTCAAGAACTAAGCCTGGCTCAACAACAGCTGCAGGTGCTTCAGCAGGAGGCATCAAGGCTACATGAGGAGAAGGAAATGTAAGTCTCCATCTGCAGTAGTTGTAGTGCATTTGTAGTGTGCCAGTGAGCCTCCTTCTCAGGGTATTCAGTGCAGTGATTTAAGCTTGTGTCATAAGCAGAAACCACCAGCAAAGCCATGTGCAGTTCTAGCCATTTCCCCCCAAGTAATTCAGCATGTTTTCTGTAGCATATCTGGCTTCTACAGAGTCTTTTAGCATGTGTTCAAAATGTTGGTATTGTCCCCTCTGCCATTTGTTGAGGGTATTTGGAATTAAAACTCAATTTAATGTCTTACCTTTGAAATACCAGTGGTATTCCTTACAAAAATTACAGCCATGTCACATGATGCTCCTTCCTCCTCAAAGCTAAGTGTGTCTGAAACTTGCTTCTCAGAATGCACTCTGGCTAGGAGTCACCTAGAATCTACCTTTTTTTCATTATCAAAACTAAGCCTAGCAGATAATTTCTAACAAATGAGCCCAGCCAGCAAGATAAAACATAGTTTATCACAATTCACACAAATGCCTAATAATTTTGGGCTTTCCAGTTCAAATGTTGTGAATTCCAGATTCTGACTCTGAATAATATAATAATAATAAAAAGTCAAGAATAAAAATTTCAGTTTGTATTTTGAGGGATAGAAATTACCTTTAAGTGAGATCCATCTACCTGTCTTGCTCCAGCCTTCTGCACATTACCCTGAAGCTGCAATTGGCAGAAATGTTCACTGAAGTCCATTTTAAATAAATGCTCAGGGATCTGTAAAACCCTCTCGCTGCCAGTGGAGAGCACATGAATGCCAGACATATCTAGCAAGACTATACATTTCAGCAGTGAACTATATAACTCAGAGCTGTTGCCGTTTGACATATTTCAGGATAGAGCAGAACATTAGTTCAAGTATCATATTCTTTTTCTCTTAAGCTTTGTGCCAAACTCTACTTAGTTATTATTTATTTATTTTTAACCTTGGGACTATAAATAATGAACTTTATTGATAAATTATGGTTAAAGAATGGCCACTGTGTTTAGAACACTAGGTTTGCATGCTTGATGTGTGTTTTGGAAGTAGACAGTAGATATATTCCTCCTCAAGGTAGTTTGTTTCCTCTTTGAGGCCTCTCTTTTCAGATCCAGAGCAAAAACTATGGAAGGATCTGATTTTAAAGCTACAAAGGAAATTTGCCCAGTGGTCAGGCTGCTGAATAGTACTACTGCATTTGCAAAGCACTTTGGATTCAATAGTGATTTATGGAATTAGAGCTCAGCCCTACTCAACTGCACCTGTAGTGTTGCTTTAAACATCTGTATCAGTCTGGTAAGACCTGAGCTGTTGAAGCAGGTGTAATGTTCAGACAGTGCAGAGGAAGAACTTGAGGCTTCACTGAAAGGCAAAAAAGCATTTAAGGCCAGACACCAAATTGCTTTAAGTCAAAGTAAATGGTATTAAAATGGCTGCGTAACTGTCAGGAATTGGAAAGCTATTGAAGGAATTGTAGATGTGTGTGAGCCTGACATATGGTTCCAGCAGCAAGATAAGCTCCAGCTTTGGATAAAATGTTACCTGTCTTTTAGTGGCCATGAGTGAAAAGTATTTCAGCAGTGTGTCTTTTCTGAATGCTTCAAGTGGCACTATCAACACACATCAAGTGTTTTGGATGAAAAAAATAAAAAGCTTTATTTTTTTATAAAAAGAACCTCTGCTCCTTCCTTTGCTAACTCAAACTGCTGTGGTACTGTGGGCCTTATATTGAATAAACTTTTTAAAAATTAGTAACCACTCATGAAGAATAAAATATACAGGTTTGTTCGAGCTGAAATCTCAAATGTAGATACTCCTAGGGGGAAGCGTTTTAGCAGTGTTCTTACCATGGTTAGAACAATTTAATTTTTTCCTTTTTATTACAGGGAGGTGTACCGAGTGACAGAAACCTTGCAGAGAGAAAAGTCAGGACTTCTGAAGCAGCTGGATTTTTTGAGGTAATGCAGACCTTACATTCAGGAGCTCCTTACATCATTCTGAAGAGGTACATTAAAGGATGAAATGATGTTGGGATTTATACTGAGTGTGGGTATCCAGGTGTTGACAGTCTCTGTGCCAGAGAGAAGAGGCTGGGACTATGCCAAGCTGACACAAACAATGCAGGGCACAGCAGAGCCCCACAGCCACAATGGTGCTTCTGGGAAAGCCTCTGTATGGAAGTGAAGAAATCAGCACAAAAACTAGTTAGAGAGGGGTGAGGTAAAAAGTGCCGGAAAGCCCTTTGGACACCAAGGTCGGTAAAGGAGCAGGGGTAGAAGGTGCTGGAGCTGAGAGTCCATGGTAGCCTGCTCACAGCCCACACAAGAGCCCATGCTGGACCAGGTGTTCTGGCAGGAATTGTGACCCATGGGGAGCCCACACTGAAGCTGTCCATTTGTGAAGGACAGTGCCCCATGGAAAGGGTCTGTGCTGGAGCAGTTTGTGGAGGACTGTAACCCACACTGGAACAAGAGAACAGTGTGAGGAGGAAGGAGCCACAGAGGGAAGCTGCAATGGATGGAGCACAAACCCCACTGTTCCCCATGCCGCTGTGCCACTCAGGATTGGTAAGGAGGTAGAAATGCTTGAGAGCATAGGAGTGAAATTGAGCCTGAGAAGAAAGGGGATTGAAGAGAAGGTTATTTTAGTTTTGTCTTTGTTTCTCATCATCCTGTAGTTGTGTCTGTTTTGTCTGTAATGGTAGTTGGTAAGTAATCTTGTTCTTACCTTGACTCACAAGCTTTTCCATCTTATTTTCTACCCTTGTTATCTTGAGGAAGGGGAGTTGAGAGAGTGGCTGAGTGCACATCTGGCAGCCAGTCAAGGTCAACTTGCCATAGGATAATGACACAAAAGACAGTAAAAATGGTTACAAAAGACTTTTATATGCCCTGCTCTTGCATACAGTAGAAGGCAACACACCTGAAAGATATGCTTTGTTCTGGCAATTCAGTATTGTAGGACAATCTTCGTTCCAAAAGTAAAACCGAACAACAATGAACTGTTCTAAGCTGGTCCTATGATAAAAGCCTGGCTGCAGGAGACTTGAAGCTTACTAAAAGGCTCTGTGGTTTCTTAAGCAGTGAGAGTGCAGCCAAAATAAATGTTCTCTCCTCAAAATGGTTGTTTGAAAAATTATATCAAAATACAGTTACCTAACATTTCTTTATTGACAGACTTCAAAGTTTGGAGCTATTTTCAGACAACCATAGCCCTCTCATTAATGTACAGCAATGTGAGGTTTAGTTTGCTCGGTGGTCACTTTGCATGGGCTATAGATTACACCTGCCTGCAGGCCTTCATTGACTGCATTTCCTTTGGGAGGCCTTGTTTTAAAGTTACCTAAAAATCTCACATGCTGCAGGAAGGCTCTTATTTTGCGGTGTGTTTCCCATAGGCCACTCTGTGTGGTGTGATCTTGCCTGCTGCAGGCAATGGGGACATGGCAGAAACATCTAACAGCAGAGGTTGTTCCTCCTCACCCAGGCTGCAGTGGCTGCTCCTTCTCTTTTTGTGGCCAGGCCAGAAGGAGATGCAGACAAAGGGTGAGGTACTAAGCAGATTTGTCAGATCTGATCAGAGCTTGCTGATTCCCTGGAGTCTCCATTTCTTGACATTTTTGTCGTTTCTGCATAAAGGATGGACGATGTATGCTTTCCTAGGGAGACTTCTCCATGGCAGCCACCACTGTAGCCTTTAGAGGGACATAACTGGCCTTTACAGCTGTTACCAGATGAACAAGAGGTAGTGTCCATTACACCCTCTCCACATCAAGAGATCATCTTTATTCTGAAAATCATTAAACATTGTAATTTATAGTAAGTGAAGGCACATTGACTAGAACTGATTTCTATATGTTAAGCCATTTTAGATGAACTACAGAATGAGGTGCAGATGCCATCTGGCTTTAATCAGCATAGCCCTACTGGAGAATCTATAGCCCAGACAAGTAACTGGCTGTGGGGAGAATATAAGCAAAGGGTGATCAAAGGTTTATACTTTCAGCTGTCCAGTCTATCTATTAGTGTGGAGTAGAAAAGTCAGCAGTTCTAAAACTTGTTTCTTTTGTTTGTGTTCTCTTTACAGAGAGAGGAACAAACATCTTAAAGATGAACGGGACATATTTTTACAGGTAACCAACTATTATTTTCAAACGCAGTGTTGAGCAAACACATATCAAAACATCCTCAGAAGGAAATTAAAATTCTGTGCAGGAGACAGAATTTTGTACTACTTAAATCTTGCCCCATTCTTACTTTGTATTATCTTTTCTTCTTATTTAAAAATAAGATTTTTAAATTTGCAAAACAATTTTAAGAACTATGCGTTTAGGATTATAAAATCAGAGTTATCTGCACAGGGATGAATGTGTTTTAGAAGAACTAAGAATGCAATCACAAGAGGATGAAATAACCTAAAAATGGAACTATTAAATCATGTTAATCTGTTAGTCAGGAGTGCCTAATGTCCTGAAACAGTAGCCTTTATACAACAGCACAATGACTGAGTACCTGAATACCTATTGATACTGGGTAAGAGCAGACCATATTAACTTTTTAAACAGCAGCAGATAATGGGCCTCTAAAAATTCCAGAAGAATCCTGGTGTAAGGAGACTAAGGCCACTTAGTTTACACTTATTTGTGTTCTTTGTCCTACAAGAAACTGCTAGTGTGAAAAAAAAAATATATCTGTTGACTTTTCTTTTCATGACATTATGCTGTTTTACTGTGGTCCACTCAGTTTACAAAGCAGGTGAATTCTTGCAGGATCTAGGCTTTCCCTGTTCTGATTGTTTATCAATCAGTATAAGCATTTATACCTGTAGGATTTTTTTCTACACTTTTTTTCTTTCATATGTGTTGCATTATTCAAGCATTAGGAATGAGGGCAGTTAACCATAATGAATAACAGGACTAAATTAGTAAGAAGTGTTCTGTATTTCTGCAGAAATGCAAAACAATTGTTCCAAAAGCTGGCTGGAAGCAAAGATCAGGGTCTGTCATTGGGAAATACATAGAGGGGAAGATTATGTCTGACAGGTAAGAACTTTTTTTTTATGTGTTCCCTATTTGAAGTATATATTTGAGTATGATGAGGCTTGTAGAAAGAAGGTGTGAAACGTTTTCTTTCTGATACCTTTGGGCTTTTCAATGTATTTCTAAAGTGTCTGTCACCATAAGATTCCTGTGCTCATTAAGAAATTTGAAAATAAAGTGACAAGTTTTCACATAAAACAAGTGCACTGTCTGCAAAGGCCAGAGATTTCGCCATTGTGGATGAGTATATGCTGGGATAAAAAGCTGTCCCATTGCCCCACGTTAATGTGGTACGGTTCCCTTGGTAACTTACTGAAAGAATCTATCTCCTGTCATTGCAGAGAATGGCAGTCCTGTTGTAAAGTATGAGACGTGGGACTACAAAAACACTGAGAATTTAATTCTCAGCTGTGTGGTTGTAAACTCGAAATCAACAGAAACAAGATGGTGATCTCAGTGAAACACTTGTGCTTCCTTTGAGGCAAGAGGAACTGGAAAGATTTAGTATTTCACTTTGAAATAGTAGCTAAGACGATGACCCTGCAGGCACAGGGTCATGAACTGAAGCTTTCACAGACACAGTTTAGTATGTTCAGTGCTGACAAGTGGAGCATCACTGACAGAAGCAGTTATGGAACAAAAAATCATACTAAAATTTAGGTGGGAAGGACCTTTGGTGTCTCTAGTCCAATCTCCTTCTCAAACAGGTTTAACTCCTTAGCTAGACAAGGTTGCTCAGGGTCTTGTTCAGTGGAGTTTTTGAACATCTGGGTAGAGGTCCCACAGCCACTCTGGGCACCTGTTCCCTTGCTGCAGCAGTCCCTTGAAATTTTGTTCCCCGTATCAAGTTGGCATTTCTCTTATTGCACCTTGCATCTGTGGTCACTGTACACACCTGAGAAGACTCTGGATACATTTTATCTACACTCCTCCTTCTGTTGAATCCCCATTTCACCGTTTTTAAATCCATATTAAACAAACCCATGTCCCTCCTACCTGCTAAAGAGAGAATTAGATTACACATAGAAGGGATCTGGGTTGGGGGGGCTGTTTTATTCCTCCAAAATGGAGGTGGGGAGTGGCAAATGAGAAAAATCACTGTAGAGAAACTTTAGCTATTCCATGAGGTTAGAATTGAGGTAAATCTAACATCCAATTCTGGCTCAGGTTTCTCCCAAATTTATTAGATTTGCCTATGATGCTTATAATTATCAAGTATGCTATATATATGCACAGGGTATGATGAGCTGAATTTTTGGGTAGACATTGGACTGAATCTACTATGCCTGCTGTGAGTAGTAAAAAACACGGGAGATTAAATTCAGTTGCCCTAGAATAAAACAGTAGGAACCCAGCTCTAATATAGTTTTGTGATGTAGTCTCTTTTTTTCTCTGTCTAGCCATTTGTTAGAAGAAGATGATATTTTCAGTAACTCAAAGAGAAGGAATTCTGCTGGACTGAATGGAATTCTCTCTGAAGAGCCTGATGCTGAAGTCACTGGAGGAATGTCTAAAGCATCACATCTCCAAAGAATAATATCAATTGAAGAAGATCACCTACCCCAGCTTCTTGACAGGCTGGTTGATAAGCAGATGAACAGATGGACTGGAGAAGATGACAGTACTTTTTCTGAGATCGAAATGCATAACAAAAACACAGAGCAATCAATGGAACACTCACTTTTGTCTTCTAGAGAGCAGCCTGTAGGGAAGGAAACGCTGTCAAACGTAAGAGGACAAACGGGACCTCACCTTGAGTATAGTGTGAAGTTCTGGGCCTTATGATTTAAGGAGGATGGGAAGATCCTTGAATGCATCCAGAGGGGGTCAACAAAGGTGGAAGGGTTGGAAGGTGTGGGGAGTAGCTGTGGACTCTGGGCTTGTCTGGTTTGGAAAAAAGGAGGCTAAGGGGCAACCCCCTTGCTCTCTGCAGCATCCTGAGAAAGAGACGTGGAGAGGGAGGTGCTGATCCCATCTCCCTGGGATCCAGTGGTAGGATGCATGGAAATAGTTCAAAGCTACCTCAGGGGAAGCTCAGAATTGACATTAGGAAGCATTTCTTTACTGAGAAGGTGGTGAAACACTGGAACAGGCTTCCTAGGGAAGTGGTCCATGCTCCAAGCCTGTCAGTGGTTAAGAAGCGTTTGGATAATGCCCTTAATAACCTGCTTTAGCTTTTGGTCAGCCTTGAAGTGGTCAGGCAATTGTACTAGATGGTCGTGGTAGGTTCCATCCAACTGGAACTGTTCGGTTCTGTTCTATTCTGAAGGACCTTGGAAAACATGAAAGGGTGTTGAAGGGTATTGTGCTATTCTTTGAATCTAAAATTAGTTCATTTTCTAAGTTAAAGCATGACAAATTAAGGCAGTGGGAGATGGAAACATACTGCAGATAAACGTTGAAGGTGTAAAGAGGGGAAACTTAGCCTAAAGGAATGGTAACTGCAGACAATGTGTGCATAGACTTATGTCTGAGGGATTGTTTAGGAAAAGTGAAGTTAAGCCTTGTAATAGATGACACAAGGAGATCCACTGAAAGGTAGCAATGGTCTTAAAAAAGAAGCAAGTAAGTCTTTTTCTGAAAACTTTTTTTTTCCTTTTTTTTTTTTTTTTGCCACAAAGTGATATTTCTCATATTCTGATACTTTTGAGTCAGCTTTGGTAACTCTTGTATTATCTGAGAAATAATGAGAGAAATATCATTACTTTTTAATTATTTTTGAATAGACTTTTAATTAGTGAATTGAATTCCAATTTTTTTTCAGCTCTAGCTGGTATATGCATGTTAGCAATGAATCCAACATGCAATAATAATCCTTGAAACAATATGCTGGAAGGTACATTTCTTGAGAGTCTAAAGTTCTGCTTGCACTGTTATTGCTTCAGAGCTAGCTGTGCTTGTTTTCTAATTTTAGTGTCATTGTTAAGTATTACTCATTTTTAGATTCTTGAAGCACATATTAAAAAGATTAAAGTATAGGAAAAATAGGTTTGCTTGTTCATAATTATATAGTTCTTTTAGAAGCAGCAAGCGTATCTTAAAATTATGATAGAATTATGCCATGGTTACATAATAACTTCTAAGTGGTACCTTCTAATAAAAAGTCTAAGGTACAGAGCTTCATCTTTTGAAATTATTTAACTCAGTGCATGCTTTTTGCTTGCTGTCTGACTTATTTTGTTGAGATTTTTAAAGCATGGCATCACTGGACTTCAGGACAGCAGAAGTCAGGCAGCTCATCCTGTCCAGCTGGGACGAACCTGTCCTGCCAGCTCTGCTTCAGCAGTCATGCCGCTTGAAAGCACGTTCTCTCAGCTGGGTAGGAACTAGATCTTGTTTATTTTTTTTCTCAAAAACAGTTGACAGCGAGCAGGGGAATGGAGAGAAGAAATTAAAGTTACTCATGCCTGGTTCTTGAAAACATTTTGTTTCAGTTTCTAAAGAAACGTGGTGAGGGTAAACAAGAAGTTAATTTCCAAAGATTACTTAGAACTGGGAATTCCTTATTTTGCGTGGTTTGTTGTTTTTTGGTGTCTTTTTAAATTTAATTTAAAAAACAATGCAATACAGCAGAATACTCCTTTCTGGTAAACTGTGTCCGTGTGGCACTGAAGTATGTGCATGGTTCTCTTGGCCTGCCAAGGACTATTCAGTTGATGGCATTTCATTGCTTAGGGCAGTCTCTCTGCCGTGTGAGTGTCTGACTGCTGCCTTTTGGTGTGAGGAGCGCATTGTCTCCTTCCACACGTGCTGCAACTGCAGTCACATCAATTTCTCATACAATTTTGTGTTTCCTAAATGATGGCTTCTGGGTTCACCACTTTCTGAACATGAGATTTAGACATCAAAAGTGGTCTTGTTCCACACAGTGCTTGCACTTATTCCCTCTCCTGACAGCGTGCCGGGGCTAGGAGTGGTATTCAATTAGTGAGTGTTTTCAGCTCAGCTCTGCATGTAACATTCAACTGGAGCTGAAGAAAACTTCAGAAAAAGGTAACTCCCTGCTTGGTGCATCGTGAGTTGTGTGTCAGGGCACCATGTCAACTAGGCTGTCTTCTGCAGCCAGTCGTTCTCTCCCCTTATGTTTTGCTGTGCAAAAGCTCTGCTGTATAAAGGCAAAGAAGGCAGAAAGACTCCTTGCAATTGTAGTATTGCATTCCATGCTTACTACATGGAACTCCTAGCTGGTGGCACTACGCCTTCCTATTCCCCATATATTCAAAGTAATTTAGCTGTTAATCCTTTATGACCTACTGCATATTACAGGTGAGTAGAACCAATGTTTGCAGCAGTTTTGGCCAACAAGTGCTGTTGTATCGGGGAGCTGACAATCAGGTAGAACATTTTCTGAGTGGCTATAAAGATGAAGTTGCAGTTAGCATTAGCAGAAATGTGATTGGGAAAACACCTGAAGGAGCTATAATGGAAATTAAAGGAAAATTTTCTGTTCAGACCCTCTGACTGAGATGCAGTTCCTATCCCCTCTGTTCTTTCAATGTGGAATATAAACCACTATGTTTATACCTGTCGTCTTCCACATTTGTGTTAAATTGCACAAAAACTAAGTGTGTTACTTGACCTGGCTACTGTTTATGTAAAGACCACCCAAAAGACACATCTAGGGAAGACTTTTTCAGAGTGCATTGTAAACTAAAGTAAATTTACATCTTACTGCTGTTACATTTTCCCATCAGCAGTTTGTTGAAGCAGACTCTGAGATAACTTATCCCTTAGTATAGTGCTCAGATGCAGGTTTATCATCCAGTTTGATTATTAAAGTTATTTTCATGAGTGGAGTTGCTACATTGCAGTGAAAAATTACTTTCAATTATGCTGGGAGTTGAACTGAAGGCCTTTGTTATCTGTGTGTCTTAGTGCTACTGAGGTGTGTATGACCACTAGGGACAAGGTTTTTCAGGTCATGTAGTCCATATATTTAGTTATTGTTCTCAGAAGCCCTGTGAAAATGCTGCCATGCTGATGATTGTATGTTATGTTGTTTTATTTCCCAGAGCACACAGTATAATAAGCTGGGAATGTTTATCAGCAGAACTAAAAATTTGCTTTATATAAATGTATGTGTACTACGAGTAGCCTATAGTTGCAGGGAGGATTGGGATTTTAATACAAAAGGAGAATAAAAATCCTCTGCATAGTCCTAATGGGCTCTTAGCCCAGCTAATGAAAGAGACAGGTACTTTTGCTCCCAAAATTTACATCAGTGAATGATTTTGTTTTCATACTAAGGAAGACAGCAGCTTGAGGTTTTGTTGTTTTTTGGGGTTTTTTTCCCCCCATCAAGTGCAGCCCTCTGTTTCTTCTTTCTTTAAGACTTCAGTATATTTGTAGAAAACACTTCCAAGCCCAGACTTCAATGGACTGAATCAGTTCAAAGGACTGTTGGGCAGTGAATTCAGTTCTTATGTCTTGAGGATTCTGCACCCTTATGTTTTGCTACTCAGAAGTGCTCAAATGACTGGCAAAGGGCCTTTCCCTCTCTCCTCTCCCTCCTCGCAACCCCCGCCTCAACAAACTAATACCAGGACCATCCATAACCTTGCTTCCCTTCTGCAGCATTGGAAACAAATGTTCTATCTCCCTTTTCCTTCACCTTTTCATAGAATAGAAAAGACCAGCTAGGTCTGCAAACCAGCTGGTGCTACAGCATTCTTCCCTAAGCAACCCCTGATCTACATACAAAGGAATAATGACCTACTTGACAGAGGATATAAATATTCTCTCCAGCATCCACTTAGCTTAGCCTGCAGTAAACAGGACCTGGATAAGCAGAACAAATTGTTGTTCCTTCTGCTTAAAAACCAAAATGACAGAGACATAGCTGAATGTTTACAGCCTGATTAACTGGTCTAATTCTCTCTTTCCTCCATGCTTCTGCCTATAGTGTTAAACAGATGTAGAAATGCAGTAATTGGATGGAAGCGCTTGGCTCTGTGGTAGTAGCAGAGAGAAGAATCTGGTGGCATGAGCCAAAAAATTATGACTTGGCTTCTGTTATGTAGATGAAGGTGTGCTGCTTCCTTTGTGTCATTGGTATAGGATGAAGCTACTGAGCAGTTGTGTGAAGCTTTGTAAATTTTGATTTGTGGCCATGAACATAAACTGTTTTATTTTGTTAGTTTCATGCATTTGTCAATGTAGTGTCATGTAAAGGTTCGTACTCAGTATACTTTCAGAGCTCAGTGCAAATAACTGCACTTCAAATTATCTGGAATGATGCATAGCAAACATCTGAAATGCTGAGTTATTTTAAGAAACAGAATATTGCTCCATGAGTAATGGAGAGCATGATAGGATCAAATCAATTCTTTTTCCCATCTCTGTCTTAAACTGGAAAGGCAACAAGATTTATAGAACAGTTGGAGACTAATTTTTGCTCTTACTTGAAGGAGGAGAGAATAAACTCTGTCCCAGAGCGCTTATTCAAGATTATTTTTGTGGGCAATTCGAGTGTTGGAAAGACTTCATTCTTAAGAAGATTTTGTGAAGATCGTTTTTTCTCAGGCACAGCTGCTACTGTAGGTAAGTTTAAGAAACATTATTATTATCTTTGATCCAACAGTACTTAGCAGCTTCTCTTGAGATTAGGCCCTGTATTGTAAAACAGAAGCATACAGATGTTGCATAAGTAGGATGTGCAAAGTGAGTTCTCCTAAACTGGGAAGCAGATAATTGATGGAGAGGTTTCAGAGTAGATTCCATACTGAAATCTTGGCAGCACTGAAATAAATCAGAAAAATCCTACTGGTTTCAGTGAAGCTGGAATTTCCTTGTAGATCTCACTATTCTGAAATGGATATCATGTTCTCCTGCTGCTTTGGAAGACAGCAGGTCTCCCGGGTGTTCTGCAGTATTGAAACAGATATGTTGATTACCAAAGAGCATCTCAGATAGCACTAAGTGCCTGTGAACAAACAGCTGAATTCTACCCTGCCATCCTCTCCAAGTTGTCAGAAAGAAGAGCCTAGGCACCAATTGTTGACTTTGATGCCTTCTTCAAGGTGAGATTAGTGATTTCCTAGACTCCTAGTTTTTCATTGACTAGATCTTTATTAACTGGAATGAGAGCTTAGACACCTATATATGAATAGACAATTGCATATCCTACAGACCTTTATGCTATGTCCTATCCATGTTGCCTTGCAAATGGCTGATACACTTCTCTGTGCTCTGAGGTCTTACACAGTGTGTGCAATTTTCCGGAAGAAAAGCACAGGAATGAGTCTGATGCCTTTCATCTTTTGGCGGGTCATCCAGGGTTCTTGCAAAGGAAATGGCAAGAAAGTATTTGTTGTAGCTTTGATTTAGCATTCACATCAATGAATTTCACAGGTGTGGGCTATGGCTGTCAAGATACAGGCAGTTGAAGAGTCAAGTGAACAGTGTGGAGAAGAGTGTTCTCATTGAATTTCTCCAGAGTAGTTGAAATTTCTTCCCTTGAGATATATGCAATGGTTATGTCCTCCATCCAGATTTCTTAATTGTCTGTTGAAGGAATGCAGATGTACATGCTTCTTCGTTACTGCCAGTGGTAAAAATCCCATTGATGTGGAAAATGGCCCCAAAGAAAGTGTTGATGCCCTACTGAAATCCCTTCCAACCTGAAATATTCAATGATTCTGTGATTTTATGATACAGCACAGTATGATACAAGAAAATGCAGGTTGTCATTAGGAGGAGGTAGTGACTAATTAACATTTAAGACTCTAATTATTGTTATAAATATCCAGAAGATACTTACATCTTCACAGGTTAGGGAAATTGGGAGAGGATTTATTTAAAAGTTTAGATAAATTATTTTTTTATCTCACTTCCACTTAGCCCCTTAATTAGGGGACTAACCTAACTGTAGTGAGCTCATCTTCTGTATTCTGAAGAGGGTAGGTATGAGGTTCTCCACATGTTCAGTCCCTCTATCTTCAGCATTTCTCCTAGGTTTCACTGCCCCTTGTGTCATGCCTTGTGTTTTCCCACTAATTGTACAAAGTGCTTATGTGGTTAGCTCTGACTGAACTAACAAATTTTGTACAACTGAAGTTATACAGCATGAATTCCAGGCTAAATGGCTAAGACTGCTGTGGACTGTCAAATGGACCCTTGACTCATGTTCCCTGATTTGGAAATTGACTTATCTTACAGCTTTTACAAAATTGAACTATGCTATTAACATTCATTATTTTATTCCTGAAGAACTTCAGTCAAATAAAAGCTATTCTTTTCCTCTGATAGTTGGAGACTATGGACATAATTCGTAATGTAATATTTATTTTGTTACCTTTCTGGAATTGTTGCTGTTTGCTGGATCCAGTTTTCAAAATCAAACAGCATATAAAGAGACAACTTTGCATTTCTGTTGTAGGTGTGGATTACAGTGTGAAAACTGTCCCAGTAGATAATACCCAGGTAGCGCTGCAGCTCTGGGACACTGCTGGCCAGGAACGGTGAGAAACATTCTGCTCTGGTTTAACCCTAATAGTCAGCTAAGCTGTGTAGCTGTTCCCTGACTGCCCCATGCAGTGGGATGGAGGAGAGAACTGGAGGAGTGGAAGTGACAAAACTCTTTGTTTGAAATAAAGACAGCATGATGAAATGTAACTATCCCAGTCAAAATCAGTACACATTTTAAGGTTTTGCTTCCTTGAGTCATCTATTTGACTATTAGTAAGAATGGACCTAATCCTGATTCTCAGGAGAGGAACAAATATGGGAGTACAAATAGAACCAGTGGATTCACAGTTTAGATCCTTCCCTTGCAGCAATAGTGTGCAATTTACTGCTAAGCCCATTGAAAAACTGCCAATCTGCAAAAGAGATTCTTATTTGAGCTCTTAAAAGTTTAGTACCACACAATTTCTTTAGGAGGAAGACTGATTTTAAAATGTACCTGTAATTATTTATATGGCAGAAAATGCCTTAATAGATAAAAAATAGATTTTTTTTTTTTTAAAAAACTGAAACAATCCCATTGCAGTCAAAGAATTCCCAAGTTTTTGTAAGTCTTCAGTGGTAAATTTTCTTCCCCATCTCCTTACCTGTTGTGTAGTTTTCTATTACTAAGAGCTAGGATGATAGTGATAATCTACATTTTCTACAGGAGACTTGTGTAAAAGAGCTCCAAAAAGCTAGCCACCTTTAGAAGAACATTTAGTGAGGGGGAAATTTCTGCTCCAATCTCAAAATGAGAGAAAGTGGGAGAAGGTGAGATATGCAGCTAGTTATACAGCTTAACCCAAAATCAATTAAAGAAGGCAGGGAAACTTTTCCAAACAGTTTTTAATTTTTTTTTTCGAAAGAAATTTGTTTTTCTTAGCAGTAATTTGTGGGGTCTGGTGCTTCAAGAAGAATGGGATTGCTTACTATGATTTATAATAAGCTTCACCTTTCAAACAGGATTTGCAGTGACGATCAGTATTGTGACTTCTCTCTTGTCTAGTTTATGGAATTTTAGAATGCATATGTGAACCAAATTGACAGGGAGTTAACCCTTACTAAGACGATGATTAGAAGAAACTGTATGGCAGCATATTCTTTTGGGAGATGAAGGGGAGGGGGAAAGTTACTATAAATTCCTTTGTGTCAGATTGCTGTTTCTGTTGAAGAGAACTATAAACAGGTTCTTACTTGTAGGTACCGAAGTATTACCAAGCAGTTTTTCAGAAAAGCTGATGGTGTCATTGTGATGTATGATATAACAGCAAAAGACACGTTCACAGCTGTCAAGCAGTGGCTGATAAGCATTGAGGTAACATGACATAACTTTAAGTCTAAACCCTGGTGTGTCATTATTCCCTACCTTCTTCTGAACAAGGGTTGTTAGCATGGCAAAACAGAGAGCAGCATATTTCTTGTGTTGTTACAAATATGTTTTTGCTAGTGAGTTTGATCTGCGTAGCTACCAGTAAAGGTTTTTTTAATCTCTCTGTCTATGAAAAAAACCCCCATAGTTCTGGGGTTTTAAGGACTTCAAATGAGGGGTGGGAAATCCCAGCATGGAGTCCTCTGACTTCTCATAAAGGTAATTTAGCTGATGCCTCCCTTTGGATCACTCCTAGCACTGAGAGGTGCTTTGGATCAGTGATGATCTGAGGATCACTGATCACCACTATCAGTTTGGCAACCAAGTCAAACCCCATAGCTCGTGCAAAATTGACTGTATTGTGAACATAAACCTTAAACTTAAAACTGTGGTATCTACATTAGTGCTATAAAACTGTCTCATAGCAGACAATTCAGTTTCCTGGGGATCATTCTTTCAATGACGTGAAAATAAAATCATAGTCCGTGCCACTGAGTGACTGCAGTTAATTAAAAATTAAAACATACTAAGAGTGTAAGCAGCTGAATTTGCTTGTGGCCAGAACAGAAAGTAAAAATAAAACAGGCTGCTGCCATAAAGGGCTGAGTCATAGAGAGAACAAAGTGTGACTTCCTGTTAGTTCACTGAAAAAGGGACAAATTGATATGTAAAGGTCATTTAGTCTGATTTTATTGGGCATATGTTCTAGTATAATACACTGTTTTCCATTAAAACCAAGAGGTGGCTTTGTGAGTTCAAATTAGGACTAAGTCATTAAAATGTTTCCAAACAGGCATAGTTATTCCACATATGAGTAGTCTTACTTAAGTCATGTTAGTATGCATTTGGTAAGAGCAGGCCCTTATTAAATAGATGATCTTAATAAATCAGTGGCAGTTTTAATTCAGCATGGTAAAAGCTAGAAGACCATTCCTGATTTTGATTCTGAAAGACTGAATATTGTGGTCAAAACCTTTTTCCAAACTGTAATAGTTCACTCTTCTTTACTGACTAATATAGTTTGCTGCAAACTGTTGCTAAGTTGGACATACGGCCAAGTCCATTTACTGCTGTAGCATTCAGCCCACTTTATGAAGGCACTCACTGTGGTAATTATAACCCTTTTCAGAATGAATTTTGATTTCTGTCTATTCTCTGTATTTTTGGGGGCCTGTTCTATGTATTTCCCCACTATTTCACATAATTAATTTGGCATAATTGTACCCAGGTGTTGTCATTACTTTTCTTGGCCATGTAATTAGAAAAGCAGAGGCAATAAACACACAATGTCTGAGCCTGTGTAGCATGGTGGTTTTCTCTCTCCCATTTTAATATAGAGTGTAATGAGCTTCTGTGGTGTTATTAAAAAAATGCCAAGTTAGTGTAAACTTACCATTTTGTCTTTTTCATGTCTTTTATCCAACTTTAACTCCTGACGTGTTTGTAAGCGAAGTGCTACATACCTGGCTCATGTGTTAAATCTTAAATGTCTTGTTACAGTGTGACATTTGTTAGTTTTCATCCTCTCGATCTGTGATTTTTTTAAAATACAATGCCTCAGTTGATATTTGTACTTTGTTCTGCAGGAGGCAACAGGGGAGAACGTGCCTGTCCTTTTGTTGGGTAATAAAACTGATAATGAAAAGGAACGTGAGGTCCCTATGGGAATGGGAGAGCATCTTTCTAAGGTATTGTACTTAGGGAACCCCTTGCAAAGCTTGAAGGTTTTAATATGGAGTCTCAATATGTCTAAATTCATAGAAACACACATTAATTTTAATCAGACAAGTATTTTTAAGGATTAGGAACCCCATCGCTCTCATCAATTCAGCTCCCAGTGATGTAAGTGCTGATAATTATAGTAGTTATAACACTGTCTAGATTTTAAAAAAGCACCCCAAAACCAAACCAACCAACCAACCAAAAAAAACTCCGGAAAAGTGAGTGGAGAAATTCACATTCATTGTCTCTCTTCTGTCTTCGTTCTCTCTTTCTCTCTATTTTTTTCCTCCCTTCTTTTTTTTTCCCTTTTCTTTTTCTCCCTTCTTTCTTTGGTTGAATTCTTAACAGAGAGATAATTTGGGGACCTTTTCTCCCTCCTACCTCCTGTAGAACCACAGAAGACCATCTGTTACTCCTGTGGTAGGAGTAGAAAACATGTTTACTTTTAGTAACTTTCCATCAAGGAGATAAAATAAGTAGAGTTAACAGTCTGCATCTACCAGAGCACTGGTGATCCATGGGCGTAATTTAAGCGTTAAAGGGACTGTAAATACCAGATACTTGTTTATATTCTTGTATACCATGCCCATCAAATTTTCTTTTGAATCTCTCTATACAGTGCACATAGTTTGAACACCAATGCCTGCAGAAGAGTCCTTTATTTAAAAATAAGTCATCACAATATTCCTGTTAAATTAACTGAATTGGTAGCAATATAACAATTAAACAATGTGTTGGATTTCATGCTTACCTGTTTTTCCTTTGCAAATAGATTTACAGCTCTGCTTGCTAATGAAGAAAAAGGGTATTTTCAAAATTTGAAAGGCAGCTGAATTTTTCTTCCAGGAAAGAATGCTACTAGGCACCTCTCTGTAACTGAAAGAATTAGGGCCAGATCTCTTTTTTTCTTATTTTGGCTATTTATACAGCCTTTTGAAACCATACCTCCATATTCAGGTTTATGTCCATTATTTTGTTTTTGTAGGAGAGCAATATCAGTCTTGAACTTTACCCCTCAAAGGTTCTCCCTGTAGGAAATCAGCTTTATTTTCTTGTATGCATGAAAATGCAGATAGCTTTGAGACCTTGAAGGCTAGGAGGAACTCCAGCGTGTAACACTGAATCCTTCTGTGAAAAAACAAGTGACACATAAATGCTAAATGGACAGAGAGTAGGTGTCTTACATGTCATCTTGCTCTCTATAAAAATTGTACTAGTAAAACAAAGATGAATCATTCTAGTATATAGAATTCACAGCCCACCCGGCTATTAATTCTAACATGTCATGCAAGAAAATAAAATGTTTTGCATAAGTAAAACAAAGAAAGTTGTCAAATAAGATGGTTATAATCAAATGAATGGATATGAATGACTCATTTGAATGTGTGAATGTGCTGCCTGAGGTAGTTAAGGACTGATTAATGACAATGGATTAGTTGAAAAGCAGCATAGATATAATTAAATTATAATAGCTTGCCTGCTGAGCTAATAATAACCATAAATTTTAATGAAATATTAATTCTTTCTAAATGGCCATGTAATTCCTATGAAACCACATGCCTCTGTCTCTATAAGTGATGCAATTGAGTTACTTATTTTGTGAGCAATCACCTACAGCGAATTACTCAACAAAGGATCCAAAATACACGGGACTAGATGCTGAGATGATACAAATATGTATAGCCATATTTGGTGAAAAGAACCCTGAGCCTGTTCTTGTGCAGAGAAAGAATCAGATTAGTCTGTTGACCCTGAAGTCCAACAGTTTTAAAGACTGTTTTAATGTCTCACAGGATAGGTTTGTTTTTACCTAGCTTTTTCTGTAGTCAGAAAGGAATGACTTTCAGAGGGCATTCCAGCCCAGCTGTGTTAGCCCTTGCTTTGCTTCTGTATAGCACCTTACAAGTCAGTGTGCTGTGAATTCACATAACTCCTTTGCATGGCAAGCAGTACAGTTCATTATTGAAAGGAGGAATGGCAGCCTGAAGAGAGTCCTTGTCATTTGAGAAGACTGGTGGTTCAGTGTGTCTTACACCTCGTGAAAGGGGGAATGGAATGAGCATAGGGATTGTGGAAGTCCGTTTGACTTCTTTAGCAGAGGATCCAGAAGGAAAACTTCATTTAACAAATTTCTGTTTAGCTTAGTTTGATCTAATGATCGAGATCACAGAAGCACAACAACACAGAGAGTATTCAGACATACTGTGAGCATCCAGGAACAGCTAATGTTTTGTTTTAACGGATTAGTGTAACCACTGACAATTATTTTAATAAAATGCCTTTTTGATAAAGGTGCTGCTCAGGCATGCTCATATGCAGAGTGATTTTATTTTGGCCCCGCACATGCTTCCTGAGTGACCTTAAATGGGTCAATAAATCCCTCTCTGTCACTCTTCCTGAACTACAAAATGAGATAGTAATGCCTTTGTCTGCCTTGACTTTGCAGACTATATATACTTCATGGGATGAGGTCTGTTTCTGTGTGTTCATACAGTGTCTCCTTTGCCAACCTGTCAGGGGCATTGTTATACAAACCCTGCTAATGAGGGAGCTATTCTCAGAGTGATACTACTTTACAGGACAGAAATCCCCCATCTCCCTTTGGTAATAATTAATTTTCCTCCCTGTACTTTAGATGTCTGCTGATTTGGAGGTAAGTTTTTAAAATTAAGTAATTGGCAGTGATTTCCAAAGTTCCGTAGCTATTCCTGCATGGAAATGAATGGTGTTTCCTGGCTTATTCAATGTGTCCTGCCTTCTGCTACTTTGTAGTCCTTGTGTATGCTCTCAATTAAAGTTTCCCCTTCAAATCAAAGGGATGACACTTTGCATTTCTGTACTGTGTCCCCTTTCAGAGAAGAACCTTTTGCCAGACTGACAGAATTAAGCAATTATTGTCAATTGAGTTTAAATTGGTATCTTTCCACCCATGCAATTTGTTGAAAAATCCACTCAGATTCATGCCAGCATAAATGATGTCATCACTGGGAGTTCTCTAGTGACATTCTCTTGTATGTGGGGAAGATGTCAGAGTAGCAGAGTAGTATCGCTCTGCTTGACTGACATAAAGTAGCTGGAAACTGACCACAGTATTTTTCCTATTGGAGTTCTGATCAGCTGAGCAAAAGAAAAAAAAAAAAAAGAGTAAATTTGGTTTCAAACTTCTGTTTGCATAGCTAGCAAGAAATTTGACCCAGTCAAATTTAATCTTAAATCTTTTCTAAGAAAAGGAAGAGAATCATAGGGTTACATAATTGATAATTGTAAATGTTATACAGAACACTGGTGTAAAAAAATAAAATAGCTATCCAACACTAACATTGCCTGATCTCTTCCTTCTCTGCTTCTCTGTGCTTATCTGGCCATCTAGAAATTACTGCAAATGGTTCAACCCTGTTTTTCACTAGAACAAACAATATAACCATTGACAACGTATTCAATACTGACATTTGGTAACACTGAAGCCCTTTTTCAGTGATGATAAAATAAACTACCATATTTAGGAAACTTCCCTACTTTTTGTCTCTACAATTTCATAAAGACAACAAAGATTTCCAAAAGTTCTGTAATTTTGGAATCATGGTATATATATAAAAAAGCCCAAACCACAACTGGAATATCCAGTCACTTAATGGGGATGTTTGAAAACTGAAAATTGTGTCTTATGAAGAGTTGTTAAATAAGTACAAATGCAGCAACCACAGTTTATAACAAACAAATGAAAATATACAGATATGATTGTAATTTCCTGAGGTACTGACTTATTTATTTGAATTTTAAGCTACTGCCATAAATAGCAATAGGACACATAGAAGAGTGGAAAGTTAATACAAACTTGAAATCTGGATGGGTAAAAGGCCAGGGACTAATAGAGATGATATAAGTTAGCTTCAGTGTAGTATGCTGTGGAAGTAGACAGGTGTCTATTTTGGAGGACAATCTGTCATTTTCTTTCAGACTTCTTTGCCCTCACAACTGCCAGGTCAGGCTTTTTTTGGCAGATGATCCCTTGCATTTGCATTAATGGTGATAAGACTTCAGCTGAAATGCTGAGAATCTCTCCAATACTTGAAAATTTATCTACTGTTCTTAACTGCAAAACTACCGGGGTTACAAAACCAAAGGTGCAAGCTGACTGCAAAAGAAGGTGCAGAAAAATTTGACAAGTACAAAAAGATATAACAAAAGTTACTGGAATTCTTTTCTCCTGCTTTGTCCAGCACTCTGATGTACTAGTTGCCTGATGGTCACAAGAAAAGTTCACAAGACTTCAGTATCTTAGAAGGTGTGTTTGTGTTTGAGCTCTTAGAGCCAAAGCCACTGTGTAGAACAAATATCTGTTAAGAGAAGAATATAGTTGTTTGTGAGCAATGCTTGGACTTCCTTTGTTACTCTTTGCTGTTACCTCTAGAAATAAATCCTAGTTTTTCCTAATGCGTTCTATTTCTGTTTCCTTATTTGCATATTTCAGTATATCTGCTTTTTTAAAAGCTGGAGCAAGATATTGTGCAAAAGAATTGAAATGGTCTTTCTGTTTGATTGTAGGATTACAATTTAATTTTCTATGAATGCAGTGCATATTCTGGGTACAATGTGGAAAAGTCTGTGCTTCACTTAGCTAGGTAAGAAGAAAACACAATGTATGCATTCTTTATGTGCCTGACTGCCCTGTCACTGATGACAGAGTGAACTCTGGATTAAATTAGTTTTATAGGAACTTAGGGTGATAAAATATTTGTTCCTTTAAACTGCTCTGTAGCCTGACCCTGTTGCTCTGACTGACTAGTTGCTCAGGTGCATAAAGTGTCCTATATTAAGCTAGTGAAGCTCTGCATAGCTCCAGAAACACCTGAATTGTTGCTAAGAAAGCTGAGGGCCTACAATTCTGTGATAGGTGTTGCAAGAATGTTTGGAGATACATCCTTGAAAATGGATGCTGCTGGCTCCTTGCAGCAAGACATTGGATATATTTCTTTCTTCCCTCAAGTTCTTCTGTCTTCCTGGGGGCTGGGAGACAGGGAGAAGTGGATTTTTGAAGTTATATAAAGGATAGAGGTAAAAATACAGGAAAATATGTCACCTCTGAACTAATTACAGAACTGAAGACACTGGTAATGAGTTGGCAGATCTTTAATATTGTTGCTGAAATCAGTGAAATTTTGTACAAGAGTCAGGTAATTGATAAATGTCTAGGTAGCTAGATGTGCTTTTGTTTTGTTCCAGCCTTAAAAACAACAAATGAAAGTCACTGTTTTGAGTCTCTGTAATATCTAATGAATGAGAAGAATCAGCACCAACTAAATTTTTCTAACTAAATGAACAAAGGCAGTTTTGTGATGGAGCCACCATAATTGTACTTTTATGTTTCTTTGTTAGTTCACAAAATTCGATTGTTTTCTATTATTCTCTGGACAATTGGGAAAATGTTTTTTGTTTGATCTTTCATGGGTAGTATTGACTTTTTTCTTTAAAGTATTGTTTCTTTTCCCCAGGTTTTTGAAGGAACATGAAGATAAAGTGAAAGAGAAAACCATTGAACTTCAATCTGATATGAATAAAAAGTCTTGCTGTATCAGGCAATAAAATGCTGGGGCGTGTTTAGACAAGTCATACATTTATACGACACTACATAGAACTTTCAGATTTGCTTTTAACTTCCAAATATTCTGCTGTGTTCTGAGTGTAGGTGTAAGTGAAACTTAAAATCTTTGTATGCTCTGATCTCTGCTTTTATAAAGATTACCTTTAGTTAATTGACAATGTATTTGGGGCAGTAACGGTCTTTTAATTCTGTTTGATGCCTTACACCACTGAATCCTGCTTTGTTATCAGGCTTGTAGAAACTGCCACTTTTATTAATAATAAGGAATAATTTTGTAGGAAGAAAGCTACTTGGAATGTGGAGTAAATTCTTACTGGTTTGATTGCCCTGTCTTCTGAATACTGCTTATTTCAGTACTCTTTAGGTCCTGGTTTTGTGCTAAGCTTTGTTACAGCTTTTTAAAAATTACAACAGATGCAGCTGTTGCTAATACAAAGCATGTTAGGCTGACTGAACAGCACCTTGTCTCCAAAAGTCTGTCAGAGAAGATTTCATGTCAGATGTTGGAGGTAGAATTTTCAGAAACAGCAGATCTTACTTTGAGGAAGATTTTGAGAAACTTACCAGAATTTAAGGAGTGAAAAATCTCACCAAAATCCAGTGAGATGTTGCTCTCTTTAGCAATGTTAAGAAAAAATTCCTCTTCATGCACTTAAAACATGTGACTGATTTCTCAAAAGCATCTGCCACACAGCATTCCCCCAGGGCCTGATAGCACTGAGATACAGTGTTTGAAAAATCAAACCCACAGGGACATATTTTAGAAAATCATGGCCCACAGATCATAAGAAACATAAATGTCATAATTAATTCTGAAAACCTTTATAGAATATATATGAAAATAGGAAACTTAAGAGTGGGTCACCCAGGCAGCACATGATCAACAATTATTCCTGTTGGTATGTGTCTTCACTGCATCGAGCTATTGTGGTAAACATTCAAAAACAATTATTCATGATGGTAAGGTTGGTTGGAAACTAGAACCCATGGCATAATTTAATACATTAAAATATCAAGCAAAACTGTAGATTTCACTATATGAGACTGTTACAGACATTATGTTTTTAATTCCTTTTCTAAATGTTTTAAAAAGGTTATGTATCATTTGAAAAATGAATCAATTTGAAACTAAAGATGAACGTTAAGCACTAGCTCAACAAGTAACTCTATTTTTGATAAAAATTTTGTCTGCAATTAATTGTGCTCTTGGGATTTCAGTTTGATCAAAGGTATAAATCTAGTTCCAAGAATTACACAATAGAGGTTTGTGGACTTTCCACTGCAGCAATTTCTATATCCATACCAGCACTCAAATGACCTTTCCTATGAGTTGGGATCCAAATGTGAGCCTTTCCCTAGCAGGTAGAATATCCAGGGTTTTAAATTTACTTCTATTAGGCATGATGGATGAAACAAGTAGCCCAGGATAAGCTAATGCTTAGGAGTTTTTCTCCTGTTGCTTCCTGCAAATCTGCTCATCCAAATGATAAAAGCTCCCCTTGCTTTCAGTGAGGTGCCTAAGAAGCTGTAAAACACAAAAGAAGTAAAATGAGCACCCATTACTGAAAATCAATAGGCTTTCTGTTCACTTCCCAGGATTGCTCCTTGAAGTCCATTACTGCTTGTGGAGAGATGAGTCACATTATCAGCTGTTGCATGTTATCCATCATGGAAATCTTCTCAGAATTGAACCATCTGTGTTCAGTCCTGGCTGAAACTGAACTAATACAAACCCTTAATTTAAACATCAACAAAACCAACTCCTTATCCCAATTTCAATTAGGGAAGAAGTGTGATCAGCTTAAATATTGGCTTTGCTAATCGACTTTGAATGATCTGTTCCTCTGCAGTAGGGTGTTTCCTACCCCATCAACTTCAGAACTGGCAATATTTCTTCCAACCTCTCTCAGCCTCAGGAAGACAGCTGGAAGGCTTAATTTCAGCTTTACTACTCATGACTCTAGCCACACAAACCCCCAGATTCAGATCCTTAATTTTTTATTCCCTGAAGTTCATCTCGATTTGGAAGGACAGTGACACGTGGACTGGATTTTCTTTACGTGAATTCCACAGGATCATTTTTATTTGGATGTCTTTGAGTGTGCAGTGAGACCCTGCTGGCAGGATATATACAGATTGAAGGCAAACAATGCTAAGGAGCAGCTGAATCCTGTGTTGATGGGGATATCTTCTTCTGTTAGAGGCAAATCTGGTGCAGTCTAAGGCCCAGGCAGGATCTTTCATCTTGGACTGGTAGCTGTGGCTGATGCTGTTCGTTTTGGCAAGTTCAGCCAAAACCCCAGCTGAATACATATTGCAAAGGTGCAGATACACACGCAACACTAACGTCATCAGCCACACAGACAACACAGAGATTGATGTCTTCAGTGCTTATCACCCACATAATACATAAACGTCATTCCCATAAACAGGAACACAGATAAGCCAATCCTTCTCTTCCTTTCCAACAGATCAAGATCGAAGTTTGCTCATGAAAACAAACATATACACAACTGTGACTTGCAGTGCTCCATCTCTCCCTCTCTGCCCTCACCCTCTCCCCAGAATCATGCAGGAATTTGCTAGAAATAAGGTTTAATAAAAAGACTGGGTAGCCTGCAGCTAGGGGATAACAAGGCTTAGTCAGATAAGCAGCATGCTTGCATAAAACTGGTCCCTTTTATTCTACCTTCTCTTGATTTTTTCCCCCATGCTTCAACCATCCAACAGCAATTATTGATTGAATATTGCTTACTGAAGACACGTATGAATACCATGATACAAGGCTCTGCTTCTGGACAGATTCTGCTGTCCAGGTGGTCGTCAAACTGGTGTGGGAATTGTCAGCTTCCCATGTTCCTTGATGCTTATCTGATCCTCTGTGTCTCTGGGTTGCTGTCTTCTGACTCTTCACCAGGGTTTCATAACTCCTGTCAGTATTATTCTCAGACCTTCAGTAATCTAATACTGGCTTAATAGCAATGAAGCTTCCTTCCTTTTCTCTTTTCCCATTTTCCTTCCCCTCACTTTCCATCTCCATTTTTGAATTAGCTTTAGCTTGCTCACAGTCTCCCTGTCCACCTCTCCCCAAAAGCCTTTTGGATGAAGATAAGCCAAGATCGTGATGCAGCTGTACATCATGAAACTGGCCTCTGGGTCATGGGTTCTTCCCTGAGCAAAATTCATAGGTGGTGTAAGATTGGCGACAGTAATGTATTCTTGTAGGGATGTCTAAGACCTTGAAAATTTCCCTTACTGGAACAAAAAATACCAACAAAAAAGAATGAGAAATTCTACTGCAAAATAGCTCCTTATATTCAGAAGGCTTCATCCTCTGAAGTTCACTGATGTAACTCCTTGACTTGGGAATGTTTCTTCTGATGCCACCCTGTGTACAGTTAATCAGCTCACAGGCAGTGTGCACCTACGTAAACTCTTAGGGAGGATGATGAGTTGGTAGGAGAAAGTGGGAGGAATTAATCTCAGCCCAGTCAGGTAGCCAGCACTGACAGATCTTTGGGTGTCACGCACACTACAAAGCCTATTTGCATGGATAGTGCTCTTAGCCCTCTGCAATGGGGAGCTCATGATTTACTGTGTTCCAGTCAAAACTGATTTCGGGCTGCCCAAATGCAAGCCAACCAACAGTGAAAAAAAGTCACTGCACGCTCTAACCTTACTGACAGAAGTGTACAGCACCTCCTGCCACAACATATTTAAGCAGTAATCTGCAGCTGTTAGGGTGGAAACACTTCACATGCAAGGAATGTGTGAGGAACAGACCACATTGAAGAAATTTGTGAAAGAACTGTAGTCAGTGGTCACTCCCCATGCTGGAGCAGGGACAAATGAGGAACAAGACAAGTGGAATCCTTATGTCCAGGAGTACTGGAAGCATTGGGCACTGAATGGGAGAAGCCATGTTACTTGGGGTGGCCAAAAGCTTTCCACACACTGCCTCAACTTCTGTGCTGCCTCTTGGCTCACTGGGTAAATTCTGACAGACAAAGTGCACCTCTCCATGAAAATAAAGAAAGCTGAAACTCGGGAGCAGAGGAGAGAAAAAATGTACATGAATATGTTTGTCTAATGGCTTGCATTCTTTTTCTTTCCCCAGAACCTGAATCATCGATAAAATATTTGTGTTGTTTGGTAGTAAATTAACTCCAGTAAAATTTCCCAACTTGAGACTGTTTTTGTTTGCAACATCCGTATATTGGCAGAATTTTCTACCATGTGAGATTGTTTTGGAATAAATCCACTTCATTATCTGCACAAGTGGAAGCTTGTTTTAGAAAGAAGAGAGACGCTCATAAAGCTCATCAGTAGCAACTTCCTGAACCATACACAGCTGTTAAAATAAGAGGTCTTTTTGATTATTGAAACTGCAAGAATTGTAATAGCACTCACATACACCCTGAGAAAAAGAGAAAGATGGACACTGACCTGTTTACACCTCAAACAACTAAAGTTCTTTTAATGTGAAACTAGCAAGGGCAACTGATTGTTGTATGATGAAAAAAACCCAAATCTGTAGATTAAGTTTACAGGGTGGCTTCATTCCTATTAGTAATCTGAAATATTGTATGTAGTGACACTGATTCCTTCCAAATGTACTGGAAGTTAAAGGACATCTAATTAGTCAGATAAGCATTGCATCTTTCCAGTCAAACACTGAAGAGAAAAGTGTTTCAAACAAATCCAGCCATACTGGAAAACTCTTCAGCTTTTGCAGTCATCAGTCTCCTTTCTGTGCCTTTTCTGCAACATGCTGCTTCTGGGCACAACAAACATTGCAAATCTTCCCACTCCTAGAAGAACCAAGATTCAGAGGAGCTTCCTCACTGGAAATTACTGGTTTCCGTAGGCTGAACAGGAAGACAGTAGGGAAGCCTGTGGAACTAAGTACTCGTATTACTTGAGCTGCTGTTTGTGTGTATGTGAGTAATGGACAGTGAAGGCCCTGATGTGTTGTCTGTGTGGTTGATGACATCAGTGTGTTGTGTGTGTATCTGCACCTTTGCAACATGGACTCAGCTCAGGCTTTGACTGGACTTGCAAAAAGGCACAGCAGCAGCCACTGCTATCATCCCTCTGTGATATACTGTGTTGTGTCTGGTGTTTTATCTTGTGCCATCTTTATCTCACATGTTCTGAAGTCTGTGTTTTTTTTGCTTGCAGCATACATAATATGCTTTTTCAGTTCTTTTGCCACTACATCCAACTTATTTTTTTTTCAATGATCACATTGCAAGGTGAGTATTACTGGCTTTGGAAAAATCACAGTCTCCCTATTTGCAGGATTCAGTGCTGCTGCAACACTATACTTAAGTCTTGCCTTTTCAGAGCAAATCAAGCATATGAATCATGAATGTGTATGTAACTGTGTCTGTATAGCTGTTATTAAAGCTCAGGTGCCATCTTTTTCAGGCGATAGAGTACAGGATAGATTTGTAACTGACCATGCCTGCCAGTCTTTACTCCTCCATTTTACCTTTTACAAGTCATTAGAACTCGGCAGTAAACCATTTTAAATTACTCCATTGCCAGAATCTCAAGGGGGAAAAATAATAATAAAAAAAATGACAGAGTTCTTTACTGTATTAGTGAGCTGAATTAGCCCAGCAAAATCTGACAAATACTGGAGTTAGTGGGAGGTTATGGGTGGAAAACGCAACTAAGATCACAGTTTTATGAAAAGAAGTCTAGAGGGGTGGGCAGCCCAGTTTCAGTATCAACAAGGTGTTTAGTTGTCTCATCTCTTTATAATTTCATCTTTTAAATGTGGATAAATGGAACTAGATATGAACTAATTCCCCCAGCTTCTCAGGTGGCTTCATGGGCCAGTGATGAGCTCAGTATTGCTGCAGCCAAAAACCAGTTTGGGTACTTCTGCTAGGGGCTGAAAAGCCTCAAGACTACCACTGCATAGCTCAGAGGTAAGGCACTCGGTTGTAAAGCTCAGGTGGCTCCCCTGTGAGTGTGAGGGAACTGTTCTCTCCCTGCATGGCCTTCTCTCAGTTCTTACAGGTGCAAATGACTGAGCTACAGTGAACTGCACTACTTGACAGTTTTGAACAAGGTCCTTTGAAACTAGGCTATTAAGGCTCATCAGTTGTCATAGCAACCCTGTATTGTATGGATTTATATTATGAAGCTGTAATAAGGCCGTTGCTCATCCCTTTGAAATGAGGCATAAATCACTAATGCAGCGTCTCAGTGACAGGGATTCTTTAGGTATTATTCTAACAGAGAAATGGATTTGCATTAAATGACATGCCTGTCAGCAGAGAAAGACGAATCATAGGAGTGAAACTTTCTACAGGTATGCTATAGGCATTTTTATTTGTAATCACACTGTAAAGTCACCTTCTACACCGAAATCATTGGTGTCATTAGAATCCCCAGGGGAGGTTGTACAAGGAATTGCTAAACTTAGATCAGATGTGCAAAGCTCTTGCTCTTATCATGTCCATGCTCCCTGTAGGGTATTCTGTATGGCAGTTGAGTTCTACTCACATCAAGGCAAGTGGAGAACATACACATGGATGATTAAATAGCGGAAATCTTGTTTAGTATTTATTCCTCATTGATGTGATTTGTAGGCTTGTGTAGAACAGTAGCTAATATATCTTTTTGTCATTGCTGTGGAGATGATGCAGCTGTACAAATGTAGTGTACTTGGATTTCTGCAGGGTGACAGTGATCAAGAAAGTAAAGTCATACAAAATCAGCATTACAAACATCTATCAGATGATTTAAAATTAACTGCTGGCAGGTTTCAATATGTAATAAGCAAGGTGTGGTTCATTGTGAAGGGGAATATTATCAGATCTGCTGGTAACTTATAAAATCTCCATCCTTGGAAGATTTGGGGACAGGTTTTACACAAAGCCACAGTGATTTAACATAACTTTTAGGCAGTTTCTGCTTGGGCTAGAAACTTCTAAGTTTTGCTTACAACCAATATTACTGTGGTACAAATGGCAAAAATCCAGACAGCTTTTTAGTTAAGCAGACCATTCTGCACATCTGCTTTGCATACCAACATTAAAGCATAACAGTTAGCCTAAGACCACCACAACACCTGCAACAGAGCATCCAAAGGTGTTATGTAAGCACTCTATTGTGCAAGACATCTGTAAGAAAGCAAATATCAGCCCTGTCTTCCAGGAGGGCAAGAAGGAGGGTCCAGACAACTATAAGCCTTACCACAGTTCCTGAGAAAGCAGTGGACAACTAATCCTGCAAACCATTTTGAGATATACAAAGGGCAAGATGGTGATCAGGAATAGTCAGCGTGGAATTATAGTGGGGAAATTTTGCATAACAAACCTCATAAGTTTCTACAATGAGATGTCTAGCTTGATGGATGAGGGGAAAGTAATGGATGTGGTTTAATTCAACTTAGTTCAAGGCTTTTGACACTGCCTCCCATAATAACCTCATTGAGAGGATGACAAAGTACAGGAAAGTGCTCTAAAAACTGTCTAAATCACAGAATCACAGAACATGCTGAGTTGGAAGGGACCCACAAGGATCATTGAGTCCAACTCTTAGCCCTGCACAGGACCATCTTCAAGTGTCCCCAGGTGTGCTTTGAGACATTTCTTATTAATGTTTTATGCCAAAACTCTTTCATGTTTATAGAATCAATTAGTCCTTGTAAAAACCTTCTATTACTAACGATATTTGTAACATTTTATACATAACACTTCAGTGGAGAGGTGAGGGAGAGGGAGAGGATAAGTTTTGGGCCTGATAGTGAGACTTATCAGAAAATATTAGCTCTGCAAAAAAAAAAAAAAACCAAAAAAAAAAAACACCACACACACACACAAAAAAAGTAATCTAGAAATCCAAAGGGGACAACCAAATGAAGAAAAACTACCATTGGCTAGTCAAGAATCCTATTTGTAAAATTAACTTGGGAATGCTACTCAGTTTCTACTTTCTACAGAGAGAAATACTACCTTCTTCAACAAGAAATCAAAGGATGAGTTTATCTTCTCTCATGTGGAAAAACATCTGTCTGCTCAATTTTCTTATAAAAGTTTGTAAATCACCCAATTATGCAGTTAAAGAAAACTTTCAGGTTAAAATAACTGCTTAATTTAAGAGTACTTTTCCCACTTGCTTTTGCTTTCCTTTAGTGGTTTAGAAGGCAAGAAGTCCTTGGTAGTGAATTACATTCAGTAGTTTTACACTTTTCCCCTGCATGAACATGCAACAACCTTTTTTTGCTAAGATACGATTTATGGAATTGCAGAGTTTTAATAGGGAAAAGGCCCATGAAGTCAATTCGATTTGTATATCAGCAGCCATTCCATTGCACCCAGTTACTCTGAATGAAATCTAAAACATTGTGGTTGGTGAATGTGTTTCTCCTTTCATTTGTCTTGGTTTGAAGACACTAAGAACTGACAACTCTTAACTATTGCGACAAACTGCTCAGAAAGCTGGTAGTCTTCTTCACTGTCAAAAATGCTGTTATTATCTCTATGAAATGATTGGCCTCAGCTTCTGGTGGATATTCTCCTACTAAAGACTAAACAGCCTTTAATATGTAATGGCAATACCTAGAAACTATAAGTAATCTTCTCCTCTTTCTCCAGTTTTCATACTGGTTCAAACAGCAAGTTGATTTGATACGGTATCCTATCTCTAGCAGAAGCTGAAAGCAGATGCCTGAAAGAAATATGAAGAGGGCTTTAATTTATGATATTTTCTTCTGTATTCTTCTGATTTCCACCTCCTACTTTGCAGGGTCCTGAGGATGAAATGGGTGTAAAGTATTTAAGTACCCGCCATTGGTTTCTCTTCTAAGACCAGACCATGTTAAGTCTTATCCTGAACTCTTATAAACCTATGATCTCTGTAATATCCTTGGCAAGGGGTTCCACAGCTTAACTTTATTCTACATAGAGAACCACTTGTGTTTATTTCAAATTACAAGTCCTACTAGCCCAAGTTAAAAATCAGGACACCAAAATTGCATGCAATTGCTGTGCCCATTTTACTGCTATGGTATATAGAAGTACCATCAAGGACTTGTTCTTAAGCAATATTGTTGCACTCATCCACCATGAGATTGCCTAACCATTTTTTGCTATAGTCTTCTAGCAATTCACATTGAACTGACTACAGTAACTAGCCTCCAGATACTTTCAGAAGTCAGTACTTTACAGAATACAGTCCTCCAAGCTGTAGTTTTAACCTACATTTTTAGTTGCTACAGGCATGTTACATAATTGGGCCAAGAGGGTCTAAAGAAGAGAGAGCTCAAGAGGGATTTTATCACCATATGTGAATACTTGATGGATGTGGGGAATGAAGAACAGGGAGACAGACTCTTCTTGGGAGTGTCCAGTGAGAGGAGAAGAGGCAACAGGCACAAATTGAAATACAAGAAATTTCATCTGAACACAAGAATTTATTTTTTTTTAATACGTATTTAATGTGTATTTTGGTGGTTGTACATTGGAATAGGTTTCCCAGAGAGCTTGTGGAGTGTCCATCCTTGCAGATGTTCAAAACCCAGATGTAAATGGTCCTGGGCAACCTGTTCTAATTTGTCCTGCTTCAACAGTGGAGCTGAATGTTTTCAGGAGATTGGCAAATCATGGTGGTGCTTTCTGACTTCTAGAATTCTGACTCCTTATAAATGTTCAGAGTTCCACGGGACTGGCAGGATCTCCGGCCTGACTAGATTTATCCTCACTACCATGGCCATTTACGTGAGTAATAAAAAGAAGACATGACACACAGGTAAATAAGAGATGAGGACAGCTCATTTGGAAAGTTTGATTTAGACCTGGTTTTGATTTATAAAGCAGAGTCCAGAAAGGGAATCCTGTATGTCACTAAAGTACAAACTAGAAACATCTCAAGATGAAGGAAAAGAAATAGCATATTGTGCCAGAACTGTTGAAAGAACAAGAATTGGAAGAACATAACACAGTGTCAATGTTCTGGCAAGCAGAAGTGAATTTTCCATTTGGACCCATGAACATTAGGTTGGAAGGGTCCAGACACTTGCCCAGATTGAAATCAGGCATCCCACTGCTTAACAGAATTCCTTCTTAGTGGTATCACTTAGCAATAAAATTCAAATGGAAATTTGTCCCAGAAAATGTTATGCTTTAATATCTCTGCTACATTTGTTAGTGGGAGTAGTCAGACCAATTTACCTGGTCTTCTGAATATTTTCTGCTTATTTCCTCAGTTATCTCCACATCTTTACTGGTAAAGGATACCTTGACTTTTTGAATTCTGCTGCTTCCATACTCTTAATTCATAGCTCAAAATTTGTTGTCATCATGTGTTTTGTTGTCTACTTGACCTACTAATGCTATCCATCACATGCTCCTGCTTCAGCTTGACATAGCACTTATGTTGCTTGCCTACCTACTACTCATCCCATAGAAAGCAAGCAAAATAATGAGCTTTTTCTCCTCTGAGATACTCTTTTGGTGGTGGTACTAGCAATTATTTTTGCTTCAATCAGATCTCATTAGCTAATGACATTGATTAGTCATGCCAATAAATGTGAAAATATGCCATTATGATGATAAAGTGCTCCTGCTAACTGATCAGCATTGCAAGTTACAGTTAATGAGTTCTACATGCCTTTCGGGGCTGCCATTTCATATTCCTGCCTCAAAATGGTAGGGCATGTATGGTTTGTGATTAAATACTGTCGTGACCTTAATACAGGGGTCCATTTCTGGTTCTAGGGCTGTGTTGTACTGGAAATGCTGGTCATTTATTTGAGTAAATGGAAAATGGCTCGACACAAAAGCACAGAACCAAACTGCAAAAGAGAATGTTCCTTTTTCCACATGAAGATTTAGGGGTCAGCTCAGGCTTGGTTTTGCTGATGTGTTTCTAAAGGACCACATTTGGTGATTCAGAGGAATGACTTGGATTGTGTGCTCTGTGAGAAGTAAGATTGATTTTGTGTTGTAGTTGTCATCTCAAAGCCAACATGGTTTCTTTCTGTTTCACAATCACACTATAGTTCTCTCCAAGCTTTCTCAAAAAATGGTGTCTTCATGTTGGTTACATCATCACTTATCTCCAATGTTTGTTTCAACTGAAAAATGAGAAATATATAAAACATACTAACAAAAGGGAAAGGGAGGGGAGTCATGGAAATTGTATTGGTACCTGCAGAAACTGGAAAGACAGGCAAAGAGAACAGTGAAGATTGTGAAAATTTTGAGATCATAAAATCATTTTTCTTTTCCTTCAGCTGTATTTGCACTCTGGAATAATTTTTTTGTTTAAAGGACGGGTGCTCTGCTTTAGCAGTCGTCTGTGAGCAGTGGTCTGCTTCTTTCTCCATCTCAGCTGTGTAGAGCATGTCTTTTACCTTTTTTGTGTCTATCCCCAGAAGCAGCAGCTATTTTCAGGGAACACTCTTGTTCCCTGTAGGCGTACTACTGCCCTGGCTCACCTCAGTCTACAGGCTGTGCAGAAATATAATTTTTCTGGGAAATCTCTAGCTCATGATTCACATCCTCTCCAAACATATTGTTCTATCAGAACTGAAACAACAGGTTTATTTCTTTAGTTGCTCTTTAAAAGGATTTGTAGTTGCTGTAAATTCACACTTAATTTTTAGGAAGTTTGGATGTGATCTAAAGGATTTGTCGTCCTCCCACATGCCTGTGTGCTTTGGGAATTAACATCTGAGATGATCTCTGAGAAATGTTGAAAATAAATGTTTCAAAAAAGACTAAAAACCTCCCACTTTTCCAGTTGGAACTAGTCTGTGCATGCTGAACACCTGCTGAAAAAGAAATCACGTGGCTTTGTTGTATATTCAAACTAGGCAAGTGCATACACTGGCATAAACTTAGATCTTATATGCCAACCTGAAAATTACTTATAAAATGTGTCCTCATTGCCACCAACACAATGCAGTAAGAGACCCGGAAGTTCTCCTTGAATAGTGATCCCTTGGATTATGTTCTTTGCAAAACCCTTAGATGCATTTGTTAAAACTTGTGTGATAGCAGCAATATATACTTAGACTCCATTAGAAGGAAAAAAAACGGGAGAAGAGATTGCAGGTGGATATGAGGTGTAATTCATATAAAAGGCCAGGGTGCAATCATGCGTTGTAAAGGGAAGAGAGGAGGTACCATGAGGGAACCAAGGTAAGAACTAATTGTATCTTCCAGTATCTAATGGGGAGCACAGCCAGGCTCTTCTCAGGGGCAAATAGTAAAATAACAAGAACCAACAGTCCCAGGTAAAAGTATGAGAAATTCCAGTTGAACATACAGTGCTTCCCTGTGAGATTAACACAGCACTTGGATAGCTGCCCAGAGAGGCTGGGGAGTCTCTGTTCTTGGAAATCACGTAATCCCCGAATGGTTAGGTTTGAAAAGGACCACTGGAGGTCATGTAGTCTAATCCCCTGCTCAAGCAGGGCCCTTTAGAGTGCATTAGTCAGGACTGTTTCCAGGTGGCTTTTGAATATCTCCAGGGACGGAGATTCCAGAACCTCTCTGGGCAATCTGGTTCCAATGCTCAGTCACCTGCACAGTAAAGTTTTTCCTCATGTTCATGTGAAACTTCCTGTGCATCGGTTTCTGCCCATTGCCTCTTGTACCATCCTGTTGACATGCTCCCTTCAGATATTTATATAAAGTGATGAGGTCCCTTCTCAGTCTTCTCTTCCTGAGGCTGAACAGGCCCAGCTCCCTCAGCCTTTCCCCATAAGAGAGATGCTCCTGTCTCTCAATCATCTTTGTTGCCATCCACTGGACCCACTCCAGGAGTGTCATGTCTCTCCTTACTGAGGAGCCCAGACTGGACACAACGCTCCAGCTGTGGCCCCCCTCAGCATGCTGGCATTGCTCTTCCTAATGCACTCCAGGATACCACTGGCCTTCCTGGCCACAAGGGCACTGCTGGCTCGTGGGCAGCTTGTCCACCAGCACCCTCAGGTCCTTCCCTGCAGAGCTGCTTTCCAGCAGGTTGGCCTCCAGACTGTACTTTCTTACCTTCTTAAAGCGGGGATTTATCCTTCGTTATATACATTGAATACCATGTATCCTTTATAAAATTACCTTCCAAGTGAATGAAGTTTCTCTTGGTTATGTATAATCAAATCTGTATTTCTTAAATTATGAGTTAATATTAAATTTAGAACAAATTCTAAAAGAAATTATCTTGGAGAAGATTCTTTAAATTAGCTCTGTAGTAAAAATATGCTACCTTGGGTAATACTACTATTTATATTCTGGACTGTTCCAACTCCTATTAAAAGACTAAGATGGTGCAAAAAGGCTCTGAACTTCCTAATTCTGCACATAAGAAGGTCCCCAGCACAACCCCTGCAAAAACCAAACCCAACCTGAAACTTTGATAACATCTGTAAAGGGCTGATTTGTGCTGAGAATAAAAGATGGATGTGAGAATCGAGTCATATTATACTGTTCTGTAGAGAACCTTGGGAACACAGAGTAACCTGCCTGACATTAGGGACTGCTTCCTTAATCCTAACAAGCACTGCAAGTGTGAACTGCCCACTATGCTTTTTAGAGGCATGATCAGTATTTAACTTTTTTTGAATGCTGCCGTTTGTTTCAAGTGACAGGAAAATCCCTGAGAAGAGTTCTAATACTTTTGCCTCAGAGCAGAGTCAAGGCAGAAGCGACCTGCATTCTCTTTTTTCCAGTGATGTATTACTCATCAGGGACAGTCTTTTGTGTAAATACTGTACTTCAGTTTCTTTCTCTGTCCTCAATTCATGGTCTTCTTTTCCTGTCAGTGGGAAGGAAACTAAATCCTTTAAACATGTGTCTGTTTCAGTTATAAATGGTCATTTTCTCATTAGTATTTTAATGCCAAGCTTTGAAAACCAGTGGCTTTGGTTTAACCCTGGAGTCCACAGGAGACATTCTTGATCAAGTCTTGAGAAAATTCGGCTCAGACTCCGTGGTAGTTACCCAGACTTGTTGCATTGCTGAGCAAAACCTAACAGCAGGTTGCATGTGGCCTGCAAGTTTCTGCATACCTGTTTCACTAACGCTGACCTAACAGATCCTACGTGTGCTGAACTTATGGGTGCTTTCAAAACTTTCCTGATAGGTAACACCTATAATGGCTTGGAAGCCTGAATTTGCTTTTTGATCACTTTGATTTGAAGATGCTCAGCACTGGAGTTCTTTTTGTGATGGAGAAATATGTGATATGTTTTTGATATGAAGAAAAGCAGAAACCAGTTTTCCAGGGCTGAGTGTGCCTGAGGTCTGATTACCATTCCAGAACTGTGCCATTAATAGTATCACCCAGGACTTAACCTTGCAAAACTGAAGTGAATGGGCACTTTAAGTACTAAGGCAAGGTGGCCACTGTTGAAAAGAGACCTACACTTCACTGTCAGTAGTTTAAAACCAGGCAAGAAGGGCAACCAATGTACAGCAGTGCTTAAATAGCTCTCAAATTGGTTAATGAGCTGTCCTGATCAGGATTTTTTTTGCTTCTTCTTGACAGTGCTGTCTGTCAGGCAAAAATGGCACATTCTCTTTAAAGACCCTTGGGAACTATTTTTTTTTAAATTTTATTTTGTCTTGTTTTAAACAAGGTGTGTGTTTGGTTTTTTTTTTTAGCCTTCTTTGGTTCTCTTTTTATATTAAACCTATCGAAGATTCATACAGTGGGCAAGAGAAGTGGATGGTTTGAAGTGCTGTCAAATCATAATTTAGACAAACAAAGCAAGAGTCTTTCCTCTTTCAGTAATAGTCAGCTCAGTGATTATGGCAAAGGAGAAGATGAAAACATTATTTGATTATCTTCATATAAATACAGGGGCCTGAGGCAGAAAATCTGGTAGAATTCTTAATCTTACAGTCCTAGAATCAGAGAATTGTTACTAGAAAGGGACTTGTAGAGGGTTTTTTTTCCCAGTCCCTTACCAAAAGAGTAGCTGAACTGATTCCCTGAAAATGAGAGCAGTATTTGACAGATAAAATCCTAGTGATTTTGTGGCAAAAGTTGTTCATCCTCATTTCAAAAAGTAAAAGAAAAGTGTTTTAAAACAGCAGTGATGGACTACATTGCAAACAGCGTCTTTTACTGCTGAAATACAGTTTAATTTCATTCTACATAGATACCATGTGATACAATCCCTAGACCATAATCTTTAGACCATAAGAAAATGGAGGCACTGTACAGTTTCTGTGAAGGTAAAATCAATAGATATAGCTTTCTAAAACATGAGAATTTGACAAATACTGGCAAAATACATCTTCAAGTATGCTTTATTTGCAGGTGATTAAAAAGATTTTTAGGCAAAAAACTAGTCAGTCTTATCCAATACATGATAGAACGATTTAGGGCCTAATGCCAGACAGACTGGAAAATGGGTAGATATGACTGATGATGCAGTTGTTGATGAATTACATGTGATTAAATGGTCCACATTCATATAGTAAAAAGACCTGATACATACATATGGGGAATTATAAGCACTTAATGTTTTAACAATAAGCGGGAGATTTTGTAAGAAAAACAAGGGGCTTAGGGGGATGGGGAAGCTACAGACATCTTAGTAATATCAGAAGCCATCGACAGTTTTTAAAGACATTAACTTAATCCTGCAAATCACTGCACTCTTGAGAATAGTATTTGCAATTTAAAACTTACCTAAAACATCACTAAAAGGAAACACTAATTCCTATTTTTTTAAAAATTATTTTGAATTAAGAATCTTGCAAAGAACTGAAATATGGCATGGCTAAAAAACATGAATTACCCACCATTTCAGAGACTTTGCATTCATCACATTTAAATACTAGGTGTCTGATTTCAGAAGGTCTCATGCAAAATCCAGCTATAAAAACTCACCACAGAATATTTTCAAGGATAAAAAGCTAATGTTTTTTAAAGCTCTGACAGACATCCAGTTGTGAAGGTGAATTTCAAAACTAATGGTCCACATTTTCCAGAGGACATTCAAAAATATAGTTGTTGAACTTCCTGTAAATGCCCAGCTCTTATCTACACTTTGCATGAAATATTTACCAAAGCTATAACATTGGACAGTTAATGGAATATATCACTGCCTAGAGTAGTGCCAGAGGTAACATCATTATCTTTCCATAACTGCATAATGAGAATTAAATAATCACAAAACAAATTCCTATTATGAAATTACTTTTTTTCTCATGTACAATATATATATATATTCATTTATATTGAATATAAGTCCAGTAATACTATCACAGTAATGTGCTGTAGTAGTCTTTCATAGTGAGAAAACTGCCCTAATCATCTTAACATGCAAAGCTTGGAAGAACCAGAAATTCACAGTAAGTAATACAATTTGTATATGCATCTTCTGCCATCCTGAAGTTAACCAGAACACTCAAGACTGGTGCTTATTTTTTCCTATGTTTGACAAAAGCTACAGTTCTGTATACTGTACATTCACAGTGGGATCCCAGCCCCCTGTACTATCTGCAAGAAAGATCAGGTTACCACTCTCCATCAGAGTAAACATTCTAGTATTTAATATAATAATCTTGAGAACAGTTGTTCTTAGCTTGAAGCTCAGCAGTTCAAGACTTGATAAAATTCTCCTTTTCATCTCTCTGAAAGGTTTCTTGCTAACGCATTTTGTAGTCATTAGATACTGACATTTCACATAGCTGTCCTTTAAAATCCAAGTCTACTGTGAAATCCAGGTCACGCTGTAAAAAGATTTAAATGTAACATGTAAGTAAGACCATAAGTTTAGTGTATCAATTCAGTTATCATTGCTTGAATTGCAAAGATCTGCAGATTCAAGAGATACCTACAGTGTTTTCTAACTTCGTTTGTTTTTAAATGGTGCTGACATTGAAAAAGCAGGGTGAGGGATGTATAATAACATTCATCATACAATCTATGCTTAGTTCATATTTCTGTATTCTTCTGGAGGTTGGTTGAATATCCTGCTAGAAATTTTCCTGCTAGAAAGCTTCTGAAATGGTATCATACATATCTTGTAAAAATTTCTGAAGGGTATTCCCCTTCAAGATGCTCTTAATCTAGGCTGAAGGGCTTTCACACTGGGCATTATTCCAGAAGAGTTCTACTAAACTTCACATTGTAGAGAAGTCCTTAGTCATTCTTTATCTTATAATGACATGGTTTTAGGAAAGAAGCACTACACATAGCTCTACAAAAGGAAGCTGTGTATCTATAAGCTTTTGAAAGCTTTCATGTTTCTTCATGAGGAACAAAACACTAACAAATCTTTTTGAACCAAGGTGGTCTGTTTTATGACAACTATCAAGAACACGTTAAATTTATCACCTAAATCTGCATTCAGGTGGTTAACTGCTGTGCAAACAAATTGGAGATACTTTATTCGTTTCTCTCAAAGAAAATTGATAAGCTCAACCCAAAAGAAAATGTTCCAGTCCCTCAAGGACAATATAAAGGTGGGAAACAGACTATTTTCCTCTCTTTCACAGCAAGCAGTAACTTCAGGGATGAATGCGTTTGTGTTAATGCCAAGTTTATTTTGTGTTTATTTCTTTCCCTCTGTCAACACTGCTATGAAAATCATATCCAATCTGTGTTTGGTACAAAAAAGGGAAAAGTAATGCAAAAAAGGAAGACAATTAAATGTTAAGATTTGTTGCAGTCAGCAAATGCAATATTTTGACAAATACAACTACTGCATAGATGGATTACAACCAGATTATTTTAACTGCTGTATCTTGTAATAAAAAATGAAGCGACATTGTTCAAGTTTTTTTTTGACAGAAAATGGTGCCACTATTTATCCCAGAAGCTACATTGCTCATTTCTTGCTTTTCTCTACAGCCATGAGTTGTCCATCACACCAGGTCTCATAGTCTCCTTGCAAGTCAAAAGAAGCACTGAATAATTGACATAGAGGAATTCAGCCCACAGCAGAGAAATTGAGGAAGTTTTCACCGGTCATCATAGTGTGAAATCCATCATGCTTTAGCTTTAGTCTTAAATTAAACACTGCATTTTCTGTGGAAACCCACAATTTTTAAAACTACCTTATCTCTCGATTAGTGAGTTCAAGTACATTTGATCAGTGAGTTCACACAGACATTCATCTGAAAAGTCTTACTTAATTTCCTACTGGAGAGTTCTTGGCCACCGAGTGCGAAATCATTCAGTACCCACAGATGTGGAACTGAAGTACTTACCCTTGATCACCCTGTGTTGGCAGAAGGGATCTTACCACTGATTTAAGTTGCAGTATGAAGGGACCCTTGCCTACTTGCATCACAAAATGTGAGTAAAGCAGATTGCAGAGGGCAGCTGACTTGGTGATGTATTTGATCCTTTCTCCCTTCCCATGCTAGCTTGTTTGCAGGCTGACTTCTGTAACATTAGCACTGCTTTATCCTTGCTGTCATCAGCTTTGGTGAAGCTGTGACTAGAGCTCTTACTAATAAACATAAAAGCTTTTAGCATTCTCATTGTTTTACTCATGTGCATTTTCTTTACTGTTGATTATAGCTTGTGATCAATAGAGTTGTAATTAGAATCAGGGACGCTGACTCACCACATTTTTTGCATTTGGTTTCATGGATATAGTCCCATAGATTTCTTCTCCTCGTCTCACAGTTAAATAGTCCTCTAAGTAGAAGACAGTTTGCTTCCAGTGAGTATAAGGAGCATCAGGTGCTAAAAAATATATATGGGTATTACTTATCGAAATGTGTTACATGTCTTACAAATCAAATTAAAACTTAGGAACAATTGGAAAAAAACCTTTCTTCTCATAGAATTCTATAACTTATTCACTATACTAGCAAATATACTTTACAGCAACACAATTCTATGACTGTCACTGGGTTATCTTCTAATTCTTACTGGGATATGTCAGATGTGAATCACACCCAGTAAGAAGGATTCCACAAAGGGCAGTACAGGGCAAGATAGGCACTTTTTTGTGCTTTCCTTTCAACCTACACATGTTCAAACTGGGGAAATCTTTACCACTAAGTGTTTTGAATGTCAGAAGTCTAAATTAGTTCAAAAGACAATTACACAAAATCATGAAGAAAGGTTAAGGTTCATCAAAATGCCACAGACTAAGCCTTTGACTCGTGATTCCAGAACAGCAGATCTTACAGTTTACAGGAGAATAGAGCTGGTGAAAGGGCATTTGCACCTTGATCTAGTTTTGGATTTTTAGAAGGCATGTATTACAGGCAATCTGCCAGAGATGGAAACTGGTCTAAATTAATTTCTAGTCTTGTTTAGCAGAATCACTATGATGCTCCTCTGCTATTCCAGGCTTTTAATTTACTTATTTATTTATTTTTAATTTCTGATTTAAATTCCAATCTTTGAGCAGTGCCTAATACATTACATTGGCTATTAGTGTTCCTAGCGTTATTGCAGTCAAGAGTGTCTAGGAAGCTATGACTAGCTGAGCAAGTTCAGAGACTTCCTGACCTGGCAAAAAAGGCTTCTGATAATTTATTTTTCTTCTGTTTGTAACCCCAGTCACATGACACCATTGTATTGTATAATACTAATAATTTATTAACACTGTTTAATAAAATAGTGATCTTATTTCATTTCAACATCAATGTTTTAAAAAAAATTGGTTTCAGAAATTGTTTGTGACTGGGGAAATATTGATTTTTTTAAAAAAGCCATCAGGACAGGAATTTTTAACTGTTTTTTTCCCTCTCAAAATTCTAGTATCAGAAGACTGATACAAGCACACTTTTTTCCAGAAACGTACTGGCAAACTGGTGTCTTCCAAAGGAAAAGTATTTTACCAGATAATTTCTGTCTGTGTGTCTGGACAGTCTTAATAACTGCTAATCTCAATATTTAAATGGAGAGATCTTGTAGTTCAGATCCAGACTTTGTTTACTATTTGGACACGCTTCTGTAAAACTTCTAAGTGCAAAAAATGTTGGACCAAAACTAAACTGAATTTATAGTTTAAATCATAACTGCTACCTCGTAGTACATGTCCATGTGCATACACCCTTATGAAGAGCCATGTTCCTTAGAAAAGCCTGACATAACTGGAAATGTGTGCCCCATGAACAGGGGGGGTGTGTGTAACACAGGCACAGGTCTTCAAGTCCACTCCAAATCACATACTTATTTCCTTCATAATTAAAAAAATTATATATCAATGAAGTGGCACTTTGCCATGTCCCACAAACTGGTAGATTTTACTGAATTCAGTAGAGCTTTGCCAACAGACACCAGCTGAGAATCTAGACCAGTCTTCCAGACAGTGGTGACATTCAGCAACAGATGGCCAAATGACTTTTTTATGGAGTAACTTCTTCTGCACCTACCTTATCATGATGTACTGAATAGAGGCAGAGAAACACTTCCTTCAACCTCCTGTATGCAGTCAGGCTAATACAGGATGAGGTTTTTACATTTCTTGCAACACCCTCTGGTTTATTCAGTCTGGTAAATGATGCCTTAAAGGAATGGGGTTATTCCTTTAAATATCTGCTCACCAAGGTAAGTTAGAGTTTCACATTTGGGTTGTTAGAGACGATTTACATAAGCAGTATGTGCTTGGCAAAAACGATGGTTTTGTTCTAGACTGAGACAAGCAAAAGCTTTGTTGAGTTTTGGATTTGGGGAAAACTAGGACACAGAGCTTCTATCTCTCACTGAGCTGATAATTCCCTTTCTAATCTGAAAACTTGACACAGAATTTAGATATAACTGGTGAGGGGCATAAACTCCTAGGTCACAATTCCCACTGAAGTCTAAGCTTGGTAGCCACTGTGAAATCCTGCCTGTTTCCACAGAATTCCTATAAGGGGTTGTCCTTTCCCCATCCTGCTCACCTCCCCCAGAATGACAAAAATTTCTCTCACTGAAATTCAAACTTCCTGTACCATCTGACCAGCAGCAGTGATAGACTGATAGCAACAGAAACGAAATTAAAAGAAATACAGATTACCTGTAGAAAATCCCATCTTCTTGTGGCACTTTGTAAATTCGATATTAAAATAGGTGACCAAGGCATGAATGTAATCATTACGCTGAATTTGGAGGCAGAATGCAGAAGTAAATTCCAATTCTTCAGTCTTCACTGTATAAATATCTACTTCCTGTTTTGAGGAGAAAGGAAAAGACATTTACATGAAGATGTCTGTGACTCTCAGGTAAGCATTGAGTGATATACTTTAGCATTTCATTTACTCATCAGCCACAAAGACAACTGGCAACCCATTAACACTGTAAGAGATTAATGGTACATTGGAATATATCAAAAAATCAGCAAACAGCCCAGTTATCTGACTAAGCTGACAGAGTGTGGCAACGGAGGCCACTCACTGAACAGTGTGTGTTCTTGGGAATGGCAGGGAGGGGCTGTAGGAGCTGGAGAAAATCAAGGCAAAAATGTGCCGTGACAAATGCAGGCATAATGGATGTTGAAATGAAGATATAGGTCCCAGTTCAAAGGCCTTTTATTATCAGGGACTGTCAGCACGAGGAAAGATGGCAAAGTTGAGTTCTTAATAAAAATGAACTTTTGATTTGTTTGTGCGTATCTGGAAGGGAAAGTGATTTGACTGTGTCAAGCAGTTGAAACATCTGAGGCATGAGAGGGGCCTGCTTTTTGGTGGTAATGCTTCCCATTCCTGTGTCAGATAACTGATTCCAGATGGTAAGCACAGGGACCTTACTGTTGAGCAAGACAGGAGCTAATTATGTAAATCCTACTATAGCTCGATAGCAGTAGTCAGAAGCAATGAGGTAGTCTTCAAGATTGCTTATTTTCTTCAATATTTAATTCTCACTGTTCAAGGCTTAAACTCTGTTTTTCAGATGGATTTGATTTTCCCAGCTACATATTGCTTTTATCTGGGCTGTTTCCAAAACATGTAGTCATGATAAGGAGGATAATAAGTCTGAAATACTATTAACTGTATTCAAATGCTGTGGGAAATGTTTCCTATTGGTGCACTTTCTGATATCCTCATTGCTCATTCTGATCCCCTCATCGCTCATGCATACAGAGAAACAGAAGTTTTGTAGGCAGAAATCCAAGTTTTATCTACCAGCTTATGCTAGGAATCCTGTCACTGATCTCATCAGCATTTCTTCAGACCCACACTGCAAAAATGGAGGGGAGAGTCCAGACTGCCCTTTTGAAGGGGTTCTTTAGGCCTGTCTGGTTAGCATTATTGTTCAAGAATAACTTAACCATAATGAAAATCATTGTACTACATTACAATGACACCCTGAGGCACTAGTGTTTGTAAGTGACCCATGCATATAATTGGTCATTTAAAGCTGTGATAGACTTAAAATGTTTTTGTTTTCTTCTCCTCAAAAGAAGGGAAGAAAAAAGCATGGTGGGAATAAGAACTTCTGAGGTCTCCTGGCAGAGTTCCACAGCAGCCTGCAAAATTTTCTTTATCAAGCTAGACTGGGCTGGTGGGTGAAAGCTGCAGATTTCTATAATTTTTGGTGTCTTTTTAGTGGTATCACTGTGGGGAAATTGTGATTTAAGGCTAATGGTGAAGTACATAAAAGGGAACTAGCTCCCTCTCTCTGAGCTGTGTTGGCTCTGCAGGAATCAATAGCACTAGGAAATACTTTTATTAGAGAAGTTAGCACATATTTCTCCAAAATATTGAACAGATGGGCTGGATAAAATGTTGGTCACTTCCAGACTCTTTTTTTTTAAGGACAGACGCGTGCCTTTTTAACTATGGAAGGTATGATGCAAATGCAGAGTTTTTATTAACTAATATAATTTTGAGAATGGCCAAGTTCACTTTTGGTGATCTCTTTGAAAAGTACTCTGGCTAAAATATATTCTTATTTTGGTTGGCACTGCTTATTACAGCTAACTGCACAGGGGACAAATGCTATCCTTGCATAAAATAAATGGCAAAGTCATGATTTACCAGATTTCATTCAGATTTCAACAGCAACCACAAAATGGGCATAGTTAGGTAGGATTCTGATCATAATACAGCTCTTTACTATCATACTACAAAAATAAAATGTGTTAAGTTAAGCAACAGTAAAAGTGTCAGAATTATTAGATGAATAAGGAGGTTCAGACTGTGGTTGACACTGAAAGACCAAGAGACATTCCATAGTACATGTCCTTATCGGAGAGGGACAGACAGAGGTCCAGTTTTCACATGCACTGCATAAAGAAAGGTTCTTGGACAAATTACTTTAGGACTGAGCAAATGATGTATTGAAGATCATTTAGAAAGCCCAGTGAGGTTGAGATGCAGTGTTCCCAACTATTTGTTTGAATGGCATCATCCTAGCTGAAAGCAACTCTCTTCTAAAGGGAGAAATGACCTGCAGTCAGGTTTGCTCATGGTAAAAATGCCGACTTGATGCCTGATCCACTTCTTGATACAAATCAGAATTAAGGTTGCTTCCAGAGTGCCATGGCACCTCTTTTCTGACCCCCTTCCCAGACAGTCTCTGATAAACAAGAATGTTGCATAATTGTTTTGTCCAAGGAAGGCAGTTGTGATTTAAATAGCACTAAACTGTGTAATCTTAAAATGGTGTCTGACCTTCAGGAGCTGTAAACTGTACTTGGAAAGTGCACAGAAACAGTTTCCTTCCTTCTTCCCCCCCCTCCCTTTTTTTTTTTCTTCCCCCCCTCCTCGCCCCTTCTGTGTCTAGATAGGGGAGGATATTCAGGAAGGTCTACCAGTATTTTTTAATACAAACTGGATGTGGCATGTCCTCTGTTCTTTTTTGGTTTTGTTGGTTTTTGCCACTCTCTCATTGCAGGTTTTTCTACAGGTGTGTGAACAATAGATGTGTTGTTATTTTAATCTCTGGTGCTGACATCAAATCAGAATTAACAGGCAGAAAAAGTTTTGGGTCAGCCCAAACCCGTTTGTGTTTTTCCAAAGTACAAGTGGATCAGAGAAGAAAACACAACTGTTTTAGAGTTTGAAACAAACTTTTCCTTTTTTTTTGGTGGTGTTACTGAAAGCAATAGCCCCTCTGTAGGACACTCATACACTGTCCCTGAGTTCAATTATTAACTGGTGGTTTGAAGATGCTTTGATTCCACTACTCTCCCTGACTTATTTGGTTTGGAAGTTAAACAGAGGACTCCCATTAGTGTGCCCCTGAAATGTATTTAAGAGGTCATTCAAAAGGGAATTACTTCCACAACAGAGAAGATTTTGTATTCCCTGCATGCAGCACCCCCAGTACACCTGTGGCCTTGTGGCTCAAATCCCTAAAGGATTCAAGACTTGTGTTACATCCAGTTTCTGAGGAGTATAACAGAGGAAATTTTACTCAAGTCTGCAGCATTTTAGAGAAGTGCCATGGTTACACAGCATGCAGGGGTTGATGTCTTATTTTTCTGATTCTGTAGAACAATTCAGAACATCTAAATTGGGAATCAAAATAACTGCAGAAGCACAGGACTCTGAGTGGTCTCTGAGGAATGCAACTGGTGACTAGTCTATCCACTGACTAATGTAGGGAAAACCCAGACTCATCTGGTAGGCATCCCAACTTAGCTGCCTTTGGGTTGAATACACCCCTAGAAATCCCTTTGTGAATCTAATATGAACAAGCTATGCCATCTTGAAATGTGGTAATAAAACATTTGAATAATTAAACATTATGGCTTTGTTTATTCTCGAATGTTTTCTTAGGCTAATATAATTTTCTGAATTCACAAATATTTTCAGGATGAAAGAAATACACTTTATAAAAATAAATAATGTGCAAAAGTAAATTAAGTTAAAAAACCCAAACACCCGAACAACCCAACAACAATGCAGGCTCTGTTTTTCCTGCTTCCATATTGCTAGCTTGAACACAAGCATTCGTCCTTCATACCTTTCACTGACAATTTTCTCTTATTTAGTGATCAGTTTGTGAGACTAGTGAGAACTTCTTGAACAGAGAATGGTTTCTGCTTGTTAGCTACTACCTGCTTTGCTCCCACGGTGCCATTACATGGTACAGCACCATTCAGTGTAAAGATGTCGAAACTAAATATAAAACCTGAATAGGAACACTTTGAAAATTTTTGTCTGCCTTCTTAAAACCAATTACTTTCGAAGGCCTTCTAAATAAAGCATTGACTTTGCACGCAGCTTATTGCAGAGAAGCCAGCCCATTTTGTTCCCTCATTTCTCCTCTCTGGGCATATTTTATACAGTCTAAACAGGTGCTTCGTTTGTGTGTGTTGCAATTTTAAATTGCTCTGGCTCAGGCTGCTTTCAGGCACAACCATCTTGTGTTCCCCTCAGTGCAGATGGACTGTGCATGCATATGTACTCATGGGGAGTTTCTATTGTTCCTTTTTGCTGCTTTCAGTAAAGGTTCTGCAGACTAGAGGTGTGTCTTTCCCTTTTACATATAGGAATACTTAATGCTGTGTGTTTGTTACTGGCAAAAAGTGAAAGGGAAAAATTAGAAGTGACTCTTTGAGATAAATGACCATACTCTTGGATTCATGGACCTGATCCTACCAGTGCTATGGATGTAGACAGTCCTCCTTATGAGAGTTGTCCCACTTGGGGAGGGTTCCTTCATGTGGAAGGGATTTTAGAGCTTTTAAGTATCCCTACAGGTAGTTCCTGCACTCTTACTGTGATCTTATGAAAAGGGATTAGTGACCATTCTGTCTTATAGGTAGAACAGGGTACAAGCTAACGTCTGAATGGAGATGTTAGGGCTGGGAGAACACAGTAACATTCTGGATAAGGCTGAGAATTAGGAAGTTAGACAAATAAATTAGGTTTCAATTCAGATCACATGTTCTGGAGTAAATTAGTTATTTCCTCAGACTGACCAGAAACTGATGCTTCAGTCTTTTTTACTGCAAACAGAATTCATTTACTCCTTCTGCTCAGCAGCATTCCACCAGTAATTTCCAACTTCTATCTACAAGAAGGTAGGGCAATTAAAATCCATGTAAAATTTGTAAGAGTCTTGAGTTACAGCTTGCAGTAGCCAGATGAGTACAGAGTCACAAGAAGCATCTTACTTTTGGGTATCCCATAAAAAATCAAGGTATCAATGGTCATGCTTAGCTTACGTGACAGTACTGAGCATGTGCAACATACGAGTACTGACTAGTCTAAAACTCCAGAATTTTCCCTCTTAGAATGATAGCATTCTATGATGATGGCTTCTGCAACCAGATAAAAGCATACAAAGATAGCAGTAAAATATAAACAGCAGGTCTGCAAAGAATCCTACAGTTAGGTGTAAAAAGTCATAATTAAATATATTTGGAATTACCAAACCTTTATTAAACAGGCATTGGTCACCACTTGCTTTGGATCTACTATGTCCACCAATGGCTCCTTCATGGCAACATCCCTAATACAGGTCATGTCAAAGCCGTACACATTCTCCCACCCTGTCAATGCAAAAGGATGTGTCAAGATTAGCAGTAATAATAGAAAATATTTTTTGTTTCTCAAAGCATTTGAAAGAATTTCTACCATCTCCTAATTTTCAGATTTTCTCTTTAGCTCTTTGCTCTCTGCCCAGTTGTCTATGTCATCATTGCTATTTTACAGATAATGCAGTTGTGGCAAAATGACCCATCACTGTACAAGTAGCCTTTGTACTTTGGTGTCTCCAAATGAGATTTGTCAATGATTATTATGGCTTTAGACATTTGAGAGTGTTGTCCAAAATCATATAATATGTCAAGCTGAGTCTTTGGAATAGCTGTTAGGGTTATTATATCCTTTCCTTTCTGTCCTGGTTAATACTTCCTTTTTTTCTTTTTTAATAGATTGCTATTCTGTCTGCAGTTTGCATGCTCTCTTCATTATTTAATAGTCTTATTTTCAGGAAGTGAATTACTGACAGGAGTAGAATTACAGATGTGTTTCAATGTTTGTGACATCCAAGTTTTGATCTGCACATACATCATGACAGGAAAGCAAAATGGAAAAGAGAGACAAGGTGGTGGTGCAGATAGATAAGTGAGATGGAAATAACTGAAGACACAGAGGTATGTAAAGTGAGGGGGGGGAAGGGAAATCAGAGGTGAAATCGGAAAAGAAAGGAGAACAACATTTTAGAAGAGAAAAAAGAACCTGAAACATTTTTCTTTAAATGATGAAAAAAATCCCCAAATTGAGAACAGATACATTTTCAATGAGAAAGAAAAAGACTCAAGGTCTAGAACGGAAAGGGTTCAAAAGCAAGGTGAAAGAATGCATAAAGGATTTTAGGCCAAAATTACTTTGATTTCTTTAATGAATGGGTGCCTCATACATCCATTTGAATCTGTACATTTTGTAAGGAATTTAGCTGTCAAGGTCATCACATAACTGAGGAGAAAAATCTAGGCTGTGCTTGAGGACAAGATATAATTCTCCCCGGCAACTGCGGAGACTTCTTGTCACCACCCCACTGCATTGGGCTCGCTTTTGACCCAAAACACCAAATACAACCAACTGGCAGTGGTAAGTATTAGTACGAATTTTGATTACAGAAACACCAAACTTTCTTTTCTGAGAGGAGGTGAGAGGCAGGAAATGAGGAATTAGGCATTTTCATTCAAAGGTTGACTGAACCCACTAATTTAACCCAAACTTTTTTACGCATCTTTGATTAATATAACTGCTTAGGAATTTTATGTTGGTTTTTTTTTTTCTTTTTGTCCCTTAATGGAAAATGCCTTTAAGTGAAATTGTCCAGCTCAGAAAAAATAAATAGAAGCAAAAAAAATTAAAGGGAAAAGAAAAGTGAAATAATGCAAAACTTACATTACAACTATTATGACCTTAGGATCAAATAAATCCAAACTTGGGTGACCTGAAGACAACAAGTTGAACATGAACCAGGAATACAGTCTTGTAGTGATGAAAATGAACCACGTGCTAAGACATGAGGAGCATCCAACAAAACTGGGTTTGCTCTAGCCTGGGACAGCAAAGACTAATAGTGGGATCTACTTGCTATCTGCTGCCACCGAAACAACCCAAAAGCCAGATTCTCTTCTGGCAATGAAGGATTGAAAGCAACATTCAGCAAGGAAAAGTCAGTCTGTGTATTTCAAAACATGTTTACTCCTAAGGGTGCTTCACTCAGAGAAGTTATGGAATCCCCATCTCCTGACTGCCCTGTGAGTTACTTGCTTTAACTGTGAAATCTGGCCTGCTTGGAGCAGCAGCCTGGACTAGGTCACCTGCAGAGGCTACTAATAGCACCAGTGAATCAATGATACTTCAAAGAAACACTACCAACATTTCAAAAGCAAGGGAAAAGTCAATTTAACGCCTCTATGAAGTATAAAAGAAAATTTAGAACCCTGTTTTAACATAAAAGTAAAATTGAAATTTCTGATCCTTTTTTTGCATTTAAAAATTCTCACATAAAATGTTCTAAAAAGTTAAAGAAGCATTACAGGTTGTGTTGTTTTTTGTTTTTTTGGGGTTTTTGGGTTTTGTTGTTTTTCTTGACAAGCATATTAGCGAGATATAATTTTTCTAGGTTTATTTCTTCACATTTACAATTCATTTGCATCTTATTATTTTTCTGTTAAAAAACAATATTAAAAACCAAACCAAACCAAGGACATGGATGGCAACAGAATATCCCCAATTTTCGTGGCTGTTATCATAGATTATATATTTATCAAAACAACCACAAAACTACATCTTCTATAATCCACATTTTAAATACAGGAAGAGGTATTAATATAACTGTAAGCAAAGTCTACGTCAATCTTTTCATGCATATTTCCTTTGCGCACTTTGAATTACTGCAAGTTTCCTGAATTTATCAGCAGACTAACATTTTCTTAGTGCTCATATTTGTACTGGAATTCTGGCCAGGTCAGCATGATTTCTTGGCTTTTGCAGTCCTTTGCCAATGAAGAGAGTACAGTAAGCCACTATAAATCAAGTATTTTAGGGAAATAATGATAGAAAAGTGTTACTCACAGTGAATTTTGAAGTCCTTGTACTGTCTGTCTTCAATTGCTACCACGTACAAAGCAGCTCGGTCTGGAAACATTAGCCCTCCAGGTTTCTGTTGATGAATTTTGGGGAAATGGATCTCGTAATCTATTCACCTGACAAAGACATCACATTTTGAACTGCACATACAAAAACCAGACAAGCACCCCTTGCATGCCTTTATTGTTTTCCTTCAGATTGTCACACCAGCTTTAACCTCAGCAACTCTTGCAGCCTGTAGCAATGTCATTAGGTAGTGCCTATACAAATTTCACCAGCCAGCAGCTAATCAAAAGCAAAGCTCTTTCACTGAGATTCCCTTTGTTATCTTAAAGCCTAAGAAATGGCACCTGGAGATGTAACTGTTTTGTTCTGGTGACAGTAGGAAAGGGAAGTCTTGTAGTCAGCAAATATATGATGATTGCTCCAGCAAGGAGTATGACATGCAGAGCACCTACCAGCCACTTGTCTCGTGCGAAGATGACTGTGTTTAACATTGACTCATAGAACAGACAGTAACCCATCCACTCGCTGATGATGATGTCTACTTTATCCACAGGCAATTCAACTTCTTCCACTTTACCTTTAAATATTGTGATTACTGAAAAGAGAATCCAAAGAAATACGTTTCACATAATAAAACACCTGAATAAGTTCTTTACTGGTGAATGTCAGGCTGACCTTTTCAAAATGATTCTCTTCTTGAATGCCTGTAGATAAGGGGTGACTCCATGTGACTCAGTGGATTTTAAACTATTTAAAAACTACTTGCAGTAAGTATAACAAACAGAAGCTTTAGAATCAGTATAAGGGGGGGGGGGGGGGGGACCAATCAAAAAATAATTTACAA
>JAWWEW010000001.1:28248515-28348383 GCA_035583185.1 Anabacerthia variegaticeps | reverse complement strand
CCCCCCCCCCCCCCCCCCCCCCCCCCCCCCCCCCCCCCCCCCCCCCCCCCCCCCCCCCCCCCCCCCCCCCCCACCAATCACAAACTAATGTACAAACAACAACAACAGAAACACTCCATGTCTAAAAAAGAACAGAAAAACAGGCCTTACCTGGTTAACTGCATGATCTCATTTTACATGCCCTTTGGACATTGGAAGATTTCTAGATCATTGACCAAGTAATGCAAAGAATCCTTTAAACATCCCTGCAGGTTTACACATACATGATCTTACCGTAGCACTGAGATATTAGAGATTTATTGAACTAGGATCTAATTCTCATCTGCTTTTCAAACATGATGAGGAAAACTAGGGCTTATTCTTTCCAGGAATTCTGGGGAGCTGACTCAACTAAGAAAGTCATATAAAGCCTGACAGTACACAAACAAGAACATTTGTACAAATGGTTCTCTTATGAAAAATAATTTTTCATTCTTTTCTGCTTCACAATTGACTATTTCATATCTAAATCTTCTACCTGGTTTAGACTTGCACAACTTTCCAGAGTTACCTAAAGTGACTGCTGAAAAACATTGCTGTCAGGTGTTTTGTCACAAAATTGGTTTCAACAAAATTAAAAGGGCTGCTAGGAGTTTGATGGAGTAGAATGCCAGATCTCCAGAGACACTATTGCAACACAGTACATTAAATTACTAGCAATACTGTATACAATGTACAGGACAGTGGTTGTGCCCTGCAAAAGCAAATCAATGAGTAATGGTAGAACTCTTTGATACTAGAACAGGTATCTTGCTTAAGGGAAAATTAAATGATCCATATTCAGCTCAGTTGCAACAAATAATTTTGTTTTAGGACAAGTGACACAAGTCACCAATCATTCCTGCTTTTTAAAAAAATACATTTACTATTTACAAATGTATTTTCAGCTTGTGACAAATAATTTTCAGCTTGTTTTTCTCTGCTGTTTATATTGTTTGTTGCAGTGGATAGAGTCTCATGGTTCTGGAATCTTCCTTGTCAAGGTAAAAGGTGCACTTGCAATTTAGGAATAAGTTGAAAAGAGAATATTTTACTTTCCAGTACTAATTGATAAGACTACTGTATTACTCTTAATTAATGGCAATTTTTATCGATGAAATTATCAACATTCTGTTCGGGACAGATGGAGGTAATTTAATTTAGCTAGAACTATGTTAGTTGGTTAAGAGTGGAAGTGTGGGCTAGTGATTTTTAGAACTCAGCCCAGGAAAAAAAGGGGTTTGTCTTTCTCAAATACATGCAGTACTAGTATTACTCTACCCAGATGTGGCCACTTTATTTGCACAGCAAACCTTTAATCCAGACTGTCCCTGTAAGAGATTTGGAACATCCTGATTCAGACTGGTAACACAAAGTATCAGCTGGTAAAAGTAACCTGATTGGAAAAGAACAGAGTTCTCTTCTGCTTCCTGTTCTTTCAACTCCTTTCTTTCCCACTTAATAGCACAACAGTTAATCTGTTGTTATAGTGAAGACTCTTCATGTCTATAAGCTCCAGCCATGAATTCTCTTTTTTTCTCATTTCTCACAAGAACTTCCACTGTCACAATTCTTTTGGAGAGAATTTTGGCACTGTTGGCACTGCCAGAGTGACACACCTGCAGACTTTGAAGCCCCCTGTTTACACCTAGAACAGACAGTGTAAGCAGCACGAGCAGCACAAAGTTCCTCCCACCTCCCTTCACTTTGATGAAACATCTTCATTAAGGCATCATGCGGGAACAGATTGTGCTGTCCCCAGCTGTATTGCATCTGTTCTGGAAACAGTGGGTTTTCTCCTGGTTCAGCCCCTTTTGCTGGCTCTGCATTCTTCTAAACATTTAGTGGGGTAAAAAGAAAAATTTCCATGAGCAACAAGATCCTTTGGCTCAGTACCTGGCTGCATTAAAATAAAAGTGAGTGTGGGTCAGTGTAGAGTGTGAAAGTGTAAATGTTAGTTCAGGTGTGTAATTTGTTTATATTGGAGACCAAACTGCAGTCATGCAGGCTGCTGATCCTGCCCAGGAAAGTCACCTGACAAAGGGGAGGGGTCTCTACTTCTTCCTCCAAAGTTTCTTAATGACTTGCTCCTTGCAGAAACAGGAGGAAGAAGCAGAGATAAATACCTTCTGCAGCCTCTGGAGCACACTTGAACCTTCTAGTTTATTCTGACAATGGTCCCTTCATACACAATTCCTGTTGCTGGAAATCCAAATGCAAATTGATTGGTGGTATGCTATTTTTTGTTGCTACCTGACGAAAGGCCATTCCAGGAATATATGGGCTTTGCACCAAAGGTGCAGGACAACTAAGCTGAGCTCACACCTCATTGCTTTAGTGCCTTATCTCTCTTGTGGAGAGGAGTATTTTGTGATCGTTTGCTTCCTTCTTTTCCTGAACCAAAAGTTGCATATGCTGGCTGGCCTCTTATATGCCATGTCACCGCTCTTTCACACCACACCACTTCAATGTCCATGCTGTACAATAAATGCTCCTCCCAAAGAGCTCTGGGTTAGTCAGAAACTGCCAGTGACAGCAACAAAGATTAGAACAGATCCAAACCAGAACAGAAATCTATTCCTGCACGTGTGCGAGCAGAGCATCAGTGCAGACACAGCTAAAAGTGGGGGCACGTGGTACAGCCCAGCCAGCTAAGACCTGACCTGCTCTGCAGCAAAGGCAAGCTCTTCACAAAGAGCACTTTTAAACAGGAGCTGTCTCACAGCCTCAGTTAAAAAAAGACTGCTTTTTTAGGTTGTTACAAAGATATCTTGTGTACTGTTATTTGGAGGAGGACTGAAGACATGAAACAGAGCTTCTGGGGATTATTTTGTGCTAAGAATTTTCAGTATGTTGGGGGTAGTTTTAGTGGCTTTTTTTTTTTTTTTTTTTTTTTTTTTTTTTTTTTAATTCAGACTTTCCACATCCCTGGAAATTTCATCAGCTTTCTTTTCAAGAAAAAAAGAAGTTTTCTGTGATACTTTTATTTTTAGAACCGAGTATTTTCATTTGTGTAGATGTTTCAATATATGTTAGCAAAAGAAGTAATTTTTTAAAGCTGGAAGTCAGGAATCTTAGTGCAAAATCTTTATTGCTGTTGGATACGTTTTTGCTTTGAACCTTATTTCAATTTGACTGTCAGTGTATGTGTGTGTCAGTTCTATTTAAGAGATAAGGTGAAATTCAAATGGTAGAATTAATTTGAAAAGTTCAGCTCTAATATGGGGTCTTCCATCTGTGTTGCTAAACCAAATGGCCTGTTGATAAGTCCTATTTGCTTCAATTGCCTGTGAGCCTAAAACTAAATGTGGAAGTAATTCCTCTGAACAATTGTTGTAGTGCCTAGAATGAAATGCTTAGTTTTGTATTTATGTAAGTAAATTCTGCAAAACTACCAGTTACATATAAAGCACACAACACAATCAGAAAAAGCAAAACAGTTATCTTCTCTTTTTCCTGAAGAAAAAAGTATTTATATATGCCTTACTGTTGTCCAAGTGGTTGGCCTTGATAATTTTTTCAGAGTAGTCAGATATACTTGAGCATTCAATCTAGGAAGAAAAGAAAAAAAAGCAAGAGGAAGAGTAATTTATATGTTAAAGATCCAAGCTATGTGAATAAAAACAGTGTCTAGTGAAGGCAGCAAAGACTCTATAAAGCTTGTAACCATTGATAAAAAGTAAATCAAACCTGTGTGTATAGAATCATAACCAATGATACCCTAATATTTAGATTGCAGTCTGCGTTTGAGTTAAACTGGCTCCTACAGAAAAGATTGCTTTTAAAACTGTTGAAATATTGGGGCGAAAAAAGGTCCTAACTACAAAATTTACATGATTTATTAATTGTATTATTTAATTTATTCCTGATACTTTAGAATGTTGCCTCCTCCTCCCACGAAAAAAAATCTGCTGAAGGGAATAAATTAGCACAGTGCTATATTTCAACTCATATTTTAAAACAAAATACATTCAAACTTTGTGAATAATGTTAAAATTCAAACTATGCCAAGACTGGTCTGTGCCAAGAAGCAATTATTTTTCTACAAGAAAATTCTGTAATTTTTAGCAATGCATACTATCCCAAAAGAATGCGGACATTTTACACATCAGAAATGATTGAAATTTTCTATTTACAAAAGCATCCAGATCTGCATGTCTTTTCCTCTGACCAGTTCTGTGCTTTTACTGGGAAAATAATTATAAAGTACCTTCTACTTTTAGATTTGCCCTTAAACTTGGTATAATCTGCGTACTAGAATAAAAGCCCATGTTTGCAATGACCTTTACTAACTTTTAGAGAAATACTACATTCCACTAATCTGTTTTTTCGCCCTTTGAAAATCATGAAGGCCAAAGTTGCTTGTAGTCACTGAATCAGTTCCTAATTTACCTCTTCCAAATTTGACATTAAACTGCCAATACTACTTTACATAATCCTTGTATCTCTAATTCTCCCATGGGAATGTCAAATAGAACTGTGTTATCTCTAATGAAGTGTTTTATATATCCAGCGAATCCCATTTAATCTCTAAAAGCTAAATTGTGCCTGACCTCTGTGATAGCACTCACAGATGGCTGGACAGTGGATGGAAGGACACACAAATCCCTTATTATTTTTATATTGTCTATGAAACAGTTAGATGTAATAGCAGTCACAATATCAATCCCAGTCTCTATGGGAACATTAATTCTACTTAACTTGCCTGTGGATGTAAACTGCTCCTTAAAATGTCTGTCTCAATGGCCTGAGCATAAACAAAAACTGGCTTGAAGAAAGGAACATCTGAGTGCCAGTCCAGAGACTTCAAGGAAGAAATTCATTGGGTAGAGCACCATCCTTTTGCTCTGTCCAGCTTTTTCCTTTACTGTAAACTGTATAGACTCTACACCCTCTCTATAATTACAGCCATTATAACATACTCATTTTCTCTCAGACAAATGGTGTGATTCTTGGTCTGTGTCGGGCCAGGAGCTGGACTCGATGATCCTTGTGGGTCTCTTCCAACTCAGAATATTCTGTGATTCTGTGATTTTCCCTCTCTGTATTCACACCTGTCTGGCATTTGCAATTCCATTGCCCATTTTGGATGATTTTTAAATAAAGCGTGAGTATGTAGGTGTTTGGAGGTGGCTTTCCAACCTTTCTAGAGAAAAAGATGCAAAGAAAGAAGTTCTATTTCATGAATGACTACCAGTTTCCAAAAATCTGATTCATTTGCAAAGAAGCAAAACAATAAAAAACCCAACACTCAAAAGTTTCATGAAGGAATACGTATTTCAGAAAATAAACTTCCTTTAGGGTAGCTAAAGCTGTTCACCTGCATTTTGACTTGTACTCTATACTGTGGTTGAATTTTATTTTAAAAAGCAATTCATTTCAGAAAAAAAGAAAACGCTGGAGTCTGTAAGTGAAGAAAAAGAGGAAAAAAGTCCGTTTTGTCAGGTTTTTTCCCAGTTCTTTTTTTGAGTCAGTGATCTACTCAAATCTGTCCTATTTAACAAAGCATTTGGATTTTATGAAAACTGTATGTTCCAATAAAATAAGTCTGTACCTGAGTTCACAGTCACAGAATCATAGAACTGGGCTGGAAGGGACTCTAGAGATCACCTAGTTCCAACCCCCATTCCACAGGCCAGGACACCTTCCACTAGATCAGGTTGCTCAAAGCCCCATCCATCCTGGCCCTAAACACTTCCAGGGATGGGGCATCCACAGTTCCTCCAGGCAACCTGCACCAGTGCCTCTCCACCCTCATCATAAAAAATGCCTTCCTTATATCCAACCCAAACCTACCTTCTTTCACATTAAAACGATTGGCCCTTATGTTATCACTATAGGCCCTGGTAAACAGCCTTTCTCCACCTTTCTTATAAGCTCATTTTATATATTGAAAGGCCATGGTTGGCTTTCTGGGGCTGCGAGCACACACGGCCAGCTCATGTCCAATTTTCCATCCACCAGTATCTCCAAGTCCTTTTCTGCAGGGCTGCTCTCAATTAGATCATCATCCAGTCTGTGCTGACATTGGGGATTACCTTGATTCAAGTGAAGGACTTTGCACTTGGCCTTATTGAAGTTCATGGGGCTCACATGGGCCCACTCCTGAAGCTTAACAAGATTCCTCTGTGTGCCATATTTCCCCTCAAGTATATCAACTGCACTATGCAGCTTTGTGTCATCTGCAAAGCTGCTGATGGTGAGCTCATTCCCACTATCCATGTCATTAACAAAGTGTCATTAAACAGTAGTGGTCCCAATATGGACCCTTGAGTTCCTTCAGCTGTATCTGATTCTGCGTGTGTATATTCATCTCTACTTTCATTTTACTACTCAGTCTATGCTCTAATGCTGCAAATGCTTCTTCTTTTACTGTGGTCTCTTTCTGAAACAGTCACCACATTCCCAGATTTCCCCTGGGCTGTGTCCTCATCAGCACCTTTTTATACAAATCAGCTAACATCTAGCAAGTGTCTTCGTTTCCTGTGTCTGCTTAACTCCTTCTTACTTGCACTGTCTTGTCTGTCTGAAAATACTACAGAATGCAGATAGTTGTACTGCAGTGATCGTCCTGAGTTTTGTATGACTAAATGCAGCAGATGAGCCAAGGTTTCAAGGGATATTTGAATGTATTTTTCTGTCCCCCACTCACCCCTCCCAGGCAGCAATAGCTATGTGCCAATCCCGTCTCTACATGTCTTACAACAGCTCCCCAGTTAGATGAATATCATTGCATGATGCATGGGTACCCTCCCACTATGGTTAGGGCCCAGAACACATGCAGAAAGAAGAGAAAATGAGGGGTCTGGTTATGTCCAGCTTGTAGAATAGATCCCCCCAATCTAGCTACCTACAACTATCTCAAAAGGGCTTGCAGAGAAAACAGAGTCAAACCCTTCTCTGAGGTGCACAGTGACAAGGTAAAAGTCAGTAGTCATGAGCTGTGGCAAGGGAGATTCCTGCTGATGGTAGGCCTGGAATAGGTGCTAAGAGAGGATTTAGAATCTCTGTCCTTGGACATTTTCCAAATCAGACTGGACATCCTTGGGCAACTTGAAGTAACTTTAAGTCAGTGATTCTATGATTTCCATTTCTTGAAGACCCAGAGACGATTCTAGCAGTTGGCTTAGGTAGTGGGAAGGAGTAAGTTCCAACCATGAATAAGAAGGATTAAGAAGAATCAGACAGGCTAGTGGATGACTTTGAACCCAAAGAAGGAAAAGAGTGAGAAAGAGGAGATGATTTCAGTGGTGCTGTATTCAGAAAACTAACACTGCATTTGTCAACAGTTCCCACATCATGCTATTTGAAAAATCACATCTAACTGTAAAGAAGAAGCTGGAACATCTCAGCTCTATGTAATAACTCATGGCAAATGTTTGCTTTTTAAATGGAACACTCACAGCTTCCATTGGCACTCTTTGACAATATGACCATAAAGTCTGAATTTGACTATAAGATTTCCACTGCTAGATCTCTGAAATATCTGCTCGTCCAACACAAATACCCCTCTGCGGTTTGCTGTGTGACAGGGTTCATGGTGAGGTAGCTCTTGTGACAAGAAGGTTGAAATTCTTACACTGTAGCAGAGAAATTTCACACCTAAGAGAGTTCCCTGGATAGCACACTCCTCAGATTCAGTACTGAACAGTCCACGGGTGAGCTGGCACTGGTGTGACAGTGAGCTTTATGAAGGCCTGAGGTACAGCCTGAACTGTAAAGAAGTTCAAAGAAAAAAACCAAACAAACAAAACCACAAAAACCCCACCACAACAACAAACATGTGGAAAAGTATTTACTTTTATTTTACTTGGTGAATTTTCTGCCAGTGAGCTGGCTCACTGTAGAATCAGATACGCATCAGTGCCAGCACAAGGGAGGGAAGAAGACCATATGGCCAGGGATCTGAGAGATAGGAAGGTGGGAGCACAGCATCATCATTTTGTATATGCTTATACTTTTAGAGCACTGCAGCATCTTTGCATGAGACTTGCATTTCTGCATCAGAGAAATCTACAGATTTATCCTCCCTGAGGCTGTGAGTTAATAATTTGCATACTCGATTTACAAGAAAATACATTCTAGCTGCCAGTTCTGTATACAAAGTCTCATGCTTAAACTCCAAAACTTTTGCCAGCACCTTTTAATTTCAGCTATCTATACTTCCATGCTCTAGTACAAAACTCAGATGAGACACTCAGAATTAACACTGGAATTTGAAAATATAAGCCTGAGAATTGAACAGGAGCCCTGGCATTTCATGTATCATTACCAGGAGTAAAGATGCACAGTTTGGGTACTTAGTGACATCAGTGTCTTCAAATGCACAGATGTAGCCAATTAAGTTTTAGTCAACAATTTTGTTGAGTACACAGAGAAATAGGATCTAGTTCTCCTTTTCTATGTTACATTGTGTCTGCCGGGCAAACAGAAGTCCAAAGCAAAAAGAAATTTCATTTGTCATTTTAGAGTCAGTACAAATAACTGAGCATACTCAGGAAGTAAATCTATGCTCTCTCTAATGACTTCTCTGCAGACAACTGCACATTCATGCTCCTAAAGTTCAATATATTTAAGGGAATAATTTCCTTCTGCCTCTGAAAAGCGTTGTTGTTGGCACGGAAAACATGCACAGGCATTCTTGCATGATTTGCTGAGTTGTAATATGCAGGGAAAAGTGTATTAAAGAAATTTGTTTCCAAGACGACAAAGTTGCAGACCTTGAAAATTAAAAAAAGCAAGAGAGTTCCTTCAACCCCTCTGAGTAGGAGTGAGTCTCTTTAACAATGTTTTTCAGCCAAGAAGATATGCTGATGTGTGCCAGGTCATCAAAGGTTCCACAGATTAAAAGACATTACATCTCAATTTGAAAAAGGCACACTAGTGCAAGTCACAGAATGCAACAGAACTCCACTGGTCACTGTAAATCAAGCCATAGAAGAACTTGGAGAGAAGGATTTCAAACCAAGACAAGTAAGAAAACGTAAATCACCAAGCCAAATTCTCAGGCAAAATGCACAAACAAACTCAAAACATGAGAGAAAGTCTTCTTACCCCATATACCTTCTTGGCTCCTGCCTTTGCAGCAAACATGGAGAGGATTCCTGTGCCACTTCCAACATCGAGGACAATTTTATCTTTAAAAACATGTTTATTGTGATACATTGAGTTTCTATAGGTTAATGTGCGCACTTCATCTTTTAACATTTCCTGTGATGGAAATAAAAGCAACATGTTACTATTTGAAGTGCTTAGATGCGCTCAACACTGCTGCTGAACCCATTCCTTTGTTACCAGTTAAGCATTATTAATACACAACATCAAAGGGTTTTTAAGTAACTTTGGGGTGCACACACCAAAGCAACTGTAAAATGCTAGCTACTTCGAACAGAATTATTAAGAAGCAGCATGATGTCCATTGTACAATTTTATTTTGCTATGACTTCACTGTTGCAATTGACAACCAGAACATAATCTAACCACTGCACTGCTTTGGGAGTAGACAGAAGCCGTACAGAAATCCAAACATTCCTCTCCTCCTAAGGCATGCACAACCCAGAGCCACAGTGGAGGGACCTTCTGAGGTTCCTTTTTGAACACAGAAGAAATCGTTCTGCAAACCATTATAAGACAGCAATCCTGATAGCTTTGCCCAAAGTGAGGCAGGAAGAGCTTAGAAATCATCCTGTGTTGTATGGTCCTCCCTTACTGCTCTTCTGTTCACTCATTTGTCTGACCAATTTCCAGAAGATATGAATGCATAACTTGGACCACTATCTCACTGTTTTAAGTTGTCATTGTTAGCTGCTGGTTCTTCTTCATTGATAGCAGCAGTACATGCAGTTAATTCCATTGATACTTTGCTTTCAGGTGTGCACGTCAGCCAAGAGAACTCGGGTCAAGACCCAAGTATTATTTTAAAAAGAAGTGTAGGCCACTCAACACATGCTTTTATTTTCTGAAAATGCTTCTCTTAGGTCTAGAAGGCTGAAGTTTTGCTTATATTACTGCCATAATTTCATAGTTGAAGCAAGTAGACAAATGTTTTTTTTAATTTCAGTATAAAAAGAATCCATTCAGTGACATGCAGTCTGAACTGGTGAACTGGATTGTTACAGATATCAGTTCCTCACTTATCTGTCTTTGCAGGAGACTATGTATATGCAATAACTGTAGATGAATAAAAGGCTTTTTTATCATCATAAACCATGGTTTGGTATCAGGGAAAGAACAGTCCATCAGCACCGGAAAGGTGACAGAGCATACCTTCATGGAAACTGTTTCCAAACATATTATGGACAAGAAGGTGACTGGGAGTATTCAGTATGGATTTGGAGATGACTAACCATCATGAGGGAAGAGAAAGAGATGCTTTTTATCTTGATTTTAGCAAGACTTTCAACACTGTTACCCATAACATCCTCACTGAAAAAATGGATGAAAAATGGACAGTGGACTAAAAACTGAATAAACTGCTGCTCTCAAAAGGTTGTGATCAGCAGCACAAAGTCAATCTGGAGGCCAGTCTCTAGCAGTGTCTCTCCAGGAGTCAATCCTGATGCATTTTGGCCTATTTGTTTTTTGGGTTTTTTTCAGGTGGACTCCATCTCTTGCTAGCAGACTTCAATCCTCAAAGAGGGTTCTGTAGACATAAAAACTGAAAACTTGTCATTGACACCAGTTGCACAACCAACTGTGGACCTGTGGGAGCACTTCTCCTCCAGTCCTTATTAGAGCTATTAGAATTGAGGCAAAAAACCACCTGACATGGCACACCTTGCTGTTGATCGTCATCCTGAGAGCTGCCTAGCCCTGCTTGATATGCTCCAGGTCTCATTGGTGCCCAGGTAGAAGAGCAGCAACAGTAGTCCAAGGCTGGTCTAAGGGCTGCACAAATGGCAGCAGCCTCTACACAATATCTGAGGTCCAAATGCTTTGATAGAAGCTCTTCTCAGCAGATGGGGTCCTCTGTTCCCTGCAGGAGAGACCCTTCCATTGCTATCACTTGGCACTTGCTCCCAGTGCTTCTGCATGGCTCGGGGCAGACTGGTTCTGGTGGTCTGTTGGACAGAACTTCCTGCCCCTCATCTACAATGAAGACACTGACCCTATTCTGTTGGTAGAGATCTGCAGGTGGATCAAGAGCCTTCCTCCTGTTACCAGAAGTCACAATTTTCCAGCCTTCACCATCAGAGGAGTCTCCACTTCCAAACCTGGTAAGTACAGACTGACTGCTGCTCCTTTCAGAACAGTTGAGGATTTAGGCCCTTGTACCTTGAGGCTCTCAGAGAAGATCCAGTCAGTCTCTTCCTCGTATCCCTAAAGCTCCAAAGTCTGCCAGCCTCTTCTAGCAGCATCTTTACTTGTTGACACAGATCCTCTACCAGTGCACACCACCTGCAGTCAAGGAGGAAACCTCCCACTTCTCAGACTCAGCAAGAGGCTCCAGGTACTTCCTGCACTCCCTGAGACTTACATGGCTGTATTCTTCCATCAGATCAATCTGATTTGAGGTCTCCGAATGTGTCTTCAGAATTTTTCTTAGGTCTCCTTCCCACTCAATTATTCCTCTCTCTTCTTCCCTTCTTGGACTGAATTTCTAAATGCAACACTGGCAAGATGTTATTGGGAGATAGAAATCTTACTTTTATGTATTCATCCCACAAGCAATTACTAAAGTAATGGAAATATATATTGTTCACTCTGTGGCTTGTGAAAAGTGCCACTAGTTCATTTCACATTGTTGCTTTTTTTGCATCCTAGTCTTAAAGATCCTGTCCTCCTGGGATATGCAAATGTCAGTGGTGCAAGTTATCAGTTTCTTCTCTAAAACCAGTCTACAGTAAATACAGCCCACTGTATATTTTGAATTCTTTCCAGGAGTGTATTTAATGGAGGTGATTGAGCTTAATGTTCTCATCAGTACAGTCTATGCATTCAGAAATTCAAATAACGTGCCAGGAGTCAAGAAACTACTTGGCATCTTGTGTCAGTTGAGTAGCTCTTCTGCTGATGTCTGTGCTCAAAATGCAAGAGAACAAAAGACCTAACTTAGCAATAAGGTAGTTTCCATGTGTGATTGGATTACTTTGCAGCCCTCATAAATGCACTAAATTGATGCACTTGTGAAGCTCACCACTGTACAGACAGCTATTATAAGCTCTGGGGAGAATTCGTATGTAAGAATCTAAGTGGGACAGAGGTTTTGAGTACAGGTCTCTAGAGATGTGGGTGCTATCTTTGGCACTTAACCAGATTACACATTCATCTGAGGAAAGGCAGAGGAATATAATCATGAGCAAGTGGGAAGAGGATAAAGAAGTAATAAATCAAAGAAAACATAATAATTATTATTGTTTTCATTATTACTATATTGCTATTTAATAACTGCTGAAATAAAAATAAGCATTACCTCATGAATTCCAAAGTGAGCATAGGAATCAAAGTAATAATCCCTGGATGTCATCTCTTCTGGATTGATGAGCTTTGCCATCTTTCCCCGGCCCGGACAGCTTGGTTGCAATGGAACATGTATGACAGATTGAACTGGCTTTGGAACAACAGTAGGCTGTGGAGGCTGGGATGGAATGGGGCAAACCTAGGAGGACATGGAATATTGTTAAGAAGCATTATTAAAAGAAAACATTTCTCTCTATGTCTAGCATAGTGATATTATTTAACTACCTAGGAGATAGCAAGTTCAAAGACGCCTAGAGTGTAAGTGAAATTTAGGCTGCCTTCTGTTCCTGGATCTTTAACTTATTTGCTCTGCCTTGGAAAATTCCCTCAATGGATTTTTCCTTGGTATTTCTCTGCAGATACCTAAATTAGAGCAGAGTAATGGCAAATTATTGGTGTTGGCTGAAGTGGGTTACTGCAAACATTGACACAAGGCAGTGAAGAGCTAGGTTTTCTCCTTTAGTGTCATAACTCTGTCAAACTGCCACAGCTTTATGAGAGGCAAGTTGCAATAGATAGTTCCCCTGCAAAGAAGAGCTTGTAAGCAAAGGATCTTGAACACAGTGTTGCCAGTAAGGATGTCAGAATTCATAAATGATTTTTAATTGTCAGGTAATACACCTGTCTGTGTAGTGATGTGGTAGGGCTGAGAATGCTCACAATATCTGACAGTCCCTGACACTATCTGGAAGTCTCTCAGCATGTCCAGAAACCACTGTAGGGGGCTGTGTGGCATATGTGATGCCTTAATGTAGTTTCCTGTTGCTGGAAGATGTGACAGTCATGTGTTACCAACACACTAGGGCACATTGCACTCAGATTTTTGTTGTGTATTGAATCTTGAATACCAGCATTTCAATAGATACAGAATGCTCACACCCCTTTGACTCAGATCTGATGCCTGTAGCATGTAAGACAGAAGACAGAGTGTTTTGCAAACACGAGATAAAACAGACCATGGTCTGGCCCATGTGTATATCTACATCTTTGATCCTTAACATGAAGCAAAATGCTGAAAACTGGGAATGACTGAGCAATGATACAGTTTCACATGTGCATTAAGTCACTGCAATTTATTGGTCAACAAATTCATATGTTAGGGTCAATCCCACTTAAAATATGTCATCTCCTCTTGTTTTGTTTCGGTTTTTTTGTGGTGTTTTTTTTTTTTTTTTTTTTTTGTTAACAGTAGTTTCTCAGTGGGATCAGAGTTGCCTGAACCTCTCTTAGCTACTTTCATAAAGTTCACTCTATCTTCTATAGCTTGGTACTGTGAGATATCAATCCATTGTACTCTCTCTGAATAGCATCAATTAACCTTATTTGGTTTGCTTCAATGTAAAAAAAACAACAAAAAACACCCCCACATTTCCCCTCTGTTCATTTGAAAATTTAAATGTGTCATCTTTTCCTGGCTTTTTGTTGGTCCATCTGTGAAAAATGAATACTAGTGGTTTATGTTCCTGTAACACCTTTCATCCCCAAAGATCCAGAAGTGGTTTATTTATATGTATTTTCTATTTCTGACATTTTTTACTTCATCACCTCACCCAGTTCACCTCCCAAGCAGAACACAGTTGCTCCCAATTGGTGTTTGCATTTCTGTCTGGTCTAGTTTCAAAAATGTCCATCTGCAGTCATTTCCCTTAAGACACAGCTTCATTGCTTGTTCATTGCCACCAGTAACACCTTGATAACTCATTCTGTCAAAGTGTTGCTTGTAATATTCAACCCTTTAAAATATAATCTTACTACTTTTAGTTGCATACTTGAGGTTATATCCTAACTTTTTCTCCATTGATGTACACATTGTGTAATTTTTGCAGTTACCTTGCTGAGTAGTACTTTCTGTATTTGTCTGCTGGATTACAAAGACTTAAACTGTAGATGTTTGGAATTTCAGTGTAATAAAATATGAACTCTGTAAAGTCTTACACTTTTCTCCTAAATCTTGTCCTTTGCATGATTTTAAAAGCAAAATACATAAATTTATATAAATTACAAAATGAAAATATGTAGAACAGTCATTGAACGCTTAATTCTGTTCTTGTCTTAGGTAAGAGGGTCTCCAGACACAAGATAGTACATCAAGGCAATTGCTCAAAAGCTATGCACTGGAGAGAAGATATATCAGGTTTTGTAAATGAGAACAAGGGGGTTCTAGCACTTCTGTTGCTGTCAAGCTACAAATTTAAATGTGTTTGCTGCGCAACAGAAAGCATTTTCTACAGAAAAAGACACCAGTCTTGAAGGCAAATCTTCTGTCTGGGTCTCGGACAGTATCAGTTCTGCTCCTTGCTGCATGGAAGGATCTAGACAGGGTTGGGAGAACGAGGCTTATTCTGACTAAAGACACAGAAAAAAATCAAACCCAGCAACTTAGGCTAGGAAAGTTGTCTGAATGATTTTGTTTTCCTGCAGAAGAATTAACATAATTATTTCATAGTCTGCAAGACAGCTGAATTCTGCTACAGCCAAGGGGTGGCAAGATGATTTTTATTAAGCTGCTTAGGAAGAATTACCCCTTGGACTCAACAGTACTTTTCAGGGTTATTTAAAGTACCTGAAGACTTACTGTTCTCAACTGTCCATCTACATCTCTGCCAGAAAGAACATATCCTGTGTAGCATTTGAATAGACACAGAATGCTCTCACCCCTTTGACTCAGATTTGATGCCTGTAGCATGTAAGAGAGAAGACAGGGTGTTTTGCAAAGAAATAGAGGCCTGTTAGGTCAGCTCCTCAACTGCCTGAGTTTGTAGCCAAGCACCATGGGCTGCAATGTGCTCTTGGTGGTTGTGCGACAACATTATACTGTAAATACCATTAGGTCATGCACTGTCCATCCTGTGCTATGGGTATCACAGCCTCATGCAGAAGGGGTAAAAGAAAACTGAATCTGGGTGGGGAACTTCTCAGCCAGCAGCACTGTCACAGGGACCTTAAATCAGCTGCTTCATTTCTGTTTTAGGCGTACTAACACACTACAGAGCTTTCAAATTAAAATGATGTTTTTTTTTTTTTTAATTTTTTTTCAGCATGTGTAATAACTACTGCTAAAACTTCTGTGTAATTCTGGAACACAAAGACAAGGTCACAATTACATGAATAATTTTGTGAGTGGGGCTCAGGAAATCCCTCTGTCATAAACTTGCTATAGACTGAACAATTTCAGTCAAGAGTAACTGATGTCCTATGGCAACAAATATCTGGGGAAAACATTTAAACACAGTGGACAATTACTAAATAAAGAAATGTAAAGAAAGGTACTATTTGTATCAGAAGCAATAAAATCTTCAGGTGTACAGCTCGGTGACTGTAAACTAGAAACAACTAGGCTTTTAGGAATACGATATAACTGCTTTAGGAGAAAACATGCATCCAAGAGAAAAGCTAGAAAGGAAAAGACAACTTCCTGTATTCTTTCCAGAACTGAAAACAATTCTTGATATGATTTAAAAGATTTAGCATATATATATATCCTACCAGAGAAATTACTCATCTTCTGAATAAATCCTGAAAAGGCAAAGCATCTGGGCTGGGGGCAAACCTCACATCAGTGTAAAGAATCTAACAAACTCTCTCTGAAGAACATGTGAATGGATTCTTGCCAGCTGTACACACAGCCAGAAAACTGGCCACTGCTAATGCAGATGAAGTCTGAAAGAATGCAAGCAGCTACCTCGGAATTCATTCATCACTGTTCTAAACATGTCCTCTATCTTTCCGTCTCCCCTTTGCTACTGAAGGTAGAGTTGGAGGGTCTGAAGGATCTGAGAAAAAATCTTTTTCTACCACTGCTATGGGAGCAAAGTCCTGCTGCTTTGTACCATTTCAACATTTAAATCAAATGCAATTAGGGAAATATTTTCCTACTTTAATAATTAAATAAATGTTATTTCTTCTTTTTTTTTTTTTTTTTTTTTTTTTTTGGAAAAGTTGGTACATTGCAGATGCATCAAATGTACTAGCACAGGACTGCTTTTTTAAAAAAAGCTTTGAATTCTTCCAAAAGGCAAGATTCATAACCCTCATTCATTTTTCAAAATCTCACTCTAAACATCTTGACATAGGTTTCTAAAATGCACATAGGCACCTCAGTGACAGATGTGACTTTCAGATATATAGTTGCCTGTGTGCATCCATGGATACTGTGAAATTATTTCTTGAAAACTGGACCAATTCAACATGAACTTACAGCGTTGTCTGAGTTTAAAATTACCAAATTACAAAAGATAACTGGGTATTCAAAAATCATAAGCTATTTTTGAAAATTTGAGCCTTTTAAAAATATCCATCTGTCTACAGAGAGGCAAGATTTTGAAATATGCACAACTCATTTTTTAGGAGGTTTGTGACAAAAGCTGTGGTGTGTAGAGTAAAAATAAACTTGAATTTCAATTCTCCTTTCTCGATATTACTATGGAGACACCAGGCTGGAGGTTAAAATTCCAATCCATGTAAAACTGTTGTTCAAGCTTCAGTGTTTTATTCTTGCCAAATTCTTAGTTATTTATGACATTTTTATGGCATTTAAGAGGTTAACAGGACCTTCTGCCTGGCAATGCTTACCTTTTCATTAAGCAACTAAGAAATAATGGAATTATAGTTTAACATGATTGAATTTCAGCATTGCCTTTTTTTTAAACAAATGGTTTTATCATATCTAAATGCTGACTATACTTATTTTTGGGCTAGACAGCTCTCTGTGTCAGAACTACTAGAATAGAAAATGCCTAGCACCATTTTTATTAGACTGAGTTTAATAACCAACACCTTTAGCATGCAAGAGATTATTAACTGATATGCAATCACCACAGAAATTCCAAAAGTACAGCTTCTTCCTGCTGTGTTTAGAAAGGCATAGCTAAATATAAGAGGTATTTTATATTCTCCTGCCAAATTTTAGGCTTCTAAAACAACTTCTTGAAAGTCATTACACAATGGTACAGGTTAAAACCTCCCTTGACTCCTTTATCTTTTATTGTTTTAAAGTAAGTCTTTGTCCAAGGCTTATTTTAAGAGATCTTTGGATTGAGCAAAGAATGTAACCCATTATCAGAGAAATTTTAACCTGTTTTTCTGAGGAAAGGAAGATCCTACAGTATCTTGCCTGTGTCTCACACTGACAATTTTTGAGCTTGTCGAAAACAGTCTAATTGACAGAAGAATGGAAATATCAAACACATTCATATTCCTATACATTTCTTAAAAACCAGAAATTAGGTATAAGGACAACCAATTTAATAATCAGTAAAACTGAAGCAGCTAGATTTCAGTTGTCATGCTCTCTACTTGCTCTAAGTCAACTGGCCTGTGTTGCAGGTGTAATGTGCAGCCTCCAGATTAACCATAGTGGATGATGGGTAATGAAGGAAGAAGACTAGGTATTGCTTAGAACTAAGCTGGGAGATGAGGGCATAAAGAACACATACTTACAGGAAACAAGGTTTCATTAGCTCCTCTACTTAGGGAAAAATGCTAAAGACATGATGTTCACAAGGAGTGAAAAATGGTCAGAAATCAAGGGGTTTCAACAGAGACCAGATGAGACAGACATTCAACTGCAGACAGACCTAACTGCTTCGAAACAAGGATGTCATATATGTCTGTATTAGGTGCATGTTTTCAGGAAGTAGGCCCTTCAAAGACCAGTAAAGAATGTTTGCTTAATGGGAGCTTTATTCTGTGATATGTCTCAAAATCAGGATAAAATTGCCAGCTCCTCAGCAGCTATAAATCCACTTTCTGCTTGATGAAAATTATGCTCAGTCTGTTTTAAATTGCAGATAACTATGAGTTCAATACAACAGCAAATCTCTCAAAACTCTAAAACTGTGAATCTAGTCAGACAGACTCTGTAAGAAAGAGAGAACTGATTCTTAAACGTTTGCTTTGAAGTGGCAAATAGCCACTTCAAAGTCAAGAGCTGCTCTGAACTTTCCACATGGAGTGTCTGAAATGCCAGATCAACCTGTTATAGACAGACCCGTCCACTTGTTATCAGCGGGAAATTCACTGTCCTTTTTACAGATAAGCATAGCTTAGAGTACATTACAACTGCTACATCACATCCCTAAGGTAATGGTGATAGCAAAAATATTGTGAAAACACTGCCTTAAATGTACAAATCCTCAAAAAATCAAAGCAGAAGATGCAATCAGGTCTTCAGTATGATGAAGGTGTGGTTGAGATATTTAGGCTGCAGCAGAAATAACACCGAGTAGCAAGGAGGAATGTGAACATCACAAAGGTTTGCAAAGTTGTTACTTGTTGTTTAAAAGTTAAGAAAGAAATCAGATGTGTAAATTCAAGATAGGAGCTGTGATACCTTCGTGGCTTTGACCCAAGGTACTACATACTGTCAAGATTTTTAATGGGGACTATCTATTTCAGAAAAGCCAGAATCTTCTTAGTGACAGGTCACAAATTAAGCAAGCAAATTGCCAGTTGGGTACACAGGAGTAATTCTTTTCCCTAATAGAGGTTAAGCACTGAAATAAATGCTTACAAATCTGTGGGGTCTCCAAACCTTGTAGATTGCAAAACTCATCTGAAAAAGGTCCCTTACCAGCCTGATCTGCCTTAAAGTTAATTTTATCTGAGGAGGATGCTCTCCTAGGTGACGTCCAGAGGTTCTTTCCACCCATATGGTTCTATGATATTGAGACATAGACAGTTATGTTTGTACTCTATGGGAGATCTAGGTGGAAAGGTTTATAAACCTGAGCCTAGTATGGATTATGGGTGGAGCTATAAATTTGGGTTAATAGATTTTTACACACAAAACGAATAGAACCTCTTTTCATGAGACTAAAGAATGCACACTATAAGAACAGCAGGACATGACACCCAAGAATTAAAAGCTTTTAAAGCTACATGTAACAGAACTGGACTAAGATGACGGGACAAAATGTAAGGATGGGAGCGATATTAAGTGTCTGTAGCATTTCTAAAAGTCTGAGCAGTTCTAGACCGCTCTGTGTGCCAGTGCACAGAATTAAAATGGCCTTCATCCAACTTGTCTCATGACTGCTTAGTGCACAGTGCAGCTGGGGGAAAAATAATGTGACAAATTGTAGTTACGGATGTTGACATTGAACTGAAGTTGTGCTCCTTTTGATAAAGATGGAGATTTTGCGATGTATGTAGATTAGAAGGTCCTGTGCAGGGAATAAACAGTCCTAGTTCAGCACAGAAGGATAAATGTATCACTATTAATTGAAATTTACTCTTTGCAAAGCACCTCATGAAAGGATAGCAAAGCATTATTTTAACAGGGCTGAAAGATACCTTTCTTTAGGATAAAGTTTCATTTTTATTATCTTTGGATTCTGACAGATCTGACGTCTATTATTGTTTTAGATATAATGTCATGGGCTTAACTGCAACACCTTATGGTTTACAAGATCCCTGTTAAAAGGAACAGCTGGAGAAATGTCTTGTGCTTTCTCACCTGTACTCTGTGGTGTTGAGCAGATGGTCTGTCATTAGACTCTGTTGCCCATCTGTTTGTTTGAAGCCCCTTAAGCCTCCTGAGGAGTGAGCTAAGTTGCACAGTGGAGGTTCTCAAGTGTTGGCTGAAGTCTCAAACTCATTTTTACTGAAAACAGTTTCACAGCTTCAGCTCAACGGGGGATCGTATTTTAGAAGCGTTGCCCTCTGGTGGATAATATTAAAAGTGACCTACAGCTGGCAGGTGGCTACATTCGTTCTCCATTTCGTGGGGTAGAGACTTAAGTTAATTGCAATTAATAATCTGGAAATGGATCTTCGTGTATAACTATGCTGCTCCCTTCATACATCCAGCATATGGATTTGTTGCAGTAGAATGGTCTCTGTCATGTGAGTCAAGAATCTGAAAGGTGTAAAATTAAATAGGGGAGAATTTAAAATAAATAGAAAAGTAAATAAATAAATAAAGCTGTGATGATCTGTGGCTAGATGTCCTGTGGGGTTTTTTCCATTCTTTACTCAGTACTATGGTGTTTCTGAGAGACATTCCAGACTTCTCAGCCTTTCCCTGACACAGTATCATTTATCAGGACAGCTAGGAAGAGCTCTTCTGAATTTGGTACCTTGCTAAGAAGCTATGGGCTTTTTGGTTGCTGTATGTTACAGCAGCCTTTCTCCTGTTCAAGGATCCAGTCTGAAAAGTCGACTCTGGTGTGTGGATCACAGAGCAGCACAAACTGCAACCAGCAGCTTCACAAAGCCACTGTCTCTTTCAGGTTGAAGCTTCTGGACTCATACAGATTTACTGCTGTGTCTGACATAGCAACACTGCAAGTCCCTGCTTTCCACTGGAGCATCCTGACCCTTTTAAGGGATTCATTAAAGGTAAATAAAACCAAATGATGAAAAAAAAAAATTGTTCCTACCTTCCTATCACTTTAAGCCTCCCGTTTTCTGACTAAAGAAAATGTGACTTTAATTTAATTTCAGTCTTTATTCATTTGGCAGAAGCTGAGTCAGTAGTGAAAAACAGGAAGGTGCCTTAATGCATGGTCCTCAGCCTAACAATGTTGACTAAGTGAAATTCTCATATCATCATGGGAATTTAAACTTTAAAACTGAGGTCAACTTTGAGAGTTAAGATTGTTATTGCCAGCCATAAATGGTATCACTTGTATCAAAAGTTGAAGTGCCCTTAATACCTAAAATAGCAAATAAAGGCCAGGGAGCACTTAAATTGACAGATCACCATGGGATACTTTCCTTCTTGCATCCAATTATCCATAGAAAAACAAGCAGTAGGTATAGACTATGTTGTATGTTTTCCTGCAACAGACTCTCCTTCTGAGATTTCTGGGTTTTGTGAGTTTTGACAGATTCCATGTCTTTAAAATGCTGCATCCAAAACTCTCTAGAACAAAAGCAATCCAGACACATAGATATAAGAAAGGGAAACATCCTGTTGTTCTGACAGAGCTATTAGAGTCTTAGCTTTTGTGGTTGTTCAGAGGGAAGGTTTGAGATATGACTACTGCCTGTCTATTGTTGAAAGTGAAAAGAGGAAAAGCTGATAGCAGAATTTTCCATTTGAATTAGGCTACAGCCTCTGGGAAATAAAGAGCCTTTCCAAGTTTAGTGTCATTTTATTTCTGATTTGCCTTTCAGGGAGTTGCATAAGGGAAAAAAATATCTCTGCATTAATAAAATGTATCAGGTCCTCCAGATGATTTTAACATATTGGTCTCAATCTCAAAGAATCTTAAAAAAAAAGGTATCAGTTTCATTCCTGGGCATTCATTGCAGAGTCATGTCTATATTTGGCAGTGGTGATTGTTAACATTAAATGCTTGCTACTTTCACAGATACTGACATTTAATGTCCCATCTGGCCTCACTGGGCAAGCACTTCTATACCATCAACAAGTAACACACAGCTATGTGTTGCTGTTCAAGGGCTTGAACTCTCCCTACCACTTCCAAGTCCCATTCAGGTTTGTTTTGGCAGATTGAGAAGGTTGCAAAGGGGTCATATTGCTCGATCAGGACTGGCTTAAAACTACAGTTGTGTAGTCTGCCCCTTCCCCTTGTATTCTGCAACACAAGTACTCAAATAGCACCTGTTCTGCCTCTGTTTTTGAGACAGGATGAAACCCCCTGGTTTTACATGTGGCTGAGTGGAGTCTTCAAGACCTGTCAATCCAGCACTAGTTCTAGGGCACCTGGGTACTGTGAAGCAGTAACTGGAACAAGGGTGAATGTTCTTCCTGTGTGCACATGAACAAAGTTCAAGGTTCCCTGTCAGTCATGTTCTCTGCTGCTTGGGTAGATTTAGCACTATGCAATCAAACAGAACAAAGAAATCATTCCATGCTGTTTCCCTGGGAGTAACTCAAAGCCTATATAATTATTTAACAAGTCACGATTCAGCATCTCTTCCTCCTGTAATGTGGGGCTCAGTACAAAATGAGCCAGTTTCCTAGGACTGCCTTTGCACTAACTTGGACTGGCTGGAAGGAGGATCTAGGTTTCTCACTGCTCTGCCCTTGTTGGCTCCTTCCCTTCTGAGTGCATCAGAGAGGACTCATCAGTGTTACCTTAATACTCCTTTTCTACAGTATAGCTCACAGGATAGGTAGACTAAAAGACTGCCCTTGGATTTTTTCTGCAGAATCCAACATTCAGTGTGTAAGGCTCTATAAAAGAAGCCTCCAGAATGTGTGGTGGGTCACCCAGGTAAGATGATGTAATTCTACATAAATTCTGAATTACAGACGATTTATCATCATGGCTATGACACCATGAATGGTGCATAGGGATCTATAGTCAGAGCATTAGGGGCCTGTTAACAGATGGTAATTAGTTCTACTTTAGGGATGGCTAGGCAAGTCAGCTCTTTTTGTGAAAAGAAAAAAAAAATACAAGGACAAGGTCATTTTCTGGAGCATGAAACCCTAGCAGTTGTTTCCACCTTGTGATCGATTATAGGCCAGGGAAGACATGCTACTGCTATCTGGAAGCAGTACACACAAATGTAAATGTGACTGAAAGTTTTTATTGATTTTCAAGAGAAGAGAGATATTCATGTGCCAGATTACTTTAAAATGCCTCACATCACAAGGCACAGCTTGTCGTAGAAATAGCAACAGAAGTTATAGAAGCCTGCACTGAAAATACCAAAGCTGAACGGGGTGAAGAGGAAGAGTTTGTTGCAGATCATTGCATAAAGAGATATGAAGACAGAAAGCCAGAGAAGTGTGAACTTTCCATTGTGATTTTTTACTGGTTTTTACTATCATTGCTGCTGCAGAAGTGCCTCCCTTGCTGAACAGATCATGGTTCCAGTGATGCACAACTAAATAGCAAGTGACACAACTCCTGATGAGAAACACCTTGAAGATGGACACAAAATGGAAAGGAAAAAAAAGGACTTGGTATTTTCAATCTACTTTACATCACCCTGGCAAGTGCATGAAAATCTGTTGAGGAAAGGTTGGGGGGAATCTATAACCTCCGTTATCAATGCTTGTAATACATTTCTTGTGGGGAAAGTAGCTGTACCAGTGGATGGTCTCTTTCCTCTCCTCAGCATCATCTTGACTGACTCTCTAGTGACAAAGAACAAGAACCAGAAAGTGCTAATCAACTATAAAACCAGTTATTTTAAGGCCCTTTTTCAGTATCAGGCAGTAAGCTAAAAATCACAAGAAAAAGTAGAGCTCCACTATTTTTAGAGGCTAATTATTAACAAAAATAACCAGAGTATTCGTTCTGTACAAATTATTTTCTTAAATTAGAAGAAAATTAAATGGAAGCCCTCCTCTGCTTAGCAAATTTCTAAAGCACTGATCTCTGAAAGTCACTTTGCTGCTGATATTCCAGTCTTCTCCTCCCCTCTCACTGAGTTTCAGCTCACAACAGCTCTAGGAAGGCACAATCTTCTGTAGCTTTGGTGAACTTTAGTATGGAGGAAGGGAAAAAAACCTGTACACATACTCCGTATTCTAGCCAAGCTTTTGATCTACACTACAGTGTAGTTTCAGATGCATTTCAGCTCTAGAAGAGGTCTCCATCTAAGAAGTACCCAGGTTTATTACTTCTTACCCTCTGCAGGATAAGTGAGGACAGAAGGGTGAAGACTGAGAAATGGCACTTCCTGAGCTATAGTGCCAGAGAAAATCAGTGCAGCGACTTCCAGTTCAGCGCTGCTTCAGAGCTACCAGCAAACAGGCACCAGCATTGAATGGAAGCCCCATATTTGGCACTTTCAATTGTCAACTGGCAAAAAATAGCCTGATTGCCTGCACAGAGCAACACCACTTTGCCACTTCCTTTAGAGCTGTACTTCACTGGGTCTTAATATGTTATAGCACAGACTTTCTCTTGATCACCTGGCAGTCTTTTTTTCCTCTGTGTTGATTTTAAGTCCATCTCACTGTGTGACTTTGAAGGAGTCAGCCATTTCTTAGTGTGGGTTATCAGAGTATTACATCCTCCTGCAAGGGACAAAACCCCTAGAGGTGGAATGTGACTCTCTGAATCAACCCCTACAAATGAAGAAGACTCACTGGAGATGGGCAAGGATGACGTGTCCATAAAACTCAGGGAATAACACAGGGTATGACTGACCACACCTATTGCAAAGAAACTGATTCTGAGTGGATCAACTGGTGGTTTAAATGCTTATTCTTGGGCTAGCCAGACTTGTGTGAGAAGTGATTACATGGATCAGACCAACATACAGTTCAGAAGTTGAACAACTAACAGAATAATTTCAGTGAGAGCAATGGACCTGAGCTTCCTTCAACTCACATTTTCCTTTCCTGGTAACCAGGGATACCCAATGCCCATGAGCATATTACAAAACCACACTGGTATTATGATTGAACTGCAATCCTGTATTTTGCTAAGTGCAACTTATATTTGTATTGCATTTCCAGTGTATTTTGTATCACTGCACTAAATCAGAAATCCCATGTAAAGCCATCTGTCTGCAAATAAAGACTTTAATAAGACATTTGATATTTAATGTTACACCTTCCATGCATGAATTATCAAAAAGAAACCGATCAAGAGCATATTAAACTCTAATGTCTATCTACAATTATTATTTTCACTTGTAATCATTGGAATTAAACTCTTATGAGGACATTCAAAGCTTTATTTTTTTACTAGATGTAAAGGACCCAGCTGTAATTAAATCACTGGGGAGAAAACTGGCAGAAAGCCTTTAGCTTGTGCTCAGGAGCCCCAGCTGCTAAATAGAAATCAGTAGTTTTTCTGTCTTACAAACATGATTAAGTGTATGGTATGAAGAAAATTCAGACTCCATTCTCTCATGGGCACCTAAAGTTCAGGAAGTCACTTCCCCTTGAGAGTTGCAATAAAGAGCGCATTTCCTCTTCCCTCTCTGGGCTTCCCTGGGAGTCAGAATGTATGCATTTTATACTGAATGTTTTCAGGTTAGTTAAACTATCACAAACAGCCGACTTCGAGCCACCTCATCAATATATATTAATGGGCAGTTTCCATCCTGGGTTTTGCTGTTACAATTTGCCTTCCCTTTCTTGCTGCTGCCATTTTCATAAGGGATTGGCAGCACTCTCTCTTTGTGTCTCAGCACTTCCATTGATGCTGATTCACAAGGCAGCATATGTTGCTGTATGCTGAGAGTGAGTGCTTGGCTAAGATGGAATGGAAATCCTTGCCTGATTTATGGGCACGACATAGAATGCTTTGTCCACAAAATGCAACCTGTGACTGTCCTCTCAGTTGTCAATGCCTCTTTTGCAACAAGCAACTGCTACTTGTACCATACAGCGTCAACTGAAGCTGAATACTTTCTTCAAGTCTCAGGCATGCAAGGACAGTCTGCCTTCTGCTACCCCATATCTGTAGCAGCCACATGCCCTTTCATGCTTCTCTGTTGATATTCTTTCTGAGTTCTGATTCTTCCTTCTTCTGTGAGAAGATTTGGCTCTGCCAAGTGCATTCACAGGAGCAGCTGGGTAGCAAGACTTCCATGTACATGCATGAGTGGTTCATCTTCCCGTTTACTTATCCAGTAATAGAGAAGCACCACAAATGATTGCTGTAGAATAACTACAGACAAGCAAAACAAATGATTGCTGTAGAACCACTACAGACTAAAGTATCTCCACTTAGAAGAGCTGTAGAGCAAAAAAGGAAATTACTAGTGACAACATGAGCAGAAAATGTAACTGACAGTAGAAAGATCTGTATAACTGGGCTTCTGTTCAAATTAGTCTTGCATTGATGCTGTGTAAATAGGTTGATTAGTGTGAGACTGATGTTCTCTGATTAAAGTGCTTCTGACCTGTGAATTTCAATGATTCATGCGACTTTTCTTAACCTGAAAAGCTTAAGAGAGTGAATCTCAGCTTTAGAAAGGTTTTACTATTCACAGTTGTGAAGAAACCTTGAAAAGACTGAGTAAAAGTTTCTGGGTACTGAAAGGCCTATAAAAGGAACACATTGACGCAAATTCAGTGTCTTTTTTTAGCCAGTCTTATCACCTTTCCACATATAAGGTTGGCATTATTGTTCTTTAGCCACAGTATGGGCACAGCATGATGTACAGCAATGCAAAATTCTTTGTTGCACCAACCCCACCTGTGTTCCAATGGTGGAACAGACCTTCAGTTTCTCTTTCCTTTTGATGTGCTGTTGTACTGGCCAAAACCAGCCTAAAATTAAAACAAAACAAAACAAAACAACAAGCAAACAAACAAACAAAAAATACAAAGCTGGGAGTTAAAGGATAAGGCTGAAAGTTTCACTTGCTGGTTTTCTGAATATTGGCGTGATCTGAAAAACAGGGTGGGGGGAAAGAACAGAGAAATAACAGAAGTAAAAGTAGTGTTTCATCTCAAGGTGATTCGAGGTTTTATTGACATGGAAGAGTGTTTGCCTTTTTTTTTTTTCCTTTTTGCAACATATCAAGCTTCATGTGATCCTGTTTCTTTAAATACTTTTCCTGGTCACGGAGTGTTTGGCAGCTGAGTGGGACAGAGGAGAAGAAGCATCAGCTTTCGCTTCTGAACTGGTTGCACATTCAGAATTAATGGGGAGGGAGAGCTTTCTGGTGAGAAGATATTGAAAATGGGAAAAACAGGAAAAAAGGAGGATTTTTCACAGGCCTACGAATCAGGAGAATATGCTTTCAGTACTGTCATGCAAATGAAGAAACACCGTGTTTGGTCTGTTAATATTACTGAAAGTTGGCTGCTGAGCCACCCTAGGCTCTGTCTAGGATCAACAGAAAGAAATTCAGGTTTGAGGTGGGCAGAGTTGCTATTCAGAAATGTTTGTCTCTGCTGATTAGACAGGACAAGCAGACCACCAACTCAGACACCTTGTTAAAGCATTTGGATTTATGGAAGATTCCAGATTCTAGTTAACTGGTTCAAAAAAAAAAGAATATCTTCTTTTCATAGGATTTGTTGATAACATTGAAACCCTATCCAATGAGTTGTGCAAGTTTGTTAAAACAGCATGGAAAACAAATTACTGTCATATAAAAGATCCCAAAAAAGTAATTTGATATTTCAAATCTTCACCCTTTTCAGGGACTTAAGCATTGCAAAAAGCTTGTAAAAATGGGGGCTTTTTAGACACAGAATCACTGGAGGTAAAGCCTTTCAGCACCACATAAAAAAGGGCTTATTTTTCTGATTTTACTGACAATATAGTAATTTTCAGCAGAACTCTGAAGCATGGTGCAAGTCAGACAAATGCAATGTTCTACCATCAGCAGCATGACACACAAATTGTATATTACAAACAATAAGGTTTCTTTTGGAGACCATACCATGGAGAAAGATCTAAATTATTAAGAGATGAAGGAAGAGCAAAGGACACCAACAACATCATCTCCCCTACCTCCAGGAGAAGGTCCAAATAAATGATACTACCTTTATTTAATCTAGGATTTCTCACTAAAAGCAGCTGATAAAGCAAGATTTTGGTTTTTAAATTTGTGTCAGTGCTGTCATATCCAGCAGTTAAAAACCTTAAACTAATGCAAAGTGATAAAAGCTAAATACTGAATTGTTGGCTGATATCTTAAGTAATTAAATGACATGACTTCCTTTGTTCTGGATTGTACAGACTGTACAATCCAGCAACTGTAATAAATCATTGGTCCTTTTCATTTTATTTAGGCCTCAGTTCGTCAGGTGTATAAAACCCCATAGAGATGTGAACATACCATTTCACAGGATTAAATGTTTGAGGAAAACCAGGGACTTTGTTTCAGATTTACCAGATTTTTTAAATATCAACCAAGGAAAGAAGATGAATGTGACATATAAAATCGATCTATAAAGCTCTCAGCTCTACAATTTTATTTATATCCTGTGTTTGATTTCACAGAATCACAGACCAGTCAAGGATGGAAGGGACCTCTGGAGGTCACCTGGTCCACCCCCCTGTTCAAGTAGGACCACCTCAGGCCAGTTGCCCATGTCTGAGCCCAGATGGCTTTTGATTATCTCCAAGGAGAGAGACTCCCCAATCTCCCAGGACAATCTGTGCCAGTGCTGTCATCCTTGCCGTAAGAGAGGATTTCCTGGTATTCAGATGGAATCTTCTGTGCTTCAGTTTGTGCCCATTACCTCTGATTCTGTCACTAGGCACCAGTGAACTGAGCCTAGGTCCATCATAGAATCACAGAATGGTATGGTTTAGAAGGACCTTAAAGATCATCTAGTTCTCCCCCACTCTGCCATGGGCAAGGACACCTTCCACTAGACCAGGTAGATCAAAGTCCAAACCATGCATGTGCATAATCACCATCAAACTTTAAGCTGGAACAGCCAATGACTTGGGAAGCCCAGGGTCCAGGCCAGGGGGGTCTGTGCTGCTACGCCTGGGGAGAATTGTTAATGTGAAGCATGTAAGGCACAAGTGTGTCAGTGCTGCATATTTGCAACAAACACCAAGCTGGACCCTGTGGGGCAGGTAAGGGGCCCAGGGTCCAGGTGAGGAACTCTCCAACCTCTGAGATGTGTAGGGGTTACAGAATTTAAGAAAACAACAAGAGCCTTTATATTTAATTGCTGAATCAAAGGTGTGAATGCTTGGAAGTTATCTAAACTGGAACAGACAAATATTTTTAAATGTTCCTTTTCTGAATTGGGAGCTTGTATTCCTAACAGCTCACCAAGTTAGTTGAATTCAAACATATTTTAGAGCTCTGTTAGTACTGTATCTAAAATATGAGCTTGTTATTTCAACTTGAAACTGAAGGGTGTATCCTCCTGTGATCCTCCGCAACTAAACTGAATTTTGTCACAACACCCATACAGAGGAACACAGTGAATATAAAGGGTGTAAAGGAATATAAAGCTAGGACTTTTCCATGAAACTGCCTTTTTAAACACAGGGGTTTTCTGTCAACAGACACACACGCATATATAGATATATATATGGCATGTGGTATAAGACTTTAACCAGGATTTTTTCATTCTACAGTGTATGAGCTCACATAGGCACAATAGTGTCTTCTCTGACACAGTTTTATTAACACTGAGAACATGGGTGCACAAAGAAATGAGAGTTACAGGGTAATACACAGTTTGAATTTTGTGTAAATATAAAACATATCATGTATATGTATATGCATGCACACACACACACACCTGGTAAGTAACTTCCAGAATCACAGAATATGCTGAGTTGGAAGGGACCCACAAGGATCATCAAGTCCAACTCTTAGTCCTGCACAAGATCATGCCCAAGAATCACACCATGTGCCTGAAAGTATTGTCCAAACACTTCTCAAACTCTGGCAGGTTTAGTGCTGTGACCACTTCCCTGGGGAGCCAGTTCAGTGCCCAATCACCTTCTGGGTGAAAAACGTTTTTTTAATATCTAACCTAAACCTTCCCTGACACAACTTCAGGTTCTGTCAGTGGTCACCACAGAGAAGAGATCAGTGCCTGCCCCTCCTCTTCCCCTCACAAGAAGTTGTAACTGCAGTGAGGTCTCCCCTCAGTCTCCTCGTCTCCAGGGTGAACACACCAAGTGACCTCAGCCGCTCCCCAGACGGCTTCCCCTCAAGGCCCTTCACCATTTTCATTACCCTCCTTTGAACACTCTCTACGAGCTTATTATCTTTCTTATATTGTGGTGACCAAAATTGCACACAATATTCAAGAAGTAAAAATATTAATGAAAGTTTAAGGAACTGAAATTAAAAATGATCACAACAACAAGGTAGCCACTGAATGATTACATAGCATAGTCCTGCTCACTCAGAACAAGGGTTGTGTATCACATTTGCATTTTAGTTCTAAGATGGGGAATAGAGTAACTTTCTTGATTTGAAATAGTGTCAGAGTAGAAACTGTTGTGTCAGTGTGACTGAATATCTTCTGGTAATACTTCTCATAAGTCTGCCTCCTGGTTTCAGCTGGGACAGAGTTCATTTTCTTCTTAGCTTCTACATTGCTTTGTTTTGGATTCAGTATGAGAATAATGTTGATAACACAGTGGTGTTTTGGCTGTTGCCGAGCAGCACTAACTCTAAGGTGAGGACTTTTCAGTTTCTCATGCTCTGCCAGTGAGGAGGTGCACAAGAAGCTGGGAGGCTGCATGGCAAGGACAGCTGACCCAAACTGGCCAGAGGGATATTCCACTGAACATCGTGCTCAGTGTATCAACTGGGATGATATGACTGGGACCCACCCATCGCTGCTCAGGGATGGGCTGGGCATCACTCAGTGGGCACCAAGAAACTACATTGTGCATCACTTCTTTTTCTCATTCCCTCTCCATTTCAGTGAAATCAGTATTATTAGTAATAATATTAGTAGCATTGCTGTTATTATATTTTACTTTCTTTCAATTATTAGACTCTTCTTATTTCAGCCGATGAGTTTTACTTTTTTTTCTTTTTTCTCCTGGTTCTCCTCCCTACCTCCCCAGGGAGTGAGGGCAGTGAAGGATCAGTTGTGTGGTACTTACTTGCCAACTGGGGTTAAACCACAACAGTCTGCTTTGTAATGGAGAAAGAAATATTAATCTTTCTTCAGACTGGATAGGCAATTGTGTACTTCTGAGACTAGCCCTCATTTATAGCAAGACCAACATATATTAACCACTCTGTAATTTAGCCTAATGAACTACACTTGCTCATATTTGGCCATTAAAGATTATTTGGTTTTGGTTTACCTGGTGTGCGAAATTTCATTGGAAGAGACTAATAACCCTTCTATTCCAGGTTTGGAATATTTGTCCCCAAGAGGGCTGCAAATGCCACAATTGACTTCAATGTATTTTCAGCAGTTATTTAAGAAAATGGAAACGTATCTATCATTCAGAAGAGAGGTAATACCATTAGTTCAGTGGAATCACTCTTGCTTCATATTATACAGGGTAGATAAGAAGTGTTTTTAAATACCCTGCTGGCATGGAACTTGATTCTACAATAAACACTCATGCTGAGTGCTGCCGACAGACATGAGCAAACCAGTCTGTTCAGCATTTCTTGCATTATTAATCAAACATTTACTGAACTGTTAAAAAGTCTTGAGTGATTTATGTTAACTACAATGGGTTCTAAACAGGTTTTTAACACCTGTTAAAAAGGTATCTACATAGTGTATTTCAAAAGCAGTTGTTGGTAGTCATGTTGATATAAATCAGGCTTTTATAGCTTTGTGTTAATAATCAAATAAGCTTTTGCTATTTTAGACCCATCTTTTAAATACAGTTAAGAAAGGGATACAAGAAAGTATGCTCCTAGCATTTTTATACAATCACGAAACAGAATGATGAAAACTCTATTCTTGAGCAAAATCACTGGTGATTCATCCTTCTAAACACAATTTTATATATAGATGTGAGCTGGTTTTGAATCTATATAAATCACAAATAATTCTGCTAAAATTGATGCACTTACAAGAGGGTAAACCTGTCTTGAGCTTAGAATGCCTTCATTTCCAGTAGGCATGGTTAGAATACTCAGTTTTATCTGGTGGAAATAGGTCTTGCAAACATAAATGCTTTTGTCTTCCCTTTTACAAATTGGCAAAGACACATTTTATGAGCACTAAGGAGCACTATTGGTTTCCTGTTGAGAAAGGAACAGAACTAAAAGACACAAGGATGGCACAGAGATTTTTTTCTTCAATAAAATAATGGTACTGAGGCTACAAGAATAGTTTCACATTTTCTTGAAAATCTCACCATAATAATTGAAAACAACTTCTTTACTTGAAATTTTTATCTATCTTTGTCTCCCATTAAGTTTATCTGCTTAAACAAAAATTCTCTTAGATAAGCAGGACAGAAATTCAATGTCAAATATAGAGAAAACAGAAATATAAACCCATTAGCCTAGTTTTACAGTTTTTAGGCTAACCTTCATTAAAACAGTATACATACTGTCACGAGACTAATATTATTAGAAAAATCTAAGAAGCATGAGATGGAGTTTGGCACTGGAGGCTTGAATTAATCTCTTGATACTGAATAAGAAATTCAGATAGGTAGCAGGACATATGCTTTGAACTGCCTTGAAAATTACAATCAGCTTTTTGATTTAATAAAGATTCAGCAATTCAGATATTAATAGAAGGGTAATGTAGTTGAAAGACCGAGCTATGAAAATGATCTTCTCAGTAATATGTCAGGTTCAGCAATGACAGTGTGACGGTGAGGTGAGGTGAGGTGAGAGCCAAAGTGAGTCCCTGAGGTGGAGCTGTGGTGAGTTGGAGCTGAGCTGCTGCTCAAAATCCTGACATGGAGGCTAGTGAGGAGTGCTCCGTGTTGTTCAGGCTCTCCTTATTGGAATGGTGATTGGGATGGGTTCCAGGTGTGTGCAAAGGTGTAACAGTGGGTGAAAAGCTTTCATTGTCAGTCTCTCTCACATCATTGTAAATCCATCATTTGTGAGATTACCAATTGATTAACCATTTGTGAGACAATGCTGGTAAAGGCAAATTTCAATGGAGAGTTTCAAGAAAGCTTTAAAATACACACCTTAATAACTAATTAAAAACGGTCTTGTTTTTTCCTATGTTATATTCTTTCCTTGTCCATGATTGGTTGGGGTGAATCACAGGCCTAGAACTACATACTGTCTCTTCTCATTTCATGGCTGACTAATGTGTCAAAAAGCAGTGAATGTTGTTTTTATTCTTTCTGACAGAGAAACTGAGATTTGCATTAGGTCTGACCAGCTGTTGCAAACCCCCCTATTTACTACTTCATTTTTTACAGGCTGCAAATGGGTGAATTGATTCACTCTTCTGATGGCCTCCTGTTACCTCTGCCTACAGCTCCTTGGTTCCTGATGTGTTGAATCTGACAATGGGACAAGCACATAGGCACCAAAAAGAAAGCTAGGGAAAATGTGGGTTTATTGCCAAATCGAGATGCCTGTTGCATCCATGGTGACAATGGATGCGGAAAATGCCAAGTTACTCAGTGTGTTCTTCACCTTGGCCTTTACTGGTAAGAACAGCCTTCACGGAGTCACAGTGTGATTCTGTGACTTTTTTGGCAGTAAATTTAAGTATGTATTTCTATAGTTCCTGTGCTTCTCTGTATTGTTGACTGTATTTTGCCGCCTCTCCTCTCTGTCCCTCTCTTTCCTTCTTTTTCACCCTCCTTCCTTTCTTCCATCCTTGTCCACCTGCCTACCCACTTTCCTGCCTGCCTTTCTTCCCTCCATCCTTTTCTTTTCCAGCTTCAAAAAAATGATTTCATTATATCATTTGACCTCCACAAATTTGCAAACCACATTCTGTTTCATGATTAAATATAGTACTTTTCACAACAGGACTTTTACTTGAAGGTTACTTTGCGTTTGCCACTTGTAATACCAGAAATCTAAGAGATCATCAAACTTATACCATGCTGCAAAGGATTTAACTGAAATTTTAGTCTGCAACATATTTTCTTGCACAATAAAATATGTACCTTTTTTTTTTTTTTACTTCTCTGCCCAATAACTGTTTTTGTATCTCAGTTTTACCATTTTGCATCCTTGTTCTGCTTCAGGCTTGCAGAGGGTCTACTGGGCTTTACCAAAGCAAATGGGACTGAAGAGTAATGGTCACCCTCATCTTTTTTTAAGGCTCAACAATAGCCAGAATATCCCTAACAATTGCTGAATATCCCCTGCTCCCAGTAAATTCATCTACTCCTAATTAAGTTTAAAACATCATGACTCCTAAGGAGACAGCTATATTGTGATGTGGCTAATGCTATCTCATTTTATTTCTTTCTCAAACAGCTGTTCCAGATATAAACTTAGCAAGATGCAGGCTGTAGGTAAGAAGTAGTGCTGCTCATTAGATTTGACCTCTCTTCCTCGGGAAAATAAGTAAGAAAGAACTAACCCAAAATGCTGAAGTAAAACAGGCAGATACACAGTTGGACTCGGTCACAGGAGATTTCTGCACAATACATTTTACTGACACTACCTGGCCATGTGCATTTAATCAGTTAGTCTTCCGCTAAGTTCTTTCAGTTAGGAAAGCATTCTTCCTTTCCATTGTCATTGCAATTTCTGCAGAGCCTTTAGTTAAAAGAAGGTAGCAAGATGCTACATAACACAATGGTCATGGGCCTGAGAAGATGACCTGTAAGAAGAGATTACTGGGTGTTGAACTCATTTGATTTGTGAAAGAAGAGACTAAGGGACAATCTAATAGCCTGCAACTACTTGAAAGGTAGTTACAAAGCAAATGGGGGCAAACTGCTCTCAATAGTGACAGCTGATATAACAAGGTACAAAAGTCGCAACCTGCTGTTTGGAAGGTTCAGATAGGACAATAAGAAAAACTTGCTCACTGAGGGGTCTGTGCAGCACTGGAAGAGGTTGTCTAGAGAAGTAGTGGAATCTCTGTCCTTGGAGATTTTCAAGACTAGAAACAGCAATGCCCAACATGCTGGTGAGTGCTCTACACTTCATGTGAGGTTACAGGAGATGTTCTATAGCAGTTCTTTCTAATCAACACGTCTGTGTTTCTGCCATACCACTGTGATCCCTATTTATATAGGACTCACTGGTGCTACTCCTAATATATCCTAATGTAAGTCAGAGTAAAAAAAATAAGTACGTATCCTGTACTTCAGACAGGCTCGTGTCTAAGGGCACAATCATGAGGTATATGATTCTCAAATAGAAGTAGTTCAGAATGAGTTACAGAAAGGGTTAAGTACTTCCCTGTGTGTGACTGAGGAAAAGAAAATCAGCAGCTGGTCTTTATCCCAAGCTGGGGTCAAGTTTCACAAATGGATTGATGAGTAGTACAAGGATGTAATGAGAAACTGAAACAGATGCCAACATCTCCCCCCTTCCTTTCTAAATAAGGAATTCAGGTCCACAACAGAAATAAGTTTGAATTGGAGGATTGTTGCTCGAAGGTCCTGGCTTGGTCACATATTGTTCTGGGCTCTGAGACTGGGTTAGAGCTTTTTGGTGCTACTGGAAACATAAGGTGTATTGCCATAAAAGGACAAGAAGGACAGGACTGCGAGGCCACACATGACCCCAAGTCTGCATTATGGCCACTGAGGGGACACTTCAATACCAGTCCTTGGAGACCACTACATATTACTGCTTCCCAACCAGGATATGTTTGCTTTCATCATACTGTTACGAGAGAGGGAAGTGCTACTTTTTCTTTTAAAAAGACCCAGGTACAATGCAGTCCTCAATACACACAAACTTCCAAGTGCATGTCTTAACTGCAGGACAGGAAATATTAAGTGAGGGAGAATATTATTCCCCTCACCTTCTTTATTGTGCCTCTGTTAAAAATTTTAGCTAAACAATTTGTTCCCAACATAATACCCTTGCAAATATTTTGTTACTGAAATATTCAATTCTTTTGGGAAAGCAAAAACATTGAGATTTATTTATGATCACCTAGCATTTTAAACTCAAAACACAAAGCAAAATTATCTTTAATTTCTGCACTTAACAGAGTTTTCAGAAAAGCAAGCTTGGCAGTGACTGCTTCTTAAAGGGAGTCTGCCTTTTTTGCAGTTATGATCTCTAAATCTGCACATTGTTGATGCAATAAAATGAAGATAAATAGATTTTCTATCCCAGATTTTCAAATTGAGTTTTTAAACTATTCAATTACAATTAACTATTTCAATACTGTGAAACTATTTTTATAGTTATCTAGATCATGCAAAATTTTACATATTTTTCAAATTTTTTTTTTTTTAATCTTTTTCATTACTGGCACTTGACAAACCTAGCTTCTAAGAAATAAATAAAGCTGTCAACCTTCATCTAGCTATACTTCTTAAATCACAGAATCATAGAATACAATGCGTTGGAAGAGACCAATCAGGATGATCTAGTCCAACTAGTGGCCCTGTGCAGGACACCCCAAGAATCACATCATGAGCCTGAGAGCATTGTTCAAATGCTTCTTCAACTCAGATAGGTTTGTTCCTGTGACCTCTTCCCCAAGGAGCCTGTTCCAGCGCTCCACCACCTTCTGGGTGAAGAACCTTTTCCTGATATCCAACCTAAACCTCTTGACTCATCTTCATGCTGTTTTCTCCAGTCCTATCACTGGTCACAAGAGTGAAGAGATCCGTACCTGCCCCTTCTCAAGTTTAATTTCAGTTTAAAACTGAAATACTAAGAATGAAATAGTGCCTATCCTCTCACAGTCACTGTGAAGTGACTCGGCTCCCATGCAAGAGCCTGAAAGCAAAAGCATGACAAGAGATTCCATGGAGCCACTAAGCACCTGTTGAGAAACACAGGAAAGAGCCAGGTAGGCTGTGAATAGTCAGCAATTGCTTCATTCTGGCATGCTTAGTGGGTAATCTCCTTTTTGGTTCCCTGAGAGGAGTACTTCTTGTTTCTGTTATTTAGAGGTTATTTCCAAAGAAGAAAGAAAATTATGGAAAAGACAATCCCATTCTATCCAAAACTCTACATCAAAATAAAGATGGAATTAAAGCTAGTGAGCAGGAGAGCAGGTAGCAGGATTCTTTGTGGAATCAGAGGTAGGAGCAACTAGTTTCACCATTCATACTCTTCAGCTGTTCACCTCATCTGTCAATGGACTGAACTTTATTGCAAACTCAGAAAGGCTGAGGCAAAATCTTATGAAAACAACAGGCTCAGTGCTTTTTTACCTCTATGTATTTCTCTGCTCTGCCTCTGCCAGTAAGTCTTCATCTTTCACAATCAGGTCGAGAGTGAAGCTTTGGAAGGCAGGTGAGCCAGTCTTGATAAGCTCACTTTTGGCATGGATGTAGAACAATTACAAAGATCACCTACAGAATTTCTTACACTCTTCTCTGAAGAATTTGGTGCTTTTCACAGACTGAGGTTGGAAGAAGAGAGCCATTACAGCCTGCTCACTAGTATGGAACCTCTCTTAGGATTGGCACAGTGGCACAACATGATCTGGCTCATGATGTCACAAAGATGAACCATACCCTTTCTAAAAAATACCACTCTTCTTGACACTAAAAGGCTATTCACTAAAACAAACAATCCAAACAAATGATCCATGCTAAGATATTTTTATCTTGAAACTTTGCTTTGAATGATTGCTCTTATTCTTTACTTAAGCATAAGTGGTTCTTCATCCTATCTATATTATTAATGCCAACCAAAATTTTTTTTTCAATGGGGCCAAAATATTATGGGCAGTGTCTTGAACTTTTAATATTAAATTTGACAAAGCAATTGGACGCATTCAGCTATCTCTTCAACTGAGTTAATGTTCTGCACAGCTGAAGTTGTAGAAGATTGCTCCGAGACATATTTCTGCTTCTCCACTTCTGTCGTGGTTTCAACAGATTTTATGATCTCTTTTTTGCCCCCCTCCCAGCAGTGCTACAGTTGGATTTCATGCAGATAGGACACTGTAATTTCCTCACTTCTGGTAACCAAGCAGTTAGTTACTTTTGCTGACTTGGATTTCATGATCAGACCAGTTTCAAGATCTAGAATTGTTTCAGTCAGGAAGTAGCCTCTTACATGTAGATGTCTATGTCTGTTGGATGTGCACATAAACCCTGGCACTTTGTGCTACTGCAGCAGTTTGAGCCTATTGCACCCTTTCAGTACCTAAAGGGGGCTTAAAAGAAAGCTGGGGGCACACTTTTTAGCAGGGCCTGTTGCAACACAAGGCATAATGGTTTTAAATTAAGAGGATAGATTTAGACTAGACTTATATCTAGACAAGGCATAAGGAAGATTTTTTTTACAATGAGAATGGTGAAACACTGGCACAAATTGCCCAGAGGGGTGGCTGATGTCCCATCTCAGAAAACATTCAAAGTCAGGTTGGATGGGGCTCTGAAACATGATCTAGTTGAAGATGCTCTTGCCCATGATTCTATTCCTTTCACCTGGCATAGATTCACAAGTTATATGCAGGAACACTTCTCGTGAAAACACAGTGTTTTCATTTCTTTTCCCCCATCAATGATATCAAGCATACTATTAATAAGGCTTCCACTTAATACATTTGAAATAACATGACCCAGAAACCAAAATCTACAGTAGGTCAGCCCCATGAATTTTGCAGAATGTTCATGCATATGTTCTACAAAGAACAGTTTCTCTTCTACTTTGTTTTCTGTCAGAGTGTCTTTAATTATTTGGAGAGAACTCAATTCTGCATCTGTTATTTATGCAAACAGTCCTGTTTTATTTAGACAAGTCTCCTTTCATGACTAAAGATACAGAGGTTCATTTTTATGTCTTGAGGAGAGATTCTACAGCTTTTGATTCAATGGAACTTCTCTTAAAATTCATGGAATGGCCAAGGGCAGTAAAGATTTTCTGCACTCCTGGTATGCTCCAAACAAGGATCTGAAACCATTCTAGTAAGTTTCCTACAAGTGGGACTCTGTTGTCACTTTCAGTGAGGCTCTAAATAGAAAAGAGTTACAAGTTTATTCCCCTTGACTTTTATTTTTATACAAAACACTGTATTCTCAGGCTACTATAAATGCATACAAAAACCCCCCACTAGTTTTGCTTAAACCCCGACAGATAAGTTGATATCAGGCTGTTATCAGTACAATAAAATTACAAAACTATTCAGAGCCTGATCCAAGACCCAACAGCACCTGTGGCAACACTTCCACTCACTTGACTATGTTTTGTATCAAGATATAACGCTGTGGGAATACTGGTCATGTACATGCCTGGTCCCATGGGAGCATCCTTCTCTAATTTTCCTGGTAACATCAAGTGTCTTCCTTGGCTGGAGAGAAATGTTAGTGAGTAGTAGTGCTATTCTCTTGTATTCTTGCTTGAGGAAACGGTGAGTATTGTCCTCCTGAGCTTTGGGTTTCCTTTGTATTTGTTGTCATAATTTTTTTAAGCTCTTTCAGTTACAGACCTAGCACTATGGTCATCAGAGGGTAGTTAAAGGAATAAAAAGTTTCTCATGCAGTGACCATGTTCTTTGATTTTATGTATTGTTTTAAACTGTTCTACTACTGAAAGAGAATACTTGCCACATTTGACCAAAACTTTGATTAATGCTCTTAATTGTGATAGATTTAAAAGAAAAAAAAAAACACATAAAAAATGTACTAGGAAGCTGTAACAGAAGTAAGTGGGTCAAATCTATCTGAGTAAGAGCTGGAAGGTCTTTGGAATGATTCGGAAGTGGGGCATTTTGACCATTTGTTAAATGTTTTAATTTTTCATCTCTCATTACAGCTGATATTTTTTTTATATCACACCCATTACCATGACATGAAAGTTCTTCAGAAGTTTAGTATCAAGTAATGAGTATTACTGGTACCCCATTGGTTTCAAATTAAGCGCATTTATACCAATTCCAAATTTTCTCTGACTTGTGGTAACTCCAAAAGTGACATATTTTGTCCTGAATTCCTTCTGTCACAGAATATTTGCAAACTTCAGGGGAAAGTTAGAGAAATACAGGTTTGAAGGTCAAACTGGTGTCATATGACTTTGCTAAATATAAATGCTTGACGAGTGAAAGAGCTTCAAAGGTCTTGGCATATTTTCCTTGGTGCACTTCTACAGCTGCACATATGCAGACTATTTCTCTCAGTACGTATCAGAAATATGAAAAGTAATAACATAGACAATGTCTAGGCAGGTGTTACAAATTTATCCCTTCTGATTTTCTTAAGGTGGAAGGGCAGCAGGATATGCCTAATCTGCAATATTTTCACTTTCATTTCACAACTCTGTCACTGATGGATACTCCAAGGAGATGAAGCACAGCATTTTAATATTCTCCTAACTTGCATGCAGCATTGAAATGAATCTGCCATCGTTTAAAAAATCCTTCTCCATAAAATAACACCACAGTGTGTGCAGCATTGCACAAGCAGAAAGACAAATATGATTAAACAACAAAATTGTGCTGAGTGAACTGACATAGAAGAGGAATGTTTAAAGAACTCTTCTCACCTATTTTCCCTGTCTAAAATTACTTCCATTGAGAAAAAATGGCTCAGAAAGGAACTGTCTATGCTTGTATGTTTCTCACTGCAATCCTGTCCTGGGATTCTGGGACCTATAATTCAATATGTGCTGTCAGAACTACGACAGTTTACAGATGTGCAGCCAGACTTCTTGCTATTTATAGATGCCTCTTCTGCAAACAGTACTCTATGGGTTTGTAGCACAGTAACAGGCATGTTCTTTGACTAAGTGCTTACATCATATTCATTTAAGAAAATTTGGCTCTTCACCTGGCATGGCAAAGGAGGCATATGTATGAAGGTCAAGCAGAGAGAACACTATTGCGAAGAGAAATGTGGAATTCATGAGCGAGCAGGACACCTACTGGGAGGACTAACTGAAAGGAGGAGGCATTTGGCAGAGATGTTGAAATAATGAAGGATGGAATAGTTATGTGTTCACTCACACTAAAGTGATGTTTTTTCTCTTTATTACCTCCTCAGGGCAACTGGGGAGATGGTTCAGTGTTGCCTGTGCGTGTAAGGGCAAAGCTGTAAAGTTGGTTGGGGTGCAGTGTCCTTGGGGTCTGTACATGGCTGTGCTGCATCTCGCTTAAGCATGTGTTAAGTGTTCAGTCAGAGTGCTAGGCACAGGCTATTTATAGAAACAGGGAGTTTGGCACACGCTCGCACTTTCGCCTGTCTCCTTCTCACATGCTCCCAGAGATGCTGGGACTGCATCCTGCATCCTTCTGCTTTCCCAGACCTGAGACTTCGCACACTGCTGTATCCCTTGAGAAGTCTCAGTGAGGTCAAGATAGCCCCAGACAAGTAAACAAGGGCTGCTCAACCCCAATGTTGAGGAAACAGAAGGTAACAGGGGAGGGGAAGGGGGAGTGGGGGAGCGGATTTCTTGCAGAAAACCTGAGAGCTCGCAGAGTACCCTCCCGGCCTGAAGGCAATGCAAAGCTATTTTCGGTACTGCCCAGGCCAGCCGGACAGCCCCCGCCTGGGGCAGCTCCGCTTGGTCATATCCAGGATGCTGCAGAGACACGGATGCTGCTAAAGACCCCCCAAGCAATCCGAGCCAAGGCTGCCGGCGCAAAGCACGGGGAGCTGGCCAAGGTGCTGCCGCAGGAGACGGTGTGTCCCTTTCGGCCTCCTCAAACACCCGAATTACCGCCGCTCAAACCCCCGCTGCCCCCCCTCCCCGATCCCTCATCCCGCGGAGCCTGCCCTCCGCCCGGCCACCCAACTTCCCGGGGACCAGCCGTGCAGCGGCGGCCCGGAGCATCCCGAGCATCCCGAGCATCCCGAGCGCCCGGAGCGCCCGGAGCGCACGGCGGGGCGCAAACTTCTCTGCCTACGGGGAGCGGGGGGAATTGCGGGGGGCAGAGGCGGGGGGCAAATGCAGGAAACTGTAGCAGCAAGGCAGTCAGGAGCTGGACGGAGGGGCCGGGAAAGTTCTTCTGCACTTACTGCTGCTACTGCTTAGGGCTCAGCGCTCGGGTCTGGGGGAGCGCGGGCGCCGGGCTCCGGCTCGCATCCTTACCTCGGTGCTGTCGGCAGCGTTCTCCGCCATTTTCCTCCTTAGGAGCAGGCAGCGGGAGGAGTGTTTCATTCCCATAAGAGCTAGCCAAGGGGTTGGGGCTTCGGGGCTGGTGTTTTGGTTTGTGTTTTCAAAGATCTCCAAACACTGGTGTGCGCCAAAGGACAGGGAGAAAAAAAAATATGGAAAACAGCAATAAATCAGTCAGCTTTGTCCTTTCTGCGTCGTCCACAGGAATGTTTGTCTCCTCTTAGCATCGGGAGCTCCTCGGGCACTTTCAAGTCCTCCTCTTTCTCCCCTCTCCTCCACCTCCAGCGAGTTCTTGGGGTGGGCAGAGAGAGGCGGCACACACTCTTCAGGTTACACTAAAAGGCTGTCGGGCTATGAGTCCTCCCCTTCAGTGAAAGCAGTCAGGCTAAACAGGAGAGAAGCACCAGCTAAACTGAACTTGGGCGTGCAGTGACCAGCTGGGCATCTTTGTGTCCTGTGGCTTCTCTTCCAGAGGCAGAGGGAGCCAGAGACAAAGCAACAGGACAAGGAAATCATAGCCCTTTATTTTCCTTCTTTGGGCTTCTTTCTTTCTCTCTATGTCCCAGGACACTTCCTTTAAAGATGGTCACAGAATTTGCCACCCTCTTTCTATGAATGTCTTCTGAAATACAAATCCCTTCTCCTCCTCCTTCTCCCTCCCTCCCTCCTCCCCCCCTTTCCCCTTCCCTCTCCCTTTCCCTCTCCTCTTCCCTCTCTTCTCCCCTTCCCTCTCCCTACCCCTTCTGTTCTTGGGCAGAGCTTGGTGCCCTTCGCTGGGAATTGCATTCACGTGTCTTTTGTAGGAAAAAAAAAATATTTCAAGCTCCCCCCACCCATCGCCTACACCCTCTCACACACAAGCACGCATTCACACGTTCGCACACACACGTTGTCTCCCTCTCACACAGACATGCACAATTTTTTTTTTTTCTTCCCCATCCCTCCTCTTCTTTTGAATCAGCAACACTTTTCTTTGCAAGGACTCTCGGCAAGGCTCTTAGAGAGCAACCGAAGAAGTCTGCTCCAGCTTCTTTCCTCCGAGTTAAGTAGCAAACCTGCTTTCTTAATATATCTTCTCGTGTGTGTGCTCCCAGCTCCTGTTTTACGTGAAGTTTTTCGGGAGGATCCACACTCCGTCAGATAGCCGTGAACTGTAGAAATATAGTCCCGATCCGGCTGCAGCTCCTGCTGAAAAGAGGGAAGGAGGAGCAGGGGGAGGAGGGGGGAAGAGGCGGAGGGAGAGGTCTTGCTGGGGCGGGAAGGGAAAAGGCTAAAGGTGATTTGAACTTGTTTTTAGCCTTTTCCTAATGATATCTTCCTCCGTAGGAGTGCATCGCCACCTTCCCCACACGTTTATTTTGCTCTCACTCCTCCGGGCTCTTTCTAGTTCTGAGTTGTCAGCTGGGAGGATTGGGTTTACCTCACTCGTGTTGCTGTGGGTAAGGGCGGGAGAGGGGGCGTATTACATAATTAATCCTTCCAACTTCACTTTCTGCAGCTCCATCTCCAGCCCACTGTTCTCACGTTTCTGTTTTGTTTTTATATGGAGGAGGTGAGAAAATAATGCTGGTGTGTGGGTGTGTGTTGCTCGAAGGATTTCAAGGACCAGAACAGGATTGCTGCTCTCTGAACAGTTTGAAATTATTTCCTCTGGGGGTGCCAATGGAGACCTGAAGAAGAGGTTTGAAAAATTACTTCTGATGCATATTTTAAGGACATAGCCGGCTCAGATGCTTCATCGGTAACAGATTATGATAGATCTGGGGTTTTGAATTTTGGTCCCTTGCAGACTATTTTAATATCTTTCAATTAGAGTTTATCCTCAGCTGACCTCTGGAATACTGACATACCATGAAGTACTGCCAAAAAACCAGGAGGTCCCTGGGCACACAGGAGGCAGAAATATTCCTTAGGGTGGGAAGTGAAGATAGAGAACGTGAATTAGAGAGTAGAGAGAAAAACTACTCTCCTGCCCCATGGGGATAAGGAGGTGGGGCCAAGAAAATTCAATAAGCAAATTCCTCCCTTTTACTTGAACGACCCTCACAAACTCTTGCTCAGACACAGATCAGTAGGTGTGCAATAGATTCAAGAGTTTGTAATAAATCACACAGAAGTAAGGAACCAAGGGAAGCAGAAGGTGTGTGGTATGCTGAAATGTCAAGTGACAGTGAGAGTATGCCATGTAGGTCACAACGGTACCATGTGAAATGGTTTCAGAATATGGGAGTGTGTTATAGACACACATGCCACACAGCTTGAGACTGGACCTTTGTGAGATACTTTGCAGAGCCATTTGATCATTTAGTTTTTCAAAAGCTTCTGATTTTCCTCTATTCCTTTCAGCTCACATATTTTAACACCTCAAGTTCTTTCATTAGCTCCTCACCACTGCTAATTTTTTCTGATGATCATTCACATCTCCTTTGTTTATACAGTAGAATTTAATTTCACACCTTCTAGGCATGAGACTCAAATAATGACAGTAGTGGAAGCAAGCCATCTCCCCTGTTCTTTGGGACATTCATAGAGCTCTTGAGGGTCTTAAAACCCTTCAAAGATGAAAACCCTTATAGTTAGTGCTGAATATTCCATAGCTACTCTCATAGTCTTGGGCTATGGACATCTTTATCATCAAGTGCTTTGATTTCTAGGTGGAGGGATAGGGGACAAAATAACGTGCAGATAAAAATTTAATGTCTCTGCAATCTTTTTCACAGTGTTTTTCTCTGGTATGGCATGAGTATCTGGTGATTAGTGAGTACATGAAGTTTTAGTCAGCATGCATTTGGACTAACCTGTATAGTTTTAGTGTGTGTTTTCTATTTTCAGGTGATACACACAGCTAAACTGAGCCTAATTAAATATTTTAAAATAAACCAGTGTTCTATATAGAGAAAAAGAATTAGATTTTTCAAAACTACTCCAGAACATATTTTCCAGTTTTCTCTGACAGCTGGGTTTGTATTTCTGGTACAGCTCAATCACTCTTTAGTCAGCTAAATGAGGCATCAGATTTTCAAAAGCACTCGGCAACTGGCAAAACTGGCAGGCAGAGATTTAATATATCCTTCCCTCTTCTACTTCAGATACTGCATGACTTACTCTGGCATCTATTCTTGTCCTCCTCCACCTCTTTGTCAACACAGATGATACCTGACTGCTCATCCTTGAACGTGGTGCTGATGTTTTACAGATAGTAGGAAAACCTTCCAGTCTCAGAGTTTCCAGCATAAGGATGAATGTCTTGGTCCGGAACTCCTTTGGGAATCTGCCAGATGGTTGGTGTCTTCACTCCTTTTATGTTCTATATGTGATTGAGGAAACTACTTTGAAAACACACACACCATTTGCTCTATTCTGCTTTATTCCAAAGGGAAAATTATTTGTCCTACAGGACTATTTTTTAATTTTATTTTATTTTATCAGCCATAGGTAAAAGTTATTCCTTGTAAAATCGTTTAAGAGACTCAAAGCAGTTTGTTTACACATACAGACGTCTGTGTGCAGACACAAATACTTGGCCAGTCCTTCAGTCTGAATATGAGTCTCAGTGCAAGTTCCTGTTGATACTGAAATTCACAACAACACTGAAATTGTGAGATTTCACACTGTTTAGGGAACAAATTCCACTCTCATCATGTGAATGCAAGTGTGAATGCATTTGTAACAAAGCTAGGAGATGTAAAAAGCATCTTCTGAGTTTAAATATGTCATGTCTAAGTACATATGAAGGTCACAAGGTATTAGAAATTGAGTGGAGTGGTGCTGAAGAGAAAATGGAAAGGGAAATATCTATTACTTCAGATCTCCAATAATAGCAGCTGTGGTTGAGGCTGCTGTGCTACTTGCTGAGTGTGGCAATAATACTGTGCTGGCCCTCAGAAGATTCAGATTTATTGCCAGCTTTGTCATTAGCTTGGATGAAATCCAAATGTCTGCATTTGAGGTGGGGTAATCCTGTGCATCGGTACAGACTGAGAAATTGCATAGCAGTGCTGATGGAAAGCAGCCAGGGGTTATGAGGTGGAGGTGTAGCTAGGTTGGATATGACTCATCACGCTTTCTCACTGCATAAAAGGCAAACTGCATAATTATCTACATTAAATGGAAAGTGACCAGTAGAGTGAGGGAAGTATGTTTCTCTCTCTCCTTGGCACTGGTGAGACTGCATCTTTGATTCTGTGTCCAGAGCTGGGTCCCCTGATTCAAGAGGGAGGCTGATACACTGGAGATTGTTCAGTGAAAGACTACTCTAATGGTCTTTTAAGACACTAACCTCTGAGGAGAGCTGGGCGTGTTTGGTTCGGAGAAGAAGAGGTAAAGGGGCACTCAGTAGTGGCTTATGACTAGCTTTAATGGTTGTGACCAAGATGACCCAAACTCCTCTTGGTACAGTCAGATCATCTGAAGAAGAGCAACAGCTGCAAGTAGTGGTTTTGGAAGTTCAGATTCAGTATTAGCCAAAGAGTGTTCCTCCACATAAACCCAACTAACTTTTCTCTGTGCTTTATAGGTCATGGAAAGTTTTGTTTTGTGTTTTTGTTTTGCTTTGTTTTTTTTTTCAATTGAACATATGAGCCTGAGTATAAGAGCAGGGAAATGTGTGGTCTGCCAAAGACATAGCTAAGGACATATATGAACAAGAAAACATTTTTTTTCCTTTGATAAAAACTTTCTCCCCCAAATATTTTTTTTCAGAAAAAGATGGAATGAAGTTTTTGCTGGGACGATTCCAAACATTGACAGTTTGGCATCATTTCAAGTAGAGGGCAATAGCAGCACTCCAGTTGAACCATGGACAGGAAATACAAGGATGAATAAGGAGAGTAAAAAAAAATATGAATAAGGAAAGAATTCAGGTGGAAGACTAGCAAAAGAAGACCAGCAGAGGAGGTGAAAAAGTGCCTAGCAAAGTTCTGCATGGCAGGCAAAAAAAAAAAGCACACACAGAAGGCTGAAGACAGGAGAAGGTTAAGTAGAATAGCACTTTGTGTCCCAGGTAATATTCATATAGCCTGAATCAATGTTAAAGGGTTGCATTTATAACACCAAAACGAGCTGTGAGCTAAAACAGAGTCCTTCCATTGGGTCTTCCAAGCCCTCCTGCCAGCCTCATCTCTGTAGCATTGGCATCTCTTCTCCAATTCACAGGTTATAAGAAAGATGAAGCCAGGAAATTTCACATTTGTTAATATCTTGTATCTTGGTGAAAAGAAGAATGCAAGGCATAATCAGCCTGGAAAATACTTCTGCCTTCTGTTTGACCTAAAACTTCAGCAGAAAAGACTGAGTGCCACATGTCTTTCTTCCTTGCTTGTTTAAAAAAGTGGGAATGGCTTTAGACAGAGACTGGGAGCAACTCCTGGGCTATAAACCCACTTCCTAGTTGGATGAGAAAATATTGTAGCAAAAATTTATTCCTACTCCAATATCCCCACCAAATTTTCTTTGTTATCTGACCAAAGAAAAACATTTGGAAGGATCCTTTTGTAGAATCACTTTGCATTGTTCTTTATTGCTCAGGAAGTCACGGTAATTTCCTTTGCCTCAAAGCATATGTTTGGCAATCTTTCCAATCTCTTAATGTATCTTCTATCTACTTGTATCTACTACTCTATTGCTAGTAGTTCAAATATTTCTCTTATTCCTACAATTTGCCCAGGTTAATTCTGAAGATTTTGAAGTGAATTCTAATTGACACTGTGGATTTAAAGATCTCATTTTATTTATGCTGTTCCTTCCTGGTCCTTTAACTTACCTCATTAACTTTTTTTATTCCATGCATTATCCTCTTACCCTTCTTCATGAACACTGCATATTCCAGCCTCTTCCTGGGAGTCATTGCAGTTTTCAGCCACTGGTCCTAGATTTGAGTGAGGAAGGGCCTATCAGAAGCTAAAATGATCTGACATACCCACTGCCACAAGCCAAGAATATATGTCCAGAGCTCAGATAATTGAGGGTTAAATTATAGAACACCTTGTTATGAAAGAGCCCTTAGCCCTTATGCTTACAGATAATGAAACACCAGAAAACTATCTCTGCAAGGATTCATCACCAGAATTTTAATTTTTTTCTCTAAGGTTGTAGACTTCATTTTATTCAACAACAGAAGCTCTATTTTGCAAATTGAAAATTTAATCTAAATTTAACCAAACTGTTCCTTTCATTTTTTTTTTCCATTTTTCATGGCGAGTGCTAAACTCTGAAAAACTTGTAACTGGGTCAGTCGGAAGAAAGACCTATTCTGACAACTTCTATAAAGGCCACCAAAGTGGGTTTCCAGTCCTCTGTGGATTAGAGGAGCTAAGCAGGCTATTGAGAATTGTAATTACTACAATGGCAGAGATAAGTTGGCATAAGTATCATGGTATGTTATACGCTGACCTCGTTCAATTGCCACCTAGCCTTTTGAACAATTATAAATCATGCCCTCAGATCAGACAACAAAATACTTCTGAAGTCTGATGTCAAAGTTATCTTAAAGTTAAGAGGTGCCTAAGAAATGTTACACAAAACTTCTTGCCTTGTAAAAAAAACATAGACATACTGGAGAGAGATCACTAAAAGGGCCGCAACAATTATTAAGTAACTAGGAAGCTCTCTCGTATGAAGAGAGGCTGAGAGTGCTTGAAGGGGGAGGGTGTAAAAAAAGACTAAGTCAGACTCTTCTCAATGGTACCCAGCAAAGGGACAAGAGGAAATGAGCACAAGCGGAAATACAGGACACAAAAATATTTTTAAAAATGCTATTGTTACTCTGAAAGTGTCCAAAGACATTTTGGAGTCTTCTTCCATTTATGTATTAAAAACCTGACTATAAACGGCCCCAAGCAACTTACTGTAGTTGACAATCCTTTGAGTGGGGGCTGGACTACACGATTTCCTGATGTCTTTTCTAACTGCAATGATTCTTTGATTCTGTTTGATTCTAGAACATCTATGAAAATCACGTAGCTGGCTCTGACAGACCAGGCAAATAGGCATCTGTCTTCTTGCTTTCTCTTCCATATTACTCCTGAAGCTTTGAAAAGATTATACAGGTACACTCTTATATCAAGGTGATTTGATAAGTGCAGCCAATAATTTCACAGAAAAAATATGCTGAGAGAAGTGACAGACTATTGTTTACATTCTATTCTGAGGTACTCGCAGGAGAGAGAGAAGGTGTGTAATATTGTTTGAAGAGCTAAAACCTCATTATAATGCCATTCCCCACCAGCTATCAATGGGTAGAATGTTGGGTCTGGGCACACAGCTTATCAGAAAGAAAGTGAAGTAATACTCTCAGAATCATGAATCCATCTTTACTGAAAAGAAATGCAAATCACTAGCTTCCATCCTATCTTGCCACTTTCTGCTCTTGTGTGATAGCTTTAAGAAACTTTCCGTTTTGAGAAAACCTTTGCCTTCTGCCTGATATTGTTTCCTGGAATCTGAGATGGAATTTCTACACTTAGAGACCCACTTCTTTTTCACCTGCTCTGCTTTTCTTTCCTGGATTGTATCATGCTTACCAAGTCTGAGGTGAAGACCAGGTATGTAAAAATGTCACTATTCCTTCAACCAAGAGATTTTCTTGCTTTCAAAGTATCAAATCTTAGCTGGTTCTTTGCTTCTCAAGATACAGTCTGTGCTTAAACTTTTGAATTGATCTGACACGTGGGGTTAGAGGAATTTAACTAGATGACAGATGAAGTTGCAGTTCATGAAGTGCAATTGAAATTACACTGCTCTTTTGTTTCTTTGCATTCTGTCATCTTGGTTTCTGTCACTTTCTGTTTTTCAGAAAATGGTAGAGGCATTTATTTGCCTTCCTCAGTAATACGCATAATGCTTTGGGAGCACTCCTGTAAAGCATTTTAACTGGAAGAGCTATGAAATTCACTTAGATGTCTCTGCCAGGTCTGGCAAATAGCTGTCTGTCTTCTTGCTTTCTCTTCCATAAGTGTCTGATGCAGTAAGTAATTCTGCTACATGTCTCACGTTTTCCTGTTGTGAACATTTTTCTTCAAACACATGCACATGTGTTCAGCCATCGCTGTCAACAAGCAACCAACTGTAACTATGATAGTGGGCTGGCATTTTTTCATCCCAGTTTGGTATTTTCCTTTCTCTTCCATTAAGGAAAATTGCCAAACTGCTGCTGCCTCCCACTAAAACATGAAAAATAAGAAAGTCTGATCAGTACTGTGTGTATTTTGTGAACTGAGAACAATGTAGCTCATTTTCCAGAACTGTCTAGAACTTATTAGAAGTGAGGTCATACCTCTTTAGAATGTTTCTTGATGATGGTCCCCAATAAATTAAATACAATCAGGCTTTGGCCAGGTTATAGCATGGAGTCAGCACTCTGAGGTGCCTAAGATGATGATTTTTCTGGCTGCAAACAGAGCTCAGCCTCCTGGGTTATTGATCTGATACTGGACTTTGGCAACTGATGTGGTTGTGAACTTTGGCAGAATGTAAAGATTCTGCTAGTTCATCTGTGAACCCTTCCAGAGAAATCAACTTCTTTATACTAAACTCTCCATAATACAGGTATAATTGTGTGACCTAGGTGTTAAAGGTGCCCATCTTCTCCCTTTCTTCAAACCAGATAAAATAAAAGGTGGTATAAACAAAAGAGCTACTATTGAGAATTACATGACCTTCATATGTGGTGTACTTCTGTTTTCATTCAGGGAAAAAATCATGTTGTGAACAGTACATAGTGGTTTTGCTTGCAGTGTTTAGAAATTTGTATGATATCATAAAAAACTTCTGGAAATACAGATGTATTGGCATAATTTTTTAAGGTAGAGAAGTCAGTGTAGCAAGTTATTCACAGTCTGGGTGATAGTGAAATCTTGTTCTGAGAAGGAGAGCTAGAACACAGCTAGTATTACTAAAGGCAAGGTAAAGCTTCCTTAAGGAAAGAGTTTCTGACACTGGTGATTTTTGTTACAAACGTGGCCTAGAGGAGCCCATCAAGCTTGAAATCCCATTGTTCAAGGTATTTCCTTTCAGATCCTGCTTTGGTAATTTGCTACTATGTCGATGAAAGCAAAGCATTATTTCCCTGATTCTTGTTTTACACTTGTGCCACGGAGCTCAAGTGAGTTACATGAAACATAAAACAAATTCCAGGAGGGCTGGGCCAGAGCCAGTTTTCAGGTCTATTTCAGTAGCTGACAGGATCTTTCTGCCCATAAACCTAAGAATTGACATGCTGAAAAAACCCTTGAAATTAAATTCAAGCTGCTCAATCAAAACAGTACATAATTAAAATGGAGGATTTAGGAACAAAAAAAAAAAAGGCAGAATTAGAACTCTTCTTGTGACTAAGCTAATGTGTGTGTTCCATTCCTTTTTGTTAGGAACACTATCTGCTTCAGTGTGGAGACAACAAGAATGGATGGGTTTAACAAGAAGGGTAAACCATTGCAACTCCAAATGAAAATATTCTAATCTTTAGTGCAGCATTGGAGCCTGCAAGAGGTTTGACAAAATATGCAATTTCTTCATGACAGAAGAAATAAAAGAAAGTGGTGTGTTCTCTCCCTTGCACTTTATTCTGGAAATACATAAAAATTATGATTTATGGGTAGTAAATCCATGTATGTACAGCTTTCAAAGAATTACCAGCTTGGTGAGGAGGGAAAAGGAAACTACAACAATCTAAACCACAGAAATTTACATTATAAGCATATTTAAGGCATATTTTTAAAATGGCATCTGAAAGGTCATGTTCATTTGTAAGAGTATGAGCTTAGGAGGAATTTGAGCTTCTCTGTCTGTTGCTGTCAGGATAAATAAAAAAATAAACACCAACAACCTTAAGTGCTATGAATCCTATAAGGACCCCTGCAGATTGTGGTTAAACAGGAGTATAAACCTTGAAGAAAATGGGAAAGCATATTGAAGCTTTTAATGCCTGTGTTAGAAATATATACATGGTGCATTTTGGGGTGTGGATAATAAGCTGATGGTGGTACATGCCTAGTGTTGTACATGTTTAGAGACAATATAAAAGTCTACCAAAGTGTAAAGTGTTATTTAAAGCACTTTTTATACGTGACACAAGAATGGGAGAGACCACCTCAATTGTCATTTCAGGTAGTGTATTGGGACATCATCAGGCATTATAATGATATTTGTAATACCATTTTATCATATTACAATGGTATTTGGAATATCATACAAACACCTATAGAGTGCAAATTTGTATTACACTAATCATCCCATGCACTGCAAACCAAACATGTTTCATTATCCAGTACAATCCTAAAATTTACACTAGAAAAAAAAAGCAAAAAGTTCTCAAACTGTGATTTGCAAAAGGAAGAATGCTAAAGAGATTGAGGGTCTCATCAAGTAGAGAGCATTGTTAAACACAGTAGCCTAGTCATGGCTACTCCCTAGAGCTAAACATATTTCATATATTTTAGATTGTTTTAAAATTATTTTGTCTCTCTGAGCAATTATTTTGCCTCTCTGTTATATCTAGTAGCTGTTTTATCTTCAGTAAAAATATTGTAGTGAAAGACACAAAAATTCCAACATCTGAAAACACCCCAAAAGAAAAGCAATTGTGAGTGACTCTTGTGGCAAGAATTATGGATTTTAAGTTTTAATTGTGATATAAGATTGAACTTTTCATTTGACGTATAGTTTGCAACCACTGCAGAAGCCTTTGAAGACTAAAGTGATTGTACTAATAAGGATATTCCAGCATGGCTTGCTGCTGTGCTCTCAATCCTGGTCATCCTGACCTCTGAGCCATCCGTTCCATGCGTACTCACAACTAATTTAAAATACGGTTGTTAAACACTAACAATTCTGTATATGTAGTGATGATGGTCAGTATACTATAAGTACTGATGATTAGTACAGTGCAAGTACTGACTGTTACCGAGAAGTGTGTTGCTGGTGAATAAATTTAGAAAAAAAATCATTTTCCTATTTAAAACTGGCCCGATTTGTCAGTTTTCTAAGCGTTGCCATTCAGTCAATATCTAATTACCTGACTGATATATACTATCCAAATATACTGATTTGTGACAACTTACAGTCACAATGTAGTTGTGTATCTTGGCTGTGGCAATGTGCATACTCAGCACAATCACTAATTCTCTGGGTGACTGACAAACTCTACAGACAAATTCTGCTGGCTGAAACAACTCATTTGAGACTATGGATTGATGTGATATGAGGTGGTTGACCAAACTCCTAGTGGCCTTTACATCAAAGTATTTGACAAACCATTGCAGCAGCTCTCCAAGTGGGAATTTCAGGCAGTCCTGGAGGTTCCCCAGGCAGTTCCCGCTCTGTATAAGCTAAGTGATAGGCACTATTGTCTCTGAGATACTCCCATGTAGTTAGTGCTGCAGAATTGACCAAATTGCGCATAGATAAAATACTTGCAATTACTCTTTAGAACTATTCTTGCAGTTACAGAAATCGTCAAACAAAATAAGTCAAAAAAACCACGTAGACTAGGTTTACACGAATCTCATTTGTTCAGCTGAAGATGCCTTTGCAAAGACACTTGCAACAGAGACAGTGTCACTGTCCAGATACCAGCTGACCAGCCTGTTTGAGAGATTTGATTTCCTATGTGAATATAATCTTATGAAAAAAATCCAAATATTAAACAAAAAACAAACAAAAAAAAACCAACAAAACCCCCCAAACCCAGTATGTCTTATGAGTGCACCCATTCTAATGTATATCAGCTCCAATAGAATGTTCAGAGGTGGGAACTGGCAGAGAGGGAATGTGTGAGGCTGAAACCTCATGACAAACTGGGACTTTGGCTCGGAAGAAACCTTTCTTACAGAGAAGTAAATCCCTGCTGATCTGACATTACTAAAATAATTAGATTGGTGTTGGGGGCCCGGAGTTTGAGCTTTGATGTTCTGCCATGGAGTTGTTAGGGACAAAACTTCTATTAGTTGAAGTGCGAATAGACAGGTATTATGAAAACACATGTAACTGGCGGAAATAATAGAACTTAACTATTCACTTTTCCTGGCAGCCCACTACACCATTCAACTTAGAGCACCTCAGAGCTCTCCATCAATAAGGTTAAAAATCTGGAATTTGCACATCGACCTCAGCCTGAAGGGGAGAACTCTAACATCTGGAATAGCTAACTCTGAAGCCACTTTCAGGGACATGTGGAATAAGCTCACATGGCTGGAACTGATACTCTTAACAGCCTAGTCCTCCAGAACATTGACAGTCAGCTGCTGTTCTTGTAAGCAAGGAAAGCGAAAATAGAAATAACCACTGCTCTGTAACTTGGTTGTGCCTTATGCATCAATAACTACTCTTTCACAAAGGCAATAAACACCCAAACTCCTTCATGTGGATCCAATTATTGCACAATAATTTAGAAACGCATTAGTCTGTCCTGAGCAGAAGTACAACAAAATCCCATGCTCTTTTTTTCTGGAGAAGTGACAAGTTGGGCTTTTTTGTTTTGTTTTTGCAAAATGTGCAAACTTTTTGGAGTAGCTCTGTACTGTTTTTTTAAGGAAGGTCTGTTTTCTGAAAAGATGAGCAATTATTTCCATTGAGATTCATACTACAGCATCACAATGGTCATTCTGAAAGTGCATATCAGAGTTGAACATGAGTTTATTAGAGGAACAGGTATTTTAATCCCTGGATCACAGAACCAGAAATCTGCTGAAGCTGGTCATTATAGAAATATTATCTTCTAATGAGCATTTATGTGAGCCAATGTATGAAATTATTTGGTGAGCTCAAGATGCAGCTCAACATGGCAATTTTCTCAGCAGCAATGCTAGTTGCCCATTGTTGCCTTTTTTAGGTTGCTAGAGCACTTGTCCATGTGGATACAGGTTGATCCAGACCAGGGCACTGATTAGAATTACAAAACCAATATTTTATTCTTTTTTTTTTTCTTTTTAGAGTTTACTTGTATTTCATTTCATTTACTAAACTAATTTACTGTATAGCTGAAAAAAGAGGTGAACTACCACAATGTTGGGGCTGTTGCAGGGTAGATGCAAAAGGCAAGGCATAGCAACTTTGCCTTTAGTGCTAAGAAAAATGTGACTAAACTCATACCTTTAATCCTGTGTTTGTGGTGGAGGTAGTAATTCATTGATGCCTATACCAGCACTCTTGGGCCCCTCCAGCCTGGGATCTGATTCCAGTTGCTGCTCTCAGGGTTTCATACCAGAATGGTGGGGCTAATGGGCCCTGGGGCTGGCCAGAGGACAGTGTGTCCCTTTCACAGGAGTCGCCTGTAGAGAAGGGCCTTTAATGGATTGCTGGCTCTGCCTGCCAGAGAGGCAAGAGGCTGTACTGAGCACCCATTATACTTAAGACTTTGGTGGTCCTGTCTCTAACACCTGCCAGAGAAGGGTAGCCTAGAGAAGAAGCAGGGCACAATGCTGAGCCCTGAAGGTGGGATAAGCTGAGAGGATCAGGAGGCAAGGTGGCCTCAAGGGAAGCAGGGAACTATGCTGCCTCCTTGTGCCCAGGAGTTACAGTGACCTCAGTAGGAGAAGGGCAACATACTGCTCTGCTTGGTCACAGAGGCACAGCAGTCTCAAGGGGAAAGCCTTCCAGATCCTGCAGGCATGCTGACCTTAATGGGAGTAGACCCCTATTCTGGCCCAAAATGCTCAGTCTTGAGGGAAGAGGGGCCCCACAACAGGCCACTGGGTCTCAGGTGAGCTGGTCTGCAGGGCAGCAGAGCACCTTGCTGAGCTTCCATGGCCAGGAGGTACTCTGACCTTTTGGGGGGTACAGAGCATCACACTGGCACCTTCCTGGTCACACAAGTGAGAGCTGATCTTATGGCTGGAGTGGAGTTCGATCGTAATTACATGAAAGGTAGATTAGATGACAGAGCAAAACTCTTTGCAATTATGGTAGATGATACAACATGGACCAAGGGGCCTGGGAATCTCCCAAAACTTGGGAAAAGCTGGTTTTATCTTAGAGAAAACAGAAACATTCTTTGAGTAGGGCAGCACTAGAAGATGTCACTCAGAGTGCCTGGGTAATCTCCTTGGCTGGTAACTCTCAAGATTCAGGTATGCAAAGCCACTCTCCTTATACAGTGTTGGCAACAGTCCTGCTCCAATAATGAAATTGGGGTGGAGACCTCTGAGGTTCCTTCCATTCACTGCTTCTATAATTCCTGAATCATTAGCTGCTGTCTAAGTGCCTCTTTATCTCACTGGTTCTTCTTGTTATATAACATTTATTATTAGTAGCTTTGAGCTTAACATCTTCTTCCTTACATCACAAATTCTTGACAGAAGAACACTAGACCACTGAGCTTAGTGTGGCATGAAAAATCATATTTAGTAGACAGTGGTAGAGACAAATCGTGTTTATGAAACAGAAATAAACAGAAAAACAAGTAGAAAAACTTAATTTTTAAGTGTGTATGTGAGTATTTAGGAAGATCTGGGCTTGAAAAAACCCAGTAATTACACACTTTAACATGAGGATTTGGTGCCATTTAATTTGTGTGCTTAAGCATTCTTCTTAGTCCTATTCTTCTGAACTAAGGCTTAAAAAACAGTTTAAGGATTGTAGGCTTTATAGTCTCCTAACCTATCATGAAATAAGAATGATTTAGCAGGATTTTTGATGAGACACTAGTGGGCATCAGATCCATTGAACACAAGGCCAAACTAAATAAATCACCTTTGTCTTATTGCCCAAAAACAGTCAGCTGCAGAATGTAGGTTAAAAGAAAAGTAATGACAGTGTAATCAAACATAGATTTCAAACTGTTCTGATCATTTAATAAATTGTTATAGAATACCATGAAGAATATCTGTTAAAATATGGCTAATAAAGGGAGACACTTCAATATGACTTTTCACTGTATTTTATCTACTTTGGTTTCTTGACGCAAAACGTTTTAAAATTTGGCTTTTGGTTGTAGAAGGTTTCAATTTCGAAGGTTTCTAAGTGAAAAGAGTAATTAGTTCCTATGACAGAATAAAAAATATCCCAATCTCACTAATTTAGATGTAGGAGTTTTCTTTGCCAGGTTGCAGTTTATATTCCATATTGACGTCTTAAAACTCGGGATTTGCATTTTCATAACTAGACACGCTCTGTTGCTAATGTATGTTAAGTAATGTCAGTGTATATTTACCCCAAAAAATTATACCAGACCACTAAAACTCAGTTCATAGAAGTGATGACAAGTCAGTTTGCACCTTAACAAGAGAACATCACATTCCCAAAAGCAATGAAAAATTAAGTCTGCTCAGAGTGCCACATGTACTGCGAAGCAGAGCTGTGTCATTCCAAATTGTATTATTCGTAAAAATTGTATTACTATGAGATTTTTCTTGATTAAATCTAAGCCAATAGGATATGGTTTTATTGCTAAATGTTGATGCAGTTCAATTTTCATTCCCTTCAGCCCTGCCCCTTCTCTTTAAGATTTGCCAGGTATTTTTTGCTTGGTGCCGGCATCTGCTTCCTTCCTTTCTCCAAGCTGCCCTTGTTCCATGCAAAATATCTCTCACATGCTGCAATTTCTTGTCCAAATGTAGATGAGTGTGGGCAGGCTGACCTTGAACAAAAATTAAAGATGAACTACTTCAATCAAAAAATAAATGTCAATTTACAGTCAATTGTAAATAAAAAGGAGACAAATGCAGCAACCCCAATTAAACATGAAGGACCTGATGCTCAGATCCCTTGAACTAAAGATCCAAAGCACAAGCCAGAGAGCACCAGAGTGTTTCAAGCACAGTACTCCTGAGGAATTGCTACCATTGAAGCTAATAAGAGAAGGGTTACAAAAACTTTCCACTAGAGGATGGTGACAATGTTTACTCTGTTTCAGGAGTACATATTTTAACTCAGTACTCTAAACTGTGAATACTGGTTATGTAAGGACTCCTGCTTCATAGCAGAGATGAGGGAATCTCTAACTATCATAAAAATTGTAAATTAATATTTCTTTCTTATTTTGACTGTTTCTCTTTTTGACCTAGACAGCTTAAAATCCCAAGAAATCTGTTCTATCTATTTATAAAGTGTCATAATTAAAATCTATGGTAGAGAATGTAAACTGATTGATGTTTCCATTAGACACAGTAGATCTCTATCTTGCTGATATGAAAGGTCTTAGTTCTGGAAAGGTTTTTATTTCCTACGAAATTTCAATGGAAATATGAGTTTTAATAAAAATTAAAAAAAAAAGCCTACAAATAAATTTAAGACTTGCTTACTCTTTGAAAAAATATAAGTATTTCTGTCCCTTCTCCCTTTTAATGGTTCCTTAGTCAGGCAAGGCATATTTATATCCTTCTCCACATATTCTTTCCCTATAAATTAATCCCTCCAAACAGGCCCATCAGAATGTTTTTTCTTTCTCTCCCTTCAAACTCATCCTTTATGGGATTATCTGTCTTTAAGGACATGTCTAGTACTGCCCATAGGACAATTCTGTTAGCTCCAGGGAGAGAGAGGCTACTGCTGTGTGTTATCAAAGTTCAATAACACAGACCTTTTATGCTGGCATATTCCTATAAAAATTGGTCTGATCTCTAATTCTTCATTTTAATACTCCTGAATTTAATAGTGTTAAACCTTTTTTTCTGAATATTTCCAACCAATCACATATCTGCCTCTCTGAAACCTATCCCTTAACATACTTCTAAAAACTTTAATTCTATTTAATATCTTCTGGATTTATCGGTATTTCTCAGCACCTCATAAAATGGACCTACTTTTGAATTTTACCAAATCCATTAACCATTTTCATACAAATATAATCAAGGATAATGAAGAATATAATCATAGTAATGAAAATAAAGTAACTCAGAGACTCCTTTAGTGATCCTTAACTTCATCACATTTCATTTCAGAGCCTCCTATGTTTCCTTCCCACACTATTACGGTGCTTCCTTTCCATATTTTAATCTCTATTTGAATGGAGATTTGCTTCTTAAATAAGAACAGTACAGAAAAATCTACCTCAAAAAGAAAATACAGACAGAGGAAAATTCTAGAGTCTTAGGGGTTCTACACCCTGCTTCTAATGATAAAGCTTTGGCAACTAACGCTAATCTAATGAGCTGGGAAGCTATAAATGAAATTTCTCTTTCATGGGAGTGAGATGGCATGTTGGTGGTTGCTCTTCCCAGGCCACTGAAATTTTTAACTTGTAGATTTGAGTTTATGATTTCAACAGGGGAAATTTAGCAATATTTCCACTGCGTGTTAGGTGCTAAGGAGAGTTTTTTCTTCCCACAGGTTGAATACCTGCATTGCAGTGCACTTGAGAGGGTCTCACTGCTATCTCACTTTAAGCACTCATTGAATACTCTAGGCTGGGACAAAATACAATTTCATCCTTTTCTTTTTTTTGTGTCCGAAACCATAACTTAGTGCAGGTGAGCAAGCAAACATGAATTTTAAAGAAATTAATATGCAGTTCTGCTCTAGAAATGGTTACAGGAAAATTGCTTTTTCTCAGCATACTCTTCCTGAGGATGTTGCAGGAAAGAATGGGACTGTGACACATAAGGCACAGATGCAAAATATAAAGCACACAGAAGATTATCAGTTTCTCAATTTCTGAGACCCTTCAAGTTCCTGTATCAGAATAATTAATGCCTTGGGCTATTTTAAACCCAAATAAACCCCAATATAACCTCAGCATTGTGGTAAAATTGCATTTTTGATCACAGGGTGAAATTTAAATTATTGGTTCTAAAAGAAAAAGCAGGCCAACACACCAAAGCTGACTTAGTCCCTAATCTAAGCAAATACGCTAAAGCATATCTGAGACAAAGCGTTTCTTTTTCTTGAGACAATCATACTTTTAGAGTCTGTGTGAGGATCATGAATACAAGCATGGTTTGTGCATCACTGTCAATGGGATGACTTTTATAGATCATGACTGAACACAAACTTGTTTTTGCAGGCGCAACTTATTATGGTCTTTTTTGAGAGTATGAGTTTTCATTAGATGGTTCCATAAGAGAAAGCACATGACCCTCAAGGAATAGCAATCTATTAACACAGCAAGTGAACTAATCAAAGTAGACACACACCCACGTTGCAATACATAAATGAATCTCAGAAAGTTTTCAAAACACTACGCTTGTTCCTACTCCAACTATATATATCTTTGCTTTCTAAACCACTGTGAGTTCTGCTTGAAGAACACAAGTGCAATCTACAGTATTAAACACCCAGCAAATAAATAATTAAATAATAAAATTAACCTATATGCCATAAAAATCATCAACTAAGAAAAAGGAGAAGCTGGACAACCGTAACAGAATCCTTCACTTTTTCAAGTTCCTGCAGAACCTCACAATGCAAAGGGGCATCCACTTACAACTTAGTTAAGAACCTGAGTCTTCCTAAGCAAGCTCTGGTGTTTCCCTTCTAAAGGAGTATATAGCATTATCCAGGTGTCCTTGCTGCTTGAAACTTTCCACTCAGACACAGAATAAAAAGAAAACATGTCTGTTTCTCAAACTCTCCAGTTCATGGCATTATATTTTAGACCAAAAGATTTTCTTGGTAGAATACACCAAGACACAAGACTTTCCACTGAAAGCTCCTTTTCCCAGTAAGCACCCTTACTCCCAGGACAGATGCAAGCGGGATAGTGGTCAAGGGAGAGAGTCACAGGCAGGAATCTCTTGAACTGCAAAGCAACAGTCAGCAGATCCTCCTGTCATAGACCTTAGACTCCACAAGAACTAGTTTATAGAAGATTTCATCTCCCATAATGCCAAGTTCAGGGCATCTTCAAAAATGGTAGCCTTTTCATATGCATTTACTCCTTTGTTTTAAAAAGTCTGATCCCAGGGTATACTGCCAGTCATAAATCTAGGCACATTTTTACCTAGCGAACTACTGTTGTTAGCAACTGTTTGTGACTCCAAATGTGACAGTATTAACTAATGAGAATCTAAGAAACCTTTTTTCTTTGAGGCAAAAATGGTCATCTACTGCAAATCACTTTTCTTGGAAAAATATGTTGGAAAATTTTGCTATTGACTATGTATGCATCCCTGACTATGTAACTCTTTTTACTGTTAAACAAAACCAGCGAAAGCCATAAATTAAATATTAAGATTCTGTCAAGAAAAAATAAATAAAAAAGTTGAGATTATATAATCCAAATAATGCTTTGCTTTCAATGACATTAGAAAATGTATTTTCTTTTCAGGTGCAACTAGACAAATTAAGCTTTGATCATAAAAATCCCCCCATAGCAGGGATGTTGAAAATAGATGATCTTTAAGCCCCCTTTCAATCTAAACCATTCTGTATTCGATGATCCTGTGATAATTTTTTCAGATTTATCCTTTGAACACGTCCCTAAAAATAAACTCTGAAATAAAATAATTCCTCACAAGTGCTATGATCTCCTTATGAACATTTAAAAATGAGATTGAGCTTCTCATAACCTCACAAAAATCCATCAAAGCCAGTGATGATCAGATTCTGTGTAGAATACTTAAATGACAATGCACTATTCATGTGTCTCATTGTGTTCTGTTCAGGTTTCTCCTTTTCCCATCAATCCACCAGTTGCCTTTGGCAACTAGTTCTGTATCCTCTAGATAAGAAAAGAACAGTCATTTCATTTGATTCATTTCATCTGGGGCTGCTTAATGTTTGATATATCCAAAAGGGGAAAACTGACTGATGTTCCAAAACAACAAAACCAAAAAATCTCCAAACAAACCTAGTTTTTCTTTTCTGTTAGGTCAGGCATGGTGATCCAAAACTATAGCTAATAATTATCTTTCTTACTAGAAAGATTATTTTTCAGTGCAAGTAATTTGATAAACTACTTCATTCTTATATAGCCAAGAATCTTTATGGCAGCTTCACTTAATAATAAAATAAATTAAAATCCTTTTGAGTTGAATTTCATTTTTTTCTGAAATGCTGCTTAAGGTACATGTTGAATAAGGAAGTTTTTCAGTTACCAAGTAGGAAATTCACCGTTTCTAAAGACAGTAAAAATGACAAAAGTAGGAACCTGATTTGAGTGCTTTAACAGTCATGTTTTAATGTGTGATTGATTTAACAAATTTACAAAGACAATGTGTCTTCTTGGCTGGTGAAAGAACCGTATTATGCAAGCTTAGGAAGAAATTACCCTTATAAAAGAAAGTAGGTAATCAGTACAAAATGAACAATAAGATCATCTGAATCAGGCTTTCCTTCTTCCAGGTATTTCACACTGAAAATAAGTTGTTTAATTTATCTGGATTTAATTTGTTTTACTCTCCAAAATGACATGAAACAGCCTTCTCTACAGATCTCAGTAAGGTATTTCCAAGTTTATTTAGGTGAGCCTGTTTATGCTGATGTTGCAATTCCTACCTGAAGGAGACTTGACCATTTGTAGCTGTGGATCAGCAACAAAGTTAGATAGAAAAATGATGTTAAAATTGGTTGAGCCTGTTTAAGAATTGCTTTTAGCTTTTTTTTGGAAGCTGGTAAAAGGCCAATAAATTTCCATGTGCAGACTCCTGATAAATCTGTGGAATGAACACAGTGGAACCCACGGCTTGCACAGGAGCACAGACTACATTTAAGACACAATTCTTATTGAAGTTTCAAACAGTGATCACTCACAGAGTGAAGACAGATTAAAATCCATTTAAGCGTTTTCAGAAATTCCATATTGCTTTATTTACAAGAACACAACTGATTATCTCAGCACAAACTTAGCATTGCCTACTCCCTCCTTGTCGTGCATTAGTGCAGCATGAATCCTTGTCATGGCAGGGCAAAACTTTGAGCAGTCATTAGAAAGGCCTTGGATGAAACAGGCTCAGAGAATAAAATGAATTATCTTGGGAGAGCTCTGACAGAATAGAAGCAAGACACTTTTGCAGAAGGGAGGCAGGAAGGTCTGCACAGCTGCTTCCTTTTTTATTATTGAATGATTTCAGCCTCCAGAGCTGTCAGGCCAGTACATGACACAAGTCCTTACATCCGCTTAAAACAGCAGTTGATTTTAATATAAGCATGCTTTTCCTTGACTTGCTAAGAGTTCTAAGGGAGTCTCATAATTAAGAGACACAATTCTTTTGATATACAAAGCCTCCTATGCTTTTTTGACACCTTCTTTGTGAAGTCTCTCACTGGGGAAAATCCAGCTCAAGCATTTTATTTATCTGTACTGCTTTGCATTACCCTAAAATGAAATATTTTAAAAGACACATCATCTTCTTTTCAACCCCTCTCCATTCTCTGCACTTACAATAAATGTGTTGGGATAATCATTGTTGTTAGCTAATATTAGCTATAGATTTTATCTTGGCACTCAGCATTCCTACGTAGTTTGTCAGTTCTTCGCTTTTGTCATGCATCAAGTGTACGGGTTACTGTCATATGCATGTTTGATATAAGCATTAGGGCAGGAAAGGAAATGAGGCTAAAGACCTAATTTTTTACTTTTGATAGTTCCTCCAGTTTTGCTAGGAATGTGAAAGTATCATTAAAAAGTGAGCAACTGTTTAACTGAACGATGCTCTCTACTGTGAGAAGCCTCCAATGTTATCTTCATTAGTGAAGTATCTGCCACATATTTGGGGGTTTGGGTTTTTTTTTGTTATTTCTTTTTCTGTATGATGCACTTAGGAATTCTGAAGCCATTATCTTCTAAAAGTTCTCTGTAAGATGCACCAAAATTTCTCTCTCAAGGGTAATAAACCTTTGAATTAAGAGTCAGGATTCTTCTGCTTTAAGGACATTCATCAATATCTGGAAACAAGAAGTGGTAGAAAAATGTTAATATATTGATATCCAGAAGAGAAACCACCTAATCAAAGTGATCTGACAGTAATCCCAGTTAAAAAATATATGTAACCTAGAGTCTTTCATTAAGCACTTCTATTTGGAAACTCCAAGGCATTTGGTCTTAAACACGGATTGATTAACAAAAAAATTGATGCAATCATGCATAACTAATGATCTTTAAAAGTTACAGAATTGCATATCTAACCTGCCTTTTGTAATACACCAGAATTTTCATGCTTACCTGAAGAGATAGGCAGAATCCCACTGGTCATTTAGATCTCAGTGCATTTGAATGAGGCTTTTTGGGCTGCCTTGAAAGTTCTGGGAAGTGTCTGAGCTTATGCAGTTTTTGCTAAAGTCCATACATCAAAACCCAAAGTAAGTACTTTTTAAGAGGACTTTGTCCAAACACTTTTTTCTTGAGTACCTTTTCCTTCTTTTTTTTTTGGTGTCAGAGTTTTACTTGGATATTAAGATGATTAATTCTATTTGACCTGCCATGAATCACAGTTCTCATAAGAAAAAAAATAGTGTCAAATGAGTATATTTTCTGGTTTTTAAAATCTTTCTTCCTGTCTTTTTTTTTTATTTATTTTATTTTATTTTTAAATAATTATTTTTTTTTTATTGGAAGTATAAAAGCAAGAATAATTAAAGGAAGGAATATTCACAATTTTTTTGATACTGGAACCTGTCTTTTCAGAGTACTTTGAATGGAAAAAATAGTTTGGGCTCTGTCTCATGGGAACTGATGTGTGCTCTGTTTATCCTAAAGTAAAATCACAGGATTGACAGTAATTTAGTTCAAAGAATATTTTTACCAAAGGTCTGGAGGCAAACATCTCTTGTTATTGATAGAATTTAGACTGAATTGATTTAGACCAAAGTTAGGTTTCACAAAAGAGAGCAATGAAATACAAAAGGAAAGTACATTTTGTACTTATCTCTTTGGACTGATAATATAAGAGAGACATGAGAGGCAGAACTTTAAACTCTGTCTCTTGAGAGACACGTAACATGTGGTAAGGTTTCAAATAAATGGCACACAAAAGATCTATGAAATATTTCGACAGTGTCTGACTAGCAATTGTGTTTATTATGTCTAAACCTTTGTGATTTTCTATCCCAGGTTTCTTAGAAACAATTAAAATTGGACAACTACTGTTATTTGACATGTACCACACTGGTAGACACTCCAGTAAGAAAGCAACCTCTCAAAGACAAAGCTAATGAATGTTTAGAGGATCCCCAAAATTCTAAAAGCATAATTCTGCATGGTATTTATGCAAATCCCCACTCCTCTCAGAAGGTGTAACTGTTTGAGGGTACTTCTCTGTATATCCCAGAGATTTCTGTCGAGCCAATAAAAATACCTGAAACATGCTAGGCTAAAATAAATGTTGGTCCTTACCCTTTCAGGATGTTCACATGAGAACTTGCTGGTGTACAATTAGATAAAAGAAAACCCATACAGGTAGCCAGTACCAAGTGGAAGTTGACTGGATGTTCCTCTGTTACAATGAGTGGTCTGAGTTTATCCTGTGTCCAAGGAATTTGTGTGGTACAGAACAAGTCTGAAGGCCACACTGTATGTGCAGCACAGCACAGCACAAACCTGGGCCTGTTCAGGAAGCTGTTATGTGGATCACTAATTCCTCAATGTATAGCAGTCTCATGGTCAGGATCATTACAGCAGGCAAATATGTTTTTTCTAAATCATTAATTAAAAAATTATTATTAGAGATATGTTTAGCTGAGATAATCAGCTACATAAATTTATCTCTCTTCAATGACAGATACATTCTAGATAGCTAAAATGAGCATAATCACATTTTGCTTGCATTGCCTTCCTAGTCTTTACTTTTTGTAAACCATAAATAAATATGTGTCCTTTCATTCTTAAAGTTACCTCTGTTCTAACATATGGCTACTTAACCAAAGTTAAGCACAAGTCATTACACAGGTAATGTACTTGGAAAAGAGAAATTTGCTCCTTCTTCAAAGGCTAAAGTTTATTCAGAGATAAATTGTCTGATTTGAACATATATTGAGTTTCCTTTACAATGCTTTGATTGTGGAGGACTCTTTAAAGCATCTGTAGAGAGAAGAGACTTCTTTAATTTTACACTGTGCAAAAACTAAGTGCATGAGAATCAAAAGACGGCTTTTACTCCTCACAGGCCTGATGAGTAAGAAACAAATTGAAAAGAGAGCGGGGAAAAAGAAAGGGAATAAAGCAAAAACTGCATGCATGAGCAAAGCAAAAATAAGGAATTCAGGCGTTACTTCCAATCAACAGCCAGATGTTTTCTAGGAAAGCAGGGCTTAGTGACACATCACAGTTACTTGGAAAGAAAAACACTGCAACTCTGAATCTGCACACTCCCTCCTTCTTTTCCCTGGCTCTGTATACTGAGCATGATGCCATATGGTATGGAACATCCCTTTGGTCAGTGGGGTCAGCTGTCCTGGCTGTGTCCTCTCCCAGCTTCTTCCACACTCCCAACCTTCTCCCTGCCCTTGGCAGGGCCACGTGAGAAACAGAAAAGTCCTTGATGTTGTGTAAGTGCTACTCAGCAACAACAGAAGTTTCATGCATTATTGACACTGTTTTGGTCACAAATCCAAAGCACATCACCATACAAGCTACTATGAAGAAAATTAACTCTCTCTTGGCCAAAACCAGCACAGTGTGTCAATAGGCACCTGCACTTACTTTCTATGGTCCATGCACTGAAATGGACTGAGTAGGCAAAGGCCAACTTGTTCACAGTTGAGGCTCTAGCAAGGCACTGTCAATCATGCAGTTTTCATTCATGGATGGAGGAATTTGTATGTACCTTAATGAAGCTTGTTTAGTTTCTCCAGTCTGCTGAGGTACCTCTGAAGGCAGTTCTATGCACCATCATAATGCTCTATATAATCTACGTCTAGATTATCTGTTTATGAAATCAGAAATACTGCACAGAATTTTAACCCTCCCCCACCTAAATAAGAAACAAATAATTGCATTTATAATTTTAATTTATGAGTATTTTGCAGTGACTCTAATACTCTTTGCCTATGCGCAGCAATTTTAAACTGTATGAATAATTTAAATTTTCCCTCCAGAGAAATGTAGATTCCTTTAAGAAGACACCAGGATAGATCAAAGGTATTTGGCATGTTTCATCTGATAAAGACAAATCTAGAGAGGAATGATATAAGTCTTGCTTGCATAAAGAAATTTCACTGAAGATAATGGTTAGTTGATATCTACTAGACAAGAAGAAGAACCAGAAGCAAAAGCAGCAGCAGAAGAAGCAAAAGAAAAATAAGCAAAAGAATGAGAAAAAGAAAAAATAGAACCAGAAGAAGAAGGAAGAGTAGTCAAAGAAGAAATAGAAGAAGGAGGAGAAGAAGAACAAGAACAACATTGGAACAGGTTGCCCACAGAAGCTGTGGATGCCCCTTCCCTGGATGTTTTAAGACCAGGTTTGATGGGACCTCAAGCAACCTGGTCTAGTAGAGCGTGTCCCTGACCCCGGCAAAGGAGGGTGAAATTAGATGACCTTTATGATTGTTTTCCAACCCAAACCATTCTGTGATTCTACAGCTCTATGAAGAGTAAGAAGCAGATGCAAAAGAAGCAGAAAAAAGAGAAGCCAAAAAGAGCAGAAGAAGCAGAAGGAAAAGAAGAAGGAGAAGCAGAAGAAGAATAAGAATGTGAACAAGAAGGATATGGAATAGAACAGGAGAAGCAGAGAAAAAGCAGAAGAAGCAGAAATAGCAGAAGAACACAAAGAAGCAGAAGGGGAAAAAAAAGAAGTAGAAGAAGCTGAAGCAGTTGCAGCAGAAGAAAAAGAATGTAAATTAAAAGAAAGAGAATTATAAGAAAAATTGCTGGAATTACCTCTGCAGGTCTCACGTAGAACATGCTCAGCAAACACGAACCCCAGTATTTGAGTTTTTGTCATGGTCTTGAAATTCTGATGGTGCTGCATTTTGCAATCAGTCTGGATCTCTCACTAGTTTTTACCATTCCTATTAAGTGAGAAGACTTTGGTCTACAAACCTTAATCACAAGCTCAGTGCATTGACATAATTCACACTTCGAAAGCTTTCCTGTTTCACCTGTTTTGTCCTGACACAAAATAGATTATTGCAGCTGCACAGCTCCCACTTCATTAAGCAAACAGATGTCTATAAAATAATGGAGAAATCTGTATCTTGATTGATATAAGATATTGTGTTCAGAGCAATGGTGACACCGTCAGAGATTGACACACTGTGGCACACTGTGTGTTGTAAAAAAGACGAGAATGATCTGGAGATGTGGACCTCGTAGGTGGATTGTTTGTGCTCATGTGCTAAAAGAGAGTTGTTCTGTTCTCCACTCCGGTTCATCTATTTCGACTGTAAATTCTTCAGAGCATGGGTTTTCTCTAACCTGGGAACAATGTGCATTAATATCATCTGACCTTCCTAAAGAATAATTTAGAATAAATATTAAGCATAAACAAGTACACTGATGCAAAGTGTAGCTTGCTCAAGTACTAACACAGTGAGTGTTTTATACAGTACATGCCACTCCCTCACTGATTATTTTGAGCAGGTGTATGACAGACTGGAAGAGAGTCCAAAGGCACACTTGCTTGCAGGGAAGAAGTTCTTTTCATACTCAGCAGTATGTAGTAACTAGGGAGTTACTACAGTGTCTATCGTCTTTCCACTCCACACTCAGGAGTGTTCAAGGGAAACATCTCTGATGGGGTAGCATAGGTTTGATGCCAAGTTCTGCTTCACTTATTACACTTGCTGCTGATTTGGAAAAAGGCATTTGGAGCTTTTACATCAAAATCCCTCCAGGACATGGCTTGAAAAATCAAACAAGAGGAATTCACAGGTTAAAGAAGAGGTTGGTGGGGGGGGGGAGGGGGGGGGGGAGGAAGGGAAAGCAGAAATAAAGAAAAATGGGAAACACAACTTGGAGACATCTAATTAATTTTAATACCTTGAATTTTAATTAGAGTATGATTTATTGCATTCTGTAACATTCAATTCTCAGTGCATGTCTGGAACATTTTTAAATTTCATTATTCCTTAAAAATATTCCATGGAACCAGGAAAACTGTAGAAACAAATGATACCTAATAGCTTTTGTGGACAGCAACTTGAATATATGCTTGAAATATGACATGAAGGGAAGGGGAAGAAAGAATGTACTTTTGAACAGTATTTTCCAAAGTATTTCTTACACAATTATGGGCTATTATTCAGCAAGTTCTTAAACATATTCTTCAATTCGAGGCCTGGTGTAGCTTTGACTAAAGTGATACGTTTAGATTTATCTGCAGGATTAAGTGTTTAATTTGTTTAAGAGCTAGGAAATCTCATGTGATTGAAACTAAACCATACTAAGTAAATAAGCAAAATAAATACTTCACAGTGAATGCAAGATCAGAATCCAAGCCACCACATTACTAGACAGACACAATTCATAATTAAGTTGGCTTGATACTGTCACATTAATTTTTTTTTTTTGTAAAATACATAAGTGAAAAATGAAGCTAGAAGCAATATTAACATCACACACGATACTGAGCATTCCTCTCCCAAAGCTGTTAGCTGTCTCCCATCTACAGTTTCAAAGGAAAAATAAAATAAGCTAAACCAAACGAGAAACCCAATACAGATCAGACCAAATCAACAAAACAGAAAACCCGGGCATATTGATACTGGCTTTGAAAGCATTAATGCCACAATAATCTGAGATTCTGGGATTCATCCTCCAGTGCTGATACGACAGGAACAGAGAAAGAAATTACTTGATGTAATCTTGTTAAAATTTGTTATAGCAATCAGACTCATGACAGAGATTTGACAACTGCTAGAAGGTGGGACATTGAAAAGATGCAAATTATCTGTCATGAAATATTAAATTTGGTTATCATCTTTTGAAAACCTTTGCATCAGTCAAGAAAAATTCAGAGAATGTGAATTTTTGATTCTGCAAAAAGGTAATAATCTAATGTTCTGGTTTTAATTAAAACATTGAGCTGGACTGCTATCCCCTACTCCTACATCAGTATGTCAACATGTTATAATGTAACATTTCTTCTTGGCAGTTGTTTGTCCTGAATCATGATGGTTAACAGCTCTTGCACTTTACTGCAGGAAAATAGGGATAGGCATACGTGAGTGTCAGTAATTTTCCAGTCACAGTAAATGTATGCCACAACACTGTTCAGTGAGAGGAAATTCCATAGGACAGAGTGGCAAATTTGCATTTAAATGAATGCCTTTTATTTCTGCATTCTAAATAAAACGAACCATCTGCAGTTAGACAATGTATCTAAAGTTAGCATGATCCAAAGGGCTCTGAGGTACAGGATAGCAGTTTCCTTTGACAACAGCAAGCAGTAGACTAGGTTTGTTCAATAGTTAGTATTTCTTTCTGATAGACATGCAAAATCTGATCATCTCTGTCTCCTTATGAGATGGGACTAGAATTTGACTGTTCAGGAACTGCAAGAAGAAAAGTCCTTGATTTTTATGAATATTCATAATCTCCAGATGTTCCATGATCAACTAACAGGATTAAAGTTTTAGAAGTACTCATTGTTTGGGCTAAGACTTAATTTTCTTATATGGGACTGTGCTTTGGATTTGTGACTAGAACAGTGTCACTAGTACACCAAAGTTTAGGTTATTGCCAAGTAGCACTTACACAACATCAAGGCTTTTTGTTTTTCTCACGTGGCTCTGCCAACGAGTAGGTTGGGAGTGTGGAAGAAGCTGGGAGAGGACACAGCCAGGACAGCTAACCCCACTGACCAAAGGGATGTTCCGTACCATATGACATTGTGCTCAGTGATAAAAGCTGGGGAAAGAAGGAGAAAGCGAAAGGATCTGAGTTAAATTGTTTGTCTTTCCAATTAACTGTTATGCATAATGGAGCTCTGCTTTCCTGGAGATGGCAAAATATTTGTCTGCTGATGGGAAGTAATGAATGAATCCCTTATTTTTGCTTTTCTTGTGCATGCAGCATTCGCTTTACCTATTAAACCATCTTTATCTCAACCCATGAGTTTTCTCACTTCTACCCTTCCGTTTATCTCCCCCCTCCCACTGCAGGGGAGTGAGCGAGTGGCTGGGTGGTGCTTAGCTGCCTACGAGGGTTAAACCACAACAGTACATTTTTAGTTATTTCCTCCCCCTCAACACCAATATTTCTTTCATAACTGTTCCCAATCCTGCATTATGTTCTTGTACCAAATATTCTTGGTATGCCACATATGCTTGGATAAGGACACTGATAAATACTGATTAATTAATCAGTTAGCTGTGCTACTGAAATATTATCATGAAAACAAGAATCCTTCCAAATCCTCATTCCATGCTCATTGTATTAAATACTTTAGTTTCACAACTCCTATGTCTCCCTCTTCTAAGCCAAGTAGGTCTAGCAGGTTAATTGCTTCTCACAAGGAAATTTTCAGCCCTTTTTTCCTGCATGCCTCTAGATATGTCCCATATATATGCTATTTTGGAGTGACTAAAGCATTCCTGAGAAATGTACAACACCATTACTACAAAGAAAACATACTGTTGACTCTAAGGTGATCTTACACATTGTCCCAGATTTTATGTCTCTTTGAGAGGGGAGAAGTGGAAATTTCACCTGAAACATAATGTGATCCTACATCTACTATCTGATCAATTCCAAACCATTATATCACATATTTTTACACCTCCTAAACAGAAACCCAATACCATGTTCCTGTCACTGTCAATCATCTCATCCAAAATATGAATTGACCTTATTCACGCTCCCCTCACACTGTTCCTTATCCTGGGCTTCCCAGCTTCCATGTCTTTGATACTGTTGTGGTTTAACCCCAGCCTGTCACTAAGTACCATGCAGCCACTTGCTCACTGACCCCCCTGCAATGGGATGGGGAGGGAACAAGGTAAAATTCATGAGTTAAGAATGTAAAATATTATGATGATAATAATAATTAAAATAATTTTAAAAGGGAAAAAGAGAAATAGGCATAAAGCCCAAGAAAAACAAGTGATGCACAATACATTCGCTCACCTGCTGACCAATGCCCAGCTCGTCCCTGAGCACAGATGAGGCAGCTCCTGGCTAACTCCCCTCCATATATATACTGAGCATGGTGTTCCATAATATGGAATATCTCTTTGGCCAGTTCATGTCAGTTGTCCTGGTCATGCTCCCTCACAAACTCTTGTGCACCTGCTTGCTGCCAAAGCATGGGAGACTGAAAAGTCTTTGATTTAAAGTAAGCTCTACTTAGGAACAACTGAAACATCAGTGTGTTATCATTTCACACTGAAACCAAAATACAACACTGTGCCAGCTACTAAGAAGAAAACGAACTCCATCCCAGGTGAAAGCAGGACAATAGCCACCAGTTATTCCACACCATTTATGTCATACCACACTTCCAATGTCCTATCACCTTTCCTGGTTTTTTGATATATGCACAGGTATACTCCCTTAGATATAGCACCTTATTCTATCAACCATCCATTGAGTCCACGAAATTAGGCTCCATATGTCATAACACTCTTTCAAGGCAGCAAAGATGGTGTGTGGTGTTGGATTGTTGCATGTTGAAGTCAGTTATGATGCCATCACCACTGCATTTGTCCAGTTTCATCCAAGTTAATTTTTCATTAATGTGGCAATCCAAAGGGAGTGGGGTTCAGATGAGCATATAACCACTGTAGAAGTGATAATATACAGTGCTATGTAACAGTTAACATAATGCAATTCAGTTAATTGGCTATTCTTACCCCAAATCAAATCCCCATGACTTCCCCATCCTCCCACCTTACCCAGCAAGGGCAATCCTGCAAATATGTTTGCCTTTGCCTGAGGTAAGAATAACCCAGAGTTTCTCCCAACACATTTTTTGTGTGCGCTATAGGAACTTTATCCCCTTCTACAGTACCTAAAAGTTGTGTTTGGGCAGAGACAGACTAATCAGCAGATCCTCTGGTGTCGACTAACCAGGCGGCCTTTGCTAAATATGTACCCCAGTGCTTGAGGGTCCCACCACCCATTATTCTCAGTATAGTCTTTAGCAGTCCATTGCACTGTTCAATTTTTTTTCCAGAGGCTGGTGCGTGAACGCAGATCTGATATACCCACTCAGTGTCTTGTTCTTTAGCCCAAGGGTCTACGAGATTATTTCAGAAATGAGTCTCTTTTGTCTGACTCAATTCTTTCTGGAGTACCATCTCACAGATATTTGCTTAACCCTAAACGAGATCTGAACCGTATACAATGTGCTGGGTCCTAGTAGAAGGACCAGGTTTGTTTCAAGATTATTCAAAGGATGAATAGAATTAAAGGATTCAAAGGAAGGAAAGAAGGAAGGGAGGAAGAGAGACGGGAAGGAAGGGAAGGATTAGGAAGAAGTGTCCCCCATAAGTTGGCTCTGCAAGCGGAAAAGGCGAAAGGTGTAATTATTAATAGTTGCCAATAGATGGCTCCCGTAACACAAAGATGACGGCAATGCTGAGCACGCAGATTAGTTTCACGACCCTCGATTCTATCATATCATAAACCAGTGCTGCACAGAACAACAAAACGATAACCTTAGCCCAGGCCCCAAGGAGGACAGACACCACAACGGGGAACAGACACAGCAAGTAAGCTGTTACATGAGCACGCATGCAGAAACTCTTAAGAGCAAATAAATCAGCCTTGTGACCAGTGCCTTTGGAATTAGTGCAATGAATGCTTAAATTTGTTTTGACGCTTTCTGTTCAGATCTGTTGTTATCACAACCCTTTGTGCCCCATGCTGGGCACCAAAAATGACTGCCATGGTTTAACTCCAGCTCACACTACAGAGCCACATGCTCCTCCCACCCCCTGTGGAATCGGGAATCAGAAAAATGTAAAGCCCACACGTTTAGATAAGAGGAGTTTAATAGTCATGGTAAAAGTAATTTGAAAGGGAAAACAAAGAAATAAAACCCAAGAAAAACAAGTGATGCACAATACATTGGCTCACCACCTGCTGACCGATGCCCGTCCCGTCCCTGAGCAGTGATTGTCGGGTTCTGGCTGAATTGCCCCCAGTTTATGTACTAGGCATGAAGTTGTTTGGCACAGAATATCCCTCTGGCCAGTTCATGTCAGCCGTCCTGGCAATGCTCCCTCACAAATTCTTGTGCACCTGCTCGCTGGCAGAGCACAGGAAACAGAAAGGTCCTTGATATAGAGTAAGTTGTACTTAAGAAATAAACCATCAGTGTGCTATCAACATTATTCTCATACTAAATTCAAAACACAACACCGTGCCACCTACTAAGAAAATAACTCCATCCCAGCCAAAACCAGGACAAATACCCCTCTCTGTCTTCACATCACCACTCTCTCCTTGTCCAGATGTTTAACACCATCTGAGTTTCTGTAAAAGCTTTAAAGAATCTGGAGATGTCAACTCACATCGTGAAATATTATCAGCATTTTCTCTAAGCAAGGCAGCTCCTACATTTCAACAGCTGATATAAGACAAGGTCATGGGGTACATGCATGGGGGAGTTTTTTAGTGGCTTTTCCTAGGAAAAATACACTAGAAACAAAACAGAATTTATTGTAAAATAAACAACTGTGCACTGATTGCAATTTTCTGCTATTTCTCCTTTCCTTTCCACGGGCACTGTTACCCTGCACGAGAGACATGGTTAAAACCAAAGCCATTGTATGTCTTTGAAATTTCATACCAGAAATTTACTGAAAACAAACCAAATACAAACATTTCAGAGAATCTTCTGGAAAACAAATGCTGGAAAAATGTTAATATTTTTGCTAACTAAGCCGCTGATTGATTTTTTGAGATTTTTAAAATCTTGATATGATATGAAGTTCAAGAAAGTTTTGGGCTGTTTATAGTGAAGGTAGGAGGTGTTAAAATTAGTTTCTCTGCTGAAACTCAACAACTACAGAACAAAGGATCTTTCAATTCCTAGTAAGAGTTGCACTGTCAGATAACTGTCAAGAAAACTCACCCATCTATCACTGCATGTATTGGCAAATTTGAAAGTAAGGAAATAATGAATAAAATTGAGTGAGGTCTGTATGAAAGCCTGAAAACAGACCAGAAGCTGTGGACAAGTTTTATGTTAAATTTTGTGAGGTGAAAGCTGAAATGTCATTAACAGTTTATGCAAATTAGACCAGTTAATTCTGCAGTTAATAGAAAACAAGTGAAGTCAAACAAATGTAGAGAAATGAGGCAGATGAGCAGATTCAGAAGGGCAATATAATATTTTATTGAGAGTTGTATGCTTGAACAAAATAAATGCCCAGAGGTAAATATAAACAGTTGGAAAGAGGAAGAACTTGCATGCACTGGTAGACTCAGACTTTTAACTTCTGATGTAAGGCACACGAAGAGTAGAGGAGGCAAGTGCAAAGAGTACTGTCACAACACAATGCTCTCAATCTCAGTAGCAGTTTGCTCTTCTGTGTGAGTTATGTGTTGTTTGCAAGACAACATGCATTTTCAGTAGGTAAACAGAAACCAGCTAAGTCAAATAAAGTGATAAAGAAAAAAGAGAGAGATGCACTTCACATTGGAGTCAGGAGATACACAGTCTTGAGAAATGCTTAAGAAGGGTTGACAGCACTGAAGTCATGAAATCCTAAAAAAGTTGACAGTAAAGGTTAAACTGCTACTATGAGGACAAGGAGACATGGGAAGACCACTCAGGTTTACATTGAAAGGTCAAGTGGGAAAGGCAAATGTATTATTTTACAGAACAGATTTTAAATGGACATCTCAGAAAGGTACTTAAAGTCAGATTGTACTCACTTAACTAAAAAATGGATAACTGTATAGAATATTGGAGGTTCTATTCCAAAAGTGATTACATAAAAATTGCACCTTCCTACTCAACAGATTTGAATGCTGTGTTTATTCAGAGTCAGATCTATTTACCTCAAAGACAAAAATATACTTTTACGACTTTTATTTCTGTCTTGTCTCCTTGCAGAGCCCACACTTTTCAGCCAGGGGTCTAGATGTTATTCATTCTTGTGCAACAGCTAAATCACTTTGCAAGTTTCAACCAAAAACACTTGTAAGAGCAGTCAGAACACAGATTCAGTGCAGATATCATGAAATTAAATTTCATAGTCTGCATTTTGGAGTAGGCCAGAAAAAGATCTTATTGGTTCCTCCTCATTCTAAAAGCTAATTTAAAATAATATTTAACAAAATTATTTTAATTCAGCTAAATATTATCTTAAAATACTGACTTCCCTAGTAGTCATGCAGTTTTTCCACTGACTTCAGTCAAACCTAAATATATGTAGACATAAACTAATTCTCAGTCTCTGTCATTTGTTGGCTTGAATATAATTGACCTCTAGCAAACAAAATTTTTGGGTTGGTAGTGTTTTTGTTAAAGAGGCTTTATCCGGATTCTCCAATATCCTTCACTGTTTGTAATATTATACAAATGTATATATTTACACAAAATATCTACAATGAACATTTCAGCAAGATGCTTTAATTCAGATTGTACTCTCATATTTAACTAAAAACTGGATAAGTTATAAGTACTCCAATTACCTGCGCTATGTGCACTATAGAGATTCAAGCCTTGATTCTCTCCATTGTTCTCTATTCAGTTTTTTAGACTTTCCAAGCTGGAATGAGGAGTTTTTCGATTCAACTGACACAAAGGTCTACTAGCATGGTGTAGTGTAAAATTAGAGGTGAAAAAAGTATTGCGACGAGGGGAATTATACCACAGGAATCTATTGAAGACAAACTAGATAGCAAAAACTGAAAGCCCCCTTTCCCTTCCTGAGTAATTCCAGAGAGCTGCATGTGGTCAAAAATGTGTTTCACAGGGCATTTTTAAAGCTTCAGTAAATCACATAGGAAGTTCCTACAAATTACCTGTTTTTACCTCCCTAGTTATTATTTTGAGTTACAAAACCTTAATTAAGGCATTAACATCATCTTTTTCTGTCATGTGTGCTTTGTTTGCTGTTGTCAGTCCTCAAAGAGCTGGAGTCATGGAATACAGACTTAACCAAATATAAACACAGTCTATTGACTGCACTACAATGCAGAATGCCAGGCATCAGCATTTTGAGAATATTATTATTAATATTTTCAATTTTGATGCAGTTCTAGATTTATCAGTCCATAGCACTAGCAAGCCTTTGTCAACACCTTGGCTAGTTCCAAAACTGCTCTGTGCTAGAAACTGAGAGTATGCATTTTAAATACGAACAAATAAATGAAAATTGAGACAATAAAAAAAATAAAAAAAGAAAGCAAGCCTGGTTATTTGTGGACTTCTAAATGAAAACTACTGCAAGATTAAGTGGTAAATGAAATATTATTTGAGTCTAAAATAACAATACTTTTTCTTGCCTGTTATGAGAAATAAAACTAAATGTACAGAAATGTGTCATAGGCAATGATGTATCTATCCTGATTAGTGAGACCAAACAGATCCACCAAGTAATTCTCAGAAAGGATGTTTGACATTTTGACATAATCCATAAGGAAATTAAATTATATGGGTAAAGGTAGGTGAAGAAAAAAACCGGTATTAAAAAGCTGCTCTAAAAACATGTCTGAATTTACCTTTAAATATATCTTAAAAGAGCCTTGGTCACAACTTCACTGAAGTACTACTGATGTCATTGCAAATATGGTGATTTATACCAGAAGCTAATAATCCAATCCATTAATTTTTTTTTTTAAATGTTCTATGTAGCATTGTATAGGCTATTACTACTGAAGTTTTTGAGATATGTAAAAAGAGGGCACAAAGGGACAATTAAAAACATAGCACATTTAAATAAAAATGTCTTATAGCTGTTAAGTTAGAGGCTTTAGAAAAAGATATATATATATATATAATTTATGAACTCAGAGAATATGTCAGTTAAGGAAGAATAGATCCAAATTGTACAGGATGGTGCTAATACAAATTATAACTAATTAGCAAACTGCCAGTAACATGTAGGGACACTAAATATTGTTGAAAGAAAATGCTGCAGAAACAGGGTAAGAATAACAAATATGATTCTGATACCATAATCAAAATGGAATCTGATAATTTTAATATTGCCTTAGGATGAATTAAGGAGAAATAAGAAGGGTGATGATTTTAATCAATTTTTTTAGTGTCAGAACCAAGCATTTACTATTTTCATAACAGTCAGCTTATACTATACTAAAAAGGACAGTGAGGGTTGTCTGCTTTACCTTGAGCCATTCAGTGACACAATATTTCTGTTTAAAATTCCTACAGAAATAGGCTGAAGTTGACCCAACATTGTTTTTTAGCTTGATTATATTCATCTCTGAAGGTATACTACCTTTACAGAACAACAAAGCCAGGCAAAGAAAAGGAAGAGAAAAAGAAAAGAAAAAAAGCCTAAAAACATTTGGTCCTAAAAACGCTTTATTTTCCTATTTTAAGCTCCCTTTTAATTGACCTTAGCAACTGTTTTCTTCTCATACAGAATGAACTGGGAAACTTTAATGTTTGTATTCAGCAGGAAGGGTATGAAAGCAGGATGTGTTTAACATACAGAATTATTGTGGTTTAACCCCAGCCAGCAAACAGTTACCACACAGCTGCTCACTCACTCCCCAGCTGCCCCTGCCCTTGCTTCCCCCAGGGGATGGGGTAACAGGAAAAAGAGTAAACCTCATGGGTTGAGATAATAAAAGTTTTATAACTGAAACAAAATGAAATAGTAGTACAAGTGATGCACAATACAGTCACTCACCACCTGCTGACTGATGCTCAGCCCGTCCCTGAGCAGCGACTAACAGCTCCCAGCCAGCTCCTCCCTGTTTATATACTGAGCATGACGTTCCATGGTATGGAATATCCCTTTGGCCAGTTCGGGTCAGCTGTCCTGGCCATGGTCCTTACCAGTATCTTGTGCATCTCCTCTCTGGCAGAGCATGGGAAACTGAAAAGTTCTTGATTTAGAGCAAATGCTACATAACAACAACTAAAACATCAATGTGTTATCAATGTTGTTCTCATATAGATACAAAACACAGCACTGTGCCAGCTACTAAGAGGAAAATAAACTCTTTCTCATCCAAAACCAGGATAAGAACACATTTAAAAAATGGTGTAGACAACTGTGGTGTTGCTGAGTAACTGAAGACATTTAATTAGTAACATGGCAAAACTGAATGCTGCACATCACAGGAATAACTTAAGGGGGGAAGGGAGGGGGAAGACCATACCTGCAATCACCACCCTTTGGGATTTGGCAGAGATGAGTAAAGAACGGCAATTTAATCTCATACTTAAAATTCTTGCAAATCAATAAACAGTGGTCAGCACTATAAAAAACATTAATATGAAGTATACTGGTGAGAAAAATACTGCAACATTGAAGACATGAACTATATATCTTTGTGGTTTAGGGTTTTTCACACCTCATTTGTGTTATTCTATATCAGATCTAACGCTGTTAGCTGAATTCTTGGCCTAGATCTGCAGTCCCATGTGTACAACTCACTGACACTGTACAACTGCTTTGTCTCAATGCATTCAAGTACCAATACCAGCATCTAAGATGTTGGGAAAGGTCAGTCCTTCTGGACTCAACCTGTTGCCATCTTCATATAGGAACTCATCCAATAAACATGAGATACTTGAGAAAAACAAGTATATCCTGTGCAGGGTTAAGAGTTGGCCTCTGTGATCCTTGTGGGTTCCTTCCAACTCAGCATATTCTGTGATTCTGTGATAATTTTTGAGGGATAAGGGTGGCACCAAGCTAAACAGCACACACCTAATAGTCAGTTTTTCATTGCTGACCCTTTGAGAAGCAACATGTATTGTTTCAGCTGCCTATCAGAAGCTGTTCTGATACAAACTTACATAGAAACTATGGTGGAAAAGAGATGTTTTCTCTGAAGAGTTGTCAGAAGAAAAAGACTGCTCTTCCTTGCTATTGTCCCATATTCTGCAATCACCTCATATTGTCACTTATCATGTTCAAAATCCTAGTACTTAAAATCATAGACTCATAAAATCATTAAGGTTGGAAAAGACCTTTAAAATCATCATGTCCGACAGCACCCCCACCATGTTGACCACTAAACCATGTCCTCAAGCATCACATCTACAAATTTTTTTGAACACTTCCAAGTACGGTGACTCCACCACTTCCCTGGGCAGTCTTTTCCAATGCATTACAACCCTTTCTGTGACAGGTATTTTTCGAATATCTAAACCTTCCGTAATGTAACTTGAGGCCATTTCCAATAGTGGCAATACTTCCTGCTATTCTGTTTTTTTGTTTGCTTGTTTGTTTGTTTGTTCTGCTGACTTTTTGTCTCCTTTTTTTTTTTTTTTTGGTCGTAGTTAAATAAAATGCAAACATTCTCCTTACAGGGCTCAGAGATCCTTATAATCTATACTGCAATAATGACAGTAAACAGATAGCTACTCTCTTGTCAACACTCTTCCTGGGCTCTCTCACAGATGGAGCATTGTTTTCACCAAAAGGTATAGCAAAATCACTGTATAGGAGCAAGTTTTCAAGTGTGAATCATGAAGTTTGAACAACAACAACAACAAAAGAACCTTTTCACCTCTTTATGTCTTTTAGAAGCTAGTATAGGCAGGAATAGAAGGGGTAAATTTTAATACTAGACATGTCCAAAAGTCATTTGTCTGCACAGAAAATTCCACCTGATTATGAGAAAGAATTTCTTAACTATGCAGGTGACCACACACTGGAACATATTGCCCAGAGAGGTTGTGGAGTCTCCCTCACTGGAGATATTCAAGAACTGTGTGGATACAATCCTGTGCAATGTGCTCTAGGATGACCCTGCTTGAGAAGGGGAGGTGGGACCAGATGACCTGCTGTGGTCCCTTCCCACCAGACCCATTTGGTGATCCCGTGTGCCTATGTCATTTTTGTGAAAAGACTTCTAAAGCATGCTTCTTTTGCTTTTACCATTCCCAAGAAGAATGAGGTGCAAAGGTAAGGATTTCTCCCTTGGACTCTGTAAAGGGCTGCATGTATTGGTAGTATGATACATTGAACAATATTAGCAATAGACTGTTTGACCTATAGCTCATAAAGTTCTGTTGTATTCTAACTGCACAAAAAAAAGTTATGAAGTACCAAGCTTAAGCTTTAGGTGAAAGAATAGTCAAAATAATTTTTGCTTACAACTTAGCTGTCATTCCTTGAAATACAATCTGGAGTCTGAGCCAAACTTTCTATTTCTCTTGCCACAAGCAACAAAATTCTGCAGAATAACTTAGGATGTTCACTGGCATCTACGTAAATGTGTTAAAGAAACGTCTTCACCCCCGGTTTCCTGCAACCAAGTCTCAGATGTCTGATTACAGGAAGAAATAATTTAATATTTGACTGCTACAACAAAGGAATCCACAAGAATTATACTGTTACAATCTAAGTTTCCTGCCCGTCAGGCAAGAGTTCAGTCCAACGGTATTATTAGAGTCTGGGGTCTTCTTGTTCCCCTTTGGTTCTCTTCACTGTGTCTAGGTGGGCTGTTTTTCCTCCCAGCTTCTGCTCACCTTCTTTGCTTCCTTATCTTCCAGCATAAACTGTTCTCTGGGGCCTCCCTTTAGTTAAGCAGGTAAAAAGCTCAGCATATCTGCGGAAAGTTCACACCTTGAGGTCTGAGGCTTCAGCATGTCTAGCTACTAATGCTAATAACTTATACTAAGTGACTAATTTCCTTTATTCCTTCACAAAGGTACCTCAGCCATGCTCTTGTAACAACTCCCAGGCGAATTTATTTAGTTTCTCTTGTAAACAGTTGTCTATTGGGCCCAAAAGACTGATAACATGAAAGAAAACATATCACTTTCTCAAAGCGCTCTCTATTCAGGCTTTGAAAGAGAAATAGAGATAAAGCCTAGCAAAAAGAGATGTTTCAGTGACAAAAGGAAGGAAATTAATCTCTGAATATACACAGGGAACAAATCTATTCAATAAGAAGGTGATATCATCACAGTGACATTTATAGTAGTAGATTGCTATCTGAAATGCTCTTGTCATAATACAACTTAATGAGGCTGGTCAGAGTAACCAGGATAGATATGAGCTTCAGACGCTCATGTTTGTGGTCTGGTATTGTAGTACAAATCCATTTTAAGTTATATTTTAAGACAATATGCTAGACCATGAGACAAAGTGACTAAAAATGCCTGTCCAGTTTCACAGACTCTGTTAGGGAATATTAAGTTTTGGTCTTGCTTATCTCAACAAGATAGTAATTTTGGGTAGATCACACCTGATGGCTGAAACCAAAGTAGTGATAATTAGTCAGAAAATGACTTCTAGAGTGAAGTAATTAAAAAATGATCAATCACGTCTGGACTTTTAGCTGTTATGTGTAATGGAAACTGGGTATACATTAAATGTGAAATAGGGTAATAAATAAGGAACCTGAAAACTACAGTGGTAATTGATGAACAGCCATAAAGCCAATGCTACTTTGCAACCTCTTTCAACAAAACATTGTAAAGTCAATTTCATTTTCATTACCAGCATCTCTTGGTAGCTCTATATGCAGAGATTGCCATTGATTTTATGTGAGCAATTTCATATTACTCTTATATTTGAAAGAAACAAATAAACAAACCAAAAAAAAAAAAACCACCAAAAAACTTGTGTACTGATATTGTAAATTCTTGTAGGATCTTTCAGGTTAAGGCATGTTTCTTTCTATATGTCAGACCAGAGTACATTTTTTCTCTCTCACACTAGTCAGTGAAATTAATCTCCTCTGTGCAGACACCTTGCATTAGCAGCTCCTCAAAAGGCATGTGAAATTTTTCAGAAGACCACCTTGCCTCTGTCTTGATACTCTGTTGTGCTTCACATTGCAGGACTGGTCCAGGGTCCCATTAAGACTTCATAAATGGAAAAGGCAGCTCCCTATTCACCACTGATTTCATAATCATCCTTAGCATAAACACTTCACATAATGAACATCTTTACAAAAAACTTGAATATAAGCAATATGATTGCATAGCTGTTATGTTCCTGGAATACTGACTGCCCTCCATCTCTTTAAAAATAGTAAGGGAAGCCAGATGCAGTCACATTCCTCTCTGAGTTTAGTGCTTGATTAAATCATAAGCAAATCATCAGACTATGATGAGCAAACCACCCTCTATACCTAATGATGTTATAATCATCAAAGCAATGCAAAAAATCTAAATCTCAAAGCAAAGGCTGACTGAGTCTAGTATTTTCTAAACAGGCATGGATTGTTGATTAATGTATCTTATACAACCCCCAAAGTAGACCAAAGCATATGATTCATTAAAGTCTGCTGGCTGGAACTGCTGATTGATTACACTCATATATCTGGGATCAAGAACAGATTTATAGCAGCTGTCTCCAACTCGCTTTTGAGAGATAATATTACAACCTTATTGGATCGAGTAATAAGTACTCCATAGGCAGGGATACCAAAACACAGGCACCAACATCAAAGTATATGAGCGAATATCAACATCAATAAAGGTACATAAAAAGAAACGTTTTTTAAGCAACTGAAGTACATAAAAGCAGTACAAAAAGCTATCCAATTGCTGATAGAAAATATCTCTAATTGGGTTACTATGAGTCACATAGTTTTATGATAGCTGCCTTTCATTTACTAGACCTTCAAGAAGTTACATTACAATAATATATATTCAGATCTGTATTCTGTTTATTTTCAGTTTGCTGCAAAACTTGAGTTCAGTATAATCAAACTATACTCTCCAAAGGGACACCATTATCCTGAAAAATCAAACTGGCAATGTAGACCAGCCCTTAGCAAAATCCAAAATGATTTTCACTCAAAAAGAAGGCACCTTTTGAACATATTATTTCTCATCAGGTTCATTATGAGCACTTGGTAGGCCTGTATATTGGTGTCATGACCTTGCCTCCTGGGTCACTAGGCTTTTGCTGCAATTCTGAAAATCACAGAATCATAGAATAGTTTGGGTGTAAGTGACCTTTAAAGCTTGTCTAGTCCAACCTCCCTGCAATGAACAGGGACATCTTCAATTGGATCACGTTTCTCAGAGTCCTGTCCAACCTGACCTTGAATGTTTCCAAGGATGGATGATCCACCACCTCTCTGGGCAACCTGTTCCACTGTATCACCACCCTTATCATAAAAGGCTTCTTTCTTTGAATCTAGTCTTTTCGTTTAAAGGCATTATGCCTTGCCCTATCACAACAGGCCTTACTAAAATATTTGTCCCAATCTTTCTTATAAGCATCCTTGCAGTAATGAAATGACACAATAAGGTCTCCTGAGTCTTTCTCCTACAGGTTGAACAACCCCAACTCTCTCAGCTTGTCTTCATAGGAGAGGTGTTCCATCCTTCTGATAATTTTTGTTGCCCTCCTCTGGACTTGCTCCAACAGATCCACATCCTTCTTGGATGTTCTCCAAAACATGCTTACAAACATCGGCAAGAAAATGGTTTGATATGTTCTTTGTTTTCAAAGTTTGCAAACAATCAATTACTTATTTCACAAGAAAAATATTACCAGAAAGATATTTCTTAAATTAGTCTGTTTTAAAATGACAGAATAATACCAACAGGGCTAATTTCCTTCCTCTAAAATTAGCAAGAAAGAACTGTGCTTGTTTCTGAAGACTGCAGTATCTCATCCCTTTCACACATAAGGACTATTCCATGCTTTCTAAGACCTTGACCCTGGTTCCAAGTCTGGCACAAATCAAGCATAACTCCATGAGTATTCACAGAGCAATGCAAAGGCTAGTAATATATGGTTCATTCCTTAATTTGACTTTTAGGAATCTGAGCTTGACAAACCCTTCCTGACAGAGCTGACCCTTAGGCGTAGCCTTTAACTTCTAATAAGGTCTTCCAGTTATCAACAGCCTAAGTATTTATGATAAAGCCAACAAATGTCCAAGGCAGTATTGCTGCCATTTTGAAACTGCCTTTTTACCAAATGCTGCTGATGTACTGCCAACACACTGGCACTTTGGGGACCGTGGGGGTTTACAGTCATTCCTAGCCATTGACAGAAAGGTGCTTGCAGTTACAGTGCAAGTAGTAGGGTCAAACCCAAGGGATATAAATACAGGGAAGTGGAGAGGCAACATTAAAAAAGAGGACAGAAAGGAAAAGAAAGCATCCAGGTACTACCCACCCTTTCTCAAAAACACTTCTGAGGAACTGGACTGTTAAAACTGTGAATACTTCTGCAGGCAGGAGTGAGAACAGACTGGCTAGAGAGAAGCTGTGAGAACAAGGACCTAGTCCGAGGTAGAAGCAGGCAGTGAGGGGATGCAAAAATGTTCCTCATTGCACAAGTTAAGGGGCTGAGTGGCACAATGCACTGGTGGGGATACTGCCAGGGAAGGAAGGCATTGCTGGAACATGCATCATGACCTGGGCTGCAGTAGCAAAAACATCCCTATTTAAGGAACAAATCAGTTTGTGTATAGCTAAATGATCACAGAAGCTTCCCTTCTGCCTCTGCCCTTGCTGGGGGAGCTTTGCTATTCCTTTCAGCCCACTGATATTCCAGATACACCTCCACACACCCAACCTTGCAACCGCAAATGACTATCCCAAATAAGACTGCTCACAAACACTGGCTGATGACAGGACCTTGGAGACCACAGGGCACAGCACCTACTTCAGAACTGTGGTGAGTGTGCAGAACTCAACCTGTAGTGGCAAAGGCACTGCAGCGATTCATGTGGATCCTGGGTTGGAGCTTTTTCAAGAAGTATAGCAGGTTAGAGCTGGGGATATATCTTCCATGATTTTCACAAATAAAAATTCAATTAAAAGCAAGTAAATAGACAAGGAAATTACACAGTAATGGGGTTTGCTTTTCCATCACCTTATACCTAGCTACAATGTTTACATTAAAATGCTACTTCTCCTAGTCCCTGGCATTTTGTACCTCACTCTGCCCTGATTAAGAATTTCCCGAATGTGAAAAGTAATAGTCAAAAGTTGGAAGTTAGGGGTGGCTTCTGGTCTCTGCTGACCTACACAGAGCAATGAAGCAATGCAAAAAATTAAGCTTGAGAGTTTCTCAGACTTTTTTCAGATGAGCTTGTAGCAAAAATATTTTGTTTGCTGCACTCCTCTTTTACCCTCTTAAGGCTGGATAATGCTACTAAACAGGAAGAATGAATAGTGTAGGGATACAGTTGCATTCTTTCCTGATACTTCTGAAATATAGCACAAAGACTGTGTGGAAATCAGCCACATGGCACTTTTAGTCTAGTTTATATGCTGCAGGGCTTAAAGGGAGTAATAGTTATTCTCAAATTTTTATTTTTAAACATGCCTTCCTAAATGAAGGAAGCAGCAGCATGGATTAAAAAGCTACATCAATACACATGGGGAAACATACTTTGCCAGAGATAGGGAAGTACAGTCTCCTCAATGTACAACCCTGCATAAAAAGTATGGTAGTTATCTTAGCTCCAGAAAGCAGCTATTAAAAAGAAACCCTAAATATTGAAGCTACCAGGAGAATATTCCATTAGTGATGTGCTAAAATTAATTTTAGTGAGGTCTCTCTGCTTCACTTGGCAAGAAAACCTAATGCACCAAATGATCCTTCAGTTTCTGATGAATGCTTTTAATCCTGCATGGCTGAACAATTGCGAACTACCAGTGCTAGAGAACATGGAATTCTGGAAGTCATAAAATATTCTTAGCAGTGATGTCTGGGGCTTTGAAGGGGATCAAAATACATGTGTTTTCTAAATATCTGTCGGGTTAATGGATCTGAAGTGCAACATGATGATTTTCATCTTCCTTCACTGGAAACTGAACATGACATATGCAAGAATAAGTGCAATTTTGCAACAAAATATGCTTGGCATTAATTTGTCTTTAACTCATAGTTTGACACCTAAGGTGTCAGTGAAGACAGCATATTTTTGCTGTAATTGGGAAGGCACAGGAGTAAAATCCATGCTTTTCCCACATTTTTCCAAGCATACAACCAGGCAGACAGTGAGTTCATTACATGCTAAGGGTAATGGATGAGTAGACTGGCCTTGACACTGGCATCTGGTTCTTCAAATGGAGATGCAAGAAGCAGCAGATTTAAGAGCTAAAGAATACCTTTCTCAAAGGAAAAGTTATTATATGTCCTTCACCCTTTCTCTCATCCTGGATGAAAGATAACTTTCATCCAGAAGCACTTGGGCTTTATCTCTCTTATATTTCTGTTTCTCAAACCTTTCATATGTGTTAATCAAAGCTGCTGTTTATCAAAGAATCAACTTAGAAGTCCAGTAAGTCTTTATGTTTTGGTTTGTTTGGGCTTTTTTTGGTGGTTTTCTTTCCTTTAATTTTAATTGTTCTGCATAGATAAAATCTATTGCTGCTAATCTCCTGCTTTGGCAGTGCCTCTTTTTGTTTTTTGAGACAAAATGCCTCTGACAGTTCCCCAGAAGAACTGCAGCTATGCACAGTAAAGTACCTGTGGTCAGGTATGTAAATACGTAAATACGTTGGCTCTGAAGAACACATTCTCTTTTTGCAAACATGGATATTGCCTTTGTAAACTTTTTGTGCTTTAAAAATAATGAAATGTGGGAAGAAATTCTGCATTCACACTCAAAACCTGTGTTCTGTGCTGGCATTGACATCAGCTTGACTGGACTGCTTACCTGAAATAAGAACAGTATATTAAGCCAGGGGAAGGGACTTAACAATGCTATCTGCCTGACTGCCAGAACCTCCTGCCATAGCCATCTGACTGAAGGACAAAGCAAGTTGTTCCATTACATTCTAGTTTTTCAAATTAAAGTGAGAAAAAATTGAGTATTTTGAATTGGTGTGAGTTTGCAAACAACCACTACCCATAACTGCAGAAATCTATTAAAGCTTCTCATTTCAGGCCTTAAAAAGATACCAGTCATTCAGTGCATTCCTGAGCTTCAAAAAAACAGAGCCAATATACAGTGGGCTTTGATTTTTGCTATTATTTGGTCCAAGTCAATTTCTCTTCTATGTTTCAATTGCCATAGGGAAGCCAAATTCCCTTGCAGTTGAAACCAATGGTATCAAAAGAATAATTTTTAAACAACATCAATGTAAATCTTATTCAATGTTGACTTCCAAGGTCTTTAGCCCTGTTTCAGTTGGTTTTCCATTGGTCAAACCATTCAGGAAGGACACAAAGCATATGTGTGACATAACTGTAATATTTAATGGCTTTCAGCATTTTAACTGAGCAGAAACAAAGCAAAGATTTTATTGGCTTCTTCAACTCATTCCTCTTCAGGGCTAGTTTGCAGAAAAAGTTTTTAATGGATCAATAGCATAATTTAGTCCAAATGAATAATTTCATAAGTCTCAGATTTCTGTGAATTCTCTGAATGAATCCATTTTGCTTAAAATCTCAGTAAGTCATTGAATCAGGAAGTGGAAGATTAAAGACCTTGTTGTGAGAAGGGGAAAGAAATGAAGTGCAGTAAAAAAACTAGCAGGAAGCTGTGAGGAAAGAGAAGGGAAGGGAAAGTTGTTCTTAAATAGCATTTGTAAATATTGAGTAGGAGCATATACAGAGTGGATGCAGCATAAACTGACCATTGACAAAAGCTTAAGAACATACAGTATTTGCAGTAAATGACTCTGCTTAGCCAACCTCTGCTCCCAGTTTTACAAGTGTAAAGCACATGATATGAATGTGTGACATTGCAAGCAACCTAAAAAAAACATGTTCTCCCTGTGACTACTAATAACAAACTATGGTCCTAAGTGGCAATTCTCACCAAAAAATCCTTGGCACTCTTTGCCATGCATATTCATTTTATTGAGAGAAATGGAAACACAGTTATGCAAAGAAAGTTTCTCTAAAATAAAGATTTAGTAGCAAGACAACTTTTTCATTATTGGTTGGTTGTGAATTAGGTTGTCTCTTGCTGTGAACTGCCTCTGGATCAGAAGACTTTTACAGTCTTGAGATTAAGAGCTTCTTTGATCAGGCTCAGTCCTATGTTAACACGTATAAATGGCTTTGGGAACAGATTTTGTTTCATGTCCTGACAAGAGTGTGAGCAAGCCGAGATAATAGTTGACCACTTATATCCAGCTGTGCAGGAAGCCCTTGTGAGTTTCTGTTCCAGTAAAGCACTATCCTATTCAGAGAGCATCCAGACTCATTCATAACTGTGATCTAAATTTTGGTATGTTTTGTTTACTGTTAAAAAGACATCCATTTTAGCATCCAGAAACAGGGAAATAAGTAGGGTAACAGAATGTAAAGTGAACACTCCAGAGAAAAGCACACTCCAAATATTACCACATTCACTGACAACTGAAATAAAACATCATAGCAGTGCCCTTCAGTATGCCCTGAAGCTGCAGGGTGTAGCACAATAAAATATTTAATAATTATCATAGTAAGTTTTTAAAAAGCTAGAATAGCATCAAAAGAAAGCCCAAAGTGAGAGCAACCCAAATAATAATGAAGAACTCTGAAATCACAGGATATGATCCAGAGAGTATTTATATTCCAAAGGCATTAGTATATTGCTCAAAGTGATTCAAGTATCATCTGTCTGGTTCTGACTTCAAGGAAATTCCTATGAATCTTGAATAACAGAAGTTCTCCCTGATGTGTTGGGTTACAGTACAATACAAACACAACTATAGAACCCTGAAATCAATACAGAGCTGTACAGAAATGTGCTGTCCAATAAGAATGGTATTTCCAAGTCCCATGAGCACTATCTCTTAATACAGCCATAGAGAGAGCAAAGTATAATAAATAACCTTGAGCTTGATTCCATTGTTAACTGACCTATTCTTGCAGAAGTGCAAATGAAAGTTTTCTCCCTTTCACAAGTTGCTTGTGTCAAAGCATACAGTCTTTTTCATGTCTTTTTCTTCTGACTTCTGCAAGTGTTACCTACAACTTACCTACACAGAATATAACCTAGACTTAAGCAGGATCAGTTCTTTACAACTAAGGTGCATGCTAGAGTTGATATGGCTTTGATACCTTAAAATTACTCCTATCCTGAAGACTGAATTGAACTGAATTAAAACTGAGGTCTTACATAAGAAAATATACTCTTCTTTTGGAGGACAGGGAAAAATGTCAAAAACTGTGTCAATCTGTTTTTCAGTGAAATTGATAGCAGGACTAGCAGTATTCTGTGTCTATAAGACTGTGTGTCAACCAGAATTTGTGACTGGAATACTCTCCTTATGTGGGGTGCAGATCATCAGAAGCATCTCAAAGGAGAAGGATTTACCTTTCACTAAGGTCAGTAGATGCTGAGGAGTTTTAGCCCCCTCATAGATTAGGTCTAGATTAGACTGTACTCCTGCTGACTACAATCAGGGAGCTTGAACTAATCTCATAAACAGACTTTGGGTCTTGGAATTGCGTGGGCTAGGATAATTATGACTTGACTAAGATTGTGTAAAACATTTGATCTGTGACACAGCTGTTGAAGCCATTATCAGAATCTTTGCAGGTTTTAGCAATTCTAGTATCATAAAACTGCTAGCCGTGCAGTGCTTACTGGTAGCATTCCAGATTCTGGAAGCCCATGCCAAATACTCATCTCCAGTGAATGGCTTGCTCACTTTGCCTCCACTACTGAAAGCACTTTACACTAAGAGACCATTTTCATGTCATAGAACAAGATTTCTTGTACTTTGTGCAGCTGCAGAGAGTGTCCTACAGAATGGGTTATGTGCTTTTGGTAGGACAGTTTCCCCACTGCTTGAACTGCAGCCCCTGAAGTCACTGACACAACTACAAATTTCTTTTCCATTCTAGGAGAGAGAAATCAGTGAAATAAGTGAAAGCTTGAGAGAAATCTGCAGGGATACAGAAATTATGTACTGTGACACAGAGAAAAGAGGGTTATGGTAGGAGTCAAACAAGGTTAAAGAGTTAGAAAAGGCTGTAGGAACTGTTCATAATACTGTCTTCATATGAATGAGAGCATCTGGATCAACTGCAGGAGTCATATTGAAAGTTTGCTAAATGATGCCAGAATAGCCTGCTCATTCATCTTTCATCCACCTGGCCCCTTCAAGGCACACATACGTCTTGGCAATTGAGCAGTAGTTCAACAATGAACTGTCAACCAAACAGACTTTTTGAAGAGACAGTGACATAGGGGATAGCAAGGATCAAAATGGATGAGCCAGGATTTTCATATCTGCTCCACCAGAATCTTTCCTTCAAGCTCTTTGTGGTTTTCTACACACTGACTATGGGAACTGGTGAGACGAATTCTTCACATCTCTCTTCTCTGTAGGAAAATGTTTTCAACTGTTTTTATTTTCCTCAGGCATTTTGACAAGAGGAAAAAAGTGTAGAAGAGAAACAGAGAGGTGAAGGAAGAATTAGCTGCTTAGTGAATTAATGGTGGCCCACAGGATATTTCGTCTTTCTACTTGGAATTCACTTAGCTTTAATGGTTGTTAACTGGGCTTTGTATAACAAGTTGTGTCTTTTAAAGCAATTAATTTACACAAGCTTAGACAATTCAGAAGGAATCATTGCAGGCCTAGCTGTCCCTTCTGTTTAGCTTCTTCAAGAGAAAACAAGCAGGAGATCAGCATTGATATTTGGGGGGGACCTACCACTTGAGGCATCCTGGACTGGGATAGATTTAGGTACAAAAATTTGAGGGTAGTTTGTATGCCTGCAGGTTCAAGGATAACTAAAGATTTTACTTTGCAGCGCTCTATGTCATCTTTTATAGGACTAATGGAGACAGAAAAGACAGTCTTACAGTTAAAATTGCACATAAAATCTCTCCAAGTTAATTTTAGAGTCAGTAAATTGAATATATGTTCCTGGTAGTTTCAGTAGATAATACAACTATTCCTATGAGACTAGGTCTAGGATTTGCTTCCTCCAATTTATTAAGAATGCTAAGAGAGCCAGGACCTTGACCATAAACCTATATGGTTTAATGGAACAGTTTTTATTGTTTTTAACGTATCTTACTTCGGTGCATTGCAGGCAGCATAGAAGTAATATCTAAAAGGAAAGTTGAAATGTAGTGCAGATAGAAAGAGTCAACTTATTTGATACAGAAAAAAGCATCTTTCTCTTTCCCAGGTGTTTGAGAGTCAGTTTAGAAATCAGCATTTTATTTATGCAAACACCTCAGAAATTAACAGAATATTTACGACTCTTTGGTTTTAAGATTCCACTTATGGAATCACAAAGAATATCTTGAGGCTGACGGAACCTCTGGAGACTGTCTAGGTTGACCTCTGCTCTTGAACCATAGTCAGCTAGAGCAGACTGCTTGGTGTGCAATCAGGTTTTGTACATCTCCAAAGGTATTCAATATCCAAAGATATTCAAGGATTACACAACATAGCTGGGCAACCTGTTCCTGTGTTTGACTTACAGTAAAAAAAGAGGGGGGTTGTATTTAAACAGGATTTTCTGGAATTGAATTTATGCCTCTTACACAACTGAGAAGAGACTGACTTTGTTTTCCTTATTAAGACATTCACAGCCATCAATTAGATTCTCCCTGAACCTTCTTTTTTAAGGCTAAACAAAGCCAGATCTCTCAGCCTCTTCTCATATGAAAGGTGCTTCAGTCCCTTCATGATCTTAGTGGTCCTTTACTGGACTTCCTCCAGCATGTCCATGTAATTCTTGTGCTGTGGAGTCCAGAACTGAACACGTACCCCAGATGTGATGTCACCTGTGCAGAGCAGAGGGTAATAACTTCCTTGACCTGAGAACACTTTTCTTACTGCATTTAGAGATGCTGTTGGTCTTATTTACTTCAAGGGCACATCGCTGACTCATCTTCAACTTTTCCTTGAGGACTCCTACGTTACTTTTTTTTTTATTGCAAAACTACTTTCCAGCTTTGGTACATGAGGTTATTCTTTCCAATGTACAGGATGCTGCATTTTTTCTCAACAGGTGTACCAGTCTTCCCAATTTCGTATTATCTGCAAAATTGTTAAGGGTGCACTCTGCCCCCCTGTCCAACATGTTATTGAAAATGTTGAATTGTATTGTACATGACATAGGTAGCATCATCCATCATTTTCATGCACTGCAGTGAAGAATGGTATTTAGCAAAAGCACAAGTTTTCCATAGCAAATAGTATTTCAACAGATCTTGTGTACATTTTACTGACAAACACATCTTTTGCAGTGACAGAATTCTCTTGGGATTTCATAAATAACAGTGTGTTCCTCTCAAAAAAAAACCAAAAACCCTGGTGGGTGCAAGACAAAGAAACTGTGATAAAGAAATGACTCTGCAGAAGACTAGAAGTCAGCAACAACTATTCCAGGCAACTGATGTCCTCTGCCAACTTATGTATCTACACCAAAAATGTATAAAAAATAACTAATTGCTTTTGTAAAATGAACCTCTCTGCAAGGGCATCACTTCAGGAAATCACCCAGACAAGTCCAAACCCTTGATGGAGAAGCCTGGCTGACTCCAGTCTCTGTGATATGGATAGTCTTTAAAGTGAGACTTCTTCTGTGTCGATCAACCTCACCGTGGGAGCATTTTCTTGAGTGTCATACTAGTAACACCTCACATAACATATAGTAACTAGAAAGCAATGGCCTGACTTTTATTTCATAGTCCTTATAAATTTATTAAAACAATTTTGGGGGAAATAGTAATAGTGAAAAGACCTCACAAATCAAAATACTTTTCTGGATTAATTAAAAGTTTAGGAAATTTTTCCTGCTGGAAATCTTCCTAGCATCTTTGTGGGTTTACACACTATAGTAAAATATCAGCTGCATCTGAAGAGTCCCTTCTATCTCTACAACCACATAATGACCTGTTATATCTTTGTAGGAACGCAGAAACTAATGTTGAGTGCAAGGTCCACAAAGCCCTTAAGGTTTCACCTTTAAATTGTATTGAAATCCAGAACATTTAAATGCCATATTCATTTGTTGCTCTAAAGTAGGACAACTGGCCACAGGCATAAGAAGATGCTGTGGGAGTAGCATGAGAAGTAAAGTGCCAAACTAATGACCCAGAGTTATGGCAGGGAGAGTTGGGACTAGATGGCCTTTAAGGTCCATTTGAATCCCTTAACATTCTATGATTCTATGTTGTGTTTCACTGGAATTGACCTGGCCTTTGATTTCAGTAAGGAACCATATTTTCAGGCCATCATTTTTTAAAATCTTTAGCTTTCATCTGTCCTGAGAGAGCTGGTAGATTACCTACATTATCCTTTATGGATACAGGTTCCCTTGAAGCACCCACAGGGAAAATGCACGTGTGCTTCTCCCATCCAGCCGGTGGTGCATCCAGTATGATATATTTTAAAATCAATACAATACATCTCAAGGAAAATCTCCTGGACACAGTTCTTGACATGCATTTCATGGAATGATTTCATTTTGTGTGCCAGCAACAGTCATCACAGTCCTAGGAAATTATTTGTCTCTTATCATATTGACTAATGAAAATGATTGCACAACTACCAAAGAATTCTGACTTGGACCCGCCCATCCTCTCATGCATTTCAAACACCAATGTTACTTGTCAACAAGTACACACTATAGAAAGAATCTAGTATGTTATGATGCCTGTAATTATTATTTATATATAAAAACCTCACTGTGTTCTAGGGCACTGGCACACTACAATGATTTAAGTGTCTGGACCAGGCTAAGAAAAATGGAAAATTATTCTTACCCTGCTTTCTAGGTTAGGAAAAATAGCTAAATTTCTTTGCACCGTGCAAAAATTGTAAAAAAAAAAAAAAATGTGTCCCTCCTCTAATTAAGGGCAGCATGGATCACAGACTCTTCCTCATTTCTAGGTCACCACTACGTGTACATACCTATTTCATTAGCAAAAGGCAATTTTATCCATTTTCTGCTTGACCTGTGTTACCGACTTTGATGACTAACCCCTTCTTGCTCCTTACAGAGAACTGACTATTAAGAAAGGACTGCATAAAGTCCAATTTTGTACACACCTTCCCCTCCATGTGCAAGTAGTATTAACATCCTGCAGAATTTCCAGCATATGGCCAACAAGTTGATTAGTGTCCAAGATGATTAGGTGGCACATGACAAGAGGAAACAAGAGAGTTGTTATTCTTTAGCTTGAAGAGAAGAAAGCTGAGGACAGGCGGAGCAGTGGAAGGTGTAATTCCAATCTTTTACCACCAGAAAAGGCAGAGGCAGGGACATAGATACAGTACATGCCATAATGACAAGAGGGAATCGTTACAAGTTGGACGAGTAAAAGGGAAAAAAACTGGCCTTGAGGGTCCAACAAGTGCTAGAACAGACAGTGTCAGAAAGACTGTAGAATCTCCCTCTTTGGAGGTTTCCAACTCTCAGCTGGGTAAGTGCCTAATCAACCTCTTCTAGGTTAAAAACTGGTATTGCTTTGAGTTGGAGGTTGGACCACAGACCCCAACCCTGCTTGTTCCTTCAGGCAAAAAATATTCTGTTATGCTATGAAATAGTGTCTTTATTGTCAAAGAGCACAAAGCATAGTCTGGATATGATACTTCAGTGCTGTTTTTTGCTATAAAGATCCCATTGTATTTCTTTTATGTTGGACAAAGTGAAAATAACTAATGTAAAGTGTTCTTATCTTAAAATCTCCAGTATGTATAGCTAAGACACACAAAAAGGCAGGAAGGTAGACACATAGAAGGGTGCTGTCATTTACTCAAAGGTCAGTGCAATAGTACAAGATTAATGACAGAGGCAGAGTTAGGACTTGTGAGTTGTATGAGTGAGAAATATACTAGGGGGGAAAAAAAGCTGATTTTCTTCATTGCTTATGACTTGATACGGACATTTCTATACAGTCATTAACAAGAACAGTTGTAAGTATTGTGCTTGCCAATAAGTGTTACGTTAGGATGGCTTGGAGATGAGGAAGAGAAGAAGGAAATGATGGAAGAGGCAGCAGAAGCAAGGAGTGGCAGCAGGCAGCAACAAAAGGCCATGGAGGAGGATAAAGAGGAGGCAAAGCAGAAGGTGACAAAAGAAGTGGCAAAAGGCTGCAGTGGAAGCAGAGAAGGAGCAGATGACAGAGGAGATAATAGAAGAAAGAGGCAGAAGAAGGTGGTGAAGTGAAGAAGATGATAGATGAGGTGACACAGTAGGTGACAGGAGAAAATGACGGAAGAAGTTGGAAGAAGAAGGTGGTGAATAAGAGAAGGGGGAAGGGATGGAAGGTGGCAGAGGCAACAGGTGGAGGAATACAGTGGCTAAAGGTGGAAGTTGTAGAAGGGTGTGGTGGTGCAATGCAGTGGTAAAGGCAGGGAAGAGAGAAGGCAGTTTCAGCATATGGAGGCAGTGGCTGATTAATTCAGCAGTGGAAAGCGGCAGCAGTGGGAGGTGGAGGAAGCAGAAGGCAGGAACAGGAGGCAGTGATGGAATCTGACAGCAGACTGCGTTGGCAGGAGACGGTGGCAGCAGAAAGCAGTGGAGGAAGGCAGTAGAGAAAGATGGTGAATAAAGGCAGCAGCAGTAGAAGGAGGCACAAACAGAAGGTAGCGGAAGAAGACAGAAGAAGGTGGAGGTGGCAGAAGGAAGGCATTCATATTGGAAGCTGGTGGTGGCAGATGAAGGCAACAGAAACAGGCAGAAGAATAGACGGAGGAGGCAATGGAGGAGGCAACAAAAAAAGGCAGAGAAAAAAAGCCACAGAAGATGAAAAGCAGAAGAAAATGAAGGAGGCAAAGGAAGTAGGTCCCAGAAGAAGAGAAGGAGGAGGCTACAAAGAAGGCAATGGAGGAAGGCAGCAGCAGAAGATATTGGAAGAAAATGAGGAGGCAATGGAAAAAAGGCAGTGAAGGAGAGGATGGAAGGCGCTATGGAAGTAAAGAAGGAAGAATCAACTGAGAAGGAATGGAAGAAGATGGTGAATAAAGGCAGTGGAAGAAGAACGAAGAGACAACAGAGGAGATGAGGGAAAAAGATGTCAGAAGAAGTGAAGGAGAAAGTAGTGGTGCTGGAAAAAAGCAGTGGAAGAAGAGAGGGCAGAAGAGAAAGAGGCTGAGAAGGAAGAAGGCAGCAGAAGTGTGTGACAAGAAGAACAGGAGGGGATGACTGAGGAGGCAAAAGAAGAAGGCAACTGAAGAAGGTGCTGGCCTTAGAGAAGGAGGAGGTGATGGAGAATGTGATGGAATAAGTGACAGAAGAAGACACTGGAAGAAGGTGGTGGAAGAAAAGGAAAAGGCATTGAAGGAGACGACAGAAGAAAGTGTCAGAAGACAGAGTGGTAGAAGAAGGGAAAGAGGAAGGTGAAGAAAAAAATGGTAGAAGAAGGGAAAGAGAAAGGTGAAAAAAAGGGGCAGAAGAAGGTGGTGGAAGAAGGTGGTGAAAGAAGAAAATCAGGGGATGAATAAAGTGACAGAAGAAGGTGACAGAAGAAGGAAGAGGCAATGGGAGAAGGTGCCAGAAGAAGTGGTGGAAGAAGGTGGTGGAAGAAAATAGTGAGCAAGTGACATAGAGTACAGAAGAAGGTGGTGGAGGAAGGCAGGAGAAGAGAAAGAGGAGGCAATGGAGGAGGTGGTGGAGTAGGTGGTGGTGGAAAAAGAGAAAGGGGAGGTTATGAAATAAGACAGTAGAAGAATGAATAGGAAGAAGAGAAAGGGAAGGGATGGAAAAGACAATGACAGAAGTGATAGAAGAAATGTGGCAGGAAATGGTGTAAGAAGAGAAGGAGGAGGAGATGGAAGAAAGTGGTGAACGAAGAAAGGGTGGAGTTGACAGAGGTGGTGAAAGAAGGTGGTAGGAGAATGTGGCAGCAGAAATGAAGGAGGTGATGGAGGAGGTGGTGAAAGAAGGCATTGGAAGCGGAAAAGGAGGACAATACATAGAAGGCAACAGAAGAACGTGGCAGATGAAGGTGGCGGAAGAAGAGGGGAAGGAGGGGACAAGGAATGTCATGGAACAAGGCAGCAGAAGGAATTGTCAGAAGGAGCTGATGGAAGAACAGAAGGAGGAAGAGGAGGAATAAGGTTGCAGAAGAAGTGAAGATGACAGAGGAGGGGACAGAAGAGGGTGGCAAAAGTGGCAGAGAAGAAAAGAGAAAGATTAGGTAACAAGGCTGTGGAAGAAGACAGCAGAAGTAGAGAAAGAGGAAGCGATGGAGGAGGTGATAGAGGAGGCCGTGGGAAACAATGATCTGAGGAGTCTTCATGTTGCCTAGGATAGACTGGTATTTTACTCTCCAACCAAACCCCTTCCAGAACTCAGAACCACTAGGGCAAGTATTCCATCATTAAGTGCTATTCCCATTTCCATCTCTATCTGAACAAGAACAATCCAGAAGCACTGTCATATAAACTCACCTTCTAACACACATCTTTGTCAGATCAGACCACCCCATACTGCTCAAAAGGGGCTGAGATGCTCCTGAGAGACCTTGTCTGCTCCAGAAAATGAAGGGATGAGTTTGGACAACTCTCCAGACTTATGCAGGACTTGAGGAACACTGACTATCCTTCTCTGGGTCATGGGTGACACACTGGCAGATGGGTGACAGTCCAGAGAGATGCATCATAATATGTGGTCTCTTACCAGGCTATAGTAGCAAGAAACTAAAACACGAGGCCATTCCTGGGGATGAGGGAGGACAGATCAGGTGTCCTTCAAACTCATAGCCCTCCAAGAATTTTTCTTCGATAAAGGTGTCCCTGCTCTTTTTGAGGCCACGTAAATACTTTGAAACTTTTCCAACAAAAACCTGTAGGAAGGACTTCACAGCTTTCCTAAAAGAGAAGGAAGTCTTTTGAACCAGCCACCCTCCCCAGGCTTTGCATGTTTCTCCCTGATTTTTTGAGAGAAAGAGACAAGAAACAAATCATCTTTCCCTTGGCTCTTCAGGCACTTATTTTATTCACCCCTGTCATGTCCTATGTCTTCTTTCTCTCTAGAACACTGAGAATCCATGTCTTTGGCATGAGTAGAAATGGAAGAAAAGCATTGGTGGCCATTGGTGAAAGAGGAACACATGCAAAAAGAACAAGGCTAGAGGCTGTGACAGCAGGCTTGCTTAGGTGTAGAGAGCTTTGGAGGATGTAGCAGCTGCTCCCAGACAAGAGAGAATTGGAAAGAGAGAATCAATGAACGCTCCACCACCAAGCTCTGTGAGAGGAAAAAGGACTAACCTCAGAAACTCCTCCAATTTATATTCAAGGGAAGCTTTATCTCTCTCAGCCCATGGTCTCACCAGCTTTCTCTTTCCCAGGATCTTGCATCAGCCTGGACAAATGTATTTCTTAATCCGAGTCCAGTGTTGATACAGCTGACTGAAATACATGAAGTAGGAACATGGAGTTCTAGAAATGCCAGCTGCCATTGCTTGTCCATTGATAATACCTAACACAGCTGCCCTCCATCCACCAGGCCTCCTCCTTCCTGTGTCCCTGGAGCCACCAGCTTTCTGCTGCAGCATCACTGCATGAAATAAGATTCATTTGCAGCAGCAGATGTTCAATCTTGAATGATTTCTTTGGAAGAAAAAACCTTACAAAAGGTCTATGGAATGATCAGCAGCATATCTGATGAGAGCCTGTCTCTATGCCAATGGCATATTTTGAACAAAGAAATTATAAACCCCCTGCTGTAAACTAGAAAATCTTCCTGTTCTGCTTAGTTATTATAGGATTGGACATCTTTGGTCATTTTTGCCATGCCTAGACCTATTATCAACCTTTTCCTTTCCCACAGGAAACTTCTAATCCTTACTCATTTCACAGGATAAAACATGCTTCTAAGAAAGCTGGGCACTGATACCAGTTTAAGGGCCAACAAAATTCATGCAGCCCTTGGAGGAGTCACGGGCCTATGACTTGTTCTTTAACGTGAAGGAAAGTTTACATCTGGACAGTGCCACTGTGGGTATCAGTCCTCCAGGATTCTCAAGGAAATGGATCATGGAATGGACTCAAACCAGTATTCCTATTTATTCTCTCATGCTATTTAAGCATCTCAAAGAATATGGCTTCTGTTCAATGTCTCTTGAGAGTATCCCATGTCTCTTCGGAGATAATATGATGAAGTTGACAACTCATGGAAAATGAAAATGATTATTCATCAAATGCATTAAGCTTTAGCAAACTTTGCATCATGGTAGAACACCTCATCC
>JAWWEW010000001.1:28110469-28246091 GCA_035583185.1 Anabacerthia variegaticeps | reverse complement strand
GGATGAGGTGTTCTACCATGATGCAAAGTTTGCTAAAGCTTAATGCATTTGATGAATAATCATTTTCATTTTCCATGCAGTTGCCAACTTCATATTATCTCCCAAAAGACATGGGATACTCTCAAGACACATTAAACAGAAGACATATTTTTTGAGATGCTGGAATAGAATGAGAGAATAAACAGGAATACTCTTTCGACTCCATTCCTTTCGACTCATTTCTTTGAGAGCCCAAGAGCACTGATACCCACAGTGGCATTGTCCAGATGGAAATTTTCCTTCGCGTTAAAGAACAGGTCATAAGCCAGTGACTCCTCCAAGGGCCTGCAGTAATTTTATTGGCCCTTAAACTGGTATCAGTCCCCAGCTTTCTTACAATCATGCTTTATCCTATAGGAGAAATAAGGATTAGAAGTTTCCTGTGGAAAAGGAAAAGGTTGATAATAGATCTAAGCATGGTAAAAATGACAAAAGATGTCCAATCCAATCATAAATAAACAAAATGGGGAAGTTTTCTTGTCTACAAGGTGTATAATTTGATCTCCCTGTGGATTTATAATTTCGTTGTCCAAAACATACCATTGGAATAGAGACAGACTGACATTTTAAAAAGCAATACTTTTCCTGATCTATAGCTTTTATATCATATTAGGTAACATATTGGCTATGAGGGACAGCTTCTCTTTCCCTCTTTTTACAGAGCTTCGGATTTGGATTAGTATCCACCCAAATTTCAGGAAAATCTGGAAACAGAACATCTGAATTGGGAAGCTCGGCCATACCTGCCTTTTTCTTCGTACTTTTTCTAGGTTTCCATTCTTACTTATTTAACCAACTCTGATCTTTGATTTATCAGCTATTCTTAACTTCAGGAATTGTATCATGAAGGGCTGGCTGGTAATGCCCGAGAAGAACAAGATCTCTGAGAGTCTTTTATGCTACTTGCTTAAATGAGCAAGAGGAGACTCTTGGTCTCTCCCCATACTACTGCTAAAGCTCTTAGTCAGACACTTGAGTCTGTGTTCCTTTGCTTCTTGTGTTGCTAAGATTTTGAAGGCAGGCATCTAGTGAATATACCTCACCCAAGTCCCTCCCATTCTCCTTACAGCCTCTCTGACATCCCTTCTAGAGGCTCTGATGAAGCCCAGAACTTCAGGGTGCCTGTCTCGTTCATGGAGGAAACTGATCTCAAATGAAGGCAAGCAGGATGTTTCTGTTGCACGACTGAGAGCTCATGCAGCAAACAGACTGTCTCAGAGCAGGCCTTCAGGCCTTTCCATGAGAACTCTGAAGGATGAACAGGGTCCTTTGAATTACATCTGAAACTGGAACATCTTCTCCTTCCTTTCTTAGAGAGGACAAATCCCCATCTGAAATGTAGATACCCCCTTCTGCTCAATGCTGCTAAAGCTTTCACATATTCATTGTAAGGTTTTCTTCAGGGTCTTCCAAAGAATACACCCAAGGGTGTAGACCTGTTGCTGCAAATGAGTCTCACATTTCATGCAGTGATGCTGCAGCAGAAAGCTGGTGGCTCCAGGGGCACAGGAAGGAGGAGGCCTGGTGGATGGAGGGCAGCTGTGTTAGGTATTATCAATGGACAAGCAATGGCAGCTGGCATTTCTAGAACTCCATGTTCCTACTTCATGTATTTCAGTCAGCTGTATCAACACTGGACTCGGATTAAGAAATACATTTGTCCAGGCTGATGCAAGATCCTGGGAAAGAGAAAGCTGGTGAGACCATGGGCTGAGAGAGATAAAGCTTCCCTTGAACATAAATTGGAGGAGTTTCTGAGGTTAGTCCTTTTACATCTCACAGAGCTTGGTGGTGGAGGCACCATTGCTTCTCTGTTCTCAAGTGTCCCCTGCCTGTGAGGTGTTTCTGGAAAGGCACTCTTAAGACCTAGGAACACCAGCTCTTCAGTTGGTGGGGGACAGGAGAATGTCTGGTGAAGGGCTCTGCATCTTCTACTTTTTACATAAGTAATTGATGGCTTACAATATTCCTGTGCAGAAGTCTTCAAAGTGGGGTGTACGTACCTCTGGGAGTGTGCAAGATGTTGCATTGAGGCATGGAAAGAAGCACTAGAACTTTAGTATTATAAGTATGTAATGATAAACTACTCAATATACAAATATTGGAGATGTGTATTTAAAAATATTTAACCGACAGAGGTGCAGAAAGAAAAATGTTTGGAGACCACTGTTCCAGTACTTTCAACAAATGCAAATACCTTAAATGTGGTTTCTTACATTCTGCTATAACATCAGGTGTCCAACAGTGCCTAACTCTGCATTGCCTTCATGTCATCTCTGGTTTCTTCACTACCCTACAGCAGTTCTGGCTTTTGTTAATTTTTTGAGCAGAGAAGAAGGAAAGTTATTACTTCTTTCAGAGTGGCTGAGCTCACAACTAGGAAGGGGTCCTGGATGACTGTGGCCAGAGGCACTGAGGGAATAACAAAGTAAGAAGAGAGCATGGTAGAAGGGAGATGGTAGGAAAATCATAAGAACAGGAGTCTCACATGGAGCCAGACATGAATATAAAGCATTAGCCTTTGAGGTGAGAAACAGACTGTGTCCCAGGAATCTTCAGCAAATGGCTGGACTAGAAGGAAGGGCCTTGAAAGAACATAACAGATGGGGCAGTTTAGATTTTAAAGTATTTCTTTAATCCATCTCATCCAGCATATGATCTGTAAGAGAGCAGCCTGAAAAGCCTTCCCTGAAGGGTCCGTATACCCAGAGCCTGTGTAAACTGGGCCACTACTGAGCAGTTTTAACATCTCTAAACATAGAAACCAACTCTTTGCTGTAAAAATACAGGATGGAAAATTTGTGAAACAACAAGGAAGCCAAAGAAGGACTGGGAAAAGCATAAAGATGGCAAAGTGAAAAGTCAGAAAGTCTGAAAAACTTGGGAAGAAGTTTAGAAGTGGGGGCCAGCAAGGCTGACACAGTGAAATGGAATGGGTGAGGAAGAGGAACTTGCACAAAACAAACAGACATATCTGTTTCCATTAGAAATGGAATTAGAATGGACTGGTTGGGGCTGAGAGGTGTGAAGAGAGCAGTGTGGTTCTGCATGGGCAAGGGATCTGTGATGACAAGCCTAAAGAGGAGGGATTTCTCTCAGAATTGTCTGCAAAGAGTTGGCCCTAGAGAAATTTTCTGTACTGGTATAGGCTACTGAAAGAAACTGGTCTGGGGTGCCTTAAATCCACTAAGACTAAAGAGATATCTGATACAGTCACGATTAACCTGTCCTGGTCTTAAGCACTAAACCTACATGGACGTCTCAAAATGGGTTCCCAGTGCCTTCCTCATACTGCAACAGGCATTTTTCTCCATCATTTGGGATAGGAAAACCAACCTTTGTTTGATGCTCTGTTTCATGACATTAGTTTTCAAATCCAGCACAAACCCCTGTTAAGCCAGTACTTACTGTTCCCAGTTTATAGTATACACTCTTCAGTAGGAATCTTTTCCTTCTTCCTTTGGTTTTCTTCCACGTAGGCTGGGTACTTCTGCCCTTTCCTCATTCTTACATCTCTTCTATGGTCTCTTTTTCCATTAAGAAGGAGATGAGGCTCACTGGTGGGCTGGGCTGAATCTGGTGGCCTGACAGAACAGAGGCTGCCACAGCTCCATGTCCCCTGGTCCAGCCAAGGCTGAGAATGCATCCCCAGTAGACACACATATATACATGTATACAGATATGAACATATGGATCAACACAGACGCACCCACAAGGCCCACAAACACAAACAGCACTAATGGCTCATCTTTTGTCCCTCTCTGGCTGGGGTTCAATAGTGGGAAATAGATGTATACATAACTACAATGTGCAAACTTTCCACAGGTTTCTACACTTGTACTGAATTGGCACTGGATCCCAGTAAACACATGTGCCAGCACCCAGACTCATGAGCCCCCAAGTCCTTCAGCCCCACTCCAATTGCTGGTATACGCACACAACTCCCACACAGCACCCTCTCCAGTAGACACCTGGGATTCCCCTGCTCCCTCTGATTGCCACCTCCCACTATTCTTGCCATTAGAGACATACACCTGAAACCCAGATCACCTCACTTTCTTGATAGATTGTCTGGCTTCATGTTCACTAGTGATCACACACTCACACTCTCGCCCCTGTTGCCAGCATGACAAAAAATGGTACCTCTTACCTGTGGCCCTACTCCAGTTCCTGGTGCTTAAGTTCACTCACTCTGGTCTCTCCAGCTGGTGGTACCTGTAGTCTGACTCCAGTTCCTAGCACTAAGATGTCCATACACAAAACACAGACACACAGAATAGACAGTCCCTCCTTCAAATAAATACTTAGAAATGGGACATAATAAGACATGGATGCACTGAGCTAAGCAGGTACAAAGCATAGCCAGACAAGCATACTCACCAACATCCAGTTACATGTAAGTGATCCCTTTCACAACTCTATTTTCCTGTATTCCTCTATTTTCCTGCATTCCTCTATTTTCCTGCTTTTATTCTTCCTCAAATGTGGTAGTTCTGGGACTTTTTTGGGAAGCTTGAACATACCTGCCTTTATCTCGGTATTTTTTTTGTTTTCACTCATTTCCTCTTTGATCTTAAAAGAAAATAGACTGAAAGAATTAAAAGTTTTGAACTGAAAAAGAAACGGGCTGTCAATCTAGCTACTGTTCAGAAGGCAGCAACATCTTAGGCAATTCCAGAGAGACACACTAGAGGTCCTGAGTTGCATCTTCCAGATACTTCCTTCTCTTGGAGAGCCTGCAATAATCTCTTGTTTCCTGAGACAGAAAAGTTGCTTTGATTAAAAATCTTCATCCTGGAATGAGTAATATATTCTAACACATGTGATTAGAGAAGAATGTGTAGCCCAAGTACACTGAAATGATTTCGCTTTGTCTCAGAGTTCTTACACAGCATAGTCTTAGAATTAATTCCCATAGTCTCCATAACCTATTTCATTTCCCATTAGCCTCTGAAACAGTTTCTCCCTTCAGGACTTAAGGTCTGATTAATACCAGAAGAAAAGGTTTTTAACAGGTTTGGCTTGGCAGACAGTAATCAAACTAAAAACCCTGTACTGTCTCCATGCTCAAGGCATGTAGGGTCATTTTGAGACATTCATCAAAGTAGCAGTGTCCCATGGAACTGTTTCAGCAGGGACAATGGAAGCATCTAAAGGCATCCCATCCAAGCACTAAGGTGAAATAGCAAAATGCCAAAAAAAATCAAGTGGAGAATAAACAATGTCAAAACAAACCTTTCATGAGAAATAAAAAGAATAGGTTGTGAGGAGGAAATGCTATTTTAGCTATTTATGCACCAAAGGATAATCTGTGTCAAAGAAAAAAATATTGAAGCATATTAAATTTTTTTTCAAATTTCCTTGCTATTGATTATGTATTGATTCTTAAAATAGCACAAATATTCAAAGAAAAAGGTAAAATACATGGAAAGTAATTTTAAAAAAGTTCTATATTGTCTACAATTCCTTGAAAAGTCACTGAAAGTGTAATATCTCCAGCACAGGGCTTCATCTCACTGGGGAGGGAATCTCACAGGTAAGGAATAATTTATCCTGAGAAAACCCACAGAAGTGAGCACTGGCAGGGACTGAACAGGAGCAATGGTCAAACCCCTACTTCACAGATTCTAAGTGTCCATGATACTGAAGATCATACAAAACTTCTATACATGATATAAAATATATTTTCTTTCCTGTCTGGGAAGAAGCTATAGCTTCTCAGGTAATTTCTGTTAACACCTTAAAAAAGCAGGATTAAAAAAGTGAGACAGGAAACATTCATTACCAAATTTTTGAGATTCACACTGCTCTGAATCCTGGAATGATGCTAGCCTGGTATGATGACCTCAGCCTTAGGTACAGAGAAAGTGCAGTATTGCCAGTCTCATAGACAGAACATACCTATTCTACAAATATGTAGAGGTAAAAGGAAGATATGAATTTCTCTGGAGCTTTAGGCAAATATGAGAGAGAGGATATCAATAAAATGTGAAGAAAAAGAGAAAACCTCAGAAACATCCCTCATGGTTTGGAAGTTGCAATATCGGGATTACTGGCGTTCATTGGAAATAAATGTGTGTGTTAAACACTGCCTGTCTTGTGGAAAACTCAGAGCCACTGGAATACTTATCTTTGCCTTTAATGGCTCACCAAAGAAAGTATCAAAGGTGGACAGTCCCTTCTCTCTTCTCTGCCCAAGCTTGACAGAAAATCAGAGGAAAGGGAGGGGCATCAGTCTCTCTTAACTCTTAGCTCACAATGAGCAGGAACACACTGTCCTGGGACACCTGAAGGGCCATGCTGACTGTTTTGCTTCCTCTTTTACCTGGTAAGAGACAACAGATCCATGTGGAACACAACCCTCACCCAGGCCATGCAGGGCTGGTGTTAGGTAAAGGTCATAAAGTCATCACCTGTACTGCTATCCTCACTGTCTCTTTTTCTCTCTCACAAATTCAGGTGTTGGGATTGGATTAATCATCATTTCACAATGGCCAGAAGAAATCTTTCAGAGAGCTGGAGACACTGTGACCATCTCCTGCTACCAGAATTACAGTAGCTTTGCCTATATGTTCTGGTACTGGCAGCCTCCAAGAAATGGTCTGAAGTTAATGGTCAGTACTACCACACTGAGGGAGAAATTTTATGAGGATGGTTACAGTGAGGCCAAGTTTGAGATAAGCAGAGAGCATGCTGATTACACTGTGATGACAATCAAGAATGTGACATCCAAGGACGCAGCCTTGTATTTCTGTGCTGCGAGTGATCACACGGTACAGCAAGGGGGTTGAGCACTAAGATAAAATCCCCACCTTGCCTGAGTGAGAGATGGAGTCTGAAAAATAGGAGGCACTTAGAAGAGAGGCAGACAAAGAGCAGAAAAAAAGACAAGGAACATGTTGGAGGATTAGACACAGGATATTTTGAAGGTGGGAGAGACAAACCAGTACAGCAGTCTTTAACTTCAAGGACAGAAAGCCTTCAGAAACACAAACACTTAGATCAACATCAAGAATTGAGGCACTGCTGATGCAGTTATTGAAAGGCAGCATATATATCTTAAGATTAGTGCTGCAGAAGCACAGTCATGTTCTAGGCCCCACTAGTTCCCCACAGGTAACACCACAGCATCTGAAAAAGAGTACAGAGGAGATGGAGAATTTGAAGTTCTTTCACATACTGATGATGCACCCAAAACAGAGGTACCCATAGAGACTGACTGGTGGAGGGGGAAAGCCCAGCCCCTGATTATGGACACAGGAGGGTGGCACCAGTACCAGTGGGAGAAAACATACCCCGTGGACCAGGCATACCTCCCATTGTAGAAGGGACAGCACTTTGGCATCTTTAAAAGCAACAATGTGCACTGCAGCACTTTATTCAACTGCTTTGCACACTACTCAACTGCAGGATCCCTCCCTTCCTTGCCACAGAAATGCATACACTTCTGAGCCAGACCAAGGCATCCCTTCATGGCAAAACCTCATAGGTAGAAAAAAGAAACCACAAAAAGCTGTCATATCTTGGTGCTTCCCTTGTGAGGAAGAGCTGAAGGCAGAAATTACCTCCCATTGTGCCTCTGTCTCCATTGCTTGCAGAGACAAACTTTTGATGAACTCTTTGCTGTTATGTGATGGACCTGGGAAAACTGGCGGCAGGGTAATTTTAGGGTTCCCTCATCTGTCACTGCCTGTCCACACTCCTATTTTTATCACATAACCTGGTACTTACCTTTTCTTCAAAGGAAGGGAAATGGCATATGACAGAGCAAAAGGTATTTTTAAGGAAGTATGGCTATATGCTTGTGTATTTTGGGCTTCTGTTTTTAGGTTGTGGCTGCATACCATTGTACAAAACCCAGTTGTCTCCTATGCTCATATGGAAGGCTTAGTATATCAAGCTTTTAAAAAACATGGGTAGCAAATGTACTGTGCTGCTCAATGATGTGGCAAAGCTCTGTATACTGAAGTGAAGCACACTGTATGATTCTAGAGAGGAAAAAAAAAAAGTAGTGAGAGGTGATAAGAAGAGCTGGTGAGAGCAACGAGCTGGAATCAGCTGTGAGCATGTCCCATAAAAGATCCTCACACTCCATTTCACCAGCATTGCTAGGAGACTTGTACTGCCAGGATGGATCTCTCGGTTTCCTGCCAGGATCCTAGTCTCCTGATCATCCATGCTACATAAATGTTACTTTGCTTCCAGGCTCTGTCCTGAAAGAAAGTAAGCTATTCTTGGCTAGGGAAATCCATACCCAGGACAGAAACTCGTGCTTGTTGCAGTCTCACCCTGGACACAGAGGAGGCTCTGAAGAGGCTAAATCTAGTTGCATACCAGACTTACTCCAGTGCACCAAAGAAATTTCTGAAAGCCTCAGCTTTCTACACCACCCTTCGCACACCCTTGTAGCCAATATTCTGATGCCAGGAGCTGCTCAGCAGCAAGTGTAACACACAGCTCCTTGTTCCAAGGGAGCACTCATCTGGCCTGCAGAGCACCCTGAAGTCCATGATCTGCTCACTGTTCATATCAGACTCCAGACATACAGCAGGGAAGCACTGGGGATGCATTGTCTCTCACTCAGCAGAGACATCCTTATCTTCATAAGCCTCTGATCTTTTTGTTGAGATCGTCTTTACACAGGTACAAAATATTCACACTGTTGCTCTCTGGAATTATTACTGGTGATTCAAATGCCCTGTGAAAGTTTTAGGGAAAAAATTCATGCTGGAGTCATTGAGGAATACGAACACTATAGTGGTGACTTTGGGGTGATTTTTTTTTCAGATTTTTTTTTTAAATACTCTTCTAGTAAACTACCAGTTCCTGAAAGCCATGTTACAGTCTTAGCTTAGACCTTTTTCATAAGTGCTGCAAACCAACTTTTTCAGCACTGGTAACGTAACAGAGGAAGGATCCCTTTCTATTTCTCAACTCCTGACCACTTTTACTTCAGCATGGCAAATGCAGTTTTAAGACCTTGGAATACCAAACTTATCAGTGACCTTCAACATGCAGCAGTTTAATGAGCTGGATATTGATTGGTCACAGCTGTGCAATTTCCAGGTGGTTGTAGAAACCCACAGGGATCTCTATGTTCATCTTGAAGCTCTGCGGTCACAGTTCCTTCTTCCAGCTTTTAACTACAATTTGCTCCTATGCAGTACTATTTTTGCCACCTTGAAGTGGCTCTGCACAAAAAGCAGCTTTTTTAAGAAGCTTCTCATGAAACAGCTACTCTCTTCTTCATCCCACTCCCTGTAATTATATTTATTCAGATCATTAATCAGATCCCTCCTTCCACCATCGTATCTTTTCAGTGCGGAGACATGCTCTGAAAGAGGGCTGTTGTTTACTTAAAATCAAAGAAGAGTCTTTCCTCTCTTCTCTCAATTTCACTCATTTGAATTCATGGCCTGCAAGGCCTTTGCTTTTGTCAGGTTACAGAGGAACTTAAAGTGAGACAAGACTGGTCTCTGCTGGTTTGTCTTGGAAATTGCCTAGAGAACATGACCTGAGGAGCTGTTAGCACCACATACTCCTTCCAAACTAATAGAGAAGTGATTTCCTTCTTTCTGAATGAGGGATATATATGGGAGAGAGTCTGTTAGTGACAGTAAGGACACTAATGAAGCTGTAGACTGGAGATGAAGGCAGAATAATCTTAAATTAATTTTAGTACAATGGATTTAGACTCTGAATAAATAGTGTTGCATCAGAGGCAGACTAAGAGCAATGCAGGCAAATCATATCCCACTATTAGTATTATTATTTAGGAAGTGACAGACAAATACAATCCTAAATGCATTTTTAAAGGAATATAAACAGACAAATACCTTTATCATTTCCATAATTAATGACTTAAGCACCCAGTTTCCTGTTGTAGTAGAGAGGATAACCTAGGGGCATTCTGAAATGACCTGTCCAATACCTTGCCTTCTGTAGTCCTGTGTCTTGACCCTAAATGTTTCAGCTTAGTCTCTGTTTCTCATTTCTTTCCATGGGACACTAACAGCTGTTTCCAGCTGAGTAGGCTGTATTAGAAATTATGGGGTTTTCTGTGATATCTGAAAAGAACAGAAAATAACTTGTGGTTTTCCTAGTAGAATGACCTTGTTTCAATGGATTATGTCCTCTGTTTTACAGTCTATTTTTTATATCAAGACAGACTCAAGTGAAGTCATTAAAGAGCAATATGAAAGACGTGTATTGCAGGTACTTAGTTACATTGATGCCTAAGTGTTGACGTTTTATATGAGAAGATGAGGCCAGTTATGTGTAAGGAAGGGAGATAAAAGTAGCCTGTTAACTGTCACCATCAGTTCCCACACCCTTCAGACAGTGTGAAAAATGAAGGCTGGCTCTTACACCCAGAGGAAGCCTTTTCATAGGAAGAGTCATAGGCCCTGGGAGAAGCTTGTGCTTCTTCTTCCTGTAACAGGGCAATCAGTGGAATACAAGCTTACGAGCTCAGCATCCTAGTTCCCTAGCTTTCAGAGCAGCTGTGACAAGTGCAGAACAGACCAAAGAGGATGCTCTCCAACAGGACCAGGCTATAAACAAAAACACCAGCCCGCAGTAAGCCAATAACTCTCGTTGCAAACCAGCTATTGTGGGTGTGAAGTCTCTTTGTCACTTTGGGGCAGAAGAGAGCAGGAGTGGAAAGGAAAGCAGCATGAACATTGTTGCAATGTTACCAAGTGAAAAATAACTGCATTTAGAACAGGTCAATGAAAGAAAAGAAAGTATTACCTTTTTGACTATAAGAAAAAATGTTGGGATTATAAATGCAGAGATAATGGATACACTAAGAGGTAATGCAGGCAGGTAATATCACACAGAAACAGCAATGGAAAAGGAAGGAAGTGGCCTGTGGTTCTTTCATGGTTTAACCCCAGGCAGCAACTAAGCTGGAGCAGCTACTCCCTCAGTCCCCCACCGGCAGGACCAGGGAGAGAATCAGAAGAGTAGAAGTGAAAAAACTCATGGGTTGAAATAAAGACAGTTTAATAGGTAAAGCAAAAGCCATGCACACAAGGAAAAGAAAAGGAGGAATTCATTCCCCGCTTCCCACGAGCAAGGAGGTGTTCAGCCCTTCCCAGAACAGCCAGGCGCCATCACGCATAACTGACTTGGGAAGACAAGTGCCATCACTCCAAACATCCCCCTCTTCCATGTTCTTCTGCCCCTCTGCCTCGCTTTCCATACAGAGCATTGCCACCCTATGATATGGAATATCCCTTGGAACAGCTGGCATCAGCTGTCCCCACTGTCTCTCCTCCCAGCTTCCCACGCACACTCAGCCTCCTTGCCAGACTGGCAACATGAGAAGCAGAAAAGTCCTTGAATTCAAATGGAAAAGACAACCCTACACTAGCCACTATGAAAAAAAAATTAGCTCTACTTCAGTCAAAACCAGCACAAGTTCTCATTGCAATCTTTCATGGTTAACCAGTCAGGCTGACAAAAATGGGAGGGTGGAGTCACGGGTGGGATTGTTTTTGTACGACGTTGTATCGTTGTGGGGACAGGGGGTACACGATGATACATTCTCCAGGAGGCCTTTACAAAAACCCATTATGTGCATAAGCCTTGTGGCACAGCATATTAAGGCAGCTGAAGAGACTTCTGCTGCAGAGCGGGCAGGCTCTGCTTGTTTTTTCTTGACAGACCTAATATGCTAGGACTTTCATCATCTGAGAACTAAGCCTGCCCTCTCTGGGAAGCAAACTAAGAAATTTGGAGACACTGAAATAATTTTCATCAAACCAAATTGACTGCAGGTGCACCTAAAGCTTATGAGAGTATGCAAAGAAGAAATTAGTACCTTTTCTGATGCACCAATGTTTGCAATAGACCACAAAATGGTTCTTTATCAATGTGATGCAAATGCTAGTAGAAGAATTCTGACATGTCGCAGAGACACTACATAAAATGTGTTGGGGTTTTCTCTCTTAAAAAAAGCCTCCAGTCCACTGACTGACTCATGCCTGAGAGAACAAAGGTTGTGTCTAATCCTTCTCCACACTGCTTCACTGCAGTTCTTCCTAATGGGAAACAAAGGTTTCTCTGAGACAAATCAACAGATTATTCTGGGTCATCTTCTGTGGATTATTTTAACCTATGAGAAAATTGAATGGAATCCTGAAATCTTAGTCAAGGCAATTGGCCTGTCATGGGAAGGGGAAACAATTGTATTTGTTTTAGATCAGTGCTAAAGGCAAACCAATTACATTTGACTATGAAAACCACAATACAAGTATTATTTGATTATTAACTCCAGCCTTCACAATGCTAAGGGTAGAAGACTGACAGTAAGGAAGCTCTAGTTGTAAAGGAATTGTTTTGAGACAATGACAGCCTTTGAGTATGTCTGTATGTTTTTGAGATCTGCAAAATGATAATATTAGGTAATATCAATGAGGTAACACGGAGATTGGAGAAAGGTTGCAAAAACAATTTGAGATGAAATGTAGACAGTAAGTGTCAAAAAAACTCTGGTGAATGCTTTTATGAATGTTACAGATATACAATAGATTTCAAGCTGGTTTTCTGTCCAGCTCCTTCAGACAGAGATTGAGTGACCTTTGGGATTCCAAATACAGTAATGATTGTTTAAACTTCTGCTTATAGTAAGTCAGCTGCAGTGCATCCCTTTTCTTAGCTTATGGTACAACAGTTTGTCATTGTGAATGCTTATGATTTGGCTTTCGGCGATGGCACAAAAGTCACAGTAATGGGTAAGGAATATTTGTTTTCTCTTAATTTTTTAATTTTCTGTCAAACTCCTTCAGAGAGAGATTGAGTGACCTTTGGGATTCCAAATACAGTAATGATTGCTTAAGCTTCTGCTTATAGCAAGTCAGCTACAGTGCATCCCTTAGCTTGTGATACAACTTTTTGTCACTGTGAATTCCGGTGATTTGGTTTTTGGTGATGGCACAAAAGTCACAGTAATGGGTAAGGAATTTTTGTTTTCTCTTTCAAATGTTTAATTTTCTGTCAAACTCCTTCAGAGAAAGGTTGAGTGATCTTTGGGATTCCAAACACAGTAATGATTGCTTTAGGTTCTGCTTATAGTAAGTCAGCTGCAGTACATCCCTTTTCTCAGCTTATGATACAACACTTTGTCACTGTGAATTCCGGTAATTTGGTTTTCGGTGATGGCACAAAAGTCACAGTAATGGGTAAGGAATTTTTGTTTTCTCTTTCAAATGTTTAATTTTCTGTCAAACCCCTTCAGAGAGAGATTGAGTGATCTTTGGGATTCCAAATACAGTAAAGATTGCTTTAGGTTCTGCTTATAGTAAGTCAACTACAGTGCATCCCTTTTCTTAGCTTATGATGCAACACTTTGTCACTGTGAATTACGTTGGTATGGTTTTTGGTGATGGCACAAAAGTCACAGTAATGGGTAAGAAATATTTGTTTTCTTTTTTAATTCACTTCTCTTTAGAGAACTTCACTTCATCATTGTTCTCCCTTTCATTATTAAACTGGTGTTCTCCTGATGTTCTAGTAAACCAGTCTACTTCAGAGAATAGGCTAAGCGTAGTACTCTAGGTAAGCACACACCTTTCATTTTGGAGAACTAAATGAATGCATTTTAGTGAATAAAAAGTTGCTTATATAAAGAATTAGCATAAGGAATAGGTTAAAAAATGTTTGCATATCGTAAACAAAAATTGTCTTAATAAATCGACATGTGCAAAAATCCTTATTCCTCAGAAGTATAACTATTGTCTGTAATGTTAGTTCTCCCAGGGCTACAGACAATTAGGGACAAGTCAATGAAAAGCTATCTGTCTCTCTGGAAAAAACTGACTTACAGTTACACTTTGAAGAGGTCTAGAAAACAAAATCAAGACTATACAATCTTAAACTACTTTGGATCTTTTCAGGGTAAACTAAGCATGTGTTATCCCAGATAACTGGGGAAAGCAAATGTGCTAGCATTTTTGGTTGATAAAACAGAAGGCACAAATAAATACTCAAGTTTATAATAAGCAATACTAAGAGATCTCTGCAGCTGTTTAATTCCTTGTTGTCACAGAAAGTAACTCTCCACAGCACAGCAAATTTCTTTCCACTAAACCGGCTCATCAGGGAGGTGATTAAACATCATTAAGGGCAACAGTCTTTCTATGTCAGAATGGATGCTAGACAGCCACAGATGAAACCAAAGAAACAGCATATTGTCCCTTTCAAACAGAAGGAGCTCTCAGGGAATGTTTCTTTCTGGGCCCCATTTTTGGATTTGGATTCTCAAGATTGCTTCTAAGACTGATAAATGATGGTGATTTCTTCTTCTCACTGTACTGCTCCTGGAGTCAGAAAAATTGATACCTCGGACTTTTGTACTACCTTGTGCCACTACAGAATAAACTGGTTACAACTGGTAAAATTCAGTCTGCATGGGAAAGAATTCAGTGATCAGCTCATTTTTAGAAATCCAATGTGTATCTGAAGTGCCCCGACTGATGAGAATGAATACACTGATCCCTCATTGACCATAGTCAATTGTGCAGTTAATTTGAATAATCATCACTAAGAGAATAGAAAGAATAAAAGCAGAGACTTCTATCCAGGGAAGGAGAAAGGGAGGCATGTTTAGGAACTGCCACAATTGGGAGGGTGGACCAGGATCCTGTGCTATATATTAAAATTATTTTGCCAATGAAGAAAAAAAGGTATTTATTTCAAAATTTTTATTTATAAAAGAACATTCATAATATTGAAAAAAATGAGGAAATTAATGAAATGGGGCTGTTTAGTTGAGAATAAGCAAATTTTTCTGCCTGCATATGGGAAATATTTTCTAATATTACGCCTAGATAAGTAGATAAATATGGTCTAAAGAAATGGTGAAAGCTGCAACAACTGATTCATAGAAGCCTGGAGCAAAAGGGCTCTGGATGCAGTATTTCTGATATTGATCTCAGCTGGTTAGACCCCAGATGTGGTGGTGTTCCTGTACAGATCTTTGTTTTTAGGGAACCACATTACTGCACTATGTGTTTCTTTTGCTGCTACCACATGAGGGTAGGGCTAGTCCACAGGTTTGGCTCAGAGGACTGAGTGTAGAGGGGAGGTTTTTCAGCAGCTGCAAAACAGTGTGAATAATGACAGACTGTTCTTTGGCAGTGGGACAAAACTCACAGTCATAGGTAAGTCAGAAGTCAAATCTCTGTGATATATGTGATATGGTTTAGGGCACATGAGCACTCAATTAAAAGCAGAATAATTATCTGTAATCGTTTTTCATACAGCCATGAGAACAAGATTAATGCTTTATTAGTTGTTTATTAAAATGCGATACATCGGAAATAAAATGGAAATATAGGATTTGCAGACACAAAGTCTGAGATCCTTGTGTCTGTAGCCTTTGTCTTGCATTTCTGGGAACATCGTGAAGGGAGAAAGGAATAAATAATTCTGTTTCATTCCATTCCCCAAGAAAACAGTATAGAGGCTGAGAATGAAAAATGCTTCATTGGTCTGCAGGCTTTTGCAGTTCATCTATGAACAATCTAAAGCAATGTTTCAGGGTTAGAGTCAGGATTGTTCTGTGTGCTGAATCAGGCAGGGAAAGAGTAATATTGCTGGCACTTTGTTTGCCTCTCCATAGATGGCTGGCAGGCTGCCTAAAGTTGCTTTGGGACACTGCCGTCAGCTAACAGTCCTTTTCACAACTTCTAATTCTCTCAGGGCATTTTTCTCTTCTACTCTTCCTCCTTTTCTCGTTTTGCTTTCTCTGCCTTCTCCCCTCCCAGCAAAGAATTTTACATTGCCTTTATCAAGGCATTATGGAATCACAGGGCAAAGTAAACTTTTGCATCTGCTAGTGCCTTATGTGATAGCAAACTGTAGAAATACACCCTGGTGCCTGCTCCTTTAAACAGTACCATTTTAAGGAACTAAGTGTCTGGCAGGAGGACCATAATGGCACTGTAGGTTATAACCTGATTGTGTGCGGCTGTGTCACTGAGCAACTTGCCTTTGGAGCCGGCACTGTGGTCAGAGTTATAGGTAAGTAGCTGTGATTAACCCAAGTGCTCAGCGTGGAGGACCCTTGAAAATATCTCTTGTGTTAATGATATATGCAGCGTATACACAGACAATTTTAAAATGAGACTAGGAGTGAAAGATAACAAGAAATTATGAAACTGACCTTGCCATGATGGGAATGGAGGAACTGTGGTACTTTTTCTCTTAGGTGGGTGAAGACTGTGTGACTGGGAATGCATGGGTTTATGCACGGAAGTGATTAAGCTTTGAGTCAGTGTCTACCATGAACAGTGTGGAAGATCAGAACACAATGGGCTGTTGACAACACATTTTTCTTGTTGCATCTGCTCTTGCTTTTACCAGTCTTCTTATTGCATTTAACACATTCTCATCTTCTGGCTTTCTTTTTCTTTCCAGTATTTTTATCATTCTTTCTGTCTGTGGTTTTCACCTACTTTCTTCTTTGTCATTTTTTGACCTGTTTCATATCTCCTATTTTTCTATTGTGTCCTCCATTTGTTTCCATCTCTTCACTCCTTAGCCATTTAGGGTATGAGCAATGAACTTGTCAGAGATACTTTTAGGGTAGGAAAAAAAATCATAAAGCCAAATGCTAAATGGGAGCAGTAAAAGTGATCAACCCCTCCTCATATCCACTGAAGGGAAAGCAGAGTGGTGCCAAATCTTCCAGAGAGTTCTCTGCATTTATATCCAGGTACCACTTCTAAAGTCTGTACAAGCTCACAAGTGTTTCACAGAAGCCCCCCAGGGATCTTTGTAGAGTAAGCACTGGTGGTCACGATTAAGGCTAATGTTTGAATGTGAACACTAGGGCTTAGGAGGCAAGATCTGTGCAAGATAAAAATTTCTGCTAATTCTATTAACTCTCTTACGCTACAAAGGAGAGAGTGATGAGGAAGAACATGTACAATTTATGGTGTCTTCACACTGAAAGAACAGTAGTAGTTTTCTCTTTGGCTCTATAGCTCTCTGCATTTCTGTTTCCACAAGCATTCTGCAGACTTGTTGCATTTACCATGCTAGATGAGTAAAAAAGGCACTACTCAGTACATGGGGGAAAAAGATAGCTTTAGGGTCAGTGTCCAGCTTCTGAGTAACTTCTCATTGCTGCCTTGTACATCCTTTTAACTGAAATCTGTTCTCATTAGTCTTATGTGTAGATATCAAACACTTTAGGACAGGGGACAACTTTTGGTTTGTAGTGTATAAAATCTTGCATCATTTTGTGAAGAAGCATAGCCTAGGATGAGGGCTTCTCACATCTGGTATGACCTAAACAAAAAATTGTATAAAGAGATATTTAGTAGTCTTAAAAAAAGATGACAAGATGAGAGACAAAAGTTAAGACCCAAAGCAAAACTTGTCCCAGGCTGATTCGTATTACTTACCTCAAATATTCTTCACTTCAGACAATGAGAAAGATTGGCTCCTTCCTTTCAAGTCACCTCTTAGATAGGGGGTCCAAATAGGGTATCACATGACAGTGTAATTCTGAACCATCTATCTTGACTGCATCTTCAGGAAAGTAACTCAATCCCTTGAAGATGCTTGTGCATTAGAACAGACTTCTTTATCTATTAATGCAATATTACGAATGCAGGCCTTACAGCATAACTGGGTGCTTTTCTGCTGCTTGCTCAGCTTCTTTCCAACTTTTCCAATTTTTCTGAGAGAGGCAATACTAGAAATTCAAATACTCATGCATTTCTGTAGCCAGACTTTTTGTGTTTCTGTGTAATGGGGGAAAACAGATGCTTTCAGTTTCCTGGTGTCCAATGTCTAATAAATATTGTCTAATAGACAGTTATTATAAGGCCAGGAATATCAGGAGTAACACAACACAAATGCAGTTCAATCTTAAGAAGTTTCTAACTGAATAGAGTAATGAAGGCCCTGGGCCATATTGCTTTCCATTTCAGAGAAGGACAAGGAAGTCATACCTCCAGCTGTGGCCGTCTTTTCCCCATCAAAGCAGGAGATCCAAGAAAAGAACAAGGCCACACTGGTATGCCTGGCCTCTGGTTTCTACCCTGACCACCTGACTCTGGTCTGGATGATAAATGGTGCTAAAACAACAAAAGGGGTGGGGACAGATGAATTCTCTACACCGAATGGGAGTACCTACTCGTTGACCAGCCGACTGAGGATCCCAGCCTGGGAATGGTTCAACCCTTTGAATCGTTTTGAGTGTGTTGCCAATTTTTTTCAGAATGGAAAAGAGGAATCCATACACAAATTTATCTATGGTGATGCTGGTGAGTAAAAAACAAGTGTATTGCGCTGCTGTACAAACTGGAAGTCACAAATCAAAAGAGTGTGTGTTATGATATGAAACACATCTATATAAGATTTCTATCCAGGGTGTTGTTATGGCACAAATATGTATCTAAATATGCAGGTATTAGCATATGTCTCTTCATATTCCTGGGCCTCTCAATCTACATTAGCATTATACATCTATAGTTTCTTCATCTTTTCACTGAGAAAGCTCTGTAGTATAGTATAATAAAATCCATAGTATAGCAAAATGAATTAGGCAGTATTTTGTAAAGCAAAACTTCTAAAATTTGTGTTCTGTTTGATTTGAAGAGAAACATGACTTTCAGTTTATTTTTGTCTTTCAGGTTGTGCACTCACAGAAGGTATGTGTGTCTTCTCACAGGCAAATATCTGTATGTATTTTAATTCCAGTTTCACTGACACTAAGTAAAAGTTGTGTAAGATTTCTACTACATGAATAACTTCTACTTTCTCATCTAAGTGATTTGTATGTTAGATTTAAAAAAAAAAAAAAGAAAACAAATACTTTGAGAGGGTTTTTTGTACATACTGTATTTAGTAGTGATGTCGGGTTTTAGCTCTTCCTTATGATTCCCTTTTGAACACATGGGAGAAATTGTGAAACCTTCCTGTCGTGTAATTTGCTCTTTATCATCTCCTCCTGTCCTTAACACTGGCTTCTGTTGGGAAGATTCTTGTTCAGCCATGAAATAAATGATTCATACTTATCCAAGTGATTATGACATCAAGATTCATAATCCCAAATTCTGAATATTTCTTAATATAAAATTGAGAATACTTCTCATGACGGGGCACATCCACCCCAAGACTGGAATTATGCATGGAGGATATCCAGATTGCAAATTATGTTTTTTTCCTCTCTATATAGTATACATTTACTAACTCTTGTTTTTCACCAACTTCCTTAATGCTTCAGGAATCTTAAGGCTGAACCAACATCAAGCTGGTATCTCAATACTACTGCAACTCCTTAAGAGTGAAAAATCTACAGGCATAAAAGTTCTAGATAGCATGTTATTCTGATACATCAGCAGCATTCATAAGGACACTGACAGTAATGAGAGAAAAAAAAATTCATATCTTGTTATTCAGCTTATTCTGTGTTCCTAAGAGGGCGTTCAGATGAACAGCCTAGTTTTTCAGTAGGTGTGGCAACACAATACTTTCTTAGCATAGAGCCAATCTCTGTCTTTCCTAAGCTTGCTTTCTTTTTTGGTTCTTTGGATCAGGATGTTCTTTCCCATCTCCTGTGTGTCGACAGAGACATTCATTTGGGTCTAGCTCCTTTATGTCACTTAGCTAAAGATTTCAAGGGTTCATATTTGATTAAAGCTACATTAGATCTAGTACCTTGTGGTGATGATAATCCAACACACAAATGATGTTTTCTTTGCAGAGTCGTACTTGCAGTATGGAAACTCTGCAAAGCTCACTTACCTGATTCTCTGTAGCAAAGCCTTGATCTATGCAGTTGTGGTGAGCTGTCTGCTGTGGACGGCCAAGGTAAGCCAGTGTGCCACCTGAAGGCTGAGTTTACTTGCTAGCCAAGGATCAGTGGATGCAGGCTAGATCTATTCCCAGACCTGTGGTTGATCTCCATGTAATCTGCCAGGCTTTGTGCAGTCTAGTTTGAAAAATCACGACATGAGTTTTCAATTACTGCTTTTCCAGAACTCAAATAAAATCAACCCTATCTAGCAGAGAAATTCCTTCTCAAAATACTATTTAAACACATAAAAAAAGATGAGAAATAAGTACAAAGTCTCCAGAAAGCAAAGAAGGGAAATAGCAGATATATCATACTTTTTTGTAAACATTGAAAAGGAACTTACACCTGCAGTAAAATAACATGCAGGTTTTTTGAAGCAATATGAGGGATAAATCTGAACAAACATTTACAAATATTTACAAAGAACAGTGGGATAAATCTGAACAAATGGGAAAGTTGAACTAACTGCCAGGAAATACTTTTTATTAATAAGTTTCTCATATGGCTGAAAGATACACCCAGTAGAGCAGTGAAAGTCTGAACACTTGTCCCTTTAAAAGCAGGACAGGGAGATGTATTTGAAAAGTGACCTGGTAGAGTTGAAGGCAAGTGTGAACACAATCTCAATTGTATTTTTGGACCTTTTCCAAGGAGACTAGAGGGACGAGGTTTGTACTTTACTGGATCACAATCATAGAATCACAGGATGGCTTAGTTTGGAAATAACCTTTAAAGGTCACCTAGTTCCAATCCCTCTGGCATGGGCAGGAACATCTTTCACTAGACCAGGTTGCTCAAAGCCCTGTCCAGCCTGGCCTTGAACACTTCCAAGGCTGGGGCATCCACATCTTTGGGCAACCTGTTTCACTGTCTCACCACCCTTGCCATAACATTTCTTCCTTTAATCAGAAGTTATCCCATATCAGTTTAAAACCAGTGCCCCTTGTCCTGTCACTGCAGGCCTTCATAAAATTACTCTTATTTTTCTTAAAAGCCCCCTTGTATATTGAAGGTCCCCCCAAAGCCTTCTCTTCTGCCTTCTGATGAGAGGCTGTTCTCTCAGTCTGTCTTCGTATCAGCCCCCTGACAATTTTCTGTGGCCCTCCTCTGGATCTGCTTTAACAAGTCCCTGTGTTTCCTGTGCTGAGGCCTCCAGAGCTGGACACAGCACTCCAGGTGGGGACAGTGGGGTCATGTGAGAGCAGAGCAAAGGGGTAGAATCAGTTCCCTTGACTTGCTGACCACACTGTTTTTGATGCAGCCTGGGATATGGTTGGCTGTTTGGGTTGCAAGTACACACAGCTGGCTGACATACAATTTTTCATCGATCGGTATCCCAAAATCCTTCTCCACAGTGCTGCTCTGAAACCATTAATCTGCCAGTCTGTACTGATCCTGGTGGTTGCAGGGTTCACATGGGTCCAGTTTTTAAGTCTGTCCAGATCCCTCTGGATGACAACCCTTCCCTCAAGCACATCAACTTCCATTCAGCTTGGTGTCACCTGTGAACTTGCTGAGGGTGCACTCAATCCCAGTATCAATGATGAAGGTATTAAATGGTACTGGTCCCGGTATGGACCCTTGAGGGAAACAATTCATTCTGGGTTACCACTTGGACGTTGAACCATTGATGGTAACTCTTTCAGCCAACTCCTGTATTTGTTTCTTTTATTTGGTGGTTGTTGTTGCTGTTATTATTATCATTATTATTTTTTTATTATTTTTATTCTCTTTTGTTTTCAATTAGGCTGGTGGCAAGTTGTATAAAGACTAAATGAAGAGCCCTCTTCATCACATCAGGAAGAACACAGAAAGTTATACCCTATGCCTTTCCATAGCAAAGGATCTATGCTTCTAAGAATGTCTAAATACTATCTTTAGATGATTCTTTGTCCCCTTCCTGTTCTCCTGTTCTCCTCTTCACTGTAATCACTGATGGGTTTTTCCTGTGTCTCCATGTCATACTGAACTATATTGTATGGTATCATATCTTTAAAACAAGCACCTTCTTAAGACTCAGAGGGTTGAGAACTCAGCTCCTTCATTTAGGAATAAAGTTTTAGCTTCTTTTCCATTGAAAAAGCTTGACTTGTTTTTCAATTTGGTCTTTTATAGTAATAATGTCCTACCACACAACTTTCAGTGATGAGTAGTGTCATAAGGAACTCGCATTAAAGATCATTCACTGACAATCCTTACAGGAATAACTTGTCTATTACGGGAACAGTAGAAGACTCATCCAGCACTTAGACTGTATACCAACAACTGGAGCAGGGCTGCAGGCTTTAGAGGCTTGCACACTCCAGTGGCACATTTCTAGCCAAAGTAGATGCATAATTCAAAGGAAACAGAATTCCAGCCAGATGAGAAATCCCACCCACTCAGCATGGTAGCTGCTTTTTCTCTCACTGTGTTCTTACTTGAAATTAGCTTGGTGATGGAACCAGACTCATTGTGTTAGTGAAGAAAAATTTTGTGAATAGATTAAAGGTCTCCCAAGAGTGAATGTGTTTGTTTCGAAAGGATCTGACAACAGATTTGAGAAGAAGCTGGCATATCTTTTTTAATGTCATTAAAGGGAAAAAAGGTATGTCTTAGTGCTAGAGGATAGATCGATATAGTTCTATAAAATGGAGTTATTTTTCCTGCTCTGTTCTTGTCACTCCTTTAATCTCCTCAAAACACTTCAAAACAAGAGAAAATACCATATTAAACGAAGAGATTTTTCGTGTATTCTGACTACAGAAATTACTTACGTAATCTCATGGCTGTTTCAAACAAAACTGTTTCCTGAAACTGCTTTTTACAAAAATGCCTTTATGAGTCTCACATTCACAATATATGAACAATCTGGCCTAATGGAAGCTTTCCTGCCCATGGCAGGGCATTTGAAACTTGATCTTTAAGGTTCCTCCCAACCCAAACAACTCTGTGAGTCTGTAATTCTATGAAATGGAACACTTTTATATCCTCAACCAAACAATTTAATTGTCCCTCAATAATTCCCATAAAGTCTTAGCATTTGTTTCACTATTAAAAAGGAAATTTGAATTGATTGCTGCATTCCACAAACTAAGCACAGAGAAACAGTCTTGCCATTTGGACACCTATCTGTGAGATTTCACAAATTTTATCATTAACTTTTAGTTGTGCTTACACAGAGCCACTGCAATTTGGAGGAGAAACCAAACTGACTGCTACAATTAATGAAATGTTATTTGCAAAGTGTGTTCAAAATAAAACAAAGGAAGTCCAGAAAGAATTTTTTCTTTCAATTATTTGTTTCTATACCTAATTTTTTTCTATTTTAGTCAAGTCATGTTTAAGTTTCTCTATGTATCGGTGAGAGAGACGATCAGTCCTACAGTTGCAACTGTTACTTTCATAAATACTTTTTGTCATGTTTGCCCTAGCCATTGTGAAAGACTGTCTGGGTCATTTTTACTTTTGAAAGATTCAAGAAAATAGACAATGATACAGATAATGGGAAAATTCCCAAAGAGAAACATAGACATCTTCTAGGGGACCTCCTAGAAGAACAAAGATGATGTTTGGATTCTCGAAGCAAAAGTTGTAAGCTCACTTGCAGATCAAGGCACTAACACTATGCAGTAATAGAAAGATAGACTAAGGGACAAATCAGAGCTCTAATTATGTGTTTTAGGAGAAGAAAGGCTGATGGCAAGGAAGTGCTGTCTGAAAAACAAAACAAAGGACTAATATACTTCAGAAACAGCATTTGAAACAAAAGGATGAAGTACATAACCCAAGGTGAAGGAGGAAAAAAAGGTTGGTGAGCAGCTTCCGTGCCAAACGTGACATGAAATAGAGGAAAAATATCTGTTGCCATAAAACAATGTTCCAGAGTCCTGAGAACAGAAAACAAACAATCTCACACTCCTCACAGTTGGTGAATACCCCAAAATTTCCTAGATCAGAGAAGATGGGAGAGTGACGAGAGAGGGAACAAAGGAGTTAACGAAGGCTTCTTTGTCCTCAGCCCTTCAAAACCATAACTCTGTTTCAACAGATATGTACTATTATTTTGTTTCCCTCTCAAATTCAAACAACTCAGTGACTACTCTGAGTGATAAGTAGAGGCTGACAAAAAAGCTGAGTGCATCTGTCACTTTTCTTGTACCTTCCTTGACAAATGTTTTTGTTAGCACAGCCAGAGGTACTGAGCTTCCTGTGGGAGCCAGCCTTTGCATATCTGAAGCAACATCTAACACAAAATGTGTACAGTAGAAATTCTTCCTGGTGCCTATATTAAAACACTAAAAGTGGTTGAAAAGTATGCCTAGTTTTGAGTCCCTCCTCATTTGAGGCAGCCAGGACATTAATTATGGGGGAGGAGAAAACAGATTTTGTGAGCTAAACACCTGATTGTTGCATTACAGCTATTGAATTGCAGAAAGGAGAGTCGATGGGTGAGGGATTTACAATTAGGTGATTCAAAATTCTGCAGAATTAAGTAAAGAATGAGGGTAAATGTCAGGCTGTGTGCTTACACTTCTGCCTGCAGGACTGCAAAAAGCTAGGATATATGACAAGTGGCCTAAATAAAGAAAAGTCATTGTCTGGGCCATTTATCAGTCTGTGTTTTGTCAAATTAACCAATTACTGAATTTGCCCTGTGAAAAGGACATTTTAGTGTTAAAAATAACAGGGTAATAAACCTGGGAAGAAAGCTAGCAAGCAGGAAACCTTAATGGAATAAACTGAAGGGAATGAGAAAGTTCAGACAAGACCAAAGAAGAAGAGACCTCAAGTCAGAGAAGCGCATTCTGGAACAATACATACTACCTCTACAATGCTGAACTCCTAAGACTCAGTGTTTTCTGAGTCTGTTGGCTTTAATTCCAGTAGAAATGAGTTGTGTGACTGGCCAAGTCTTTGCTACACAATTAAATTGCCTACAGAACGAACTAATCATGATTCCCTCTTATTCATGCAGCCTATCTCCCATGGCCCTATCCAAATGGAATGTGTGTCCAAGAAAACAAAAAAAGCAGAAGCAGGACTAGGAAAGATGTGAAAGGTGTTCATCAGGAACTGCTAAAAGATGTGAAAGCTGCAGGGAAAGAAAGCAAAAGTGAGTTCAAATGAAAGATAGTGTATATTACAGGGTATATAATGATTCCTAAAAATTGTGAGGATATTGATGTCAAACTACAGTATCAGATAATAAAGTGCTTTACTACTGACAGAAAATTGAAGATTGCTTTTGTGCTGAGATTTGGCTACTATTCTGAAAGAAAAAAAAAGTAAAGATGTAACATGGTTATCACTGACTATCAACCCAGGATAGGTGTGAGCAGTTTTGATACTATCCTATGCAGCTGTGCTCTGCCAATATCCAGTATTTTGGAGAAGAAACAAAAGTAACTGCTCTCAGTAAGCAGGAACCATGAGAAGGTTATGCAAGGGGCACATTTCAGGGAGTGAGACAAAGATAAACAAAGAGAAGTCTTTGGATTCAGATGATGGGTTCTTTTTCCAAGGTGCTTCATTATTCATGTTCTATGAAGTTAGAACAGACTAGAGCACAGCAGAATGCAATATTAAAAAGTAATTGCAGCTCAGTCTGGAACACATTAAGATGAATATAATTTGTAAGGACATTTGGTGGAAATAGCTGCATTTATCAAGCCTGTCAAAAAAACCCAGATCAATCTTGACCCCACATCTAAGCCTGCAGAGTGGTTATGGCAGAACTTGGTCAGAGTGAATGGAGGACAAACCTGAGGACACATGTTTTGGAGCAGACAAGCTGCATTTTGAAGGAGTGACACAACAGTTCCATGTATGAAAAATATACGGCAAATAACAAGGATTTCCTTTAAGATTCTGTACTAAAAAGAGTGTTCCTACACTGAAACCAAGCACAGGAATCCAATTGTGTTCTTCTCCAATCTTGCTACAAGCCATGTAATTCTCACTGCCACACACACCCTCTATTACACAAATGATTGTGCAAACAGAGCACTTTAAAAGGGGGACTGATACATATCTGTGCTCAATATCTCCTATTTTTTCTTTTCTTTTTTCTTTTTTTTTTACTGCAATATCATCGATGGAAAGTTAAACCTTCAGGTTCTTCATGTTTTCCTCTCTTGACAGTGAGTTTGTTTATCTCTATCTACACCCGTGTATGCAAAGAGAGATGTGACTTGTGTATATGTGTCTCAATGTGTCCTATGTTTGCTTTTGCTGGCAGGCACTGCTCTTTTCCTGAACAGATGTAGGAATAATGCAGGCCAGGGTAGAGGAGTGCTTGGGGAGCTTTGAGAGCAGAAGATCTGAAAATGCAATAGAAAGGCAGAAGGAGTAGGAGGCATCGAGTGGAGATGCTGAAGGGAATTTCTGTCTAGCATAGAGTCAACAGCAGGGGAAAATGTCTCTGAAGGGCTCAACAGAAAATGGTACCTCAGAATGAGAGCAGGTGATGTGCAAAATGGGTTTGAATGTATCTCTTTAAGGGAACAGCTGTTGAATTTTAGCAAAACAGGATGCGGTTTGACATTTACTCAAAAAAACCCATTTTGATAACACATCAGCCTCGCTTACCACACCACCACCCCAGCCTCTCAGGATGAGGCACAGGATGTGGCTTGCTGTTCACCATTTTGCAGTTGGACAGAAACAGTGACACATAAGGGGCCTTATGAAAACTGTTGGGTTTTTTGCCTCCAGTTATCACACAATCTTCTTGTTACTGAAGTCTGCAGATGGGTCCTGCATGTGCAGCTGCTTTTCTGTTGTGCAACATGCAAAAAAATGAAAGATTTGTGGGTTTGGGGGAGTTGCTGATCTGCTTTTACAAATTTTAAAAAACCTCACGCTTTTTCTAGGCATCTCAAATCAGCAAAGCAAGATAACAAAAGTCATAGACTTGTAGAAAAATTTTAATGGGAGGGGACTTCTGGAGGTCTCTCAATCCAAATTCCTGTTTAAACAGGGGAAACTCCGGTGGTAGATCATGCTGCTCAGAGCTTTGTCCAGGTGATCCCTGAATATCTTCAAGGACAGAGATGTGACAAGATCTCTGAGAAACCTGTTTTAGTGCTGAAGTATCATCAAAAGGAAGTATTTGGCATTATGTCTATGTCATTGGAGCTTATTTTGCTGCAGCTTGTTCCCACTTGCTTCCACTGTTCCCCTCTAAGACTACAACTCTGAGCAGCTGGACTCATGTAATTAGTCATCTTTTAGCCTCCTTCTCTCTATGATGAACAAAATTGATTCCCTCAAACTCTCTTCTTATGTTTCTGCTCCAGTTCCCTGATCATCTTGGTGACTGACCCTCAGCTGGACTCTCCAGTTTTTGATATCTCTGTTGTACTGGGACAAGGATGTGTATGGACAATAGAGGTGATATTCCAAAGATACAATTAGCCTTCACTGCCGAAAGGGTTTGCTGCTTATTCATGTTCAGTTGCTTTCCTGCAAAGTTGCTCCCTAGCAAGTCAGCTGATATTTAAAGGACTCAAATGAAGGGTTCTTCCACCTTTTCACCAGGGATATGCCTGTAATCCAACAATTCCCTTCCCAATGAAGAAATGCTGTGCAATAATCACAAATTGAAAATTTCCCTTGAAGATCAGTATGGTTATCTTTCATTTGCAGTAATACTCTTTTGCCCTGCAACATTTACAATATCGTTTGACATAATTCAGATAGGGATAAGAATAATCTCACAATGCAGATGCTCTTTCTATATACGGACTATTCCCATTCTACATCTTTTATTTAAACCTTTTCAAAACTGGAAACACATCATTATTATTCTTTATTTCAGAACTAGAAAATTATGCAGGTAACTTGTATACATCACAAGAAACTTGCTTAGTGTTTTTTTTTGTTTATAACAATTTAGGAGAATTTGTTTTATTGTCATCATGGAAAGCTTACACCAGAGAGTACCTCAGGCTATGACTACTCTCACTACATCAATGACACTCCCTGACAGAATGGTGGTGATGGAAAGATGCTGGTAAGTCTTTTTGTGTGAGACACAGGACTCTTCATGTCAAACCTGAAATATTCCATTAGGGAGAGATTAGGTAGTAAATAAATTTACATTTGCATCCTGCTTGTTCATCCTTCTATATTTTTGTCTTCAAAATACAAGGCGTTGAGGAACATTACAAAGTTGCCTGGGAGAAAAGAAGTCCTCAGAGCTCAGGCACAGAAAGAAGGAATAAACCACATTAATACAGGCTGTTGCAGCTCATTAAATTGTGGGAGAGGTACATAAAGAGGCAGATGTGACACACCTAGTGGCATGGGCTTCACTATGTAGCAAGAAGTAAACTCAATAGTCAGAAATATTTCTCAGCAAATTAAAATCTACAGTTATTTTTTCTTCAATATGAATTAATTCTAAGTTGCTTACTACTTTGACTATCTCCCTTTCCACAAATATATTTCCACTCCATACACATATAGCTTTTCAGGACAGTGTCTAAGCACTTGCAGGCCTTGGTAATGGTTTCTCTTTTGTCATTTTAATCCAATCTGTTGCATATTAGTTCTGTTTAGCTTCTATTCTTGCATCATCTTTTGCTCAGGCTCCTGCTCATCACTCTTGACAATGGTAATTCTACAGTTTTCTTGTGATTAGGGTAAGGTTTCCAAGCACAGTGAAAAACATTGTGGTTTTCACTGCTTGACAATATTGAGGAAGGTACAGAAGTGCACACAGAAATCACTGTCTCCAAAATATTTCAGACTTGTATATGTCAAGTAACTTTTCTGTGTTGGTAAGAAAATGGTTCAGAGGACAATAACTTTTGGCTGTATAGACTGCAGTTTCTATTTCCTTTATTTTATGTCTGTATTTGGTTACTCATCTTTATTGATTGTCCTGATGAAATAAAGGATAAATGGGTGAGCAGGAAAGAGGAGTTCAGCAATTAGCCTGCAATTCACATACTTATTCTGCCTAGGTCTTATTTCTACCTATTCTTGTTCCAACTTCTTGGTAACATCTCATTTGTGAATAGATCATACTTGTGAATATTGGCCTACACATCCTTTTCCTGTGCTGAGAGTGACTCCCTTTGGAGGGAAGATTCTGAAAGGAGAGGGGTTTATGTAAAGAAAGCAAGTGACTTTGAAGTGTTGTGTCAAAACTGCTAGCACAGAAATAGGTGGCTGAGTTGTTCATCTTCACAGATAAAATATCCAAATTGAAATCTGCCTGGCTTGGACGGTCAGCTTGAAATCCATCATGAATGTCACCCTCCTGTTTTCGATTTGCAGCAAGGGAAAAATAGATTAATTCCAGCCCCTTCCCTGGCTTCTGCATGTACCAGTACATAGCATTGTGATTATCATTTTGACTGCATTTCAGAGTAGCTTTCTCATCTTCTCTCAGCACAAGACTTGGCGTTTGGGTGATTGCAGCTCCTATAAGAGAAAGCAAAGCAAAAATGCAGTAAACCAAGTGAGCTACATTCTCTCAGCAGCAGAGCAGGTATTATGGATCTATTGATTCCTTACTTGCTCCAAAGAAGTACATGGCCATACACCAAGCTGTCCACATCCTCATTGCTGCCTGGGTAGTCAGTGAATCTACTCCTATAAGGGACTTATATAGGTCTGTTTCACATGTTTCTCTTAAACCAATAGCAGAGATCTCTGTAACAGCTGCATTGATGCTGAAAACAAGCTACTTCCTGCAAGAAATTTCAAGCAAACACTTTTTTGTCCATGTGCTGAAAACACACAGAAAGTTTCAAACTGACTCAGCTGGAAGCTCTTCTTATTCTATCAGATAGGATATTGTCATATATGATAATAGCCTCTTTATTAATCCCTGTATGTTTTGTTTTACCTTTTGATATTTCATTTCCAGAATTAACCAGAAAGTTTTCAGTGCAACCTAATAAAGTGCCTTTATTTTTCTATTTGTAACTGCTGGATTTTTCTTTCTACAATAATACAATACGTATGCTCAGATTTCAATTATTTTTCTTCCTTCTCCACCTGTTAGAACAAGAATGAATGATATTATTTTGGGAAGAGCTTTACATGGGAGCCTCTTATAGCCTTAGCACTCAGCAAAAGTGAAGGAAACTTGGGTTGTTCCTGAAGCAAAGCTCTAATGACTTTTTCTCCCTTAGCTGTCCAGCTGTATTTGTACTAATTATAAATGCATTTTCCAGGATCCAGAGTGATACCACTGATTCTGACACAATCTTTTAACCTGTGTTAAGAAAACTCATCATTGTCCTACCATGATATTTTGGGTGCACAGTGGCAACCAACACAATAGTCATATTTGCCATCTATAGCTTTGAAATGTGGGCCCAGACAACAATGCTAATATTAAGCAACATAAAGTCTACGCTTCTTAAACTATTCTTTCTTATTGAAGTGAAAGGATACCATCTGGTGGAATGAGTGTGTGTTTACAGTGATCCTTAGAGGCTGTATTTTCCACAGTTGTCTATTATTTTCTTTGGCAGAACTTCACGGAAAAGGGACTGAAACTTTTGTCCCACAGATACCTATGTCCATCATGAAGCTGGAGACTGTGAAATGCTGAATTGAAAGTATTGACTCAGAAGTGCACAGGTTCTTTATCTGTAGGAGAAAGATCTCAGAGCTGGTATTGAGAATGGAATTTCACAAAGCCTAGATAATGCTGATGAGGAAGGGAACTAGTGTGTGAAGAGTCTGGTGAAGTACCTATCTAGATATGCTGTAAAAGTCACCCTAAGATCCAGGTAAATGGGTGAGAAGAAGAAACCTCTTTTCACACAGAACACATAATTAGAGTTTTCCACTGGGTTTATATGAGACAAGAAGCAGAAGAGGGGGCTACAGCAATATTATAGAACAAATGTTCACAGACAATATCTAGATTTAAATCACGTGGTTTTGTTGTTTCAAGAGAGGAACTGAATTCACACAAACCAATTCTGGAGTGCACTGTGTTGTACTGTATCACAAAGGGATGAATGACTAATGTTTTTCAACTCCATAAAAAATACAAATTTATAGCTTGGAATTTTTACATGGAATGGATTCTGTCTGATCCATAAATATTTAAGAATTTAATACAAAGTGAAAAAATTTCAAGTGAAAAATCTGACTCACAACATCCTATTACACACCAGTGGTTAAGTCAAGCCCAAAGGAAGCAAGGGAAGGAATAAAACTTATTCTGTTAATTTCCAGTTGGGTATTTTAGTTCTAGGACTACTAAGTGGGGGCTCTTGGAGGGAGAGACCTCATTGCCTAATCCTGACAGTGAGTTTATTGGGAGGTTAGTCTTCCTGATACAGTTGTAAAAATAAAGGCATCAATATGTCATGCCATCACTCTGAGTGTAACGTGACCTGAGTAATCATCAGCTCAGTGCCGTGATAGGCATGCTTTCTTCTCAGTGGGAATGAAGTCTGACGTGGGCTTCATGGATTTGGTATCCAGGAACATATGAAAGCTAAAGTGAGGGTATATAAATCAATTGCTTTGAAAAAATACAGCCTTACTACCCATAGGAAGAGACAATAAACACTGCTACATCCTAACAGGTTATTATACAAAGCTGGACCGGCAAGGTATTGTATGACCTATGTACCTAGGATATATATGAACTCATTTATAGTCACATCCCAGAACATCACCATTCTCAACAAATGCCAGGATTATCCTTTTAGCTAGTTATTTTTGGATTTTTTGTGTGACTCTGAAATTGCAAGATGTGGAAAAAGTTATTATTAGCAATGTTAATATTTTCAAGAATGAAACATGCTGAGAATTGCTTGAGTAAATGCAAATACATCTTTCAGGAAAAGAATACAATATTACACCTACTATTACCAAAATTTAGAAAAAAATACTGCTTTTTTTGTTGTTTAAAGAAAAATATTTGTTTGAATCCCCTAACTATTATCCTGTCAGGGAAAAAGCCAAGATGAAAAGTCAAAAATGTGCCCTTTTTTTTTAGTTTGTCAAATTAATTTAATAATTGATGTTACAATTTTCACCTTCCAGCACAGCATCAAAAACATTTTACACGAGAGAATATACACTCCTATCTTTAAGCCAGCTGTTTCAGGTTTGTGCTGTCATAGCATTTTTATTTGATAAATATCTGATAATAGCATTTAGTATCATTTGCGTGTTCCATAATATCTTTTCTGGTTAATGCAGCTTCAGACAACACTTCTGGTGAGGATGAGTTACACAGAAAAGAATTTCAGTATGTGTTCCAGCATGGATTTGATCTGTTTGATAACATCAAGAGATATTGCAAAATTATTTATCTCAAAAATAAGGAGTCTCTTAGCAATTTTCATGGATAGAATTTCAAATTCTACTATTATTCAAGGCTGAGTGATAGGCTTCCTTTCAGAAGACCCCTAACTCCTTGATGGAGTATTTCAGAACCTTGTGTGTTTCTTGCTCAGTGAGGATAATGGAAATTTCAGCACAACACAAGACTGTTGCCATCACAATCAGGCAATGTAGTTTTTGTACTGGCCCCTTCCTACTCAGGTCTAGAATTTCAATCCACTTTTTTTCTGGGTGGTTTCCTTGTTTTTTCATTTGAACCAGTTTTAAATTCTTATTGTAGATATAACAGAATTAAGTAGTGGGTTCTACATCTCAAGGAATATCCACTGGTGATGGTGTAAATTAAAGAAACTTAGTATATCAGCGACTCACAGTGGAGAGTAAAGGAGATTATTTTTTTGTTGTTGCAGCACCTGCTTGTGTTTGGTCATACTGAAGGCTCCTGGCACAGTAATGCACCCAAATGGGTTTGGTTTTTTCTGATAAAGTGGTTTTATGCTCTGTGTAAACTTTCACTTCTTTTGCTGACTACACTAAAACATGCTATCTCCACTCCGTGAATTGGTTGTTGGAACCAGACCGTGCAAAATTGTCTCTGTGCCCCTCCTGGTGGAGAATCAGAGAATCCATTTGTAAAAGAAAGAAAGAGAAAGAGGGAAGGAATACCAAAACAAATCAAAAAACCCAAACAAACAAAGAAACCAAAACAAGCAAACCCCAAAAAAAGTGAGAAAGAAAAAGGTCTTTTCGTGTATAGTATGTCATTTCTGCTCATGTATGTGGTGAATATCATGATAAAAAGAAGAAGCAATTGCTACCCAGTTATCTTTCTTTCCTTCAACACCACTGATCTCAGGTAATTTGCCTTCCTCCAGGCAGGTTAAAGCTACATATCAGTCGTTCTATCTCCCCCTGCCATTTGTGATATCCTTATGTTTATCCCTATTGTGCTCTATAATTCCCATACAACACTCTTACAGATAATTTCCATTTCCCCCTTTTCTCATCTTAGTGTTTTCCTCTTCCCACTCAATTAAAACTCATAACTTCTAAACATCTTTTTTTCTGCCCGTATACCAACTGCACAGTCCTTTTGCATCTAGGCCTGCCAAACCTCACAGCAGTGATCAGTCTGTAATTCTGCTGGTGTCCAAATAACAAAGTAACTACTTAAAATTTCCATTATCAGATCTTCAGATGACTACTTTTTGTCATCTTGTAAGTGTTGAAGAACATAAGAAACTCTTAGACTTCCCCGCCCACTCAACTGATGAACTACATAACCTTGTCCTACAAATCCTATCCTCTGCTCTTTCAAAAGTGCATGCAGAATGGCAAGTATTATAACCTCCCTCAGTCTGACAACAAAAACTAGAATACATCCTGTTCTCCAATTCATCCAGGTTTAGTCTTTCATATCACACTATTTAGAAGCCATGAAAATCCCATCCCGCAGGACTGATAACTCCTTGGGCAACTGATCTCAACCTCTATTACAGTCTTCTTCCTATTTTAACTACCAGCATCAAGCATGTTGCAGACCTATTGATCCTTTGGTTCTGCCTAAAGACCAGACCTATTTGTGTGTGCTGTAAAAAGGAGAACCAGTGGGAGAATGGACAGGAGTCAAATGGTAAAAGAGAAAGGTTGGCATAAAGATAAGTCCTCTTGTCCATCAGCAATGCAACTACTTTGGTGAGAGAGAACATAAAACTGGAAACAGCAGATGGGAGATAGTTGTATTGCCTCTTTCAGAAGAGAGCTAGATGGAGGCTTAAATAAAGAGAATAGAATGTCAAGGAAAAGATGTTTGGTCAACTTGCAATGCTACTGACTGAGATTCAGCAAGTATACTGCTTCTCCCTCACCTAAGAAATCCTAACATTCAAAGTATTGATTTTGCATAAAATTGCTGTCACTGAAGTCAATAAAAGACTTTGCAGAGGAAGCAAAAGCTATAGATCTCTAAATTCTCATGTAAGTGAAGAAGCACGTTTTACAGCACAGCTGCAAATAAAACCTAAAAGATGCTGTCTGCCATGCATTCTTGAGCAGAAGATATGGCTCATTAACTATTCAACAGTTTACTGAAAAACTAAGGAAAGATGACAAGTCAGCAAAACCTTAAAACCAGTCTGAAGCTGCTTTATCACATGGTGATGAAAGTATTTAACAACAGTTGGCTTTCTGGCACCTCCGTACAAAATCTCACATACGATCACCAAAGGAAATTAATTTCTTTGCTCCCAATCTTACTCATATGTTAAAAAACAAACAAAACAAAAAAAAAAAAAAAAGAAATTAAACCCAAAGCGTTTGACTTTGCAAAAGCATACAAATAACATACAGCCAGGCAGTGAGTGAAGTGAGGGCCACACACTGGCAGGACTAAGAAACACAGCTTGTGTTTTATGAGGTTAGGAGGACTGTATGGGAGAAGGAAGAAATGTTTTGGGCCGATACTACAAGACAGAGGCATAAAACAACAATATTTAAAGTAGTTTTAATTAACAGATAAAACTATTTGGTATGTGCACTCAGAGTGTGATTGAGAAAGAATACAAGTATTTCTATATCTGTCACAACTATCCATTTTTGCACTGTTCAGATTATTCCAATAGTATTATTACATACTGACTAAAATTGACTAGGAACTGTGTACAGTTAAATATGGAGAGGAAAGTGGGCTGAATTTGAGTGACATAAATAACTTTTTTTGTGGTTTGATGAGTATAATCTGTTTATCAGTCCACTTCTGTGCAACAATGTACTCAAACCCTAATATACTTCATAATTCTTATCACACCCTGAGAAAAGAACTCATGCAGCCAGTTACACTTGAAGACATTTGTCCTCTGGCGAAAAGAAAGGGAACCATAAATAAGAGTTAGGTCCATAAACACCCTTATTTATGGTGATGTTTGATATTCTGTTGGTAATCAGAGTACTTCTTGCAAGATAAAAAAATCTCACAAGTTAAAGCACAAATAACTTTACTTCTCTATTTGAAAACTTGAGTATCTAGACTTTTTCATAAGGAAAGATAAAGGATTTAAAATAAGTATTAATAAAATTCGGCTTCTCCGTTGCTTTAACACTATCGACTTTTACAAATATACTTGAATCCACAGAACAATCTTTATTACATTTTTACAAGCTTTTGAAGCTGTTTAGTGAAGCTAGAAAAGAGTTTGGGAAGCAGTGTGATTATGGGAATGAACTTATATTGATGCACACGCAAAATGTGATAACAAAATTTTTCTCTCAATCACATTCTGTGAAATAAAGCTGGCAACAAATACATGTCAAATTGACAAATAGGAATATAAAAGACTTAAAATCAATTGAAGTCTTGTATTTCTGCAGTTATATAAGGTGATTTATGAATAGCCAGGCTGAATTTCTATCAACAGTAGTGCTAAAAGATGTTTTTCTATTTATACTGTTCACTATAGTTAAACTTTTATTAAGATACTCTAAAAGAAAGCAGAAAACAAACTTTATATTTAACAACAGTTCCAATGCATACCAATGAAGACCTTATTTTTTTCTGCTTTAAAATCTTCAATATTCTTCTGTTCCTAAAATAAGTTCTTATTTATCATTTACCCTTTTGTTTTCTTGACCTTATGAAGATGTTAAGTATGTCTAAAAAAAAAATGCATATAGAGCAGCACTAGGATATATTCTGTGTTTTGGGAAGCTGTCAAATCAAATGCCTTGTCATGGCCCGTTTGAATCTTCCAGATTTACAGGACAAAATACCCTGTTATTTAAACTTTATTTCATGAGCTTACTAAGAATATGGCAAAGAGAGGGTCAATCCTCTTTTGCCTAGACTAGTCTATCACATAAATTCACTTATTCACCATTCAAATAATGAGGTTTCATAACTTAGAGCTCATGACCATTAATTTGTGCACTTACAAGCAAAAAAAGCGCCACATGCCTAGTGTTGTAAAAACTAATATTACAAAAAATATTAGCAACCTAGCTGATGGTGAGATTGTTCATCCTCTCTCTTCCATCATGACGTGGACATCCCCTCTATCACTCCGGGAAGCACAAAAGTCTCAGCAATCCAGCTGCTCTTGTATCTGCTTTTTGCATAAGTTCATGTTTTTATATCTTCCAGCTGGGAAGTCTGGTCTACATAATTTTCATAAGCTAGTAGATTCTGAAGAAACTGTCAAGCAAAGAATATGGGTGCAGGAGCCAGCAATCTGCAGGTGACAATGGCTGCATAATGGCCCTTTACCTCTTTCTGGGCCCTTGTCCTCCCTGCGTGGTGGTCACACATGGATGTAATGGCACTGCCCCCAGCATGCATCAGGCCTTAGCATGAGCTGTTTTAGACAAACCCTTGAGCAGGGGTTGAGTGAACAGTCATAACATCTAAATAAAACTGTAAGAATAACCTGTTCTCTATTCATTAATAAAATCTCAGTGCATAAATAAAAGCACGATGAGTCAAAAGGAATTGTCCCTCCCACACATAATTAAAGTTGATTGTGAGCTGATCCTATTTCCCCTTCCCCCAGGGCATGACCACACTTGAGGGCTCACCTTTCTCTGGATTTCTCACTGATCAGCATTCCTTAGACTGAGGTGGATGAACCACATTCCATACACCCTGAAAATGCAGATCTTAACGCTTTCAAGGACAAGGAGGCGATTTTATATTTTCCAGTGAATCCCATTTTTATATGTGAAACAACAATGAAAAAATGAACAAAAATTGTCAGAGATACTGGCAAAAATCAGTTAAGAGCCTTTTGATTATCTCAGAATGTTTTTGGGACTTGGGAGTAATTGTACTTGTGATTTGAAATAAAACCTCTGAGAAGAGTTTAGTAATGAGGGATTCCTTTTTAATTCAGTTTCCAGGACTAACAAAATGTAAATAGCCAATGGAGATTTTGATTATAAATTAGGAAAAAGTTCTTTGCAGAGAGAGTGAGTGGTCATTGGAATGGGCTGCCCAGGGAGGTGGTAGACTCACCATCCTTGGAAGAGACTGGATGTGGCACTTAGTGCCATGGTCTAGTATACAAGGTAGTGTTGGGTCGAAGGTTGGATTTCACAATCTCAGAGGTCTTTTCCAACCTAATTTTTTCTGTGATTCTATTTACCAAGAAACAGTCTGAGGCCCTTACTTGCAGTGAGGATAGGAAGTGCCAGATTAAACCAGGGTGGCTTAGTGCAAGAGCTTGGTTCAGCATGAAGCTCCAGGCACGAGTAGCACAACTCTTGTGTCATTACTGATGAAACTGCTTGTGCTCACTGTGAGCTGACTTTCCTGACAACCAGCCATGACATGTTTGTGCAGGATACTTGCACTATCTGGAGCAGCACAAACTGCCGGAGCTGTGAAAAGTTCCTTGTGGGCTCACTGCTGGTTCATAGAAGCATTGCCACTGTAGCTTTTCAAGAAGCTGGACCAATGGTCCCTGAAGCTGAAAAATGAAACATGGAGGCTAGTAGAAGGCCTGAGAGTACTCATTTGAAAGCCTGAAGGAGAAAAAAAAGAGAAGACACACCTCTTGGTCCTACCAGATCCATTCCATTCCTTCATTCAGCAGCTGTAAGGACAAACGACAACCATGTCAGTGTTTTCCTGTCCTGCAACAGCACTGATGTCAGCAGGAGATATTAGGCACTTTGAAGCCAGATGTTTTATCTGTTGCCTTGATTTTATTTTTCCCTACAAAACTTTCCTTAGTCCAATCTCCATTAACTCATTCATCTGGATTTGTTATTTGGTCATGTTGTGGCTCTTACTTTCCCTCCTTTTATTAGACTCTCCCTTTATTCCTGGTCCTCCTTCTTCCATTATGCTTTCAACTTCCTGAAAAATCAGAAATGAATACTCTTAGTATGGTGGGGTTTTTTAACATTCATGTTCCACAGAACCATTTTACAAGAGAATTACTGAAAAACTGGGTATTAAATTAGTCCTGTTTTCCTAGAGTATTCCTTTTACGAGTCATGTTCCATCTTTGAAAGAAGAGATAAATCTACTTTAAATATAAATTTTCCACATTCATTTCTGTTCTTCTTTATATATGAACTTGAGTATAGGATGCCAATACCCTGAACTGACTAGGCACAGTTGTAGCTTCTTTAACAGTCAGTCAAGAAACTCTTCGCATGTGGCAACTACCTCTCCTCTTAAATTATTTGCTCAAAACAGTTACTGATTTGGTCTTGCTCAGGCAGTAACTCAAAGTCCAGGAAAATGAAGAATTTTAGCAGTTCATTAAAAACCACTTCATACCAAGGGAATGACAGAAAGTCAGTAGGTAGAATTACTAGACTATCATGGACTCGTTGTAAGGTAGGCAGATGGATACAGGCTGCATTTTGAGATAAATGGGAATGAGAGAGAAAAATGGATTTGTAGAAAACAAAAGAAAGATAATTTGAGAATAAGGCCTATCCTTAGGACACTGAGGGTTAGGACGTCCCGGACACCCAGGACGCCCCTGGCAGGGGCACCCCCTTCCCCCCCCCCAAACTGGAATTAGGCTAGTTTATTTATGGTAAAAAAGCAAATCCATGTTACCGTGGACAAAATAACTTTACTTTCTTTGTAGGCCATGGTCTAAGAACTGACCTCAAAAACAGTCTTGCATTTATCTGAAGATGATAAATGCCTTTTCTTGATTTTTTTTTTTTGTCTGAGCCAGAGAATACTTAGTCAAGGATGCAAACTGATCCAGTTACAGACAGAAGTTTTTCAACCACATCCATGTTCTTGTTGAACGTGAAACCAGAAAGCACCTCCTTGCAAGCAGGCTACATTAGCTGCTTTCAGAGGGGTGTCCTCTTCCTCACCTGCATTTTGTGCCCAGACAAGCTGTTTGCCATGTCCTCCTCTCTGAGCAGACATAAAGTCAACTGTAAGTATGCAAGAGCTGCACCAAATATTTTACATGTACAAATCATATTTACTTCATTTGGATGATCTTTCCAGTCTTGCTGTATGGCACAGCAAAAAATTCATAACTTTCCCTTCTTTTTCTGCATCATTTTATTGTTCACTTGGTTATAACTTGTCAAAACTGATACTTCTTTTATGCAGAAAGTAAGTTGCAGTGCATGGTTGTGCATCAGCAATATTGTAGTTTCTATCTTCATTTTGCTGAGGCATGAAGAGAAACTTAATTACAGAATTTTTATTAAAAAATCAGCTACATTTTCAAAAGTAAAGGAAATACGAAAGCTGAAGGCTGTATTAAAGGCAAGATTACAGCCATGCCAGATGATCTTTCTGCCTGGCACTTTGGAACCTAATGAACAGGTGCAGGTGAGATCTAACTGCACATGGTACTCAGAAGCCTGACTCTCATTGATAGACCTTGTGGAAGTAGTTTCTTGCCATTTTCCATAAAATCTACTGTATTTTTAGGATGACGTCTCCCCGCCCTCGTCTGTACAAGGACTGAATTACTGTCTCAGTAATGCTAATGGGATCTGAGAAAAATATCTGCATTTTGGCAAAATAACATAGCCTTCTGTCAGTGTTGAAGACCTTGAGCTGGCCTTTCCTGAATGACCTTCTACCTTTAAAATGCTTCCAAGAATCTTTATGCACTAAGTAGAAGAGAAAGCCTTTAGATAAGCCAGCAGGAGACTGTCGACTTGAGAACAGACAATTTATAAATATGGTCCATAGAAGATCACTAGAGCTTTTTCTAGCATTGAATAGAAAGCAAGATCTGCAGAGCAGTGGTGCATCTCACCCATCTTACCAACAACAAAGGTAAAGACCTGACACAACACAGCTAAGACAGGGAATGTGTGCCTACATTTGATCTTAAATACAGCTCCTGGGGCAATGGACAGAAACTACATTGTTGGAGGGTGCAGCTGAGGTTGTCCAGGACAATTAGCATCACAGAGGAAATCATAGACACATAGGGAAAAAAAGGCTTATTTAAAAACTAATTTAATTTCCAAAATGTAGCATCACATTGTGTCACTAGGATAAGGCTGACTTTAAACAGAGAGCACCCATTGCTTTAAGATAATTTCTGCAGCAGAGAAAAGCCCATCAGGGTAGTAGTTAATGATTAATGATTAATCCCAGTCACTTAGAATTCGTGAGTATCCCCACAGTGCTGGAGATAAGGTAGGTAGTTTAAAAATTCTTTCTCTACCGATTTCAGTACCCTGAACTGTGCAGTGCCAGTGAGTATCCATAAGCATAAAGGGTTAGTACTTTTCCAAATTTTGGGTTTCTTTCGTATGGAATTTGTATACATCGTATACGCGATGCTTTTATACCTCCGGGTCTAGTAAATGGCACTCATGTGAGGCATCAGCTGGAGGTCAGTGAGGGGGGATCCCTCCGCGTGCAGCTTGTGCTTTGGGATGCTTGGATGCCAAGCAGCGATTAGTCAGGCAGCGATACCTCCTCTGTCCGCCGGGTGACACTGTCAGACACAGAAACACAACGCGGCGCCCCCCGGCCCCAGCGCCTGCTTTTTGAAAGAGGCACTCCTAAATTGCACACGCTTCGTGAGATTTTGCACCCACAGAGAAACAGAATTCCATGCTCTCTTGAAAGGACTAGAGAAATGCTAGACCCTCCACGTAGTATTTTTAGCCTCTGAATCCCTGCATGCAGACTTCAGTGCAAGGAAAATTTTCCTACGCTCAGACCCCTCAGCCGGCTCTATTCTCCTGAGATCTGGTTCCAAATTACACTCCCTCGGTACCCTTGGGTGGACCAAATCTGGGCCCAAAGCCTTGTGTGTGTCTAAGTGGTGTAGCAGGTCACTAAGCATTTCTCTTGGGTTATGGGAGCTGCATTCTGCTCCCTGTCTCTTTCTTCCATCTGTAGGAGTTGAATACCTGAAGAATGACTGATATTGCTGTTATCTGACTGTAGCAAATAAGGAATTTGTACCTTTTCCTCATCCATTTGCCCCTGCATCCATTAAAGGATGGAGATTCTCCTTGGTCCTCCTTTTGTTGCTGACATATTTATAAAAATAGTTTTATAGTCTTCTTATTCAATTGAAATTATATGAAACTGCATTAAGGGGAGTTCACATTGGACATTAGGAAAAGTTCCTTCACTGAGAGTGTAAACAATCACTGGAACAGGCTCCCCAGGGATGTGTTCTTGGCACTGAGCTTGGAGTTCAAGGAGCACTTAGTCGTATGGTTTAGTTTTAGGCAGTCCTGTAAGGAACAGGGAGTTGGACTCAATGATCTTATGGCTCCCTTCCAACTAAAGATACTCTGTGATTTTATAATTCTACAATTCAGGGTGATAAGCAAGAGAGCTGAGGTGATTATAATGATGAACAGAAGCATCTTTTCATTGCTACTGTTACCTTCAAGTTATTTACTCAACTTCTGCAGGCATGCTGCCTTATGCAGACAGTTTTTTACTCTTTTCATGTTACACTGTGGCTAAACCTGTGTGATTTCACACATCCACACCCTCAGTGTTTTCTAGATTTATTGAACAATGGCATTTCAGCCATTTCTGGCAGCATTTTCAGATTCAGCTTTATTTTCCTGAAGTTTCCTAGAGAATTTCTTACTTTCTTTTTCCAGTTTTATTTTTGGTGAGAAGAAAACAGTTTCATACATAGACTGCAAGAGCAAGGGGTAATGTAAACACATCCTTATTATGGGATTCTCAATTTTAAAGACCTCATACTCTGGGGACTGGCGTACGTCCATTTAAAACATACATCAGCTGTGTTGTTCTAAAAGTGGTGTCCTTGACTATCCCTCCTCAGCCTGCACACCCTTTGCCTTCCCATCCATCTTCTATCTGTACTATTTATTCAGCCTCATAAAGTCTCCTACATGTACTCCAAAATTTTACATATCATTTTTGATGAATTAGTTTTCAGGCAGATCAATTCTTTGATCCAGATCACTGCACAAATCTTTGCTGCTAGCACAGGGAAGGTAATGAGGAAATACAGCTCAGGGCAGAGAAAAAAGAGTGTAAGTTTACCTATCTCCATAGGGGCTCATATTCTTGTGGAGTTGAAATGTCTGTAGGATAACAACCTTAGAAACAAGTTCCCATTTTGCACTACAGTGCTTTTAAACTGTTTTCTACAAATATGTTGCAAGCACCAGATTCCTGAGCATGCCAGTTTGTGAATGGGAGATGGAATGAGTGATGGGAGAAATTAATTTTTGTTTCTGTATCTTACAAGTAATTATGCATTCCTTGGGGAAGAAACTGGCACCCAGGCAACAGATCGGGACCCAGGAACTGCCAAGGTACAGACCGGTTCTGCTCATGAAACACTCCTTCTGCCAGCACTTTTATGTATCTAGCCATCCATTTCCTTCTCTGAAGAACTCCTGAAATAATTAAGCCAAATGGAGTTTCAAGCTAAACAAAATCATTTTAACACTTCCCACATTCTTTTCCTCTCAGAAAGAAAACAAATCATTTTATTCCAAACTAAAACTGTAGTTCTCCTTTCCTACTCATTTTTCAGCCAAGAGCTAAACGAAAACGACAGTCACTTATGTAACCCCTTGCTGTGAGTTTGAGAAGTCTCAGAGACCTTACTGACGGACTTGGACATAGGGTGGCGCAAGCTACCCAGTTTGGCAAACAAATAAAAAAAGTCCGTGGGCACCTTAGGTTCTCTTACAGAACCCTTCCCAGGTCCATTCCCTTCAGCTTCCTGAAGATGATTAGCTTTCATCTCTCTGCCTTTCAACACCAGTAACTTAATGTCCTCATTTTTCTATTGGGCTTCCTAGAAAAAGTTGCATGTTATGTGACCTTTTTAGCAGGGCAATTTTGCTTAAATCCCAGGGCACTGAGAGAATGCAATTTCCCTTTCCATCTACGTAACTGTTGGTCCATTTTTTCCACTAGAGTATAAGCATGCAACAAAAAAGAGAGCTTTCTGAAATCTTATGCAGTTTTCTGGGGTCATTCTTCAGATGAGTCACCTGAATCTGGAACAGATGTGATTTAAGTATGGAATACTTTCAAACACTCTTATGGAAGCAACCAAACATTGGGATAATAGCAACTTATTTGAGCTTCTCTTTCTTCCAAGTTAAGCAGACAATACTGAAAAAATACAGTGGTACTTTGTGCTATTTCAACAGGAGTTTGAGTTTCCTGGTTTTCACAAGCAGAGATTAAAAATTTCATGCTTGGTCAAGAACTGTGGTTGCAGCACACCTTCAAAGGAAATGAGTGAAGCTTCAAACAACATGGATCAGCAGATAGGCAGGGCTAATCTTGAATGCTTGATAGAATACAGAGAAGATTGGAAGACATACAAGTTCACAACTTCTATACCTTTATAAGACCTACCCCTATATATTCACACTTTCTAGGGAGTTCATAGGACTTTAGTAACAACATTCATAAGATAAATATACATCTCTCTCACTGCACATTTCTATTCCTGAGCCATGGCTCTAGGGCTAATGAATTTTATTTTTCTTTCTTTGGTAGCTTCAGAAATCCTGTAGTGTCTCATGCCCCAGTAAGCTACAAAATAATTTACAAGATCTGAGTATTCAGGTAAAAACCTAGTAGACAGTATTGAACTTACACAGCTGGATTGCAGGTCTGCACAGAATTGACTAAATAATGTCCAGTCCCAGCATGGAACTAGGCTTATTGTAAAACCAGTCATGGATTCCCAGGCAGCTACTTCTCTTTTTAAAGTCCCCAAATCCTGGTTCACTGCATAAATGACTTGGTTTCCTCCTGGGTTCATGAACTGTTAGCATCCTGAAGTTTAGCAACATGTGTGATGAGTGCGTGAAAATGCTTAGGTTAAATAGAGAGAATGCTAGAAAATGGATAGATAAACAGACATTTAGACTGTAGCTCCAGTGAACTGGCACAAGTCTAGCTGTTTCTTCACCTTGAGACTGTTGTGAAAATTTGCAACCGGCCCACGCCAGCTGAGGAGAGAGGTTAGGATGCAAAGCATAGAATTACAAGGGTAAATATTAATTCATGTGCATGAGGTGTCCCAGCCAAATTGGGGCAAGCTGAATGTGGTTTTACACACAATTCTTATACTCTTCAAACATTAAGGTACTACATGATTTGACTAATCACTAACACCCACACTACTGATTATTAATCACAGTAAATCTCTGGAAAGGAACTACATTTTTTCAGAATTCTTAATGCTTATCTATTAATCCAGACATCCCTGGAGTCAGTCTTGTTACAATAACTTACCTATGATGCCAGGTGATGCTGGGAAGGTTTCAAAGACATGGTCTAGGATACTGGTATTGTCTTGGTTGTCCACGGGTAAGCTTTATCCTTCATGGACAAAGCAAGCTTACAAGAAGCAGGGTCCTTATTTCCAGGACTCAGCCACCCTTTAATTTCTTTTACTTAAATAGAACAATACAAATGTCTTCAGTAAAATTTTGCAACTTTATGACAATACACTGTATCATGTGAACTAAGATATATTAACAAAATTAATACACTGTCATATTATAAAAACTAGATGTAATAGTCAGCAAAGGTGATTTTCATAACAACTGATATATATACTTAATAAAAATAATAGTTAAAATACAGGTGGATGCATAATCAGATAATGTAGATTGGGGTTTTTCTGCTTTCTGGTTTAGATTTATTTCCATTAAAGCTCAAGAAACAAAGCTCTAAGGAGGAGTGAATACTAATGGTTGCCAAGAGTCAGTGTGGAGACTGTAAAGGTGCCGGGTCTGGTTTTTTACTCTCCATTTTGGGCTTCCCCTCAGTCCCTTTGCATTTCTGTGCTTTGCCAAATTACATTCAACTATCTCTTATGAATTTTATGTGAGCTTCTTCTCTTTCTCTGCTGACTTTTCTCAGGGAGAAAATACCTTTGTACTTCACCAAACACATCAACAAACAAAGCAACAAGGCCATAATGTATGGTATCCAGAGGATATTAGAAGATTTTAATTTACTGATCTGTATGATTATTTTTCAGAAATCTGTGAAGAAAAATGTGCTGCTTCAGACAGTTGCAGTGATAAATCTGGCCTTGAAAAAACTTCTCGAAGATTTTATCCACTAAATAGTTCTGCTTCAAAACTGCTTGTCAAACATGTCCTCTCATGTATAAATAGTACTCTTCTTACTCTTTCCTCTGCCTGCTATTCTATTTGCTGTTTTCTTCTCCTACCTTTCTTCTTCACATCCCCTTCCTTGTCTATCTTTTATAGTTACTCTGTGTGTATCTTGCTTTCTCTACCTCTGTCTCCCACCTCTCTCACTCTTACTCTCCTTTTTCTCTTTTTTTTCCTTTGAAACTTTATTCCCCTTGTCTTAATCCAACCCCTCCCTTTTATCCTTCTCAGCTATTCTCTCATGGGTGGTTTTCTTCTCTTTGGTTTGTGTGGTCTGCCCTGCACATTCCAATTCTTTTCTCTTCAAGACCTAACATGTTTCACACAGTGAAGAGAGTATTTAAGAAATGAATTATGCTTTGCTGTCCTGACCATTGTTTTAATAACTCCACCTTCTCCTTTTTCTTTAAATTTTGCAAGACCTGTTTGTGTGTCTGGATATTTGAAACTCACTATTTTGTGGAATCATGTGTCTATAAAATAAATGTCTGCCTGTGTAATTTGGAGCACATGATTGTCTGTATCGGTGCCCTCCAAACTCTTTTGATCATGTAACCCTCTTGGTAAAAGGTTTTAGCATATACCCCCAAAATACATATATTTACTTTTTTATAAATTGTGTACTATTGGAGTTCTAATATTTTCTTCTTGCACCCCAATAGGTTGTCATGTATGCCCCTCGGGGTGCATGCACCCTACTTTGGAGTTCACAGCTTTATATCATGCAGTCACACTATTGCATGAAGTATGCTGGTTTTGTCACGTTTAAGATTGTCTGAAGAATCTGATTCACCCATGCTAGTTTGGGATTGAGATCTTTTGCTTCTCTGTTTCTGTCATGTTGGCCGTGATTCTTTACATATTGAGAGGGGTGAGTTTTTCTGGTAGGGTGTGATAATCTGCCTAGCAGAGGGAGATTTCAGAAACTGGATATTTTTTTATAAGATATAAATGCCACAGCATTGCAAAATGCTGTAACATTAAAGAAAGAACATTTAAACACTGCCATAAAATTAATCCCTCGTAAAAGATTGACTGTCAGCTCGCCTTTCACCAGGTGAGGTTTTAAGCAGGGTTTGGATGTTGCATGTGCACGCGTGCACAGGAACTTTTCCCAGATTTCCCCATTCAGTGTAGCAGTTTGCTCATGCTTGGCTTTCGTTCCACAAGAAGGAGGAGGAGGAGGTTTTGGGGGGAATATTCCGTTACCATAAAGGGGAGGAAGTGTTTCTGCAGCTATTGAACAAAGCAGCTAGTTAACCTCTTTCCCGACCCCAGTGCAATGGTACAGTCCCACCGCTCCTTTCTAGGGGCCAGATGCTCCTCATAGTACAAAAACGGGAAAGAAAGGGAAACATATGTGCAAAAATTTACTACCCTACTGAGTAAGGACCAGATTCCAAGAGGAGCTGAATACCTGCAATTTCTCATGAAGTAAATTTTCTTTTAGAATCAGATGGGAGGAAGGGGGGGAGGGAAGTTGGAAGGAAAGAGGTCTGTTGTAATTGGTGTCTAGAAACCCCCACAGAGAGGATTAAGAAAGAAACTATGCTGTCTGGAAAGACATAGGTATTTGTGTTATTCTGCATATATACAGAACTGATAGAAAAGGCTGTGCTGTGTGGAAACTAGCCCTAGGTTTTTGAGCACTGGGATGTGGCAGTATCTGCTGACAATACCTTTTTTAAGCAGAACTTTATACATTCTATCATGCAGTGGGGTGTCTAATGTGCTTTGTCCTTTTGTATGTGTACCAGTGTCTTATGTGGAAGGGAATCACAGTCGCTTTCTATTGTATGTAGTGTGAAGCTCATACTTCAAACCAAAGGAAGTTGCTTTGGCAGCAGAAGCTCAAAATTCTGCTCTCTGTTATCACAGAAGTATTTGTGAATTGTAAGCCAGTGAGTTTGGATATATTTTCCATTCAGTCTTAAATGCACACTATGCTTACACCGTAGCTCACTGCACCCTTCCTCATTTTCTGCCACTTGCCTGTGTAACTCATTGAATGTACAAGCAGAGGTTTATGCAGCATGCCTCATCCTCTAGCAGTTCTCCGTGTTCAGCACAGTGACATTTGCAGAATGAGTAGGTAGACTCTGTCCTTGCTCCAGCAGGAGATAAGAGAGAGCCAGAGAGATGCTTCCAGTCCTTTGTTTCTACACTGGAAGCTGAGGTTCTTCTTTGGGACAATTGAGAAACCCTGGTTGATTCACCACAATGACTGAGGTTTGCTAATACCTAGAAACAAGGAAGCACTTAGCCTCTGTGACATTTCACAGAATCACAGAATGGGTCAGGTTGGAAGGGATCATGGGTGGGGTCATCTGGTCGAACCTCCCTGCCCTAGCAGGGTCATCCCAGAGCATATTGCAAAGGATTGTGTCCAGGTGGTTCTCAAATATCTCCAATGAGGGAGACTCCACAACCTCTCTGGGCAACTTGTTCCAGTGCAGGGTCACCTGCAAAGTAATAAAGTCCTTCCTCATATTGAGGAGGAAGTTCCTGTGCATCAGTTTCTGCTCATTGCCTCCTGTCCTATTGCTTGGCAACACTGAGGAGAGCCTGGCTCCTTCCTCTAATACCCTCCCTGCAGACACTTATTGACATTAATGATATTCCCCTCTCAGACATGTCTAGTTGCTAAACAGGCCCATCTTCCTCATCTTTCCTTGTAAGAGAGATGCTCCGGTCTGTTAATCATCTTTGTTGCCCTCCACTGGACTCGCACCAGGAGCCCCATGTCTCTCTCTTGTTTCCAGGAGCCCAAAACTGGACAAAAGCACTCCAGATGCGCCTCACTAGGGCTGAGTAAAGAGGGAGCATGTAGAAGTGGAATGCAAACACACAGGCACTAACTTTAGGCGGGGCTGCCGCGGAAGAGCAGGAGTCGCCACATAGTAACATGAATTTCAACAGTGTCAAGAGGGAACTGACCGAGGATCAGTCCTGTACGGGCACATTGTCCCTCCTGACCTGAACCTCGCATGGGCGGGGGTTGGGGCTTGCGGCTGCAGCCACGCTCGGGATCCCCAGAGAGCGCCCGGCCGCAACCCCGAGGCTGCGGCGAGGGAAGACCCACTTGGAAAATGCCCGTGTGGAAGAGGCTGGGTGGGGGGAAGCGGGAGGGGGCCCCGGGATCGCGGAGGGAAGCCGGTGCCGCCCAGGGGCCCGCCCCGCGGAGCGGCTGCGAGGGGCGGGCGGAGGGGAGGCAGCCGGAGGCGGCGGGGGACGAGGGAGCCGGAGGGGCTGTGCGGGGAGAGAGGATGGCGATGGCCGCGGGAGTGACAGGAGTGGCTGGAGCCGCCCCGGAGTGCGGGGTCCCGGCGCGCCGCCGCCCCCCTTTGCCGTCGCTGGGCCTCCGCGGAGGAAAGCAGGTCGGGGGGGCGGAGAGAGAATGGAGGAGGGGCACGGCGAGGAGGGGAGGGAGGCAGGGGGGAGAGAAAGCGAGAGAGAGAGAGGAGCCCGGAGAAAGGGACAAGGCAGATCCTGGGAAGCGAGAGGAAGGGGGACTCCTGCAGGAGAGCGATCCTGGGCGGGGAGAGGACGTTGCCGGAGAAGGGCCTGGGGAGTAGCGCAGGGATCGGGACCGCTCGGGAGCATCCGACTTGTTGAAAGGCATCGACCGAGGGCCGGGGGCTGTGCCCGGGGCCGGGGGACAAAGCGGCGGAGCTGGCGCTGGCCCGTCGGGATGGTGCAACTCACGCGATGAAAAATGGTCTTTGTCCAACTTTTCTGATGCCGGGAGGCCGGTCGGCGGGGCTCTAGCGGGAAGGGCTCCTGCGAAAACTGCTCGAGTAATGCTGGGAAGTGGAAGGGGTGTTGCTGGAGTCCTGCGCAAGGTACCGTGGAGGGCGAGCGGGCCGGCGGGGATGGGCATTGTGAGCCCGACCGGAGCGCTCCGAGCGAGCGGGCCGAGGTCGCGGGTACCCTCGGGTCTCTGCCATCCGAGGGAGGGGCAGGCACGGAACAAACGAGTACTGCTTCGGAAGGGATTAAAACTCCTCAGGTCATGCTTTTTCTACTCCTTTCCTGGTGTCTGCTGTTCAAAGGCTGCGTTGCTGGGACCCTCCCCCGAGCGCAGCTCTGCTGTCAGGTGCCGTCTGTGGGCACGGAGAGGACAGATGTGGGGAATCGGGTCACGGCCTCTCCGCTCACGGGAATTGCCGTCGCGCACAGACACGTCCCACACAGGCATGGTGCGTCTGGTCTGCCCCCGTGCCCCTTGCTTCCCCCTTTCTCCAGCTCTCTGAAGAGCCGTAGGGAAATTCTGCCTCTGAAGTCTCCGAAGTAGGGGTGGATGGATGCCGGTGTAGGTTCCCGATCCTCGTGGAACGATACATGGAAGTCCGTGTGGCCTTGTCTGTGGGTAGGGTCGCTCAATGCTCTTATGGGGGACAGATGGCTCTGTGAGTGCCTGTGGCAGAGAAAAGCCATGTTAACCTATTTTTCAAGGAGATGATGCAAGTTACTACTACTCAAGCTAAATAAATCTGTAAATGTGGGAGGGGCTGTTGTGATGGGTAATTTTAAATTTGCCTTTTGTGGATGTGCTGAGATGATTTCACTTACTCTGAAGTTTCTCTTGCTATTGCCACACTCATTCAGTTGAGGAGAAGAATGAATATCACCTGCCTCTCGTACAAGTTCTAGAAATCAGAGAGTAGAGATGGGGAAGCAGATCTCCCAAGGGACATCCTTCACTAGCAGTGATACCAAGTTATGCAGCTTCATGAGGAATGAGAGTGAGAGGGCAAATGGAAACAATAAAGTCAAGATGAGATGCTGCCACCAGACATGTCTGACACAGAGACAGATCTGCAGCCTCAGCTGGGATGAAGGAGGGAGGCTCCCTTTTTCCTTGTTATGTAGGTTCTAATCAGAAACATGGAACAGGATGCGGGTGCACTTCTTGTTTAGTCACAGCTGATCCACCTGCCCTAAGCCATTAACACAAGATTTATTGACTATTTTTAGTTATTCCTTTATTCAAAGTTTGAAATCATTCCAATGCTGAGGTTCCTTTGGGAGAAGAAAAGGAAAAGATAATCCATAATCTAATAATCCTTTTCCTTTGATGTTACTCCATCTCAGTGCTGAAAAAAAAATAGTTTCTTTCTAAAAGTTCGTTCCCTAAATCCAACACCTTGTCACTACTTCAGTTTATTTTGCTAGTGTTTTGTGAAGCTTCAAATAACTGCATATAATTGCATCCTTTCCTTTACTTCACTGCCTTTTCCATGTATGGTGACTTAGGCAAATTATGCATGTGCAGTTTTGAATTCCTTGATTCGTGTGCCCCTCTACCCATGAAATATTTTTTTCTTGACTTCTGAGTTCTATTTGACTTTCCTGCACTTGCACTGAGCTGCTCAGAATTGTTTGCATGGCAGTGTGATTTGATGCTTGGAAATACCACTACTTTGGAGCATTGGAGATTGTATGAGCTAAGATTGTATCTCTAATTTAACCCCACAGAAAGGCATGTTTTCTTCTGTTATTCTGAGGTTCTCAAGTCTTCCAAGCTGTTGTCTTTGGCAAGAGCAGCTTGGGTTATAGAGCCTTTTTGGAGAGTGTTGGGGGAGCAATGTCTCCTGTCTTTTCTTTTGCCCAAGGCTGTTAATCTCTTCACCTTCTGTATTTCACTCGCAGGCTGACCAGTGGCACAGTATAAATCCTTTTGGGGGGAAAGGCAGCTAGTGGCTCCAAGGATACAGCTGCTTATTCTCCAGCATGCTCCCATAGGCTGCCAGCAGATGTGTCTGACAGGGGAGTGATCCCTCAGTCCATTGAGAATTGTCTTCTTTATGCCTGTACAAATTCACTGTGTACATCCCTCTTTGTGCCCAGGTGTGGGTGTCTTCCCCTTCTCCCTTTTGATATTTCATGTGCCATATGCAGAGAATCATGTAAGAGATCATACAGTTTCTCTCTCCTTATCTTGTGCGTCTCCATTGAGATAGAGCTGTTTTGCAGTCAGCTCTCCTTCCCTGGATACCTGCTCTCTTACGAGATTTATGCATGCTTTTCCTCTGGCTTCTGGAATGCTCCCCTTTTTAGATCTGCTCTCCCTAAAACCTTCTTTCCTTATGTTTCATGCATTATCCCTCAGCAGTGCAGAGGTTATCCTGAAGTCCCTACAGATGACTGCAAAGTACTTTTGGAGCACATGTAAGGTTCCACAGTTTATTTTTAATTTCTGTGGCCATATTGCACATGTTTACTGCACACACAAACAATGGAAGAAGTACAGACTGGTGTGTATGGTCAAGCTAGAGCTTTATAATGTGGTTTAGCCACCAAAAAAAGAGGTCACTATCTCCCAAAAAGGGTGTTATCATGAAATGTGTTTATTAAGAATGTTCCAGATTGGCTGTTCTTGGTGATAAACGTGTAATGCGTTTTTTTCTAAAAGCTAAAAGATTCATTTCTCTGAAAAGTTGATTAAAACTTTAAGGGGAAACTGATGAGCCTCCTATAAATATTGTCATTATTTTGTCGAGTTTTTTCTTAAACCTGCTTTAATATTATACTAGTATTATATCTTACTGTTCAAAAAAATTTTTAAAATTATGTTTTGTTAGCAAATTTTGTATCATCTTACAGCAATACAGTTAAAGTACTTCTTCCAGCTACTGACTCCACACATTCAGCAGTTTTTCCAGCTCTTTGCAACCTTATAATTTAGCTTCTGCATGTTAAGTCTTGGGCTGAACATCCCTCTTCTCTCCATATTTGCTCTCTTTGGCAACCATGTGGTGTCATGGACTTCAAGGGTGTGCACAAGTGTAACAGGTATATTTTGTAAATCATTTTGTAGATGTTGTACAGCAGCAAACTGGCTCTCTGTCTCCAGTGCTGCCAACTGTGCTACATGAACAGACCCCCAAAAGGATAAAAACTCTTTCATTACTCATGTCATCCATGGTACTCTAACATGAGAGCAGCAAATCTGAGTAAGAAAATGCCATTTCATGTTGTCACTCAGGTTTGATTTATACCATGAGCTTTAAACTTAGAAGAGCTACACTAGTACTTTCTTCTCAGAGGCGTGTGTTGTGCTTTCAAGGAATATTCCTCTGCCACCAGAAACAGAATTAACAGTACAGAAATGTACTGTTAATACGTGTTGTATTTTAAAAAAGAAATAATTAAAAGTGTGTAGTTTATGGAGGTAGTAACCCACTGAAGGCACTGTTGTGCCTCTTAAAAAGTCACTATGGAGCAGGCTGATGCTTGTCACACAAGTCCTACTTGAAGATTGTTCTTGAGAGTTCTTCTGAGAACAGCTCTTCTAGTCAATGGTTTCAATTTGCCATGCCTCCAGAGGCCCCTGTGCATTCTGCTACTCAGGCTTGCTTGTCAAGAAAATTTTTGTTCAAACGTTTCACATGCACACCCCCACTCCCATATGCACGTGTGCGTGCGCATGCTCCTGTGTGGACAGAGCAGTGGGTAAAGAGGAGAAAAAAGGTGCTGTCTTGGGAAGAGAGAAGATGCTGGATACTATCAGAACACACCCTATCCAGTCTGAAAACTATAGCCTTACCTATGAAGGCTGAGTCCTTAAAGTCTTGATTCATCTTAGGATGGAAATTCTCGCCAGCCCAGACCTGCATATTGAAACATACATGACTTCATTTTCAGAGAGGTTTTTTTTAACCCTGTCTCCTCAAGCTTGCCAAGTAAATGATTCCTCTGCTGATTCTGCAGTTTCCAAGTGCAGTTTTTTGCTCTGTGCCATGCCTCTGGAAAATATCCAATATGTCTAAATCATGTAATTAAACCCTAGAAGCTAAAGACTGAGGACTACTGACTCTTTGTAACATATTTCTGTTTTAGCATACTGATGTTTCTTCAAGTTACTGTAAAGCTTTCAAAGCGCCCTAAATGACCTGATCTCTCTCCCACTTACTGTAAAATGCTCACATGATACGAATCTGTTTGGCCCAGCTGACCACTTCAGAGGCAGTGTGTAGGATACAGACGCCTGTGTGGAGGCCTTTAGCATCAGGCTTACCACAGGTTCTCTCAGATCCTGAGGATGCCTACAAATGGTTCCTTGGCACAACTCTCTTATCTTCCTAACTATTCTTTAAGAAGAGGGTGGGATGTCACAAGAGTGACAGTAGTGTGGAGATTTCTGGGCAGGTTTTGAACAATTTCAATTCAGAAATTCAAATTGGACTGTTTAAAAAACTGTTTGTATTTCCAAATGTTAAGATTCACTCACAGCTAGGATCAATTTGATTCCAGTATGCAGAATCTGGAATGCTTTCTGCACCAGGAAAATGTTTGAAATTATTCCTTCTTGGACTTGAGCCATGGAGAAGCTGCTGGAAGCGCAGCTGGATTGGGATGCTTGCCTGCAGTTGTCTCCCAGATGGCCTCTTCCCTTGCTAATGTCAGTAGGCTTTCCGCTGGTGCCAGCAGCAAGGGAATGCGAATATGTACTGACATTTTCACTTTTCAGTGAGTTTGCTAATCCCATTTGGTGCATGTGTTCTTCATAAAGGGGCTACTATATCAGCAGTTTTCACTGCCATCAGTATGGTGTCAGGAATGGAGGAGTTCTGCTGAGGAATGTTCATTTCATTACAAGTGAAGAGAAGATCTTAGTGGCCTTCTCCCCTTTCAGTATCTAGGCATGTTAGAAATACATAAAGGAGCATTACAAGATGATTTTAGAACAAATTCGGATGACTTGAGTATAAGTCAGTGGTCTCTTAAAACCTAGGAGGTAGATAGAGGCTTGACAGGGAATTTTCTTAGTTTGTGTGTCCCTTGGTGGTGTGTTCTTCTGGGACATGTATGTGTAGTCAGGTGCTGAAGAGTAATTAATTTTCATTTTGAGCCTTACTGTATCTACCTTTTTGCTCAGGGCCCCAGGCTGTGCACCAGAAACATTTATTGAATTAACGGAAGGGGAATGGTGCATGACTTGTGCTCCTTGTTTCAGTCAAAAGTCTTCTTAACTCTGATTGGAAGAATTGTGTCAACAGTTGCATGTTTCTCATGGATAATTTTACCAGTCTTGTATTTGAAGTGGCTCTGGGTGGTCTCAGAGATCTGCAGGTTCTTGCAAGAACTAAGGACAACCTCGGGTAGAAGGTGGAGGGCCATGAAGGGACAGTCATCCCAGAGGAGGCCAAGAAGAAGGCTGGAGCACCTCTTCTATGAAGACAGGCTGAGAGAGCTCAGATTGTTCAGACTGGAGAAGGGAAGGCTCTAGAGAGACATTATTGCCACCCTCCAGTACATAAAAGGGATACAAGGGAGCTGGAGAGAGACTTTTGACAAGGACATGTAAGTGACAGGATACGCAGGAAAGGCTTTAAACTGAAGAAGGGTAGGTTTAGATTAGATATTTGGAATAAATTCTTTACTCAGAGAATGGTGAGGCATTGGAACAGGTTGCCTGGAGAAGTTACGGATGCCCTAGTCCCTGGAAGTGATTAAGGCCAGGCTGGATGGGGCTTAGAACAACCTGGTCCAGTGGAGGGTGTTCCTGTCCAGGTCAGGGGTGTTGAAACTAGATGATCTTTAAGGTCTCTTCCAACCCAAACCATTCTGTGATTCTGTGAAATCAAATTAGTGACTAAATCACTGTTACCTGAAGAGAATAGCTTTAAAATTTTTTCCTGGGTAGATTCTCTTTATTATGTCTAATGAATTATCCCCCAAAAGAGCTTGTACAATGACAGAGTGTAAAGAAAGCAAATCATTCTTTGGAAGCAGATTAAAAATAAGAATGTTCAATCCTTTGACAGAATTAAACAAGTCTTACTCTGTCTGATAAATTAACACCTAGTGGGCCACCCTAATTGAAAGGATCACAATAGGCTCATTGAATTGTTGCACCTGTCTTGCTTCTCTTGGCTGGTGGTCTGTACCAGCCCACTGTATCTCATAAAGAGTTGTGTATATAGAACTCAGAGTTTGAAGGGGGAATTTGCCCTAAAACCTCAGAAAGTTCTTTTACAATTAGTTTCTAGATGATTCTTTTGAAAACAGCTTTATTCCCCACCACCACTCCCTACACCTCCCCCCAGATCATATCAGGTCAGCCTGATATTTTCTACTGTATTTTCTTTTTTGTCTCTGAACCTGGGCTGTTGAAATTGGACAATCCCTGATGTTATGGCACTAATGCAAATGCACATAGTGTATTTGTATTTGTATTTGATTGTGTGCACTTCTCTGGCACAGCACTGATGAACTGGGAGCTCAGTGAAGAGCAACAGAAGTGATTAGGAGACTATGGGGAATTTTTTTAAAATGCTATTAAAATGAACTGGCTTAATGATGACTGAAAAGAGGTTGCTCTGGAGTAGCTCTAGTACCTGGGAGACCATTGGCAGGATCCTAGACAAGGTGCCAAAAGTAAAAGGGCTGTCTCAATTGCCCAAAGTAGATAATTTGGGGTTCAGTATTAAGGTATGTTTTCTTCCGGCAAAGGTCCATGTAGTTCGTAGAAAGTCATGGAAGCCCAATTGCTAATGTAATTTTAAAATATAACTGTGAAAGCTTAAAGAAATATAGAGACAAAAATCCTGCAGTTCACTGGGGACAGTAGGCCAGATGTTGTCTAAATAAAGATGTCTGTCTCCGTCTTTTCATTTCTATTATTACAGTCTCACCAGAAAGTGGGGGAGGGACTACCTTCCTGACAGAAAATACATCTTGGATCTGGTGTATTACAACCAAGACTAGTTGGTATGCAAGAAAAGGAAGTGGTGTATTGTACTTGCTCCATTTTAAATGTAATCCTTTGGTTTTGAGGTTGGATGTGGTTGTAACAAGAGCAGTGAGCCCCAGCATCCACACTGAAGTATAAATAAGCCTTTGAGACACAGAGAAGGCAGGATGAACTCTTGAGATTTATGTGTTATTGCTTTCATCTCTGTCACGAAAAATAATACAAACATGCATTAGAAAGAGATGCTATGAGCCTGAAATATCTTTCTACTCTAACCTGCTTGGCCTTCCCATTTCCTCTTAAGACTATTTCTGTTCTGCTGAAGTATTAGTGGCACATAATGTTCCCATTTCCTGAGGGTGGAAACATCGAACTGGAAATGCAGGATGGAGGAGGAGGGTAGGACCTGAGAATGAAATTGGCTGCTCTGCAGGCTCTGCCAGTGGCAAGTTCAAATTTTTGGTGGGGCTCTAACCTGCTTTTGCTACTCATGGGCTCCTTGTGATGTTTCACTGAACTCAGGTAATTGTTCCAAGCAGTCATTCCCGTTCAGGTCATCTCTCTCTTCTTTGCATCCTTGATCCACTTCTTTTCTTCAAGCTACCATTTCTGCTTCATTTCTCTCTCAATTGTCTTGTAGACAGGAGCCAATTTTGGGCAACCCAATTCCCTAAACCAAAGTGAGAGCCTGGTCTAAGCCTGGAACCAGCATGAATCATTAATGTTGTCCCCTAAACAAATAGGTAGATGTTGTTGAGAAAAGTTAAAAGAAACCTAGTGTTAAAGACTGAGTGTGATGTTTCTGAAGTTCAACGGGACCCTTATAGTGTCAGTTCTTGTTGCTCAGTTCAATCCCTTTAACAATGAGACCTTGGTACTGTGAGGAAAGGTGACTGAGCATTATGGATTTGGAGACTGGAACTGAAGAGAGCAAAACTGGAGAAGCCATCTATTTTCTCAAAGTTTTTTTTCAAAGTAAATTCTAAGTCTCATGGTTCCTTTCTCTGTGTTCTTACTGTGCCTTGAGAGATTGCTGCCAAGGTGCCTCCCTAGCTGCTTGTTACATGCACAGTGCAGTAATGCCTGCTGCAAAAATGATTGTAGACAGGCTGTAGTTAGTATTGGTGTGCAGCTCTGGGGAGTATGACCAGTGCAGTGCAGGATTGTTTTATAGTGTTTTAGTGCCTAATGGGAACAGGAGACTCAAACTAATAGTTGAACAGACAGAATTCCCATCTAGGCAAACCGTGGTCATATAGAGATGAAAATTGTGTGGTACAGCTCTTCTCTGAGCCATTTTCTCTCTCCTTCACAGCTTCCTAGTTTTGTGCATGCATTTCCACATCAAACGCTCTAATTTATGTGTTGGAACTAAGGCTTGTGTATTGTATAGCCTGTTGGTGCAGTTAGTAAAACATAAGGGAATCGGCCTGACTGAAGGTAGTTTTTTATTCCCACTTCCATTCAGGGAATATGTTACGTTACAGGCCTCTCTTAGGGCAACCTTATGAACTCAAAACCTGGTATTTGCAATTTTGTGGGGGTGTAACAGAATGGAAGCTACCTGGTAACCAACTGCATGGAGTGAGGCTGGAGGAGGAGGTTTGGACAGCAAGATCAAGGCAGTTAACAAGTCAGTAAAATGATTATGCTTCAGTGCTTTTCTGCCTTGTTGTTTTACAAAGAAGCATTCTGGCTTCTCTGAACAGGAATAAAGACAACAATGATAAATAATGCTAGTAATTAAATAGTTTTAAAAGTAGCCTCTATCTGCACATGCATGAAGCCAACAATTTGTGAACCAAGCTCTATGACAGCCCAAGGCTGTGAAACTGATTAAAATGGAAAAAAGTAGTTTTAATTAACCCTTAAATTATGAAGCACATTCTCTGAAAACCCAAGTTGCCTCACTGAAGCCAGAAAGGAGCTTAATAAAAAGAGCTGCACTTAAATTAAGATGCTTTAATATTATTACTTCTTTCTGTAATCTGTTTTGAAATGACAGTTTCTCTCATGGAATGAAAGGCAATTTCAAAATGCTGGGAATTCCCATGGAAGAGGAACATTATCTTTCAACTGGCTGTCAGAGCTGCCACTATCTCCCAATACACAACATAGGCTTGGATACTGGGAATACAAATAGCATGCATTTTCTGCTTTTGCTAAATATTTCTGACTGTAAAACTCTCATGAAGTCAAAAGCAAAATTAGAGATGAGGACAGCAAGCATATTTTTACAAAAAATGAAGATATGCATATTAATATGCTGCAGCTGAAGAAAATATTCATTCTTACTAAAGGACTTTGCAAACTGGTCCACAAAGAACAGTTTAAGAAAAGTATTTTCAGTTTGGTTTTTTTTCCCCTCCATCGTGTCTTTTGAGCATTTGTCCATAGGTCTGGATTTCTAGACATGCCATGCAAGGCTACATTCTTAATTTAAAATAGGAAACAACATTAGTATAAAATATCCCTTTTTTAGGGTTATCTATATCTTAGTTTTACAAGCCACTCTTACTTTTCCCCCTGCTCAACCCTTCAGGCTGTTGATTTCTTTTCCAGCATCCTGACAGCACCTTTAAGGCTCTTTTGCAGCTCTGTGTTTGGTTTGTCTGTGCAGATTTGCAGATGCAATTGCAGACGCAATTGCAGACTTGTTCAGAAAATGTCAAGGTTATTTGTCTGATTTGTGGCATTGCTTGTCTGGCCATTGCAAACACTCTGCTTGGGTTCTTTATCACTTTCCATCCATCAGCAATCAGAACTTGGTATATAATAACTTTAATTTGACTTGAAAAAGAAGCACTATCAGCATTGCTGAGTAGATGAGAACATGATTTTAGGGACATGCTCTTTACGTCACTGTCATAGTTTAACCCCAGCTGGCAACTAAATACTACACAGCTGCTCACTTGCCCCCCACCCTCCCACCCCCGAATGGAATGGGGAAAAGAATCGGAAAGAGGTAAAAAACATGGATTGAGATAAGAACAATAGGAACAGTTTAATAATTGAAATAAAATAATAACAATAAGTATAATAATAATAGTAATAATGATCATAATAATAATGGTGATGATGATGAAGAAGAAAAGCAGAAAGAGGCGTAAAACCCCAGAAGAACCAGTGATGCACAATACAGTCACTCACCACTGACCTATGCCCAGCCTGTTCCGGAGCAGCGATTGGCGACTCCAGGCCAACTCCCCCCTGTTTATATACTGAGCATGGTGTGGAATATCCCTCTGGCCAGTTTGGGTCAGCTGTCCTGGCCATGCTCCCTCCCAGTTTCTTGTGCATCTCCTCACTGGCAGAGCATGGGAAATTGAAAAGTTCTTGATTTAGAATAAGCTCTACTTAGCAACAGTTAAAACATCTGTGTTATTAACAGTATTCTCTTACTGAATCCAAAACACAGCACTGTGCCAGCTACTAAGAAGAAATTTAACTCTGTCCCAGCTGAAACCAGGACAGTCACACATCCTTTGTTTAAAAACTCTGTGAAAGTTGTGTTTCCTTTCCCTTTTGCAGTGCCAAAATAGTATGCATCTTTTCCGTGTTTTGAAACTTGTTCTATCATAAAATTACAGTGAAATTTGAAGTGTTTGTTTAAACTTAGTTATTGCCAGCTGTACCAGAGAAGGAAATACGGATTTTCAAAGAATTTTTACTGCCACAGATTATTTTCACCTAGAAGTTAATAATGTGGTGATCTTCAGAGATACTTGTCCCGTACCATAAACATAAAATCCTGTTCTTAAATGCAAGATTTTACGCAGGGCTTGAGAAAGATTTGCTGCTGTGCCCTAGAGCTTGTGAATTATGTATTTTTTTTATTTCTGAAGTCTCATGTCTTCCTTCTGTTTGTACAGATATAAGTGTCATTAAAGGTAAATCATGCTTGAAGTTGAAAACATCATGTTTATTTCCACATAGGTGAAAGTGCATTTCAAGGATCTGTACACAGTTGTACTGAGACAAGTATCCTGAGAAATTAGAGCAAAATTGATAACATCTCAGTGAAACTATACCCAGTAGGTACAGCTGTCATCTTCTCTTTCGGTCAAAGTAGATAAATGTGATGGACAGCTGCTAATTTTTTCTCCTTTTTTATGCAGTCTTCTCTATTTACTGTATGGAAAGTCAAAGGGAGTGATTTCTGTATCACTGCAATTCCTGTTATTTTTTTAAGAGAATTTCTGTCAAGCAAGTGATGGATAACAAACACAAGAATGAATTTATTGACATTTTTCATTCTATAATGTTATTAATATTCTAGAGCTGGAATTTTGCTTCCGGATGTTAATTTTAGAAACTTAAGTGTAATTACCAATGTTTCTTTGGAAAGTACACAAATCACTATATAACTTGTCAAGTCAAATCTTGTTAGGTGGGAAGAGATTTTATTCAGGAACTTAGCTGTACTTAATATGCATGTAATTCAAGTATCTAATAGGTGGAAGAAAGAATCTGTATCTTTAATTAGATTTTTTTTTTAATTGCTGTAGTTTCAAGACATCAGTGTCCATCTTTGTTAGGCAGAGCAGAAACATAATGTGGAGGCATTGATAGAGTCTGTGGAAACACAGGGCATCTGTGAATGAGTTTTGGTTAGGAAGAAAGACTGGAGTCATAGGCAATACCATGAGCCTACTCTAGCCAATGATGTGTCATGGCAGAGAGGAGAGATTTAAGGGAAAGCTCTGTAGTTATCAAAAGAAGTGCTAACGGGGCCATCTCTGTGGGTTGGAAGACAGCACAGAGGCTCAGAATATCCCCAGATACCTTTAGACTGCACCTAGAGAGTCTTCTGGAGAAAGCTGTTCAGCTGTCCACAGCTCCCTTTTTTTTTTTTTTTTTTAATTAATGCAGATCTTAGTTACCTACTGAAGATGATTCAGCTCAGTCCACTGACTGTAGAGGTCATTTCAGTGATGATGCTTCTAATCTGGGCACCCTATTTGAGCCTCAAGAGTTTAATAAAAAATTCATGAGAATAAGCATCTCTTTCTTCCCTATAAGAAGGAGCTTTCCCTATGGAAGTTCTTAATTTGGATCCCACTAGGAAATGTATAATCAGAGCGTGCAAGATCAGCTTCAAGACTCCTGTTGTTTCCATGATAAACAAGGAAATAAATGCCTTTCTTTGGAGAACATTCAAAATTAAGCTTTGGATTGTTATTGTAAACTTGAGGAATCCCAAAAGACACAGACACAATTCTATTTAGATAATCTGTAGGAAGCAAATGATCAAGCCAGCTAGAGGAAATATTTTATGAAGTACACTGTTAAAGAAGAATTCCTTTAAGTTTAGTTATACAATTCACCTTGAGCCTTTCTCTCAAAATTAAACTAAAAACTGAACAGACCATAAAAAATCCACAAGGCTGTGTTACAAATTTCACTGTCCTCTCAGATATTTTTAAAATATTTTGGAACAATTGAAAATAACCTCAGATAGTAACATAAGATAAAAGGATATACAGCAGCTATCGAGATGATTTATTTTTTTAATCAAACATTTCTCCGTGCTGCTATCTGTGTCCCAGTGATAGATTTTTTGAAGAAAACATATTAACTTCATAATATTAAAACCCAGAGCAATAAATTATGTGTTCTCTCCCCCCATTCACTTCCTGTTTGGGGTGTAGAAAGATTTCTATGAATAGCAGTTATTGTAATTATTGTCTAAGAAAGAAGGTAGGCAGTATTATGTCATGCTCAGAGTGTTGGACAGGCATTGAATGACAGCTTTTCACAACAGCATTGTGAGATTTAGCCCAGTGAGATGCGTGACCAGAGCTGCAAGGGCATCTCAGTGGCAAAGGAGCAATTATAGTAGAAGAGCACTGAGTGCAACAAAGGAGGGGTGAAGGCCTTTTCCTGATGTATAACAGTATCATGGTTCCCTGTTTATCATGAATGAGAGGTATTAATTTCACTTTTTATACGCTGCCTAAATGTGATGAATCAGTGTGCAGCACAAATTAATTGGAATAGTAGCTTATGGTCTCTCCCAGATGTTGTGCTCATTTATCTTTTTAATGCTTCTTACTCAGAGATAATATTAAGCTCTTATGAGTCACAATGTAAAATGTGCAAGAGGAGGAAAGACTGTGCTTGCAAAGGTACAGCATTTTCTCTGCCCTGAAGAATTTTTGAGGTGCATTTGTATTGCATCTAGATCCTTTGTGTGAGGAAGAAGTATGACAAATATGGGGGAAATATGTGGAATCAAGCGTGGCAGGGGGAAGTTGTACCCATATAATGATTTCTACTGTGAGATAAGCCTAGAGGAGTCAGTTAACAATGAATGAGGAAGAAGCATTGTTCCAGTGGGAGGAAACAAGATGATTTGGAAAAGATCTTGGGACAGTTAAGAAGAATTGAAAGCTTAAAAAAATTTGGCATTGTTACTATTTCAACTTCTATTAGTAGAACAATTAAGAAACATAAAAATACTTCTTTTGCACGAGGATAGATATCTTTTCAAATCTGTTGCAGGTTCAAAACAAGGATTGGATAAATTTCTAAAGAGATACTAAAGGGCACGTATTGCAGGATACTCTCTAATAACCCTTGTTTTATAATTGTGCATACTGGAGGAGTAGCAGGAGAGTGGATCACGTAGAAGCCAGGCTTGCAAGCAATCTCCACATAGCTCTTCCTAGCACTGAAGACACAGAGAAAAGTTGGGTTAGATGAACACTGATCTGCTTTAGTGTTTTCTTGTGTTTTGAAATGTAGTTTGCCCTAAAAGACGCAGAATTGTTATTCTCGTGACTGCACATTCAAAAACACAAGTGTTCTTCCAATAAGGAAGGCTGTCAGGAACTCTTGATTAAGAACTGACAATTTTTACAGTGCTGACATGTCCATTGTTTCCACTTGCTTCCATGTCTCCTGGGAATAAGGCATTTGAGCCAATATTAGATTTGGAATTTTTACAAAGGAGTGCAGGATGGAGCATCCTCTCTGCAGTGGATCAATCTCCTGTCAGCTTTTAAAGAATAGAATATTTGAACTGCCCATAGGTCTTCTGTAGGGATTAAGGCTATGGGACTAATAGTTCTTCCTGATGCCTCTGGTTTGCTCTGATTTCACAGAACTCAAAGAAACAGCTACATTTCATTAATGGAGAAGAACCTGTCAGGCCCTCATATTTTCTCCAGGAGTCTTGTGCAGTGCCTGAACAATCCTAGCTTTTTTCTTAATCCTAAAGGCACGCCTGAATTCCTCCTGCAGAAGCCAGACCAGGTGCATGGTTCAGATGAATGTTTAATGCTATTTGATGTCAGGTTTTGCAGGTGGTGTCTGTTAGGGGGGAATAGGGTCAATGTGCATTACTTTCTGATCTCTGACTACATATTGTCTTCATACTGAGCTAGAACATGCCTCAGTGAACGTCTGTCTGAAGATTTATGGATAGAATCCAAAAGATTAGCAAACAAGGTGTTTTCTTTAAAGCTTAGGACCAACAGAACAGAATTAACACAGTTTACCTAGTTGTCACTCTTCTTGAGTTTCAGAGTAACATGCAAACCCAGAAAGAAAAAAAAAAAGTCCATTCTAAGGAGACCCGTATTAGGTTTGTCACATGCATTACCACCTTCATGAAGACTCAAGACATACACCATTGGGGTACTCAAAAAAAAGTGGCTACACAAATCTAGGAGCAAATCTGCTTCCTTTCTAGTAAAGCCCCATGTATTGGTAGAAGAGAATTTTGAGTGAATGCTGACTTGGTAAGCAACACTAGTGCCCCATGGCTCTTCATGTGTCATCACTGACAGTGCTTGAACTTCGAGGGAATCTTTTATTTGCATAAGGAAACTGCCTCAGAGGTACTGACTGCATGAAGTGCTTTGCCACAGTTTTGATACAGCATAGGCACACAGCAGCCCACTTTGTGAGAGAAATCCTGCAAGCACAGAACTGTACTAGTGTCAGTTGTTTTAGTACATATGGCAGCACTGTTGCTATCTGTTCTGTAGCACTGAGCATCATTTGCCTGGAAATTGTACTAAAGTGTTCCCACTTCAAGAATGAGTTCAGAAAAAGTGAGAAATTACAACACTGATTCTGTCTGGTGAGAAGAAACAGACCTTAAACAGTGCCAGATAAGCCAGGCATATTGTGTTTTGCGTTCAAGACTTTCCAGCTGAAATAGTTTATGTTTGCAGTCTTAGGTATAAGAAGCTTTGAGATGCTGGGCAAGAGCTGACTCTCCTCTTTTGAAATATACAATGGAATAGAGCAACGGTATATAAGGAAGAATTAAAAGAAACTCACTAAAATAAAAATCCCTTTTGGCACTGGTAGATGCCCAAAGAAGCCAAAGAAACTCCATTCTCAGCATTGTTCAAAACTCATGTGGACATGTTTCCCAAAGAACTCTTCTCCTGTCTGGTTGTTCAACTAAGAAATCAGGATTCTTGAAAATACTGATTATTATATTTACCTCTTTTATTGGGATCTCAAACATAAATTTTGGTAATCTGGCTACAGTAGCACAGAGATTGTGCTGAAGTAAACAGCCATGGTAGTACTGGTGAATAATGGAAGCGGATTAACCTGGAGGTTTCCATCTCCCGTCTCTTGGAGGTTGGTACTAAAGTCAAAGAAATATATGACTTGTCTTTTCTGAGTGCTTGGGATCTTCACAATTTAATAGGGCTGAATCATTAAAAGACATTGGATCCTCAGGAGCTGTCATGTTTTTCAGATTCTTTAGGGTTTTCAGGACTTAAGAAGATTGAGATAATTCCACTAGCTAAGGAAATATGTGCCTAAAAATGGTTTAGAATCCTTTATGGGAGAGTGAGCGTAAGAGGATTGACAGATGGTACATGACTGGCAAGTTTATGTGGTTGGAAGAAGGAGAAGGGGTATTTAAGGAAGTCTGTTGAAGAATCCTGTTCAGACAAGGTGTATGGCTTTGCAGTTGGATTTGGGGGAAGAATGGGGAATAGTAGATTCCATAGCAAGAAGTAATCTCTCTGAATGCAGTTTTGGAAGAAGTAACTAGCTGAAAAGGCCATGAAAAGGTGCTTGTGTGGGCAAGAGAAGAGGGTGGTTTAAAAGTTGGGATGGTTTGAGGTTTCTGTTTACGTAGTTTGGTGGAGGGAAGAAATAGTAGGAGAACTGAAGAATGAAAGATGAGCGTCTTTGGGTGTAGTCAGATTCTACACACATCAAGTGCTAGGGGGAAGGGCAGGGCAGTGGTTAGCAATTTAGGGGCTTGGTACTCTTTAATTCAGAGAGACTAGTGCTTCCCTCCTACTCTCCCTTAAATGCTTCCACAATGTTCTCTCTCTCCTTCATTGGGGAGTAAGCATTTTTCATTGAGGTATGGAAGAAGCAAAATAAAAAATTTTAAAAAAAAAAAGAAAAGAAAAAAGGCAAATTTATCTATTTTCGACAGCTAAATCACAAGCAGCTTTTTGATTTAGCCACAGTTTATTTCAAGGAAAAATAATTTCCAGTCTAATCCAGGCAGAGGCTGTATGATTCCTCATGAAGAGCTGTGCAACTTTAGTGGGGTATAGGGTTGACCAGGGTAAGCCAAACAGATGCTGTAAGAGAGATGTGCAGGTCAGGAGGGAAGCAGAACAATTGGTTTTCTTGGAGCCAGAAATTGTTTTGTGTCTGCTTCTGTGTACAAGGGATTTTTTTAATTATATCTGTTTTGTGCTAATTTCAATACTATGGCCTGAGATCCAACAACCAGAGCATATTTGGGTTCTGTTTTCTGCTCTGCCGCTAATGAGTTATGTGACATGAGAAAATCTGAGTTGTGAGCTGTTTCAAACTCTATGTAAATGAATGGAGTTCCATTGACTGAAATAAAAGTTTTGTTCAGTTTTATTTGACCTGTTTCTGCATTTGTTTGCCTTCAAAGTGAATGTTTAAAAGTCCCCACCTCTCAGGATCTTACTGGCCTAATAAAAAAGGCTTTTAGGTATTATAATGTTACAGATTGACTGGCAGTAAAAATGGTGAGCATTTATGTTTCCATGTAGTCATGCAGACTTGGTTCCGGTCTACCCAGTCTTGGGTTTTGTGGCTCAGGTAGCAATCATCAGCCTTGTTCCAGAACACTGCTATGTGCTTGGATAGTTCTTTCTGTAAAGAAGGGCTTTCTAATCATTCAGCCTAAAATTTTCTCCTTTTTACAGTAACATCCAGTGGTGGTTTTCTTTGATGCGTCGTGATGTATACATTAACTAATATGCAGTACCTATGTATTATACCATCTTCCCATTTAGTCTTAATTTTTTTCTCTGTTAAACTTAAGTGATTTTTTTTTCTCTATCCTTATAAGTAATGAATAAAAGGTTTTGCCTCTTACTGAGGTCCCTTTAATTTCCTTACATTTTTGTGGTGCCCAGAGTGCCTTTGGTTCTTCTGTGTTTGGTGTTCTAGGCTCTCACTGGGGGCAGCATAAGAGAGAATATTCCAACCTGTCCAGTAGTTTCTACCCCTCTCCAGTAAAGCAAATGAAATTGCACTCCCCTGCCTTTTTGCATACTCCCCAGGCTGCTTTCTTCTCTGCTATGCCCAGCTTGCTTAAATCCCCCATTGCGAGGTTTTCAAATAATTGCACTGAGGCTGCCCCTTTTAATTACAACTGCTTCCCTCTCCTGTTTCAGCCAAGTTATTGAGCCATTTCTGTATATTGCCTGAGACATTTTTCTTTCTCCTTAGTCACGCTTCACTGTCTCACTGAAGACACTGAAGTATTTTCAATGCTCTGTGGAAAGAGCACCTGAAGAAACAAAGCATACTGGCTTTTTGCATGCAACCTACATATGATTGTGGTATTTCTCTGGTGGGCTGAGAATTGGGCAGATGGAGCCAGAATTACCTTACTTAGCAAAATTATTTTGCTGGATTGATCTAATGCAATGCCAGATTAGGCTATATGCTGCTCCTTTACTGTGAGATAAGCCTGAATGTCAGGTTCTTAATGGTGGTGGTAGAGTTTTGTTTGGATCTTTTTTCCCTTTTAAGATAATAAAATTGTACTTTTTCTGCTTTTTCTGGCTGTAACACTATTTGACCTCAAGTATCACAATGTTTGCTTCCTCACGTACAACATATCAATGGGAAAAATACTGTCCAGCTTCCAGTAGTGTTGTGCAGTCATATGCTTAAAGGGACACTTTCATCTGATGCATGGTTACAAGTGTGTCAGCTGGGCAGATTTGTGTTGGCAAAAACTCTCCTGGCATAGCTACTGCCCTGCAGGGTCCTGAAAAAGCAAAGTGAGACAGAATTTGAAAAGCATACAGGGGAAATGGAATGGACACCTTCCAAGGGATGTTGCCAAAGATGCAAAGAGTCAGGACTTAAGTATGAGTACAGCCTATACTGTGGTACAGATTAACACTGATTTGGGAACCCACTGTCACTGTTGCCATGAATGTCTCAAAATCACTACTGGCAGTGTGCAAAACACTCCCGTGACTGACTGAAGTCTTAAGGGCTGGGTATATGGTAAATAGTGGGTCTGTGCTACTCTTTTTCACCTGTATCTAAGAAGTAGTAAGTGATGGAGTGGGTGTATAAAAACTGTCAGTTTTGTATTATTGTGACCTGATTTCTGTTTCCACTTTCTGTTTTTCCTTAAACAGTATTTCTGTGTGAAGGCCTCTGTGCTTTGATTTGGGAAGATATTAAAACACTCCAAGAAATCTCAGACCATTTCAAGGGAGTAGTGTGTGTTTGTTGAAGATGGTGGTATTCACAGAGAATCTTCATGGATTCTAATGCTGGCATCAGAGCAAGAAGAGCGGCGGGAATGGGTTGGATCTGGATGGTCTGCTTCTTTCATCTAGTCACCTCACTAGAAGGTAAGAACAGATGTTACATATTGCAACAACTTAATGAAGTTTTCTGTAGAGGTCAAAAAAAGAATTTTTAAAAAGTGTGCTCTCCAGTATGCTTATTCTAGTCCAGGTGAGCCCTGAGCACATCTTCTGTTTGATGGTTGATCACTATCTCTTGAGATGTAAAACTTTTAGTATGGTTTCTAGTGGGAGAGGCAAATCCTCTAGTGAAAGATCATTGATGAATATTACCACTAGCTATCTCCAAAGTGACTGCCTCAAAGAATAATTTTTTTGCTCTGGGAATAAGCCTCTTGTTTATGCTTTGCATGTATTTGATTCTTGTGTTCCTGTTCTTGCAATGTGTTTGTTTTCTGAAACAATCTCTGAACATTTAAGCTGTTCTAGAAGGCAGCATCCAGTGGGCTGAAATCAAGAGTCTTTGTCTTACATTTTAACAACTTGCCTCAAATAATAATTGTGGAGAGAATGCTTTACATTAACACGAAGAGGCAGTTCACATTCAGCCAGCAGAGGAAAGGAGGGAGAGAAGTGAAGGCAGGGTAGGGAAAAGGTGGGCAGAGAAGAGAGGCCAAGAAAATCGTAGAAGAAAGAATAGATGGTAGGAGGGAGGGCGATGAGAGCAGGAGATAAGATGAGAGCTATGGAAGAGACTTAGAGAAGGGCAGAGGTATTGTAAACAGTCCTCTTGTTTATTCCAAGAAATATCCTTGCAGCTACATGTGCTCAATGAACTGTACTGCTTTGTGATGAATGTTCATCTCTTGCATTTCTAAAAGCCTCTAAAAAAGGAGAGGAGAAATCAAAGGGAGACAAGGAAAGACCTAGAGGATAGGAGAGGAGAATAGTGTGAGATCTAATAAAAAGAGGAAAGCTTGCTAAAGCAACCCTTCTTTTAATAGGAGTAGAGTGGAGTGGGGGAGGAGTTGAGAGACTAAATAATTGATGTAAAATTACAATACAAATTCTTAAATCTCTGAAATTCTGTTAATTACTGATTTTAACATTATTTTACAAAGCACTATGTAATTCCTTGTATAACTGGTAAAGGAACTGAAATAGAAAATGTCAATTCTCTCTGCAAATAAGCAACTCAGTGATGCCTGTAGGAACTGACATTTTTTGAATTCAGTACTCACTCCTGTAAATCCGTAGAGATAAAAGAGACAAGAAAGCAGTGTCTGATACAGCTCCACAGGTCATATAGTTGACTTGCTTGGATTAAAATAGGACAGTAAAATTCTGCCTATGGAGATGAAGGAGTAAAGGTTCCCATGAGCTGATTTTTAACTCAATTCAGAGTCAAGGGAGTCAGCACCTTCATTGTGACTGTGCTATGTGGTCCTGGGTTTGCACTCCAAAGCTAATTTGCGTCTCAGAGATGAGTATTTCTTTTGTGGTCAAAAGTCAAAGAAAAATTATGCAGTAGGGGCAGAAAGTCTGATGATAACTATGTAGAAAGCTTTGCTTTAGTACAGAGTTGTCCATAAGGAAAATAAAAGGCCCATGGCTGATTTGTTGACTCATTATTATATATGGTAGAAACTTGAACTTCAGGTTTCAGATTTAAGTTGAAAAATATAGGGAATATCCATTGTGGTCTTTAGTTTTTGTAATGTTTCCTAGAAGTTTTAGAAGGTGTCTAAAATACATCTCACCTCTAAATGAAGAGGACTGACTGAGTGGGAAAATCCACCAAGGTAATTTTGCTTCCAAGTATTTCTCAGGCATTTGAGTTAGATTTAACAGTGTGAATGTAAATCCCTTTTTTTCTTAAATTAGGCTTTGTTTGTAATTTTCTAAACCTTACTGTAAATAATTAAGAAAAGAAGGAGGAGCTGTAGAGAGTGTCAGAGAAGTAGTCAAAATATTCACACCATCTTTATATGCCTTATGAAGAGAGCAAATACTTTTTATGCAGAATATTTTCCAGATATAAGGAAGGCAGCATGCTTTTACAGGACCTAGTTGGTCTTCAGACTTCTTCATGACTCAGAAGTAAAGTAGTTCTTGTAAGCAATTAAAAGTGTTTTTGTTGTTACTGTTGTTGGTTTTAACGCATAAAAAGGAATCATAAGGCTCAATTTATTTGATACAGCTTTAGTATTTGGACACACTGGTTTCACTAGGAATGAGCATAGCTGTCCAAAATTTTCCATATATGACTTCTACGCTAGAAAAAAAACCTGCATGGGAAACATGAGGGAAAACTGCTTTGCAAACAGAAGACATTTGTAAACTTGTTATTTTAGCTTTATAAAAGGAAACAAGATTCCACAAAAGTTTTCATTAAGATTACATTTCCCAGTGTTTATGGGTCAGCAAGAGTTTTTGAGGATTTAGTTTGGAGAGCATTGTTTTTGAGCTACATGCTGGGTGAAGTAATGGATTTTTCCTTTTTCTCAAAGACACTTAAAAAAATACATAGAAAATTTATTTCTTTGAAAATCTGTATATGTATGTAATTGCAGTTTATCACTTAACGTTTAAGTTACCATCTTAAGTTAACCTTTCTGATTGTAAAAGTTAGTGAAGCACAGAATTAAAGAATTCCTGATAGGCTGCAGTCAAGACAGGTGAGAGCAAGTGATAACTTGTTAATGAAATAACTCTTATTGGGGCACTGAGGTGAATTTTATGCGGAATATTGGTTTTACTTTGACTGAGTTATAAATGTCTGCATCTGTAAACACAAGCAGTATTCATTTTGCAGAACTCATTAAATATGTTCCAAAGGAATGATGTGTTCTGCATGTAAGTGACTGCATTTATTTTACAACAAGCTCTCCAGTCTGCAGAATGTCTGGACCACCTTTCTAACTACCATCCAGAAGTGCAAGATAGAGAGGGAATAATTCTTCTGCTTTGGTAGAACCTCTTTGCATTGAAAGTGTCTTCTTGGCATAAGGGAATGTGGAAGAAAAAGGTAGTGAGGTCAGACATTCTTATTTAATTTTTTCCCCTATCTCTTCTATTAACTAGTTGTCATCTTGGGCTATTGAAAGTACTGTATTGATTGCTCAAATTGACTTGCCTTTGAACTGGAGGAAAAATATACTTTCCTCGACAGGAATCTTCAGAGTGAAAAATACCATTGTCTCTTAGTTTATTGTATACAGCTTAATATATACAAAGAAAAGTTTAATTTAGTGTTATTTTACTTCAGAGGGGGGAAAAAAGTAAAATTGTCTTTTTTGCCTTGGTTGCTTGTGATTCACATGAGTTATTAAAATCCTAGCAAGCATTTTTTTTCCCAGTTCTTTCTTGACACTTCCCTGCATGCCCAAATCTTTGCCACATGCTTGGAAAGCCCAGGACAGAGGAATATCCTATTGCAGACATACAGAAGGTGAACGAGACTGGGCTGGATGTACAGCTTGTTTGTAAATGGGTTTGTAAAGAGGAGTTTATCCATTTGGTCAGTCTCAACAACTCCATTTGATTTGGTTTTTTTCCAGCGTAGATTCCTGTGTAGTCCCTGTGCTAGGACATTCCCATTCACAGGCATGTGCCCTAGCCCTGTGTTGAATCTGTTCCCAAACTGCTGCCTAACCCTTGCTGCTCGGAAGCCAGTAGGAAGTAGAGGCTATTCATGCTGCAACTAACACTGTTTGTATTCAAAGCTAATTAAACCTTCAAAGAAAAAGAACTGCATTTTTGTAGGGTATCTGAGACTTTCAGTATATGCTTCAGAGAAACTTTGGAAGACATAAGCTCAGTTTTTAATGTCTGTGGTAAAAAATAAGCAGGAAAACAGGTAAACACTAGAAGTCAAACTGTACTGTCATCAAAAGTAGCCAGTTTGGTGTCAATGGCAGTTGGATCCAAGTTCTGGACTCAGTAGTGTGTGTTTGCAAAACGAACCTCTTAAGCTGTGGAAGAACACACATTATATTGTATCACCAGGAAAGTTGTAGATAGTAATTTAATTTGATTTCATATGCAAAGTTGAAACTTTTTTTTTCTAATTCCGTGATGTCTGCATTTTCTGACATCAGTAGATGAATTATGGCAACAGCTAATCCTGGCAGTTTCCCTAGAGATTTAATAAAAGAAAAGGGCAGGTAAAGAGAAAAATGCAGTCATTCATAAAGCTTAAAAACCTGTGTTACATTGCAAAAGGCTGTGTATTTCCATCTCCTGGGCCATTTGGCTGTCATTTCTCTCTTTCACAGATGGCATATAACTCCGTGTTGGGATGTGAGAATTCCTCCTTTTGGATGACAACTTTGATGTTCTGATAGTGTCAGCATTTTGCTCTGACATAGCACGTAGTTAAATAATATTATACTTCATGGAACTTACTAAACACGTAGCCCGTTGGCTCCAAATACCTTTTTTTAAATTAATTGAATATGAGTACAGAAATAATACAGGATCATTCTTTGCAGGAATGACTTAAAAATACAGATTTATCCAAGGAAAAAAATCAAGCTCCTTTCTCTCATACAGATTTGGTTTGTTCTAATAATATCCTCTTATATTAGGAGGTATATTTTGTAACTCTGCAACTTTTTTTTCATGTAAAGCCATAGCTAAACTTTAAAAAATGTATTTTTTGTTTAAATATGACAGCAGTCTTTGGGTTGGGGGGTTATAAACAAGTAGAACATTTTGGCTATTTTTGTCTGGTTTTTTACTTGTTTCATCAACTCATTTTTAAAAAATTGAATACTTGTTGCAGTTGCATATGTCATTGGCCATTGATATACTATTTACTTTACCACAATAGCTGTTCAGTTTTGGAAGAAGTTCTGGCGTATTTAAGGCTTCCCAAAGGTTTGACTGTATTCTGTCCCCAGGTGATAGACCCCGCGCACAAGTATATTTGCTCAGTTGAGTGATGAAAGGCTCCTGATAAAAGGGTTCTCTCCATTCGCTCAAAGTAGCACAGAGGAGCAATGAAAGGCAAGGGAACCTGAATAACCTAATAGAGAAATAAGCATCCTGACCCAGGTTCTCTCAGGGCTATTGCAGGAGTGTGATCAGCCCAAGCAGTGGCAATGGAACCCATGAAGTTAAGACAATGGAAGTCCTCTCTGGAACACCATGGAGATTGAAGGGGTTTACTGCCAGTGGAGCATGGGATTTACTAGGGGATATAAGGAAGATCATTTGGTGCTTCCGTGAAACTTACTGTGAGTTGTTTATTGGAGGAACCATAGATGGGGAAAAGGAAGGATCAAGGTGGTTTTGGGGAGGATTTAGCGTGAGAAAGTAGAGAGAGAAGGGGGCAGTCATGTAAACAGACTGCAGGTCAGTATGCCTGTGAGGCATCTGATCACCACAGTCTATCCTGTTTTCTTATTAGATTCAACTTTTCACCAGTTAGCTGGGTGAGGGATCTTTACTTTGTGTGTATGTGTGTACATAGACATTTATACACCAGCAACTGGAGTTGAACCACAGGTAATAGTGGCCCCTGAGTCAGCACTACCGGCAGCTGGAGAGCCTGGAATGGATGAAAATCAAGTGCTAGAAACTCAAATTGGACCACAGGTCATAGGCTCTGTGCATCTGTGGTGCAAGTGACTGGAGTGGGTAAGCTTATATTAATGAATCTGTGATCTTTGTATCAAGCCAGACTGGCTTGTTAGTAGAGTAAGTTGGTTGAGAAACCAGGGAAAGACCAGAGAATCTGGAAGATGAATGAGACTCTAGTTTGTGTGTGTGTCTCTGTGAGTGCAACAGATGGACAGGGCTGTCTGTTGAAGGAAGCAGGAGGTCCAGGTCAACTACTGAGGTCACCATAAATTCTGGGGGTTCTTTGAGAGTCCTGTCTATATATTGTGCGTATCAGTGCAACCAGAGACAAGACAGTCCAACGGCCAGCTTCTGGGTAGGCTGAATGTCTAAGACCAGTTAATGGAGAGATCCACGGTATGTGTGCCTGTGCATGTATTTGTATGTGTAAATAGGGTTCTGTGGAGTGGGGCAGCACTACAGCAACTGGCTGCAGACCTTGGAGGCTCACAGGTCCAAGTGTCAGCAACCCAGGAGAACAAGAATCCAGGGCTAGCGATGGGGTAGGCTGCATGCTTAAAGCCAGTTAGTAGAGGATCCATAGCATTCCTCTGTGTGCGTGTGAAGGCTGTCTGAGTACTAGCAACAGGAGTAGGGCTGTGAGCTTCAGGTGCCAGCATACAGAGACACCACAGATCCAGAAGTCAGCTACTGGAGACTAGATGTTTAAGGACAGTTATTGCAGGGATCCATATTGTATATAAATGCATATATATTTCCCACTAACAGACCTTCATCCTTACCAACCAGAAAGGGGAGCAGGATGAGGCCATTGGTGGTGATGTTTCTGTTTGCATGACTAGTGAGCATTTCTGTCTGTGTTAATCTTTGTGGCTGGCCATTCACAAATGTGCAGTGTGTACATGTGTTTGTGTGTGCCTCTTGGGAATACCCACTCAACCTCACTATTACTTAACCTGGAGATATGGAGCTGCAGCAGCCTTGCTTATGTGAGGTTACTGGTTTTGACAACCCCTAACAATATTCCTGCACAAGCCCAGAGAATGCTTTCTCTTTCCAGACTTCTTAGAGAGCATTCACAATCTTCCTACTTGTTCATGTTCAAGGAATGTTTCAGTTCTTTTCAAGAAGTCTGCTAGATCTTTGCTGCATGGGGCATTCAGCTGCATAGCAAGGGGAACTTTCTGAATGTTACTTTCTACTGTAGTGCCCTTTGCCCTTCATACATGTATATTCAGAATTCAACTGGACAAGGTTCTGAGCAACCTACTGTAACTTAGACTGGCCTTGAGTGGAGTGTTGATCATGATGACCTCTACACCTCCCTTCCAGTTTGTTTCATTCTGTGATTTTACAATCTGGTCATTCTTAGCACCAAATTCTCATCCCACAGGTAAAGAGATCCTTTTGCTGTCTTCTCAGGATTGACTTTCTTGTCAGTGGCTATAGTTTGCCTAAACTTGGATTGTATATTTTCTTCTTGCATCACTGCACTGTTAAGACACTGGGGACAAAGGTTCTTCAATCCAGAAAGCAGTAGGCCATATCTGCCTTCATGAAGGTTGTCTAAGGGTCAATCATCCTTGGATGAATTGTCATCCTCTTGCATCAGGGGAGCATTTTGCTTGTAACACAAGCACTGGATAGTCTTGAAAGTATATTAAAAGTCTTAAAACCATTAACATGCCTATTCTGAACATGGCAGATCTGTAATAGCGAATTCCAACCAGTTGATCTTGATGGTGACATTGTAGTATAATGTAGCCCAAGACATTGGTTTGTGATGTAAGTATAGACTAGTACTAGCTTAAGTATTGGGGATTTTTATTTATATTTATATCTGCACTGAAGAGCAGTAGAGTACTCGTCTGGCCCAGCACATGGTGGGTGTGGAATGCTACATCAGTCATCGGTACTAATAAAGTGGCAGAGTGAAGGCTCGTACCTGTACACATAGTTAAATTATTAGTACAACCATGGGTTTGACCCATGCCAATTAATCTTATCATAAACAGTGCCTACACATAGATCAGAAGTTAGGATGGACCAAGGACAGTTCCTCAGAGATGGATGCAACCGTGCACTTCTGTGGAGTTGGGATTCTTAGCCCTCTGAACATGAACCATCCTGTGCCTCTTGTCATCAGAATTAGAGAGCAGTGTAACAGCTTGTTAGATTTGTGAATGTGCCTGCAGGTAGTGTGACTGGGGATCTGATTCAGGGCATACAGCCAGTAGGAGAGGGAGAAAGAGAAGAAAAATAGGGAGGGACTTTTGACTGCAGGTTGTGAAATGAGATTTATGCACACAAAATTCTTGTGTACTTTTCTTATTTTTCTAATGCTTTCTGACTTAAAATATTCACTGAGAGAGGGACAGTTCTGTCTGTTTCAGGCTGCCTGTTTCTATTTGCTTGTGAAATACTCGTGCTTGATAAACATTACCTTGCTCACTGGTGAGAAGCTATCTGGAAAATATGCCTCATATGGCAAGTAGAGTCTGATAAGCAAGTCTTCTCTATTTTCTTTCTTCTTTCCTTTCTAACTTTTTATCTGGCTTTCCAATCCCTGACTAACTTTTCTCTGTTTTGCTTGCTTCTAGAGTTTCCATGGAGTAGGTGCACTATACTTTGGTAAATGGTAGACAGACCTGATTAGAAAAAAGTTCTTTATGTGTTGAAAAATGACTTTGTATATTATTTCAACATATCAAGGCCATGTCTGGGAACCCAGTGGCAAAGTAATGACATGACACAGAGCAACCCCTGTGCCAGACTGTGCAAGTGAGACTTTAATGGGTGTGGGGGAATGCCAAGTCCCTCTGCTGCCAGGACAGCCTAGGAAACACTGTGCCTCAGGGAGGCATAGGCCCTTTGCAGATGTTCTACTGCTTCGAGTAGCCATCTGAGCCAAACTATCCTTGAGTGCTGAGCTGCTCAGCATTTCTTGAGGTCTGTTAGATAATTTTAGTGGGGTTGTACTTGGACTGCAAACAGAAGCTATTTCCAGTTTTGGCAAACCTGCCTGGGTATTTTGCAGTACTTTTGAATCAAAGAACTGCATCAGCTAATCAGGAAGGTCTAAGAAATGTAAGATCTCCTATAGAAATATAGGGAACATAGTTCCAGGACATCAATGAAGGCTGAGGTCTGAATAAACTTTCTCACTTGTCTGCTTTAGAATGACTATAGTCTTTCCTTTCTGATGATTATTGTGGAGTGAAGCCCCAGGTGCATTGGTAGGGATAGTAGCATCAGCAATTCATAAACTGGAAAGAGAAACCATTGAGGATCTCTCCCTGTATAAAACGTGGAACAGTCATATCATTAAACCTTCGCAAGAGGAATAGGAATAATGAATCGTAATCATAAATAAGCTGGCTATTGCTTTTGGGTTCTGGGTTATTTTTTTATCTGTTTTTTAAGGATTTGGGTTTTTTAAAGCAACAAGATGGAAATATGAAAATCAAAATAAACAAATAAAGCTTTCTGAAATTAAAGAAAAAGCAGTTGATTTATACACTATATATCAACACATGTAAATACCTATTCAAGGGAGTCTTTTTCTTCTTCTGTGTCCTCACTCTAAATGTACACACTAAAGTGCACATGCTTGCATACTGGTAACTTCCAGAATGGTCTCAGACCTTGACACAGTATTTTGGAGAATACTACATTTATAATTTGCACTGTTGCAGTCTCTTCTATATTTCTTTGTACCTCAACAGAGAATAATGACTCCAAGAGCAGTCAAGGCTGGTATCTGTCTCCAGTGGTAGATTCAATAACAATGGAAATGCAGACTAGTTGTAGGAATAAACTAGGCCTCTGAAGCAGGATAATACAACAGACTGATTAATATAATTTTCTGATAAAACTGGGACTCCTATACAGGCTTGCAATGTAATGCCCAGATCCAGAGCAGAATAAATCCATTACAGGATTAACTGGGTCGTTGTCCTAAACTCCAAAGAAATTTGGTTCCAGAACTGGAAACAAACATGTCTTGGCATCTTGCCCACGCTTACAACTGCAAATAAAAGGGGCAAGCATAGTCCAAAGGAGACTAGCATGCATTCATATAACTCATCTCTCTATCCCACCTTTTCCTTTCCAAAAAGAGAGTAGCCTCATCTGTACTGCTCATTATGATGACTCTGCTCTATGCTGTCAGTGTGCTTACACTTTGCTTGGGAAAATCTGGTCAGAATATTGCCAAGCAACTTGCTAATCATGACTTAACATGATTGTGTGCCCAGTGCCTCTGCCCCTGTCTTGGCCCTCCTTAATTTACTGATATGGACATAACTGTCATATTTAATCTCAAAAAATGAATGCATGTTTTTGGTATATGGAAACCCTCTACAAGATAATCTTGTAAGGAACAGATAAGAGTTTAGTCTGACTTGGGATAGCCCAGAATACTCTTTTTATTTAATTTTTTTAAATATAAACAGAAATACTTCTGGATACAACTCAAGAGACCTCAGAGATTGGCTGGACCACACACCCTTCTGATGGGGTAAGCATTTCCATTGTCCTCTTCTTGACTGTACCTCTGATGGGAAAACATGCATGCATCTGAAGAAAGGGAAACTGGAAGCAATGAGACTTTGTTTATAGATTTTGTACATATGAGCAATTTGAACACAGTATGTTGTGCAAAGCTAGATTGTTAAGAGAAGAAGATACTGGGTGGGATACTGTTGTCACTTCCTTCCTTTCTTCCTTCCACTCTCCTTCAGAAATGCTAATGAGATCTTCAGCCATCCCTCCATATTGATAGAACTGAATAGAACAGAAGAGAATAGAATCTTTCAGGTAGAAGGTACCTACTACAATCACCTAGTCCAGCTGCCTGACCACTTCAGGGCTGACCAAAGTTGAAGCGTATTATTACAGGCATTGTCAAATGCCTCGTAAACACTGACAGGCTTGGAGCATTGACCCCCTCTCTAAGAAGCCTGTTCCAGTGTCTGACCACCCTCTAGGTAAAGAAATGTTTCCTAATGTCAATTCTGAGCCTCCCTGAGGCAGCTTGGAACCATTCCCACACGTCCTATCATTGTGCCCCAGGGAGATGGGATCAGAACCTCCTTCTGCACTTCCTCTCCTCAGGAAGCTGCAGAGGGCAAGGGAGTTTCCCCTCAGCCTCCTTTTTTTCAAACCAGAAAAACCCAAAGTACTCAGCTGCTCCTCACAGAACACACCTTCCAGCCCTTCCACCAGCTTTGTTGCCTTCCTCTGGACTCATTCCAGGACCTTCACACCCCTCTGAAAAGGTGGGACCCAGAACTGCACCTAGTACTCCATGTGAGGCCACACCAGCACTGAGCACAGTGGGATGGATGATCCCTCATCTCTCCGGCTGGTGATGCCGTGTTTGGTGCTCCCCAGGACATGCTTTGTCCTCTGGGCTGCCCGGACACACACTGCTGGCTCACCCTGAGCTGCTGCCCACCAGCACCCCCAGGGCCCTCTCTGCAGGGCACTATCCAGCCACACTTCTCTCCATATATACTTGCACACAGGGTTACTCCATCCCAGGTGCAAAATCTGGCATTTGTTCATCTTAAGTTTCATGCCATGGATGATTGCCTAATGCTCTAATCTACCAAGATCCCTCTGCAAGACATTTTGTCCCTCCAGAGAGTTGGCAGCACCTGCCAGTTTAGTGTCAACAGCAAACTTGCTAATGATGCATTCAACTCCTGCATCCAGATCACTGATAAATACCTGGCATAGAACTGGACCTAGAACTGAGTCCAAGGAACAGTGCTGGTGACTGGTCCCCAAGCAAATGTAGCCCCATTCATAGTGGTGTTCTGCAGGGCTCCATTTTAGGGCCTTAATGTCATAATAAATGCCTTGGATGTAGGACTCAAAGGAATACAAAGTAAGTTTGGTGCCGATACCAAGTTCAGAGGAGCTGTTGACTCCCTCAAAGGCAGAGGTCCTGCAGAGAGACCTCAACAAATTAGAGGACAGAGCAATCAGCAACCATATGAAGTCTAACAAGAACAAGTGCTGGATTCTGCACCTGTGATGGGGCAACCCTGAATGTCCATACAGACTGGGGAACAAGAGGCTGGAGAGCAGACTGGAAAGGCATCTGGGGGTCCTTATTGACAGCAAGTTGAATATGAGTCAGCAGTGCCCTGGCAGCCAGGAAAGCCAGTCATGTCCTGGGGGCATCAGGCAAAGCATCACCAGCCAGTCGAGGGAGGGGATTGTCCTGCTCTGCCCTGCACTGGGAAAGCCTCACCTTCAATATTTTGTGCATATTTGGGCACCACAATATAAGAAAGGCATGTATTAGAGTGTATCCAAAGAAGAGCTATGATGATGAAGAAGCGTCTAGAGGGGAAGCTGTATGAAGAGCAGCTGAGATCATTTGGTTTGTTCCACCTAGAGAAGAGGAGGCTGAAGGGAGACCTCTTCGCAGTCTAAAACTTCCTCGTGAAGAGAAGCAGAGGGACAGGCACCGACTCTTCTCTTTGGTAACCAGTTATAGGACCTGAGAGAATGGCATGAAGGTGTGTCAGGGAAAATTTAGCCTGGATATTAGGAAGAAATTCTTCATCCTGAGAGTGGTTGGGCACTGGAACAGGGTCCTCAAGCAAATGGTCACAGCACCAAGCCTGACAGAATTCAAGAAGCATTTGCACAACACTCTCAGGCACATAGTGTGATTCTTGGGGTGGACCTGTGCAAGGCCAGGACTTGGACTTGATGATCCTTGTGGGTCCCTTCCAGCTCAGATATTCTATGATTCTATGATTCATACTGTGTGGATTGGTGTACAGACATTTCAGTTGTGCTCCTGAGCCTCCATGCCACTAGCCCTGCCATCCTCAAGCTGTGCCATGCCAACCCTTGGTTTACCTCCAGCTGTCCTGTTGGTATGCCCTTCCTCCATCAGTTCTAGATTAAATCTCTCTCAATCAGTCCATCCAGTTTATAAGCAAAGATATATTTCTTCCATTGGGACCGTGGGTCCTGTCAGGTCCCAGCATACCTCATGTCTCAAAGATTCTTCAATGGTTGCCAAACATTTTGGCAGAAGCACCAGTCCTGAAGCCAGGTACTGGTATCTTGGAATCACTTGTTTCTTCCAAAGTGTCTCCCTGTTACTGAGAGGATTGGGAAAAACACTACCTGTGCTTCTGAATTGTTTGGCATTCTTCACAGGGCCCTGAAATCTCTCTTGATCAACTTTGTACTTTTTGTTGGGACATTATTGGTACCCATGTGAAAAAGCAGAAATGGATAATAGTCTGAAGGCTGTACTAAGCTCTTCCATCATCTGATGACATCCCTAATGTGAGCCCCAGGGAGGCAGCAAATTTGCCTAAAAAGATGTTCTGATCTGCAAATGTGTGCTTCTGATTCACACAAGAGAGTCACTAATGACTCTAACTTGCCGTTGTTACTTCTTGGCACTGGTTTAATGCAGATGTTGTTGTGAGGACTTGGTTGGTCATATCTTCACAAGAATGCTTGAGCAGGTCCCTTCTATCTCATTGTGCACTTCCTCTGTCATACTCAGGACCCTGTATATATTCTCTAAAGCTAGTTGAGAGGGTAAAGAGGGGTTTCTCTTACAGCTTTGTACAGTAACCTGCTTCCAGTACAGTAACCCCTCCCTACCCCTCCCTTGTGTCTTCCTCCTGGAACTAACCAGATCTGGAGCTGCCCCTGTAGTGACCGTGGCAAGTGGCTTGTGTGCATAGGAGATGTCAGAGCACAGCTCCAGCTGTGGTAAAGCTGGGCAAAGAACACTGTCCTGTTGATCCCTCTCATTTTTTTGTGTCATGCATCTTGTCTCTGGAGATAAGAGGTGGGGAAATAGGAGGGAAGAAAGTGACTCTTGTTTTAAGATTCTCAGTGCCATGTGACAAGTTTGTATGAATTATATGTTCTGTCACAACAGTTCTTACTTCAAAGCTTTGACCACTCTTCTTTACTTTGCCATACTTTGTCCTGTCTAGAGTGCTGTGCTGCACATGGCATCAGGAGGTTCAAGTCTTGTCATAGACATGGCAAGGAGAAGGAAGGGGAAGACAAAGACATGGCAAGGAGAAGGAAGGGGAAGGCAAAGACCTGTCCTATATTTTTGATGCAGTTGAACACTCAATCTACTTTTTTTTAACTCTGTCTTTTTTCTTTTCTCTCTCCTATATCCATTGTAGTGGGATGAGGTAAGTGTCCTGGATGACAAGAAGCGCCTGATCCGAACCTTTCAAGTCTGTAACGTGGCTGAACCAGGTCAGAACAACTGGTTGCGTACTCACTTCATAGAGCGACGTGGAGCCCACCGAGTGCACGTCCGCCTCCGTTTCTCAGTGAGAGACTGTGCCAGCATGCGCACTGTGGCCTCTTCCTGCAAGGAGACTTTCACACTCTACTACCACCAGTCAGAGGCTGACATAGCCTCTCAGGACCTGCCAGAGTGGCGTGAGGGCCCCTGGACCAAAGTGGATACTATTGCAGCTGATGAAAGCTTTTCCCAGGTGGACAGCACCGGGAAGGTGGTAAAGATGAATGTTAAAGTACGTAGTTTTGGGCCACTCACCAAGCATGGTTTCTACCTGGCCTTCCAGGACTCAGGAGCCTGCATGTCCCTGGTGGCAGTCCAAGTGTTTTTCTACAAGTGCCCGGCTGTGGTGAAAGGATTTGCCTCCTTTCCTGAAACATTTGCTGGAGGGGAGAGGACCTCACTGGTGGAGTCTCCAGGGACGTGTGTGCCAAATGCTGAAGAGACAAGCACGACTGGGTCGTCAAGTGTTCGATTGCACTGCAATGGAGAAGGGGAGTGGATGGTGGCCATCGGACGATGCACCTGCAAGGCTGGCTACCAGCCTGTTGATGATGAACGAGCCTGCCAAGGTGAGAGAACAGTTTTCCCACCTTTTTGGCAGCCACTTTTTTGTTGGTTCTTCGTATCAGCAGTATTTGGCACTAGCCAAAAGTTCACAGAGCTAGGAGATTAAACCATTTCTTACAGCAAATGCTTACCAGCAGCCTCTTCTGACACTTTTAGCACCTCAGACTAGAACTGGAGTGATTTTGAAATAGTGTTCTCCATTTTAGTATTCCTGCTAAAACCATACGGCCTTGCTCCCTGTCCCTCTCAAACTGGAAGCACAAAGGGAAAAAGTCACAGTTTGAGAAAAGAGCAATTTTTTTATTGCTGGAAACAGCAATGAGATAAGAAAATAAACAGTAACAACAACAATATTAATAAAAAAGTGTAAGACAAAGAAATTATTTACATGGAAAGTCCGTGACAGCAAACAAATACTGATCTGTTCTTCCCTGTCACATTTTCACTGGACTGGAAGGAACACCCTTCTCCTCAGAAGGGAGACTCCATTCCCCCTGCCCTCCAGCAATGACCCTAGGTGGTATGGAACATCTAGGTCGCAGCTACACCCCCTCAGCCAAGCCTGCTCCCAGCTACTGCAAAAATTATCCTTGTCCCAGCTGAAGCTGAGGCACCACTTTTTGATGCTAAGAACATGGCTGGAAGCTCCACTCAGGCCTTAGTTCAAGCTGCCACAGAGACAGCTGTTAGGCTGCTTACACATAATTAGCAGGAGTTGTCACTAGCCAGACCTACCATAACTCCACTTCTTTACCATGAAGCAACAGCATTAGAAGAAAGGTGCCACACGGAGCGGACATGAGCCCAGAGCCAATACACTCTACCATCCTAGGTAGTTTTGGCCCTTTTACTGGTGCTCTTGGAACTAGTAATAAAAAAACAAAGAAAGAGAAAATGGCAGCAGCCTTGTCATGGGACAGGGAACATGTGTCAGGGCTGACCTGACTAGAAAAAGCATTCATAATGGTATTATCATTACCAGTGATGTACTTTCTGCTCGGAGGCCCATAGTATTTTCTGTGAAATATTTGTTTGAGGAAATAGAATAAACTATGTATCACCCAGAAGTGGTATTGGGCCAAAATCTGGCCAACCCTGAACATCCAGCCTAATGTCACAGCTGTATTCCTATCTCAAGCTTAAGACAGTCCATTAGAGGAAACTGCTTATGTTGGTTATATAATTTTTTGTATAATGTTCTTCTCATGCTTCCTTTGTTTTAATATGTGTCTACTCAAAGTCTCTCAGCAATGTAAAATGTTGCTGCACCAAACTTACTACTCTTAAAAAACAAATGTAACGTGGTTTTTTCTGCAGACACAATTTTAAAGTTGGATTGTAATTTATTCAAATAAGAGTTCGACTCAGGCATTGAGCGTACAAGTATTCCGGGTAACACTGAGTGCAAATGCAATGGATGATTAATGGTTGTCAATATGTTACCTTAAATTCCTGCTTCATGGAGTGAATTAGGTCATGCAAAATAGCATTATTAAAACACAGGTAATTGTGCTGGAGACTTAGAAAGCAATTAAAATGGTTAAGTGCTTTTCGTTTTTTTAAACTTTGAGAATAATTAAAATGTCTGTGGCTTTTTATCTTGCTCATCCTGAAAGAAGTGTAACTACATTCATATAGTGCTCCTAGTGAGACAGTAAGCTCAGATGGACATAGAGCAGCTCTGTATTGCACTAGCTTTGTTGTCTGCATCAGTAGTATGACTAGTTCATAGTCCAAATAAACTGCTAGTCGATAATTTAGTATCAGATAGTAGTCTAAAGCACTCAAAAATAATGAAATTAGGCTTGGAAAATTAAATAGAAATTTTTTTAAAAAAAATCTATCTTCCATTTTTCATAGTGTTCAGTGAAAGCTGATACTCCTTTGCAACCTCATTATCACAGAAGCTAGAGAGAAATGAAAATGGTAAACATTATAAGGAATAACTGAAATAATGACAGTCTATCAAGATACAAAACTCCATTCCCATCATTTACTTCCTCAGATTCCATGAGCAGCTTAGAGCAACCAAAGACAACCAAATAATTAATCATAATGCTAGAGGGTATTTTTTGCTGCTAATGTTTCTTGTAAACTCCTCTGAGTTGATCATTGTTTCTGATCTCTTCTTCTGCTAACAATATGTTACTGTCCTGTCTGAATAGAGCCACATTCAGCTCATGTAATTTGTCCCCTTACTGCATGTTTCTTTGCGTGGAGTCCTTTCCAGTGCTTCTCTCTACGTATGTTCTCCCTTACTAAGAACAGAAATACATCATGATACAGAGCTGCTACAGTGTTCTAGATGAAATGCAGAACAAAAGCAATAGCCCAAGGACAGATTTCTACTGATGATACTGCAGAGAGCTCTTTTTAATAAGACTGAAGAATCAACTAAGGATAGGAAGAAGAAGCAAGTTTCTTTCTTACGCTTTGGTAGAAGAGTGTGTGGGCATTGCCTTCCCCCTCACCATATGCAAGCCTGTGGAGTCCTTCCTGGACCAGCTGTTATCTCTTTATTTAGAACAAAGAATCTGCCAAAAGCCATTCTGAGTGGATAGACAGAAAGCCCGTTTTTTCCCCCTGCCCCCTACTGTAAGTTAAGATACTTTCTTTCATTAGTTTTATAAGACTGCCTGCTGTATCTTACTATATGCCAAATTTCTCCAGCTAGAGAGGAGTGAAACAACAACCTTTAGTAAGCCCTCTAGGTAACATGGGACGTGGTCTGCGTGGGATTCACTTTTGACTTTATCTGAGTAGACTTCTCATGCTGAACAGTCAGAAAGGAGAATGTCAGTTTACAGAGGAAAAAAGAAGGTTGGGACCTTAGCTTCTTTTCTTTCTGTAGGTGTATACACACAGGGTGCCTTGCCTTGCAAGGTTTCCTGCAGCTTGTGTTTTACCTCATAGAAGTCTGGAAACAGAAAGTTCTGTGTGATTAGGCTGTCCTAGGATACTGGTTCCCAAAATTCTGGACTGATTTGCTGTTCTCTCAAGCCCTCTCTTAGACTGATTTATTCATTACTGAAAACAGTTGTTCCCAAATCGATCCCCTCAAACAATGAAATAATGTATTTCTTGGGGTTCACTGCTCTCTGCTTATCATAGCCTTTTAGTTAAAAGTCATATACGATTGAACTTACCAGATGCTTTTGAAAATAATATTTAGAATTAATGACTGAGATATTTTAAACATATTTGAGAAATTAACAATGAGGACAAAAAGGAGAAGAGAAATGACTGCTAGATAAAGTGCTAAGCTGACTTCTGAATGAAGAAAGACAGAACTGAGAACAGAGCTGAGCTGATTGGCCATGTGTGTGGCACCTCTGTACAAACATGTTTAACCAGAGACAGAAAACGCCAAGGAGAAGGGAACAGGTTTTGAGTGGAAAGAGTTAAGTTGAGCTTGGGAGAGGGAGGAGGAAAGGTGTTGTTTCAATGTTTGTTTTTGTTTTCTCATTATCCAAATCTATGTTAATCAGCAATAAATTAAATTAAATTTCCCCATGCCGAGTCTGTTTTGCCTGTGATGGTAATTGCTAAACAAGCTCCTTGTCTTTATAATGTCTTTACTGCTGCCCACAAGCTTTCTCATCCAATTTTCTCCCTATGTCTGGCTGAGGAGGAGGAGGAGTAAGAGAGTGGCTGGGTGGGCATTTGGATGTTTACCAAGGTTAACCATCCACATGGCTGCTTCTCCTCTCTTCTTTCTCTGAGAGTATTAAGCAAGCAAAAGGTCTGCCTGTTGTCTGTAGTACCTGTAAGGATTCCCTAAAATTGCCCATGTCTGCGGCTATATGTAGTCCCTTCTGACTGCAGAAGGAATCACATCTGTGTTACTGATAACTATAGGAGTTAGCACCTGTACACGCAGATGTTAGAGGTCTCATTTAGAAAGAGTATTGCATGATCATTTTTGTATTATTTAAAGTTGCCCTTTCTCATCAACCTGGGTGAACTTTTTTCAGTGTATGGGACTTAGAAAATGTTAAGATTAATGTAAAAGTGAAAGCTTCAGTAGTCTGCTAAAAATATGAACATACTAATCGCAAAGGAAAAAAAACCACAATAAGCTCTTCTCAAATTTTAATCACTTAAAAGATGCTTCCTTTGAAATCACAGAATAATTTACATTGCAGGGACCTGTGGAAGTGATCTGCTCCAACCCCTGCTTAAAGCAGGATCAAATTGGGTTATGTCACTCAAGCCCTATTCTAGTCTAGTTTTCATTATTCCTAAAGATGAAGATTACACAATGTCCCTGGGCAACTGCTCCAACGTTTGACAACACCCATGGTGAAATTACTTTTTCCTATGTAGGAGAAGATTTTAGTAAGATGTAATAAGAGGTTATTACAGCTTGTGTGTGTTATCTCATGTTCTACCACCTTGTACCTACACCTTTTTCATACCTTCCCATTATGTCGGGATGCCAGCCATAAGTTCCCACCCCCTTGCCTGCTCTTCATCAAAATGACAATAAACCAGTATCTTAGTCTCTCCTGGGTACGAGCTTTAATTTCAAGGTGAACTCACAGTTGACAATAATGTTTGGTACCTTGGGTTAGTTTACCTTTTTCTTTTTTTTTTTTCTCCTTACATATTGCTCCTTTCATCAGGTTTTCCAGCCTTCTGCTACATCCACATACCTTTTGATGCTTTTCAAGTAGTTTGCTGCTTTTCCTGTATCAACTGATTGCTACCAACTCATATTTTCTCCTTACTCTGCCCAAATCTTTCCTCTCTTGTTTTTGTCTTTTTCTTCTTCGCACAACCCATTCCCTGGCAGTCTTCCCATATATAATTAGCTAGTAATTGCTTCAGCTCCGCCTCTTTTAGCTAAAAAATCCCTTACTCGACTGATCTCCTATCAACAGTTCAGTACGAAAGAGTTCTTAGTCACTTCATTTATTTTATCTCAGTTGATTTGATGCTTTCCTTTAAAACTCAAAAGCCTCACTTTTCTCGCCTCGTGCTTCTTTCATTTTCTGCTGTCTCTTCCCCACCCAAGCAGTTGTAGTAACAATGAAACTCCAGATCAGCCAAGGGCCCTACTGCTTCACCAAGTTGCTTCTACCTCTGGCTGATCCCACCTCTGTCAGAACAAGACACCAGACGCACAGTAACAGTAACTGTGGAACAGCCTGGCAATTTACTTCATATCACCATAAGCTAGTCATGGGCTTATTTCTAAGGGGGTAAAAAAAGCAGTGTTTAATTTTTTTTTTTCTAGTGTGTCTTCTTCATGCTAATTATGCTATCTTTCTTGCATTATGACAGATGTAATGTCATAATGTCTGTAGCGTATTTCTACGATATTATTAGTTACTAACTGCTTTCCCTCATCCTGCCCTTTAAGTGCCAGACTCCCTCCATTTGCCTGGAGTCATCCTCATTTGAGGGTCTCTGTAGCTCTGCACATCCAGTTTTCCCTAGGCCTCAAATCCAGCTATATCCATTCATCTTTCTCAGTTTGACTCCATTGTCGTCTTTGACACTGTTCATTTTCAGCACTCTCACCTCTAGCATTTATTCTTGCTGCCCCACAGTACACCTGGGAGCAGAACTCTCATATAAGAAACAGATCACTTGTCACAGTCAAGAAGAGAGCAATTTTATGTTCTTCTAAATGTCTTCCTATGTCTCAGCTCAGTTCCAAATCATATCTGTCAGTGTCACCTGTATCACATTGCCTAAAAGCGCTGCTTGGGGTTCATAAAGCTCTGTTGAAGTTCCCAGCTACCCATCTTGGTCCTTCTCCCCTTGCTGCATTTTGTTTAGGTCTCAGAATATTTCCTCTGCCCTGACTATCCAAGGGAACTTTGCAATGCCTCTTTCTCTTTCTTAACCTCTTAGTTTCTTGGTCTGTCCTCTTGTAATTTTCATTTTCTTTACCCCTCTTTCCCCAGCCACTCCATGATTCCAGCACTTTTCTCTGCTAGTTTTGACATTTGTTATTGTTAGGAGTCTGTCAGAAACTGGTCCTGTGGCCTCCCGCATGGAATTTGTCTCCAGTGAGCAGTCAGGCAAACACAGGCAACACAGGGGTGAGGAAAACTGGGTCAATGTCTGAGATGAGCTGTGCCCAGCTGAACTATGGTGGCATTCTGACACTGTGCCAAGATATGAAAAATGACTGAGACAAGCTGAGGGAAAAACGCTTGCGCTCTCCAAACTCTGCCTTCTCCTTTCATAGTAGCCTTGACTTGATAGGAAGTGGCAGCTTTCTCTGCCCCCTGAGGTGCTAGCTCTGCAACCCTCTGTCCTTACATTGGATATTGTGAATCAATGAGAGCTAGATCTGTGTTTTCTTGGAAAGTCCTGGTGCCTGGGGGATGATAAGTCGGACTATTGCCAGTGACAAGGCCTCCAGTGGCTTGGCTGGTGTTGGTGTTTTGTGTGAAGTTGTTCTGCAGGCACACAGTGGAGGTGTTTCAGAAGTGGCTCTTGTTCAGGGTTTATCTGGGGTGGTCCTGAAGTGGTAATGTTCACTACAGCAAAACATGCTAGTCCTAGAGATGGTAGGCTTGCTTCAGCCTGTAATTTTTTTACAACTATCTCCAGTGACCACAGCAGTCTTCTGCAGACATTGTAGGACTAGAGCAAGTGGCCCTGATGCTGTGATCTGCAGTAAGAAGGAAATGTAAGATAAGATCCTTCAGAAATAAATGAGAGATGGATTCTGGGTGTGTAAAGACAGCCTTAGGCTCACTGTGACTGCTTGAATAAAAGGAAGTGGCTTTTGCCTATTTAGATTGCTGGGGATTTTTTTTTCTTTTTCCTCCTGACTTGACCTGACTATTTATAGTGACTGGACTGAGGCAATGCCAGGAAAAGCTCCATGTCATGGGAACAATTGCTATTGCTATCTGTGGGCTAAAGTACTGAGTGCTGTGAGCTAACCTATCTTAGGCAATTTTGAACAGAGATAAAGGTGCTGAATGTAAGCAGCTCCCTGACTGGATGCAGGGGCACGGTTTGGGTAGAAGCAGAAAGCTTGTGATAGCTGGAGTGCCTGCCTTTGGAGGCCATGCTTTAGGTTCCTTTAGCTGGAGGCAAGTTAGTGTCTACTGTGTTCAGGACAGCTTTTATGGCCAAAATTGCAGATGTAAAATGTAAGTAATAACTAATTTTAGGTGATAGTAATTTTTTTAGCTATATTTTCATTAGGAAGGTGAGAGAGATGTGAATCATGTTTAATCAGTGTAAATCAGCTTTGCTTGCAGTATGTTGTATGATTTCATTTTGCTGTTTTTCTTCTGGAAATAGAAATACCCAGGGGCAGAATGAGAGTTTCAAAGCATGATCATTCCTCTGTATCTGCCATCCCTCCTGGAAATAACAGCATGAGATTATAAGTTTATGTAGTAATTATTATTTTTTTTACTAGGCAATAAAAAAATAATCACTGTGGAGAGATCTTTCCTCCTAAGTTGCTCAGTATTCCACTCCAAAGTTCTTCAGCTGCCATTTCTGCAGTGTAAGTGGAACCAGGCAGGTGAATCCTCTTCCTTATTGCCTTTCTTTATACTTTTTTCTGTCTTGTTCAAAGTCTTTTCTCAGGTTTCTCCCTCAGAGGGAACCTGACAATACTATTCTGATTTCACTTCTGAACGTCTGAAATAATATGTAGCCTAGTGTCAGGAACTTCCCATTCATTGTTCCCTGTCCAGCCACAATCATATAAGTGATGAATGATCTGGCAATGAGGCAGCCAAGACCACAGGGTTCTATCCACACATTTTAATTTGCATATGTTTAAGGATAATCACAGAATAGCTGAACTTGGAAGAGATCTCTGGAGGACACCTTAACCCCTCCCTGCTCAAGTAGGGTCCTCTCTATCAGGTTGCCCAGAACTAGGTCCAGACTACTTTTAAATTTCTCCACAGAGGGAGACTCTACAACCCCTCTGGGTAACCTGCTCCAGTGCTCAGTCACCCTCATGGTAAAAAGTGTTTGCTTGTGTTCAGAGGGAACCTCCTGTGTTTTGGTTTGTGCCCTTCACCTCTGGGCCTGTCACTGAAAAGAGTAGCTTTTTCCTCTTTGCATCTTCCCTTAAAGTATTTCTGCACATTAATGAGATTGCTGGAAGCCTTCTCTTCTCCAGACTAAGCAGTCCCAATTCTCCCAGCCTCTCCTTCTATGAGAAATGCTTAATTCCCTTAACCATCTTTGTGGCCCTTTGCTGGATTCTCTCCAATATGTCAATTCTGCAGTGTATTGGGGAGTCCGCAGCTAGAAACAGGACTCCAAGTGTGACCTCATCAAAGCTGAGTAGAAAGGAAGTATCATTTCCCTTGACCTGCTGATAACAGTCCCCCTAATGAAGCCCAGGATACCATTAGCCTTCTTTGTCACAGGGACACATTGCTAACTCCTGTATGCCTCAGTATCCTCTAAGATTTCCAGCATGCTTTCTGCAAAGCTGATTTCCAGGTCATCAGCCCCCAGCATATGCTGGTTCATTCCCTCCCAGGTACAGGACTCTGAACTTCACCTTGCTGAACTTCATGAGAATCTTATCAGCACATTTTTCCAGCCTGTCAAGGTCCCTCTGCATGGCAACACAGCCTGCTGGTCTATCAGCCACAGCTACCAGTCTTTTTTCCTCAGCACACTTGCTGAGAGTACACTCATCATCCATTTCATTAATGAAGGTGTTGAACAATTTTGGACCAAATGTTGAGCCCTGGAGTACACCAGGAGCTGCTGGCCACTGTCTAAACTTCATGCTGCTGTTCACCACCCTCTAGACTCAGTTGTTCAGCCAGTTTTCAATTAACCTCACCTCATTAAACTCATTCAGCCCGCACTTCATCAAGTTCGAGTTGTCTGTGAGAATACTGTGGGAGATGGTGCTTAAAGCCCATACTGTATTCTCCATGAGGATATTATTGGAAAGAGTGTGGGAAGCCTTCCTGATGTCAAGGAAGTCAATATCCACTGCTCTCCCCTCATCTACCAAGCCAGAAATTTCATCCTGGAAGACTGGTCACATCTGAGTTTCCTTCTGAGAATCCATACTGGCTTCTCACAATTACCTTTGTGTACCTGGAAAAAGTATCCAGGATTAGTTGTACCATCTTCTTTTCAGGGGGGAAGGTGAGGCCGAGCTGCCCACTATTCCTCAGGCACCTCTCACAGTCACCACAATCATTCAAAGATTATGAAGAGTGGCCTCAAAATGACATCAGCCAGCTCCCTGATGGATACATCCCAACAGGAATTATGCAGTTGGCCTAAATATTTAGTCACTTGATCTGGTATGAGGAAGAAGATCTTCCTTGCTGCAGAATTCCTGCAGGTCTGAAGGATCTGGAGTTCCTAAAGGCCAGTCTCACCAGTAAACTGATGTGAAGAAGATATCCTGTGTCATCAGGACCCCTGCACCACCCAGCAGAAGGCCCACATTTTCTCATATTCCTTTGGCCACTTCTGTACTTACAGAAGTACTCACTTGCCAGCTGTGATTCTGGGTAGGCTTTGGCTTTCCTAGCCATGTGTCTACATGTTTGGACAGTGCCTCTGTGTTTCTCCCAGGCTACCTGTCCATGCTTCCACCTTCTGTATCCTTCCTTTTTGTGTTTGAGTTTAACTAGGAGCTCCTTGTTCAAACATGCATTTGCCTGAATTTCTGCGTGTTGGAAAGAACTGCTTTTGCACCTGAAAGAGGTAACCCTTGCACATGAACTAGCTTTTTTTGGACCTACTCTTTCCTCCCAGGCCTTACGCCATGGGAGTCTTCCAGGTCACCAAAGTTGTCACATCTGCTCTCCCAGAATTCAGCATTGTGAGCTCATTTTTTTCTCTGCTCGCTGCCCTCAGGATCTTGAACTCCACCATCTCATGGTCACTGCAGCCCAGGCTGCCTTCAGCCTTCACATCTCTAGTGAGCCCTTCCTTGAATGTGAGCATGAGATCCAAGGGGTACACCTCCCTCATTGCCTCCTCTATTCCTTTGCTCAGAAAGTAGTTGCTGATGCATTCTGGAACTTCCTGAATTGCTTATGCCTGGCTGTGTTCCTCCTCCAGCAGATATTAGGGTGGTTGAAGTTCCCCTTGAGGATCAGTGCCTCTGAAAGGGAGGCTAATTCCAGCTGTCAGCTCTCAGCTCCATCCAGTTTTTCACAGGTAAGTATCTAAAGCCCTCCGACACACCCTGGTGTAGCCAAGACATCCATCTGCTCCCAGCTGACAGATAGGACATGGGAACATTACTGAATTTTGTGGGGTTTTTGGTGAAACAACTGCAGCAAATTGTATTTGTTCAGTTTACTGAGCTGTGGTGGAGCGCTTACTATTGTGCCTATGTGTCTGCTTCACACTCTGCTTAAATTAAACAGGACAAGGGAGTGTTGGGTGTGGAGACATTTGAAAAAGGAGATATGTTTACATTGTCTGATACTTTACTCTAAATGGCAACTGTATTGCAAAATCACTTCAGAAACAGGTTAGATTCCTTCTTAAATGTGGATAGGCCTTTTTTTTCCCCTTCTTTTTTGTCTGCTACTCATATTGGAAGATTTTCTCAAAAGCCTACTACTTTAGTTGGTGGAAACATTCCTCTTGTAACCTGTCATTTACTGTAAAGTCACCTGTTTTCAGGCTGTCATTGCTCTTGAGCATAAATAAACAATTCTTCATTCACTGACTTTTATAGTTCCAGAACTGCATTCAAAAATAGGTGCTGCCTCAATGAGTAAGAGAGCTCACAGGTAGCAAGAAGTCACCTAAGTGTGACAGCACAAAAGGCATAGCACATGGGCAGTGCTAGGGGAGACAGAAATAATCTAACTTTGTGTATGGTTCAGGCACGTAATGTCAAGTATGGTGCATGGATGATGAAATTAGATTTTGGGAGGCAAATAAGGAAGAACAGATGTAAGCGTTTGATCTGTAGTATTTGTTATGTGTACCTATTCCAAAGTATTGTCTCTATAGTAGTGTGCTGTGCCAGTGATGCAACCAGATAACATTGTTATCCATTAGTTGACACCATATCCCTGTGGAAGGATTTGTATTCTCGCTCTGTGTGGTGGTTGGTTGTTTTTTATAAGCAGCTTCTTAATGCTTATGGTCACTTGGAGTGACTGCCCATAGCATTGATGAAATCTTTCATGGTCTTTTAAGCAATAGACTTGTTCTGCCTTATAGGGACTGGCTTTCTTTACTGAGGCAGTACGTTCCCTTACATAAAACCTACAATGTTGCACTTTTGCTTATTATCTTTGTCTAATTCATCAACAGTGTGCCCTCCCTGCAGAGCTCATCTCTGCATCCCCAGGCTCAACAGCAAGTTGCTGGTAGACTTCAAAGAACTGTGCAAGAATAAACATATGTTTATTTCAAACACAACATGTTTATTTGAAAATAAGTTTCCTTTACTAAATACCAGACGAATTCTTCTTCATTCTTTGCTAACTTTCCATACGATATGCAATTAGGCCAAATATGAACCTACCTGAATTCTCTTAGCACTTCCTGTATAGGGTAAATATGTTTTTGCACTGCAGGGGTAAAGTCCATGTTCTCTACAGATTTCCTTCTAGCATCACACAGGTGACAGACAGTACCATTACCTATTCGTTTTCACTATTGTGACGAGCAGCAAGGTCGATATCCCACTTGATATCAGGCTGTAGTGCTGAATGAAACAAACCATTCTACAGTGTCTACCTTTACAAGTGGAATGAATGTGCCATTAGTTCTAAGCCTTGACAAAAGCTTGAGAAGGAGTTTGATGCAAGAAATGAGATAAAATTACTTGTAAGAAAAAATTCACATTCAGTTCAGCCTTCTTAAGTTTGAAATAATTAAAGGAAGATCCCTGAAAGTGGTAAATTTTGGTTGAATGACAATGCAGTGAGTTGGGTGAGAACTTCCCATTCATAATTCTCATAGTTTCAGTACTGTTGCATTTGCCAGTTAGTGTGAAAATTATATTCTATGTCTGTGACTGTTAACAGAGCCTTAAACTGAGTGAAAGGGGTATAATTCAAAAGGGGACAAAATCTTACTCTTTTTGTCCATGGGGACATATGGACCTATCTGTTCATATGAAAAAAATTTGATTTTCTGCTGGAAAAAGACTTGAAGGCAAAGGCAGTTGCTCTTTTCTTATAATCATCCATCATATGAAAAATTCGAGTCTTCTTCTCCTTTTCTTTCCATATGGCAATGTATCACATGCTGACTGCTGTCATTTTTTGAGTGCTGAGAAGAAACAGCGTTCTGCTATCTAATAGCTATCATTCAGAGTTATTGAAGTCCCTTTTACAGTCTGATCTGTTCCAGGGCTTACCACTCTTATCACTGCACATGTGGAGGTTACTCTGCAGCCAAGAAGAATTTTGACAGATAAGATGAATTAATATGACGAAGAAGAGGTATAAAGCTGATGAGACTCCACAGATGTTATTGAATGTTATGTCTGGACTATGCCTGTAACTGCAAAGGGAATTGAAAACACATGATCCTAATTTCTTATAACACCTGTATATAATATTCTTCTCTTACATGTTTTTCTATTTTCAGATAATTTTTTGCTATCGACAATCCTTGGGAATGTTCTGCTCCTGGTAACTGCCAGAACAGTTCTTCTCTTGTGGGTGTCTCTTGTGTCTTTTGACATCAAATGCTCAGCTGGGCAATATCTCAAAGTGTCCCATTCCTTGTCAGTGCTCTTTATTGTGAAGTTAACTAACCAAATGTCCATCTGCAAATGAACTTTTACCAAAGCTTGTTAGTGCATAAAAATCTAAAAGAGCTGGATCTATTTATAGATCTAATTATAGATCTATTTATAGAAAATCAGCTTTAGAAAACTTACGTAAAAATGGTTAAGGCTGTTTCTGAGCACTTCAATGTAAGGTGCAAGCACCTCCGATGAGGCAATTCAGCATAGCATATTTGCCAAACCTAGAATGTGCCATACTCCCATATTGTTAATAAGTTCTTATTTTTTCATTTTCTTTCCCTGTAGGATGGATTTCCATCCTTGTTTCAGCTTGTTGCGTATACATGTTCCTATGCATTTGCAGATTAAATTTAACTAATTAAGATGCTTTTATCCACTACTGGGAAGTTTTCTGACCTACAGGAAAACAATAGGATTGCCAATCTTAGTGTCTGCCCTTCATTTTGATGTAAAATCAGCCATGCTATTGTATATTACTTCAAGCAATGAAACTGTTGTAGACAGCATAAAAAATCCAGTTTTGTGGGTGTGTTGGCAGGAGGGAAGTAGATGTGGGTAATACATGTAACTGTATGATATTTCCAGACAATCGCATGGCTGTGCTCTTTGGCTTCTCCAATTTTAAAGCTCATTGAATGAGTAATGAGAAGACAATTATTTCAGATGGTCTCTGGACTGGTTCTTTTTCATCTGCCAGTGAATCAATTTAAGAACTTATATATAGAATAAAATAAACTGTTTTGAAATTGCAGCTTGAACAATACATGCTCCATAAAGCACCAAAACCAGTAGTAGTTACTCTATGTAGTAACTTCTCTCTCCAGAAACATCACAAGTTAAATGTAAATGTAAATAAGATTGCAGTGTTTCTGAAATCTGAATTAATGATTTTCCTGCTTTTGCCTCTCTCATTTTCCTCCTCTTAGCTTGCCCCCTCGGTTTCTTTAAAGTGTCAGGGGGGGATGACCCCTGCCATCTCTGCCCTGCCAACAGCCACGCTCCACTGCCAGGTTCCCGTGAATGTGTCTGTCAGAACCGCTACTACCGATCTGCTTCAGACAATTCTGATGCTCCCTGCACAGGTAAGTATTTGGATGAAGTGTTTTAAAGCAAGAAGGGCAGTTAATGAGAGAGGATGTGCCCAAATGATCCAGGGGAGTTGCAGTTCACCTCTTCTCAAGACCTCTGAAATAACCTGAAAGTTCCCTTTGTTCCTGCAGTTGACTACAGGGTGTATCCACTCACGGAATGCAGATGACAAAGCAGAAGTGTTCCCACATGCTTTTTAGAATGCTGGTACATTGGTGACACTGTGTTTTGAGAATACTGGAGTGTTGCAATATTAGATCTCAGAAATTAAAAAATGTCAAATTGTAGATGACTCATGCAACCTTAAATAAGTCCATTGCCAGTGTGCATAAGGTACAACTTTTCATGAGGGAATGGCATACTAATTTCTCATGAAATGCTAAACTCTTTTCGTACATGAGGGGTTCATGGAATGAGTTAGCCAATATTTTCTTCCCTTTATCATTCAAAGTGTGAAGACCATATTTTCTGCACAGAATTCAAATTCTGTGAATTTTGTTTATGAAAAAAATAATTTGTTTTTTCATTAGCTTCTCAGTGGTTCTCATCAGTTACGACATTTTGCAGTTACTGACTATTAATAGGTCGAGAAAGAATAAGTAGATGCAAAAATGAAATGAAGTTACTGATTAGCACTCAAAAATGTAGCTTAAATAATGTGTCAAGCATCACCCTTGACCTTTGTGCAAGTGACAGCAAAACCCTGTATGGCTCTGAAGTTAAATACTCTGAAATTAGGAAATGTGATTGTGGTTTTTTTCTGTAATGCCTTGCTTCTTGTACTGCACAGACTCCATCTTCATCAGCCAGCACAAGCAATCTGTAATTCATAGGAATTATTTCTTTCCTAATCAGTTGTCTATCCTTTTCATTGACTGTGATAAGAATGCTCAGAGAAAACTAGTATGTGATCATGCAATTAAACACTATACCACAGTGCAAATGTTGAGTGGCCCAGTTAAGATGAAAAAAGAGAATATAATTCTGATGTTTCATGATGTACAAATACTTCATCTTGTCAGTAATGCATTATTTAACAGTCTTCTGTGTGCAATTTCCCAACATAATTTATATTTTTAACAACACAGGAAATACAGCTATTGTCAATATTCAAATGCTCTAGTAATGAACTAAATTGCAGCCAGAGAGCTCCCCCACAAAGATGTCTTCCATCTGTACTAATAGAGAGTGTCATCCTTTATATTGCTCAGCATTAGCCAGAGAAAAGGTTTTGCTTTTTTATCAATATTTCTTGACTACAGAGTAGAGGTGAGAAGGAGGATTCTTGGATTTCGTCACAGCCTTCAGAAGGAAGTGTTCTGTAATGTTTCCCTTGCCCCTCCCTGCTACTGAGCTCAGCCTCTCTGTCCCTACCCTTCCCGTCTTGCTTTGTGTCTGTGCTCAGGTTTAGCAGTGCAGTTCTGCTGCCTATTTTTACCTCTCTGAACTTTTCACTTTTTAGCCAGTGTCTTGTACCATTCTCATCCCTGTGCATTCTTCTCACCCTCTGCATTTTCCTCCTTCTCTTCAGTGTCTCTGTGCCAGCAGGGGAAGTGTTAGATGCACAAAATGGGCAGTTTTTCTGCTGTCAGAATTTACCTTCGGTGCCACTTAAGGATCTGACTGGCATTAGGAATAATCCCGGGGAAACTGGTGTCCGGTTCCTGCAATAGATGGAACAGGCTAACTGAAGTCTGAGAGAGTTCAGAGATATTAGATGCCAAAGGAGAGAATTCAAAGTCTCAGTAAGAGACAAATCTTTACTAAGCTTGTGTAACATTCAAAATTGCAAAGGATTGACACTTCCCTAAACAATGTGCTTTTAGGAAAATAAAGAAGTCACACCCTTGAAACAAAGACCTTTCTTTATAATTATGTTTCTCTAAAATGTGATAATACAGTTGCTTCTTTGTTTATATGTGTGCTTGATGTAGCAAAGGATATATTTTTCTTAGCCTTGTTCAGAGAAGCGACTAGAGAAGGGTAAGAATGGGAAGAAAAAGCAACTTGTTCTTCTGTTCTTTTCGCCTTGCCTTGTCTTCTCCCCTGCCCCCTTCTCTCCCATTTTTTCATGCAATTTTGATCTCTCATTCTGTCTTCTAGGCATCCCCTCTGCTCCTCGTGACCTTAGCTATGAAATTGTTGGCTCCAACGTGCTCCTGACCTGGCGCCTCCCAAAGGACCTGGGTGGCCGCAAGGATGTTTTCTTCAATGTCATCTGCAAAGTGTGCCCGGCGGGGTCCTCGGGGCCGTGCGTGCGCTGTGGGGACAGTGTACAGTTTGAACCGCGCCAAGTGGGCCTGACAGAAAGCCGCGTGCAGGTCTCCAACCTCCTGGCCCGTGTGCAGTACACCTTTGAGATCCAGGCTGTCAACTTGGTGACTGAATTGAGCTCAGAAGCACCCCACTTCGCCACCATCAATGTTAGCACCAGCCAGTCAGGTGAGGAGACCCCTGCATCCGTGTCCCAAACTTTCTATATCTCATTTGATTTGCTTTGATCTTTTGAATCCTGGAGCTTTGTCTTTTTACTTGTGTGTTGTGCCGTTTTTTATCTTGCCCTGCCACAGTTTCAGTTCTGCCCTTCTCATTCCTTCCTTCTCTGAATGGGCTTTGCATCCTTCCATCTTGGCAGAAAAACTTGAGTTTAGCAGCTGATGTGATTGTTGGGGAAGAAGCTGCCCTGTAGAAGATGCCTATGGAAGATGTAGCTCTGTGCATCAGACAAAGCATGTTGTTTCATTATGCTGGAGAGGGAACACTATCAGGGATTTTGTGAACATCAGCTTGCCAGAGCAGGTCTTATCAAACATTTCTTCATTTTCTCTTCATCTTCTATGTCTCTACTCTTCTCCGTTTCATCTTCTTATACTTCAGTCAGTCTTTCTCGCATTTTTCAACTGCTCACATTTCTTTGTCTTTCTGTGTTTTGGGATGCTGTGGTTTTCCACCCTTTTTTGTTCCTATACACCACCTTCCATTCTCCTCATTTCAGTCATACTCTACTGAACTTTCACAAGAGGTATTGACTGTTTCATCAAATCCATCCACCTTTGTCTTGCTGCATATCAGAGTAAGGAAGTGGAAAACAGATAAGCACTGTCTAAAGGCAAAGATACAGTTAAAGATACAGAATAGATGCTGTATGACAAGGAAGAATGTGTACAATGATATTTGCTCATTACCTAAAGGTACATGTTCCTGGGATGGCATATGTTAATACTGTGTAGTTCTGTGGGTCAGAAAAGAATATGAAAACTACAGTTTTTCAATACCTGGAGAGGTGTTACATGAAATTTTGATAAAGAATCCAGAGGCAGAATCATCATTCCTGTTTTACTGAAATTGCTCTGTGTTCTTCTGCATGGCATGTATTTTTTCCTCCCTTATTCTTGCCTTTTCAGCCTTGCTGTTCTGATACATGGTCTTGGAGTATTATTCTCCTGTAAATAAGAAACTATTTTTTTTTTCTATTTTTCCTTCATGGTAGAAATATTAAAATGTGTTGTATGGTTATATTCAAAGATTTTGTGATCCCTGTAACAAGGAACTAAACCATGGGGGTGACTAAACTAAGATACTAATGGCTTGTGTGGGCAGTCAGAGGAATTCTGATTTCCTGTAAATACCATCTACAGGGACTGGAGCTGAAGAGAGCTACATACTTACAGGCATAGAGTTCTGTTAAATGTCAACATTAAGAGACTGGGCATATGTTGTTTTTTACAAGAATATATACGCTAATGTGGAAAGGAATTGTACACAGCTTGTTTAAAAGGATATAATGAGGAGTAGTGTGATGAGGAGGAGAAAGAGGGGGAACATTTTGAACTGAGTGACAGAAAATGTCTGCAAACATTTAGAGTTGTGTAAATGTTAAACTGAAACAAATCCCAAATGAGATTCCAGAGTGTCATGTGGAAACCCCTGCAAAACAAGATTTTGGTAAAGCTCGAGAAAAGTGCTGTGAAACCAGATGCAGCATCATGATCTTGGTTGAATCACATCTTATAATTTCTGCTTCTATGATATGGAAAGAAACAGTATATAGATGTATACACCTTAGGTAGTTTCCTACTAATAGGACCTGTCAGGGAGTTTACAACATCTGTTTTGTCCCTTTAAAATGTTCCCTGACAGACACTGAGTAGCAGAACACCTATAGGACACCTGGTCCTCTTAAAAGGCTGACGGCAAGTGGGTAATCAGTTTTTTGTTTACAGTAAAATGTGGCCAGGTAACTTGTGTGGCAATTCCAGGCAGTTCCTTCGGCTTTTCCTGGAGACAGGTGGGTGTTCTATTAACATCCTACAGAGTTCTCTGTCTTTATGCTTCCCGTCTCTACCTTCTTCATCTATATCAGAGATAATTTAATTGAGCAGCTGCTTCCTCCTCCTGCCTGGAACCTTCTTTTGCTTCTGTTTGATTTTTCTGACCACTCCTATTCCTTCAGATATCTCTTGGTGTCTCTGGGTATCTTGGCTATGCTGAATGTTCCTCTCTAAGGTGACTTTCTTTTTCACTGAAGCAGTTTCAAGGGAGGCCAACTTTCTTAAACAGCAATGTGTACTGAGTGGCTTCTTTTTGTGTTTGGTTGCAGGTTTTTTTTCCTTGCTCTTTCTTGGGATTGTTAGGAGCGAGCTTGAGACGAGCTGCCCTCGATTTGCAGTGACAGCTCATACTAACAAGGCCCAGCTCCCTCCATCACGTGGCCTGTCTCACCCATAAGCCCTCCTTTCAATCCCTTCAGCAGCTTTTCACTTAAGCAATGCTTGTTGTTGTTGTGTTATTATAGCAATTATTATTAATACTATTATTATTATTATTATATGAGCAGAGATGAAAATTTCAGGACCTTACATGCCGAAAGAGACAAAAAAAGTACAGCAAAGCATGAAGGGTACAAAAAAAAAAGCATACTGGAGAAAGATACACTTTCAGGATAAAGAACTGTAGCAAAAATTTTCCCTCCATTGAATTAAAGATGGCCAAAAAAAGACCTTCCAGTCCTGCCTGGTAGTTTCTGAATATTCTACTTTGTCCTACAGAGTTCTCTTGCTTCTTCCATTGCTGATCCAAAAAGTACTCCTAGAGCAATATTAGGCAATATTCTGTGCTGAAACAGTGCTACTTTTTCTTTTTCCCATAGTACCTATTCACTCTTCATCTTTGTCTCTAAAACTGTTCATCTAAGAGGTTTTTACCCCCCACAGTCTTCTGGCCTTTCTCCAAAGTGCAGTAAGATCCTTTGGTTACACAACCACATTTTTCTGTGGCAGACTGATTATGATGTTCCTACTCTTCAGTGTCTGAAATCAGAATAAGAAAGGCTGACACTGAAAAATGTCCTTTACTATAATAAGACTTAACCTGAAAGTTGTTTGGATAGTAGTAATAAAACCTGTTTGGATAGTAATAGTGTGACATGCAAATATGATGTGCTAATTACCGGAAGAACTGTACAGAGATGAGACAAGGGAAGGGAATTGCTTTCAGCTCTGGTTTGAAGTGCTGAGGGTGAATACAAGTGTCAGGATATAAAGAAAGATGTTGAAAGGCTGTTCCAGATAGCAGGAAGTACATGAGGAAAGACTATTATGTAATTCTAATAAAGTTATACTTCTTCACAGGTGGGAACCTGACACAAAGAATGCAAAGAACTTGAACTCCATCTGTATTATTTAAAAAAAAACAAAATAAAACTGACTAAAATTTTATTCATCATTCTAACATCTTCAAGTGTACTTATCAGGGTAATCAAATATCTCTTCTCATGTCCCAGAGCAGAAGTCAGGTTTTTGTTTAAAGGACTTTGAAGAAACTTTGTGCACAGCTGTAACTATCTGTCCATTTTTTTTTCTTACACCTTTTAGTGAAGCATGTAGTAATGTCTGTTGCCAGAGACATGCTACTGAACTTACCCATTTGGGCAGTTGTGACATTCCTAGAAGGAAGAGGGAAAGAGAAAGACAGCAGAGATTCAAATGTTGGAGCAAATCAATGCAGACATGTAAAAACAAGTAGATTGTTTTTTTAACTGCATCGAGACATTATGAGAGGTAATGGAGGTATGTGAGGGGAAAGGTTATTTGACCTGGTTGCCTTGTACCTGTGAAAAGATATGTAGCAGCCTTCTGCATCAGTTGGAATCAGAGCAGGGGGACCTGGCAATACCAAAAGCCTTACCACTGCAGAAATGAGCGCTAGACAGTCTGAAGGCTTATGTAAGAGGCTGAATGGGGACAAGGACAGTTATGGGTAGTGCCAGAAAATTTAAGACAACCTGACAGAAGATTTTCAGGTGAAATGGTGTGAGAAGAGGAAAATAATTAAATGCCAAGTACGATTATGATATTATAAAGGGAAGTGGATGAATTGCAGGAAGATGTTTGCTTTTCCAAATAGAGCCAAAGGAGTAAGGTAGACTTAGTTGGCAAAAGCAGGGACACAGGCAAGGCATTTTCTTGTTCAAAACAAGAAAGGAACAAGAGGAAAGCTGTCAAAAGCTACATACTTTTGCCAGGCTTAAGCCAGCAGGTAAAGCAAGTGGAATGTAAATGCTCATTGTCCTCTGAGTGAACTACATTGTTCTTCAAAGTAATAAGTTATTTGCTTATATATGATGTAATTGCCAACCCTGAGCACTCACCAAAGGTCCCTAAGAATTTAACTACTTTGTTTTCTATTCGCATAGAACAACAAAAATATTCTTTTAAGTTTTAATTTTTCCATTAGTGACATTAATGACATTTGTGAACTTAACCACCTTCAGTAGATTTGCCTAGCTGTGACTGGCAATTAGTAACAATTTCTATGGTCACTCCACAAAAAGAAGCTATTCCAGTTTCTCTCTTTACTATGCCTGATGTCTGCAGCATGAGCAGAGAACAAATGTGCTTGTTTTCACAGTTCAGGTTTTAGCCATTGTTTAAATGAAGACAGACACCTTCTGAGCAAGTATAAATAGGAGGTACAAAGTAAAATCTGGCATCCTGTGTCCTAAAGGACTTTTTTCCTCTTTATTAAATGTGAGTGGAATTCATACGCAAAAAGTATTAATAATAGAGATAAGAGAAGTGAAAATAACCAATTTGCCCTTCTAAAGCACTCTTCCTCCATTGGAAATAAAGCACAAGGTTGTGACAGAAGACAATCCAAGATACTTTCAAAGGATTTTCAGGTATTTAGAAAAAGGGTCAGAACTAAATTGAATTATGTAGAAAAGACATAGGACATTTTCAAATCAAAGATAATAAACACATAAAGAAGGGAATTCAGACTGATCTTTCTTGTAGGTGATAGAGGGGAAGCTGTGTGGAGCAAAGCTAGGGTCTTCATGCCATTTGCTTAGAATATGAGGAAAATAGGGTACCTGAAGAGGTAGCAAAGGAGAAACAAGAATGTGAGAATGGTAGATTTTTGGCTCCTATTAGACAATGTAGAGATCTGTATGTGCAAGAATTTTCCATACATTGGGTATTTTATTTTTCAGTTTTACTTAGAGATCTGATCTCACAGCATGTTTTTTTCATCTCAGAGAATAGGAATAGGAATAGGAATAGGAATAGGAATAGGAATAGGAATAGGAATAGGAATAGGAATAGGAATAGGAATAGTTGGAAGTGACCTACAATATCTAGTCCAACTGCCCAGATTGGATTGAATCAGGCCCTGTGATTTCATCTGTCAGTAGGCAGGCACCTAACATGTCTACCTTTATAAACCCCATGTGAAAAGAACATAATGAATAAAAGTGACAAACCAACATAGAACTGGGCACATTTGTGTACACAAAACAAAGCTTTGAAAGCAAAGTTCTGTTATAAACATTTTAAATAGTTGCCATGCATACAAAGGAAAATATTCATCTAGCACTTCTGTGACAACAGAGGCATGGTAGTTTGAATGTCTATAGACATAAAGCCTTGAAATTTGTATTTCCTAATGTATTAGCACTGGGAACGTAACTTTATAATACACTTCTGGCAGGAAATATGTACTGACTTCACCAACAATTACGTTCACATTTCATATCACCTTAGTATTAGTATTCACATCACCTTAGTATGAAATTTTTCAAAGGAGGAATCTTGGTATCTGTTTTACTTGTAGTGATGGGAGAGCTCCATAGCCAGTGTTTTGTAATTTTTGTCCTTAAAGGAGAGGCAAACACATATCAAAATCTGAACTCTGTCTCAGAGAGGCAGATTAAAGACAACCTGCCTTGCACTGATTCCTAACTGGTTTTATTTCTGAGGATTTTTACTAGCTTTTGCTGTGTCTACTTATTAGGTACATATCACTGAAATTGCTGGGTTTTAATACAACAGACTGCATTATCCTGGTCATCCCCCCCACCACCATCTGATTACCCTGAGTGATGGATATACCTGTATACTAGGAAGATTCTAGAATGCTATGGCACATGGTCAAAAGATGCACTTGAGTGGGGTTTTTGTTGTTTCCCAATATGTCTAATTCCACTAGTTATTATCTGCTTCTGCATTCTGCCCGTCTGAGTAGAGTGCCATCTAACATCATTGTTCTGTTGCAGATTTTGCTGAGCCTAAATGGACTATGCACAGTGCCAGCTTGAGTCTCTGTGCCACTGGCAAAAGATAACTTGTTGATGAATAGCTAAAAATTCATTGCACGTATTAATATCAGAACAGATATATTTTCACTAAAACACAGGTCAAATGTTGCTTGTTGACTTTATTTCTTCCAGGTAGGGGAAAAACTGGGGATCAGGAAGAAATGGGAAGGATGTGATGAATGACTTTTGGAGGGGGGAAGGAGTGGAATGGAGAGAAGATTTAACTCTGCTCATTCTGCAAAATCTTTATCCAAAACTAGGAAAAGTAGGCTCTTCCCTGTCAGTGTAACTCTGTGTTCTGCTGCTCTCCGGGTGTGTGCTTTATGTCCCATCAGAAGGGAGTAGAAATGTATCAGAATCTGTCTTGATAACATGTTAACCGACTAATTACCTCCTGACATTTGAATACAGTGTTATTCATTTGTGTTTTCAATGCTACATAGGGTCTCCATTAACTGCTGCCGCCTTTCATCCTTGTCACAACACTGTCATTAGGAGGTGAAATAGTTGTGCAATATTCTTTGAAAGACAAGCAATGGTAAAAAATAAAAGGAGTAAGGGAGAGAGAAAGCATTTTATTGTTTATACTCTTACATTTTTGTTTCATTTACATTTTAAAATTAGTTCTCACTTGCCTGTTTGAAGCCCTTCTTAATTATGTTTTTCAGAATAATTCTATCTTGTTATTCAAAATATTTCTTTTATCTTTCTTACAATTAGTGAGGGAAGAAAATGCTATTCTGCTGGTTTTGCTCATTTGCCAAATGTCTCATTCCTCACATCAATGAAGTTTATGGTTTATGTCTATTTTGTAAAACCCGTGGAGTTAGGTGGCAGCTTTTCAGTGGCATTCTTTTACTGGAAAATTTAAATGTTGCTGAAAATGTTGCATCCATTAGCAAAATGAGGATTCCCTAGCTGCTCTACTTGAGGTTTCTTGGCAACATGACATTTTGCTTGAAGAGAGAAAGCAAAACTTGAGAAGAGTTTTGTGGACAGACAGCTGGCAGGCTGAAGAATCCTCTTACAATTATCCTGGATTTTTGCTTTGAGAACTCTTCCTAAGCTGAAATTCATATTCTTTTAGCTTTTGCATGAACCTGGAGAATGTGCATGTGTGTGTACATGGATTCATGGATGTTTTTGGTAGAAGTGGATTTCCGTTCTCCAGAAAGCTTCATGTGCAAGTGGCTTTAACATCCATTGATCTTCCTTTCTACTCTGAGGACATATTTTGAAGAGCTAACTACTTTAGGAGAGGGCCTGCCATTAAATAGGTATTTTGTACCTCTGTTGTCTTCAGAACATGTGAGTGGTGCCTCTTAAGAACACAAAAAAATTAAAAGCAAAACTACCCCAAGTAGTCACTTGTATTGTTTCTCATTGTAATCTAATCTTACTTCAGTGAACAGTGTTTGAAATTGTTACTCATATTATCTTCAAGATAGTGTTATGTTTCCTTCCTACTGATTTAATGAGTTCCAGATTAGTGAGACTTACTGGCAATTACACAAGTCTCGAAGTCCTGAACTGAACTTGAGACTTTGAGAATAACCAGTCAAACATTTTCTAAAATTGGTAGACAAAAGCTCTTGTTTGCTTTCTGATTCAGATTCGTGTTTTTAAATCCCTCATTTATGTCCAAATCCTTGCTTTCTACTTTAAGGGAAGTTGATATTTGCCTCCAGTAATTAATATCTTTTATTGACTGAAAGTACTTAATATCATAATGTAATCAAGAGAGCCAACAGCTTCATCTGGGTAGTATTCCAGACTGCGCTGTTCACCAAAAGACAGAAACTGAGCAAACTCTTTAAGAACAGTCAGAAAAACTGTATGTGAGGTTTCCACACATGCACACCTAACAGTGACATTTAGGTGGTGATCCCAGGCAGCAGTACTAGATAGAAGCCCATTCACACTGGACTTCTTTGGTCCAATGCCCCAGAGATGGACTGAGAGTCTGAAATGCACTAAAAGTTCTGACATTTGAGCAACAGTCCTGACAGAGATTGGTCTGAGATCAAGGAGCTGGTCTGAACAGAGCACTGCATACCAGGCTCTGAAAATGAAGTGCTTTTATTCTCTGTGATCTGCAGCTGAACAGAGACCGCTGAACTGAGGAATGCTCCAAAGTCTATTCCTTAATGTGTCAGTGTTCTCATCTGCCTCTGCCTTCTGGTTTGCAACAATGATCTGGTAGTGAAAGCTGCCATTATTCCAGTAGTCCATAATTGTTTTTTTTCCCCAGGCAAAGAATCCGGGGGAGAAGCAGAAGGGCAGCAGTGTGTTCTGCTTTTGTTCTGACCTCTGTCACATTCTTTGTCTAAGTGTGATCTTAAAACAAGGCAGCGACACTAAACACCTTCTCATCTTGCATGTAAAAATTGCAAATTTGAAGATCAGAGTCCTGCTCCCAGTACAATATAGATACTTTAACTCCTGTGCATGATCAGTTGGATGTGGATTTCTTCGTTTTCTTTTTTTCCATGTTGTCCATGACTGCATCTCCCAGTATTGTGCTTGGATTTCTTATGATTGTTTTACAAAGTACTTCATAATGCAAATTAACAGCAATTAAAGGAAAAGCTGACCTAATTTATTAACTCACCCTGATGAATATTCAATCATAGTTTGTTGTTAAACTTATCCCTTTGCAATCCTTCCTTTCTCTCTTTTATTTCAGTCCCCTCTGCTGTCCCTATGATGCATCAGGTGAGTCGTACTACCAATAGCATCACACTGTCGTGGCCTCAGCCAGACCAGCCCAATGGAGTAATCCTGGATTACCAGCTACGCTACTTTGACAAGGTGAGCAGAAAGTGATACTGTGCTGATTGTTCTATAGAGAACAGGGAACTCTCTCTGGGAGATGAACCCCTGGATCAGAATGAGCGAGATGGAGGAAAGAGAAGAGGAGTAAAAACAAACTGTAGAGAATTAATACCAGAAGTAATACATGCTTCATCTGACATCAGTCCGTCTGCATTTCCCAACTTGGAAACATCTAGGGACAATGCAAATAAAAAAAAATAAAAAAAAAAACACAAACAAAAACACAAACAAACAGAAAAACAAAACAAAAAAAAAAACATAAAAAAACAATCAACCAAAAAAAAAACCACTTATTTAAGCTTAAAACCTGTGGCTAACAATAAATTTAGCATCAGCTGCCACAAGTAACAGCAGAAGGAGCTCAATTTTCTAAATGTGCTTAATGGAATTGGACTTACTGCAAAAGTCTGTTGTGTTTGTGAGGGAAACTCTTGTGTCCCCATTTATGCGTGGGCAGACAAGTCTAAGAAATTCTGTGAGGAGGAATGTGCTCTTCATTCACTAAGTGGCAAATATCAGTTACCTCTTTATGTGCTGGGATTACAGGGTGGCAAATACAAAGTTGTCCTCCATTCACATTCTTTTGTGACTCATAATCCATCTGATTTGAGGGGAAGAGGTATGTGGGGCTGTTCAAACAAGCTCCCATTCCGTATTCTTGATCTTTCACGTAAATATTTTTTCAGGATTGTGCAGGGCTGCTGTTCTTCTAGTGGTAAAAGGGACTGCTATTTGTGATGTCTAGCGGATTCCTGGATACAGCATTACATGTGTTCTTGCTCTGGATTCTCCTAGGAGAATACATGAGTTTGGAGTTTGTAGAAAGCGAATCACAAACCTAGGTAGTTTTGTGTCTCACTCTTGTTTAAATTGAAAGTCTTTAGCTGAGCTTTGTTTAGAAGCCCAGGCCTAAGGGAATGAAAAGCAGAAGTGAGGAACGAGTGGTGTGTGAGAAAGTAAGGTCTGGAATAGCAGCTGTGGTTGGGAGGTTCTGTAACAGGATCAAAGAATATTGGGCTGACTTGGAAACTATAATGCTTTGTTTGATGAGAGCAAGCTGTGTGGGCAGAAGTTTCACATTTTTTTTTGGTCACTGACATTCACAGGCAGAAGATGAGGATAATTCATTCACCTTAACTAGTGAAACCAACATGGCCACCATATCGAATCTGAGCCCAGGCAAGATCTATGCCTTCCAAGTACGAGCTAGAACAGCAGTGGGCTATGGCCCATACAGTGGAAAGATGTATTTCCAGACTTTAATGGGAGGTAAGTGCTACCAATTTGTGCTCAAATCTGCACATGCATCTTTCACTTGTGTGTGCCTCTGAGTGCACACACTCTGAGTTACCCTCTGGTTTACTGCTACCAGACACTCCTACTTAACTTGTATTTCTGTATATCATAATTTGCATATGCAGATTTGTTCACTCAAAGAAGCTTCATGCTATCTGAGTGTATTGTTTACAATACTGCCATACTCCCTGGTCCTGCTCCTTGTTGGCTCTGTGCCTCTGATCAGCCTCTGATCAACTCTGATGTTGCAGTACATAACAGTATGCACTGCTGTAGTTTGGCCTCATGTAAGATGTCATGGGACATCCTACAGCTGAAAGCTCTGTGAAAGTCTTAGAAACAGGTGGGACACAGGACAAAAAGGTAGATGGGGCACAGGCATATATGCAGAAGCTTGCTTTCCAGCAGTATCACCATCTATTTTGTATGGATCAAAGGTACTCATGTATGTCGTCTGCAAGCTAAATTAGTAGGGGACAATGGGATCAAACCCCAGGTGTATAGCTAGCCTATATTTAAATGGCTAGTCAGGTGTCAGTGGGCCAGGAGATAGAAAAGTGGATTCAGAAGGAGCACTGTCTTTTCAGAAGTAGGAAGGAAGGCACCGCAGAAGCATGGTGGCTGGAAAGCAAAGGTGACTGGTAGGGATGGAATTATGGGTGAGACCTAGTTGAGCAGAAGGGAAACTCTTAACCGTTCCAGTCCTCTGCATTTGTGTGTGTGTGTGTGCATGTGTCTTCCTTTCTAGGGGAGCGCTCGGAGATGGTGCAGGACCGACTGCCGCTTATCGTGGGCTCAGCGCTCGGTGGTCTAGCCTTCTTGGTAATTGCTGCCATTGCCATCCTTGCCATCATCTTCAAGAGGTGAATTCCTTGACCTGCTCATGTGCACTTCAGACAGTGGAACTTTCTTATCCCTGCAACATAACCCCGTCCCAAGGGAAACAGCCTGATCTACATTTATCCAGATGTCCTTGAGATGCCATTTTTTAATAAGGAAAGATCCTGCCCCATTACTCCTATCTGAGGAGCCTCTCCTTTGGTAAACCACTCATGTACTTAGCTGATATTTGGCTAATTAGCAATATGAACACAAGGAAAGCATTTTAAAGCTAATGTTCAAAAGGTGTTTAAACAAATCACTGTAGAAAAGAAACTGTAAATTGCATTTTAGGCAAGCAAGTGGAGAATGAAACAATGTAGTGGGGGAAGGGGTGGTGGAATAAGTATTCAGATTCAGTTATTTAGAAGGTACTAAGTAAATACCCTTTCACCAAGGACCAGGAGGCAAGGGCTCATTTGTTGAAGAGTAAAATCTTTACATCCTCAATGGTTCCACTGAACACTTAACTCATAAAATATAGGTTAAAGAAAGCAAATACCACTTTCCATTTTGGAAAGAATAAAGGGCATAGAAGTAATTGTAGAGATAATCTGTTATAGCAAAAAAGGACAAATTTTAAAGAGAAAAGAGTAAGGGTTGCTACTTTTGTAGAGGTACAAAAGTAAACAATGGGGGTTTTGTTATTTGAAGAAAAGAAACAGTCATTACCAGCTCCTTGAATTTACTGAGGTTTGAACTTAATCCCCTAGATTGCCAGTAATGGATTCTGTGTCTTTGCTCCACTGTGCCTCTGCACAAGAGGGACTTTTTAGCTTTCTTTTGTTGACCTAAAAAAAAAAATGTATAAACTACTTAACTTTAGAAAGTGACATCTAGTTTTAATGATTTCTTTTTTGTTCTCTTCCCTTTTCTGCATTTGTTTTCTCCTTCTCTGTATTTTCTCTTTTAATATTTTTCTTTCTGGAAAGAAAAGAATTATCAAATATTGTTATAATTGAATTGTTGCCTCCTTTTGTAGCTTTGAACTGTTAAAAAATCATTTCTTGTTACAGCTGGAAATGTGTTATTATGTGCACAACTCAATAAAGCATATATTTTTCTAAAAAAAATAAACCAAACCCAGAATAAGTTAATATTACCAAAACCATGTTGGGGAAAGACATTAATGGGTATCTGTAAATATACATATAAAGAAATACCATTAAATATAGATTCATTTATACTTAAAGGATTATGTACAGTTAATAGACAGTTGTTCAGAAAAAGTGGAGATACCAAATTTCTGGTTTGAATTTGTCCTTGATAATGAAAGTTTGAAGATGCAAGAAATGAGGAACTTCACATGAAATGAGTAGTTCTTTAAATGGTTGAACATATGCAGAGTCAAATGCTATAACTTTAACTTGTTTTTATAAATTTTTGGCATACATTTTTCAGGCAATATGCAATGTGAAACACCTATTTTAGCTAATTGTTTTGGGTTTTTTTCTAATGATGGAAAACAATTAATATGTTAGATAACCAATAAGAAACCATGAATTTAGACCTACTCAGGTTCAACAGGAGAGTTAGAGATCTTAAGTATAGGCCCCTAGTAAAGCCAATTTCTTTGTGCAATAGAACAGATTTTGAAGGTAGAATTGTCTGTATTTTTGAAATCTTAGCAGAATTTGAAGAGATAACCCTGACGTACAAGAATAATACAGTTACCTGTTGGAATGACACAATTAGTTATGTTCATAAAGAAAAGTAACATATTGTTTCATGATACTCTGTCTTCAGATGCTAATTGAATCAGCAGCTAAAAGGTCTTGTGCTGAAACAGCAAAATATATGAACTGACACAAATCCATGCACACAGCAGGGATACTGCAGGATACCATACAGTTTCATTTACAGTCTTGTCTAATTAATACAATGATTGTAAACTAGCATGAACTGTAGATTTTTGGGAAAGAGGAAGAGGCTTGAAAATGGAAAATAAATGTAAAGCAAACAAAGAATAGGATGAAACTTACAAAATAACTAGATCACGTGGGAAAAAAATTCTTGAATCACACACATTTAAAAGGATAATGAAATCTGAGCAATGCCTGTGTTGGGAAGGACCTATGCTTACTGGAAATTAGATGCATATATGCAATAAACATTACAATAATAAAGACCATACCTGTTTTGATCAACACATGCAAAAATCACATCATGAAACAGATTTCTGTCCATCTGGCTCTTTGTGGTTGGGTTTGGGTACCATACTTGTGTAAAGAATAGCCAATGTAAATGTCATTAAGAGTCCAGAAGGAAAAACAGTTGGGGGAAATCTATACAAATTAAACATTAGAATAAACATCTTTTAGAATGTTTTCAAAGAACTTAAAAGACATCACAGGAGATGGCTTAGATTACTATTGAAAAAAATGATTTGTTGTAATTGAATGAAATTAAAATGCAAATTTAGCCTGAAGAGCAAGAAAATTTCCAAGACAGTAACATTAAACTGTAATATTTTTTTTCAGGATAGTGATGGAGGCTGTATCATTTGTCATATCTAAAGTGGGGATGAAAATAATGGTATAAAAACTACCACATAGAAAACAAGCATGCACTGGTTACCAGGAGATGGGCAGGATCTTAACACCCATCTTGTACCCCTAAAATCAAGGATTCTCTGAGCCTTGCATTGAGAAGCCTACCCTGACATCCGATGAGAGACTCTTGTGTGTGTTTTGACTTTACTTTCCTTTATGTCCTGCAGTAAAAGGCGAGAGACTCCATACACAGACCGCCTGCAGCAGTATATCGGTGCACGAGGTAAGTGGTTTTGAGCAACAGATGGCAAGGGCCTGTGTCTTTTCAGGATTCGTTAACACCTCTGTGTCTTGGGATTTGATTCTGGTGATGTTTTGGACTGTTTCCTCCACTGCAGGACTCGGAGTGAAGTATTACATTGATCCTTCAACCTATGAAGATCCCAATGAAGCTATTCGAGAATTTGCCAAGGAGATTGATGTGTCCCTCATCAAGATTGAGGAGGTCATTGGATCAGGTAGTGTGAGAATCTGCGGATTTTAAAGTGTCTTCTTGTTCACCTTGAGACCTGGCACACTACTGGCCTGAAAGGGGCCCATGGATCCATGGTACATCAAGTGTCTCAGGGTAGCTAGCCTTCATTTTTACCCAAATTCATCTTAACCTACTTACCCTTAGATGCTGGCTCCAAACCAAGTTTAAAGCACCCCAAAACTCAGAACTCTTCATTTGAACCCTGAATATGTAGTCTCCAGTCTTCATCAAGAACTTTACCTTAATCTAAACAATCCTAGTAACCCTATTTCCAAGCAGCACCTGAAGTCATCCACAGCAGAATGCTTTAGTACAGCTGACTAAAATTCATTGCTGTCTTTCCTTACTTGAGGTGTGTTTCTTCCCTCCCTGACAGGAGAGTTTGGAGAGGTGTGCTTTGGGCGCCTAAAACACCCAGGGAAGCGTGAATACACAGTAGCTATTAAGACCTTGAAGTCAGGTTACACAGATGAACAGCGGCGGGAGTTCCTGAGCGAGGCCAGCATCATGGGGCAGTTTGAGCATCCCAATGTCATCCACCTGGAGGGTGTGGTCACCAAGAGCCGTCCAGTCATGATTGTCACAGAGTTCATGGAGAATGGATCACTGGATTCCTTCCTCAGGGTACCACAACCAGAGTCTCCCACAACTATTACCTCTTCATCTTGCTGTGTGCCAGTCTCAGATCTGATAATTTTGCCTGTCCTTCCTTTTCACTCCTGTCTCTTTAAGTCCTCAATTGCCCTCTTCAGGTGCAATAGAAATAATAGCAAGTTACCAGAGTAAGTGGTTTTGAGCCATCATGGTGAATATATTTCAAAAGCTCAACCATCATATAACATTTGTTCAGTATTTCAGACTTCTCCAACTCCAATAATTAATGTAAACAGTGCCAGATAGTTTACCTTTGTACACAGCCTTTCAGTTACTTATGTGCATGTTCCAAAATTTGCCTTTCTGGTAATGTTTTTCAGACTTTATTCCATGGAATATTTTCAAGTTTCAGCACTGTAATGAAGTAATGAAACTTGCAGTTAGTTTTGGACTCACAGTTTTCAATGCTTTTTCCAGTAATGAAACATAAGTGCAGGCATTTTTTGTAGTATAGATGTTTCACTTCTCTTTTTTACTGATTCATACACTAATTCAACCTGGAATGCTTTGGCAGGCACATTTTGAAGAGCACATGAACCCACTGTGTAGAACTGCATGGAGCCCATTGTAAAGATCTTTTTGGCAGATTTGTCTGTTGCCATTCATTTAGCCATCTTAGTAGTTAGTGTGACTGGGCATAGGATGCAAAAGGAGAATGTGGACACAAGAGGAGATTTGCCTTCAGAAAAAGATCACTAGTGTCTGATTTCATTTAAGATTTATTGTTTTAAGCCCACTCTCCTTTCTTATTTGCTGTCCCTGCACCTTCAGATTTTGGTGGAAGTTGAGATTAATGTTCTCTAACTCCATAAATCCACCTTGTTACCTCGCTGTTTGTTAATCTGCCCTGTTGGCTTCATGTTTTGTGGTTATAAAAGCCTCTGTTTGCCTCCTCACTCGCAGCAGAAGGAGGGACAGTTCAGTGTGTTACAGCTGGTGGGAATGCTACGGGGGATTGCAGCTGGCATGCGCTACCTTTCAGACATGAACTATGTGCATCGTGACCTGGCAGCACGTAACATCTTAGTGAACAGTAACCTTGTGTGCAAGGTGTCAGACTTCGGTTTGTCTCGCTTTCTGGAGGATGATGCTTCAAATCCCACCTATACTGGAGGTCTGGTGAGTTACTGCAATGGTGTGAATTAGTCAGCAGTGCTGACAGCTGTAGTATTTTCCTGTGTTCCTCCTTGATTTGGTGTACCTTTTTTAGTCCATCTTGAGACCATAGAAACCAGTGGAGTAGAGCCTTCTATATTTAGTACTATTTGTTCCAAACCAGTAAAAAACAAAAATAATTGAACATCTGATTCACTCTGCCATGTGAAGTCTCAGTGCTGTTCATTTTGGCATGATGGTGAATAGGTCAAAATTCATAGCCTGATATACCTGTTATCTTAGCCCTTTCACTAGCTCTTTATAGGAAGGATAAAGGACTGAAAGAGAGATTGAACTCGTGTGCCACCACCCTTTGAGGAAAGAGCTGTTTTTTCCCACAGAAAAGATAAATGGCCTAAGTATATATATGGGCTTATAACCAACCATCAAATGAACTCATTCCCTATGAAGTTCCAACACCTGCTACACACACTACAAAAGGGGTGGGAGTATAACAGATGGGTTGAAGATGAAGGGAACACAGAATAATTCAGTCACTGAAAAGTGAAACAATTTTTAGATATTTTCATTTTGAAGAACCAGCACCTGAATGATATTTCACCTTGCGGGTCATACCTGCAGTCAGAGAGGTCAAGATGGGAAGAGAAGAAAGCTAATGCTAGCCACTCAGTGTATCTGTCCTTAGTCTTGCAGGCTGGAATTATTTAAATGGCTTTAGATTTCCAAATGATTGCTACTTTCAGGAGGATTTTACTATATGACACTTTCAAATGCTGTGAAGTAGAGCTATGAAAGTTAAAATCATAATATTTGTAGCAGAAAGGAGGCATGATTCTCTTTTTTTCATCTAGATTTGTTAATAAAACAAGGCTGAAACCTTGAATATAGTTTGATTTTAAACCAACATCTACAAGACAGAATCAACTGGACTGTCCCCCCACAGTCAGTGTTGTGCTATTAGCATCTGATTGCTTCAGTGATGTGGTTTTCACAAAAGGTCCTTATCTCACTAACATTATGGTTGCTTTCTGTCTGTTTTCTAGGGTTGCAAAATCCCTATTCGTTGGACTGCCCCTGAAGCTATCCAGTATCGCAAGTTCACCTCCTCCAGTGATGTCTGGAGCTATGGCATTGTCATGTGGGAGGTGATGTCCTACGGTGAGAGGCCTTACTGGGACATGTCCAATCAGGATGTAAGTTTTAGAAGTGGTGAGAATGTGCATCTGCCTCTCTGTCCTGTATCGATTCAAGCAGAAGAAATCCATACACACCAAATGATTGAAGGTCTTTTGTCTTTTATTTTCCCAGCTGTAATAAAGCTTTGTTTTTCTTTTCCTGCAGGTAATTAATGCCATTGACCAGGACTATCGCCTGCCACCACCCCCAGACTGCCCAACTGTTTTGCACCTGCTGATGCTTGACTGCTGGCAGAAGGAGCGGGTCCAGAGACCCAAGTTTGAGCAAATAGTCAGTGCCCTAGATAAAATGATTCGCAAGCCATCTGCCCTTAAAGCCATTGGCACTGGGACCAGCAGGTGAGATGAAGATTTAAGGCAAAATAACTGGACTTGTCTCTTGGTAGGCATCATGAGGAAAAGAAAACAATAAATCAAGCTATATTCCCAACTCATCTGAGACTGGGAACAAATAGAAAGGGGAAAAAAAAAAAAAAAAAAAAGAGGAAGCAGGTTGAGTGAAATGTGTATCCTCATTCTGTTAATGGGTGAAAAGCAGTTGGGAGTGCTGAATGTGACAGGAGATAAATCTTGATGAGTTGCACTGAGGATGAATGTGAGGGATCGTAGGGAATGAAGGAAGGGACACATCTGCATGCAGCTGCATAAGATAATCTGCAATCACACAATACTGTGTGACCACAAGAGATGATGAAGAAAAAAGAAGACCTTAGTTTATGGAGAGGATGATCTCTAGATAAGAATTAGAACAGCGGCTTGCATCCCATATTTTCCCAACTGCATTTTGCAGCCTGATGGAACAAGAGGCAGGAGGTCAGCAAAGGAGAGGTCTCAGGAGGAGTAAATGGTGCCAAGGTTACATGGGTGCTGGGCTAATGACGAAATGACATCCTGCTGGCCTGGAGAGTTTTTCCCTGTGGTTATAAATCTGGTCTCAGTGGAATGTACTCCACAGCTGGGGGAGGGGGAAGAGTATCTAGTGATGTCCAGTTTACTAAAAGCAGTATATAAGGAGTTATAGCTTTAGGACAGATTCATATGGTGGGAAGAAGAATGTGAACAGTCATTTGTTTGGCATTTTACTGCTATTCTTTTATCTGATGGGTGTTACAGCTGAAACAACACACTCATTGTCTCTTAGGTTACTATCTGATCCAAGCAAAGCATTTAGGAGAGGGAGAGTTAGTCACAAAGGTAAAAAGGTATATAAGGTCTCATCTCTCTTTCAGAAACCTCCTCACTGCAGCTCTTTGCCCAGTGAATAGGTCTAGACTCAGAAAGTGTGGAAAGATCTTGGGCAACAAGAAAAGAATGTGCCTGAGCGAGTAGGGGCACTCGGAAGGATCAATTTATTGGGTTGGTTGATTGTTTTCAGGCAGAAAAGGGACACAGATAGTCTAGAAACAGCAGATCAAAGTGGGACTTCAGGAATCAGGGCATTCAGTACCCTTCAGAGGTTGTGTTCTCTTTCTCATAACTCTTACTTTAATAGTGTGGTCAGCTGAAGTTGATAACTTGGGATTTGGAACCTGCCTCTTTTGCAGACCATCTCAGCCTCTCCTGAGCAACTGTCCTCCAGATTTCCCTTCACTGAGCAATGCCCATGAGTGGTTGGATGCTATCAAGATGGGCCGTTATAAGGAGAATTTTGACCAGGCTGGTCTGATGACGTTCGATGTCATATCACGCATGACTCTTGAGTAAGTAGTGGGAAAGAGAGAAAAAGATACCAGACACTGAGTTTTCCATGCAGAAGATGAAAGCAGTGCGAAAAATGTTCAGTAAGGGCTATTTGGAGAATACATACACATGGAAAAGAAGGAGGAAGCCAGAGCAAAGTAGCTATTGTTTCTTACATGTTACTGACACCTCTGGCCAGCATCTGTACCATGATACACTTGTAGCCTGTTTCTAGAAGCACTAATACTGATCCAGTGTGCATTGGAAAACATTCTGTCAGTGTCGTAGAGAGACTGTTACATCAGAATGTTCATGACAGCTACCACAGGTAATAAGCACTTTTAAGTAGATGTGTCGATCAGCCACACCATATACTGGATTGAAATGTTATGTAGAAGACAGGAGCCAGGAAGAGGAACATTCTTGGAATCATAAAATGCCTTGGATTGGAAGAGATCTTTAAAGATTATCTAGTCCAACACCCCTGCCATGAGCAGGGACAGCTTTCATTCATTAGGTGCTGCTGCTCAGAGCCCTGTCCAGCCTGACTTTGAATAGTTACAGGGATGGGGCATCCACAACTTCTTCTGGCAACCTGTTTCTGTGTCTTACCACTCTTTCTTATCTGCACTCTAAAACTACCCTCTTTCAGTTTAAAACTGTTGCCCTTTGTCCTGTCCCTACAGGGTCTGGTAAAAAGTCTTTCTCCATCTTTCTTGTAAGCCCACTTTATATATTGAAAGGCTGCAAGAAGATCCTTCTGGAGCCTTCTCTTCTCCTGGTTGAACAACTCCAACTGTCCTTTTTTTCATAGGAGAGGAGTTCCAACCCCCTGATCCTTTTCGTGGCCCACTTCCACTGCTTCTTTTTGTATCTACCAAGTTCTGCCAACACCCCCATCCACCCACATACATTTGTCAAGCAAAAGCAGAAGCCTTGTCAGGCTGTTTCTCAGACACGAATACACGCACGTATATATCTACGCACATTGATTTGGATCTACAGCAAAATGGACATTCAGAACAAGCAGCCCATTGTAACAATTTCCATGTCTCCTCTGTTCCTTTGCAGGGATATCCAGCGTATTGGCATCACCCTCATTGGTCACCAAAAGAAGATTCTAAACAGCATCCAGCTCATGCGAGTCCATTTGAATCAACTTGAACCAGTTGAAGTGTGATGTTTACACCATCCTTATTCCACTAGTCTCAAACTCTGGAAAGGTTCTGGGGGAATTCAGAGGGATTTTCACTGTAAGAAAAAAATGTCAGTACACTACTTGAAGACTTAATGCACCCAGAGAGTGCACACTACATGTCCTGTTCCATGAACAAGAACAAAGCCTTGCTATGATTTGAAAGCAGAGCTAAATGACTGGTGACAATTAAATGTGGCTGACATCATACATTGGGAATGGGTTTGGGGTGGGAAGGTTACAGTAACATGGGACGGAGATGGAATAATAGCTTGGACAGATCACAAGCACCTGTTGCCTCTTCTCTGCCAACAAAAGGTATCTGACAACTTTACAAAGTCATCAGCAGGCTTTATCTATGGCCGAGAGCCCAGCAAAGTTATGAAGACATAATAAAGGCAACAAAAAATTAGCATTTTTTTCAGAAGAATGCCATCATGGTCTGAGAGCTTTTTATTCAGGTGTAGATGGGCATGAGGCTATCACTTGGTATGCCAGCTCAGTCTGGAACTGAAGTTCCACCTAGTGCACAATGCATGGTAAGCAATAACCATGTCACCTGCTAAAGAGGTTGAGAGTAAAGGGTTCAAAAGTCAGTGCTATTTCATGTTCACTTGTTGGGTCTGTTCCATGGTGGAAATTATTAATCTTTCATAGTTATGTGAGGAACAATCCGTCCTTGGTGCTACGCAACTATTTATGAGACTACAACAAAATGGATAAATAAGTATTCCTAGAATCCATCCTGCTGAATCTGCAAGTGGAGAGGGAAACAAACAGGTTCTAGTTCTCACAAGCCCATTCTTGTGAGGAAACTTGTGATACTCTGAAATCCTGAGTACCCCGAATTTGGGTTTTGTTCTCTTTTGATCCCCTTACAGACATCGAAGAGTGTAACAAAAAAATCCAAAGCCCTTTGGTGTTGAAAAATACTTCTTTTTCTCACCCTAGCCATTGGGCATAGCTCTTTAAATATTGTTTTTGAAGAAAATGCACACATGCAGTAGTGAATTCCAGACAATTGGAACAAGGGAGGTGAAACTCTTTCACCAGTTTTTATCGATTGATCAGCGAGTGAGACTAGTCCCATAAGTCACTTCAGTCCATAAAAAAGCATTAACAATGTTCTTGAGATCAACTTCAGTGTTGTTTGGTGGAGATACTTGAGAGTGACCCAAATGGCAGAGCTTATGTACCCCTTCAGACCGAGTAGTACCTGCTTAAGGAAATATCTGCTTCGAGAAGGGGCAGAGCTTCAGGACTGTATCTCTCTATATATCCCCATGCAGAAGTAAGAAAATATGAAGCTGAGCTTGAGAGGAAAACTCATATACTTGAGGAGAACTATACACTTGCTACCTCATCAGTACATAGGAAGGGAAACGGAAATGTCCACCTCAGCACTTGTCCACCTCACCAAAACATAGGAAGGGAAATGGAAATGGCCCTGTTAAACAAGACCCCAGTGATAATACGTTTTTTCTGTGTCTAGAGAGGAAATAACCCCAGCTGTTCCAATCTGTGCTCATCTGCTAGCTCACTGTGAACTGATCATGGACTTACTGTATTTCTCCAGCTGTCAAGGTTAGAATATCACAACTACATCAGATACTACTCCTGTACAGATTTAAGGATTCACCCAATGAACCCAGCAACTGAAGACTGAGAACCCATGTTTAACAGTGATTGAGGAGTCCAATAATACCATGGGAGGTGCTCCAGAATAGTTGCTCTAGAATAGCCAGCACAGTTCAGACTCTTTGTTACACCATCAGAGCAACATTATCTTTTTTTTTTTTTTTTTTTTTTTTTGCTGGAGAGAATAGCAGTGCATTCTTTCAAGATATATAAAAGTCAATACAAAAACAATACAAGGAAACGTGAATAAAATATTCATGGCAGTACAAAGAAAGTGTGAAGGTTTAAAAATACCCCACACATCAGACTAGAGTTCAACCCCAGAAAATTTCAGTCTGTGCTTTTTAAGGGGTTTCTAGAAACTTGCAATACTCACACATCCAGCCCCATGTATGCTGACTGACTGTCAGCTCCACCCACGGCATCTGAGACAGAACAAGTGTTGTCCTCTTCAGAAAGCATATTGAGCACAAGATGTTGAGGGGAATCTGTGGTCTCTAGCACCTTCCACATATATTCACCAGAGGACAACTATGCATGTATGCATCTTCATATATGGGTGTATTCCAGAAGTCTGTGTGCCATTTAGGGAAACACAGCAGCCTTTCTTTTCCATGCCTTGGGTGGTCAGGATCAGTGGAGAAATTAGCAATCTAGTTCAACTCATATGGACTCTTTTCAGCCTAGTGAAAACTTATATACAGAAAACACATTGTCTCTTTCACTTCATGCAGTGGGAGACAAAATGGGAGCCCTGTCCAAATCTCACTCTATTGACAATGAGGTTTAGTAACCCTTTACAGGGAGCTGCAGTGAATTAACCTGCTTGGCAGTAGTTGAGGCAGGACAGCATGTACTTTAGCATATGAAGTGTGTGACAAAGTTGTTTTCACAGTCAAAAGAAAGAGACTTGCTTGCTATACCAAGGAAGGCATGTAGTGATTGGCCATCATAGGTCTCCTCTTCCTTCTGTTCTAAGGCATATTGAAATGTCCCTATGACAGTTCCAAGTCAAGTGTGAAGGTGTCATGGCTGTGGCTAGAACTGCACAGAAACAGGTGTGGCGTCACAAACTGAGTACAAATGGATAACTCTTTTCTCTAAAAAGACTCTCCATTCTCCTTATTCTCAGTGTGTTCCCTATTTTCAAGTTGGGGGGGGGGGGGGTTTCTCCATAGTTTGGGACCCAAAGGTGCTACTCTTGTAATGCAACTTGTGTTATTTTCCGTCATGTCACTCATCAACTCTGCAAGCATGAAGGAAAGGCAGTCATGGCAAAAGTATTAGAAATATCCTCATCTTAGTTTTCTCAATCACCTGAAAAGAGAAACCCTACATTCTGTTTCCACAGTCATCTGGGAAGACCTGCAGTATAGGAGCACCCTCAACAGGTAGGGATAAGGGTCAGGAGGGAAAGGAGTGGGGCTCACCTAAGCACCTGGTATCTGTCCTTCACCAGAACAGTGAGAAACAATGCCAGAACGTCTTACAGAGCCCTATTGTTTGCCAGAGAAGAAATGGGAGAGTAACAAATTACTGCCCACCTTTACTCCATATGATTTCTATAATATGCACTGTATAAGAATAATTACTAAATTAAATGCACAAGGATCAATGCATAGACCTTCTCGAGGGCATTAGGCATTTGTATGAAAGCTCAGGAGAGTCATACCTAGAGTTAAAAAGAATATATGCAAAGACTAATAGCTTGAATACCAACTTCTCACTGTCTGGAAGCAGGAAGAAACTTCACCTTAAGGCAAGCTGTTTTATAATTATTCCTGATGAGGTTCCTTGAACTTGCCTTTTTAGTGTCAGTTGCTGGAGAGTCTCCCAGACAGATAATTGGATCTGCACCAGTATGTCAGTTAATGTATTGTGCTGCCAAAGAGCACGTTGGGCAAGCAAGTTCCCACCTATGCCTCTTTGGCAGCCAAGTGGAATTCTCAGCCAGGAGCTACATGCCTGTGCACTGCCTGCCTCACTAAGCCATGGCATGTTTATGTCAGAAGCAGGCCCTGCTCACCAGAGTGTTCAAAGACAAGCACTTAAACTAAGATTTTTTCATCCATGCCTGAAATGATGTTGAGGAAAGGCTCAATGATGGTATGACTTACACAGTGATTTCTGTGTTTCACACCCAAGTATCCTCAGTGCATGTGCGGGTGAAATGGCTTGCAGTCCCTGTTTGGTGTTTTTGTTTGTTTGTTTGGGTTTTTTTTAAATTGAAGGATATAAATCTAGTGCATGCTTTGACAACACTATATTAGGGCTAATTGAGGGAGCACAAACTGCTTAATGGAGAGAAATGCTAAAAGACTGTTTGGTACAAATATATTCAGCACCTGGGGCTATCTAGAAAGAAAGAAGCTGCTGTAGTTTCCCTAGTCCCAGACAATTCATACATTATGAAGCTGAATGAAACCTGTGGGTGTGATGGGAAATGATGAGCAACACCAAGGAATTTACCTTTAATAAGGAAACAAGGTTAGAACTGTCCCTACCACTGGATCTTTCTTGGTCAGGAATTCCAGCCAAGTCTACCTGAGAGATACTCTAAGTGGAGGTAACCAGCTTGAATCCATCCTGCTTTTGGCTTTCTTTCCCACCAGTCAACTACACAACTCTTGCACATACAGATGCAGCTAGGCAATAGATTGGGGCTGTAAGGCAAAACCAATTCTTTTTCTTTCCTGAAACCAGGTAATGCTAGAGGAGCAATGCATTCAGCTGATCACATGTGTTCCATGCTAGCAACTATTCATGGGTACCATGCACCCTTAGGATTGCAGATCACATGTCAATTTGAATCTCTGGATATCATGAAAAGACAGCATGGAAGAGCAAACCTCATGCCTGACTAAAAATCTAGTCTAATTCTTCACTTTTCAAATCTGCATGGAAGAAATGGCACCTCTCTCAGAATTTTTATTTTGTTTATATTTTGTTGTGTGTGAAGCTGTTCCACTTCAGTGTTACTGAGCACTGCACTGAGAGAATGAGAAATCGCGACGTCTTCTAGACCTTGCCACTCTGTAACTAAGACCTGTTCAAAGAGGAATCGCTCCCCCTGGTGTGCTGAAGTACAGAACTGCACTCAAAAAGCCTTGGAGCTTAGTTACTTCATTTCCCTTTTCCAGGTGATGAAAAAACTGTTCTTGAAATATTCTCAGTTGAAACATGCAGATTCTGGGAAACATACTGAGATTTCTTTCTGGTTTCTTCCATGGCCTCTGTTCCTTGAATGAACAGTAATGTGGTCTTTTAGTCAACTGCTGTTAAGTCACAAATATGAGTGCAGTGGGTTGGCATCTATGCCTCAACTAGTTAATAGAGTATGGTCTGTTCTTTATGTCTTTTATACAAGATCAAGTGTGCTTAGCTAACAGTGATAAAGTTGTTTGCTTTTGAAAAATAATGCCTTAAATTCAGGCCATGCTAAGCAAGTTTGGATTTTTTTCTAGTTTACAGTGACACTAGAAATTATACTTGCTGCTGGCTAATACTAGAATTTTAGTTACATCTGTGCAACTCTCTCTCATGGCATTTTGGTAACTTTTAGCCAAACCTACTACTGCCCATGCATTTGGACAGCCTGATCATTTATAAACAATTCTGTTGCTGAGAACAGACTAGTCCCCTTTGATGCATACTGTCTTTGCAAGTGAACAGGAGATTAAAACCAAGAAAATCGGGGTTATTCAGAGAAGTCAGCTAGCTTGACAGATATGAATGAGAAGGCACTATCTGAAATAAGCTATTTAAAAACGGATCTATTCATGTTGCTCTGAGAAAAAAGGACAGAAATTATAGTGTACCCTATCATTTCTACAATAAGTTTCAAAACTCTTGCTATTTTAACCTGTCATCTCTGTAGACTCATAAAAAGAACAAACTAATAACAATAATAACAATGATCATGATAAAAAAATGAGTCTCTCCCCAATGGAGAGAACTATGGTGAAAATAGCCAACAGCCCGCATGCCTGCAGTTTGTACTGAGAAGCAATGGTCGGGCGTTTTTTGACAGGTAAAATATTCTTGCAAACTGAAAGATCAGTCTAGCAGACCTGCCAATGTCTTCTCTTCCTCTAAGCTCATACCCTGAATTTAGATCCTCTGAATAAGCCTTCCTTTTGGGGACCCAGGTCTGCAGGTTATTCAAAGTGCTAGAAATAAGACCAAATCTTCTCACAAAAAACCATGAGCATATTGCCATGGAAATTAAGGCAGAAGGGGGAACATTGATCTTTAGCCTCAAGGGCATTACATTTCACCTCTTGACCCACTGATGAGTTTACCTTACACTTGACTAAAGAAGCTTTGCTAGAAAGGCATCTAATCTTGATTAATTCAGGAGTAATGAATCTACCAGATACCTTGGACTGTTTTTCCCCACGGTTACAATAATTTTTAATTGCTGTTTGCCTGGCACTTTTTGTACACTACCCAGCTGGGATAAAGAGCTGTTTGTAATCTGATATTTCTGCATTTTCCACCATCATTGGGTCACATTCACTTCTTTATAATCTAAAAAATTTAAATATTTAAATGTCTCCCTGTCACACATCTTATTTGGTCCACCCATCACTGCTATGGTTCTCTTCTTTGTCACATTTTTGAGCTTCCTTTTTCCTTTTTAAGAAGAGAATATCAAGAACAGACAAAACCAGTCTCACTAATACTATACATGAACAGGAAACCAGCCTCTCACACTGACTTATTCACCCCTAGACCATAGCAAGCTTTTCACAATTCAGTTCTTTGACTACTAGAACATTCTGATCTTTCTGACATAAATGTTTTTTTAGGAAACACATTCTATGTAGATAGAAAGTGCACTCTTTTATTCCCAGCTGTCAAGGACTACCTGAAGATGAGAATTTTCAAAAAATGGATCTTTATAGAATCACAGAATTATATATATTGGCATTTTACAATGCTAAGCAGTCTTTAATCAGTATTACCAATCTGATAGACCATAAAATGGTCCATAAGTCAAGTTCAGACCACATAAGATTAATTTTATGAGAGCTTTATTATCCAAATATATGTGTCTGCCCTTCCTCCCTAGACACAATTTTCCTTTGTTTGTTCAGGACCTTGTCAGAAGAATCAGGCATTCAGTTATTCCTGCATTGCAAGCCCTTCTTAAATTCAATCAGGAAAGAACCTGTGACTTCAGTTTTCTGAAACTCCAAGGGCAGAAGAATCAAAATCATGGACCTTATTGCTTAGTGTGCTTTCAATTGCAATTAAGAATTTACAAATATCAAATGTCAAAAAAAAAAAAAAATAAAACAATCCTGACCTTTAGTCTCCCTAATGGCCTTATCAAAGGTAGGCCTTACCACTTGCCAAATACTGGTTCATGAGCTTCTCGTTTGTATTCTGTCATTTTTTTTCATGCCTGCTTTGGGGTTTTAGGCATATTCAGAGAGTACCTATGAGATCAGGTCCCTTACAAGGTACAGCTAAAGCAAAGGTAGATGAGATAAACTCTAAGTGTGATCTGATAAGGCATAGCAGCGGTATCCTAGCATCTAAAATAATTCAGTCAACAAAATCTTAAACAAATGCGTCCTCTCATTGAAATAGGTTAGGTGGAGCAACTGTGGATCACGGGCTTGGGCATTGAGGTGTTCTAGTCTTTTAGTGGTCTGGATGGTCATGCTGTAAAATTATCCCATCATTTATTATATAACTGTAACTGTGCTGTTGGGGTTGCACAGTACTGTGGTGTATTTGTTCCATCATAGCAACTCCATGTTTTCTCCATACATCACGTGGGATTCATGATCCCATTCACATGGGCACATAATGATGTGAATTACTGAGTTTTTTAATCTGATGATAGAAATAAAAAATAACATCCACCCCTTCCAGTCCTCTCTTCAAATTGATCCGTCATAATCAAGATCCCACAATAACAAACTACTCTTAAGTGCTAAAGTAATTGCATTCTTAGTGTCATAGTCATAAATCTCCCCTGCTTTTTCATTTTTTGACATACCAAGTTATATCAAGGATCTGTTTTTGGATCTCATCTGTGTTGCTTAATCATCTGGTTAGATGGCAGCATAGGTAAAAAGAAGTATAGATTTATCCCTAATACAATGAGTGTAAACTAGAGAAGTAATTTCATTTTCTTCAAGTTTGTAGTGTACCAATGACTTAGACTGAACGTTTTTCACCCTGAGATTGAAAAGTACCATTCAAATGATCCAGGGGGAGGACTCTGTGCCAAAAAATGTCTCCATTTACACACCACCACTTCTTTTGACATTCCCACAACATTCCAAAATTATTTGCTGAAGGCAAAAGCAGTAGAGGAATCTGGGGGGTTTGCCTGAGAGAGAGAGAAAATTATTTTGACAGGAATCAAGTCATAGCAGAGAGTAAAGACAGAGCATATGAAAGATTTATGTTCTTCAGGGGAGAAGGTGGAGGGAGTAAGAAGAACATCCAGACTGGGCAGAAAGAACATAAGACAAAAACATCAAGCAAACCCATGAAGAATTTTAAAAGTAAGAAACTGCCTTGGACCTACAGCCTCAAAAAAATAGAAAATGCAGCAAATCACGACTTCTCTAGGCAACCTGCTCCAGGGCTTTATTACCCTCACAGAAAAATACATTTCCTGATGTTCAGATGATGCTGTATTTTAGTTGTGTCGATTGCTTATTTTTCTGCCACTGAACACCACTGAAAGAGCCTATCTCTGCCTTCTTTAAGCACTCCCTTCAGACTTCTGTACATCTTGAACAGTCCCAGCAGTTCTCTCAGCCTCACCTCATAGGAAAGAAATACCAGTCCCTCAAATGGTCTTTTGTTGGACTCTGTGCAGCAATTCCATGCCTATCTTGCACTGGGAAGCCCAGAACTGGACAAAGGACTCCACAGCTGAGCAGAGGGAAAGAACCACCTCCCTTGATCTGTTGGTAGCATTCTGCCTAGTGCAGCCCAGGGTTAGCCTTCTTTGTGGCAAGGGCACACTGCTGGCTCATGTTCAACTTGTGGTCCATCAGGACCCCTGTGCTCTTTTCTGCAAAGCCGTACAGCCAAAGGCATAATTTATAGCAGGGGTCTTTTTCAGTGTTTCATTTTGGTGCAGGAGTTAACGGAGAAATTTTCTCTTGATTTTGGGGGATAGAGAAAAAGAGCTATTCATATCATGAAATGCAAGTGGAAGCCTAACGAAGAAAATAATTATTTACAAACATTAGAAAGGACAAACCAAAATTGAAAGCAATAGTTTATATTAATCTTAACTGCTCTTTATAATCTTAGCTCCTATTTACAGTCTCTATTAACAGGGCAAAATGGAACCTAAGTGGATGTAGCTACTTAGCATTCATCATGTAAGTAAGAGAAGTTCGTCATACACAGAGAAGCAGTGCAAGGCTTATGTCCCACTTCAATCTTATTTTATAATGTGAGTAGGATGTAAAGGAGTTCATCAGCCTCATAATGGCTCTATTTAAACAGATCTTTTTTTTCCTTGTAAAAGTAGTTCATTTAAAATGCCTTTACTTCAATGAAATGTCACTATATTTACAGTGAAGTAATCAGGAGTAAGATTAGACCACCATCTGTAGCACATTTCATCTGAAAAATATCTAACTCTCTGAAAAGTTACTTTCATTAAGCTTGTATATGGAGAGATAAGTGACCCTCTTTTGGAAGCTTTTGTGCTTTCTTAATTTGAAATCGGACAATGGACAAAGAGCAGTTTTAAAAGAAATATTGAAACCTCAGTGGGATGGAGAGATCTATGATGTTACTTTCAGTAGGAGTACATTTTGACGTCACCAAGAAATAAATCGAAATAAATTTTAATATACACATAGCATATTTACACCAGAGGTATATAACATAGACATCACACAGAAGTTTGACTGATAAGGAATTGGCAGGTCAGTATAAAAAGCAGAAATAAATGTCTCTTCTAAACTCATTTCCTTACATTCATAGGTTGTGGCATTGACAATTACCAAATACAGTGGCCAGATCATTGTCTAACACAAATAAACTATTGGCATTTTAGCACTATTCCCATTTTTATCAAATGACAATTCAGCCCAGTAGCATGTTAAGGGAAAAACTCAACTTTACAGAAAGAAGAAATAAAGCAAGCAAGCTATAGAATTTGGAGAAATTAAAGCAGAAATTAAATATGGAAATTAAAACAATTGTTTGGGATTTGCACTCTTTTCCATCTGTACTGCAGAGATTTTCTGCTTTTCAAGGGTAATTCAGATTAACAGTATAATGAAAAGGTGCTTCTCTCATGCAAGAACGCATTATGCTGATCTTCTCTGTCTTATCAAATTCTGGCAGCAGAGGTGTCCCAGCATTTCAAAGAGAGGGGTTTTTTTCATAGACAGATAGATGTTTTGTGTCAAAAAAGAGCCTTACTGAGAGTCAGCAAATATAATGATTCTTTACTTATTCTACTCTACTTTTAAGTGACCAGTGCTTTGAAATGTCCTCTAATTACCTAGCACTTTATATCCCCAGTTCCATACTGTCAGAAATATTTCCTGATACTCAGCCTACACTTCTGCTGATCAAATTTCAATCCTTTTCTTGTTGTATTTTTGAGGCTTTTTTGAAAATTTGCTCTCTCTGACTGTTGTATGCTTTTTTTAAGTGTATGGTTAGGAGAGATGAGATGACGTGATGTGATGTGACATGAAGGCTATAGGAGAGAAGGGGAGAAGAAAATACATCCACATGAGAAAGACATTGAAAAGACAGTTTTAAAATGAAAATCATGAGTCTGTGCACTCTGAAGCAATGCTTTTCAATTTCAAAATGGTAGATAAGAAATTATGTGAATATTTCATATATACATACTTTCAGACAGCTACATTTTAAATTTGTAATATCACTGTCACAAAGCCATTTGTGTTAATTGAAGGGGCAAACCATGAAGCCATGGCTGATATCAAATATTACCTTATAATATATGTGGACCCACAGGACAACAGTTCCATTTGGAAAGAAAACATTAACAATATGGATACATTTGCATAATCTGCCCTTTCGGGTTTTTAAAAATAATTTTTATGCTGACTTTGTTTCCACAGACATCAGAACTACATATTGCATAATTTCATTCACAGTTGAGGTTGCAGAATCTTTTTATAGTTGCATATGAAGAGCTAATGCTCTTGAGCACAAGAGAAAATCCGGTGTGAAGTTTCAGATTAGCTGTATTAGTGTTGTAATGGGTGATAGTGAAGTCATTGACAGCTCTTGTCAGGACATTAAATTACAGAGTTCACACCCGGGATTAAGGTTTGGTGCTTCTTCTCACTGCATCAGGCTCAGACAGGCAATTCCCTGTGGGGAACAATTCCACTGGGGTACATGGACTAAAAACTGCTTCCTTTTTTTAATGAAGACCGAACTGCTGGAGAAAAGTTCTCTGACAAATTTGCCTGCTTGGCAGTTCTGAAGTTAGGGTTTGTGGAGGACACATGGACATGCTACTGATCAGACAGATAGAAAGAGGAAGAAAAGGAGGACAGATGCAAAGACACCCAGCTAGCATGTCAGAAATAAAGAATCACAGCAGTGAATACCAAAGTAGATGAAATTGTAATGGTTGTTTCTGAAAACTTACTCAGTGGCCTGAGGATTCCTGACATCATCTCCCTTTTCCATTATCACCTTCGCCAAGCTGCTCATTTCTTTCATCACAGCACTTTGAAGAGCAATCTCTTCTGCAACACATGCTTTCCATATTGTCTATCACGCCAAATCAAATGTGTCAGGAGCACTTCAACAACTAGAAATCCACAGCAGAGCCACAGATATTTTAGTAGTGAAAAACTGAGAGATACTTGGAAAAATACAGGCTTTTCAAAGATCTCTATGAGAATGAGTAACAAATATCCATGGAACAAGGGAGATGAAGTGTAAGATTTCTTTGAGGTATCAGGAAATTCTCGACTCTCATTTTGTTTTTGTCTTAGGAGTGACTTTGTAGAAGACAGTATGGATTTTGTCCTGTGAGAAGGACCATAAGGTCTCATCTAGTTTGTCATCCATGCAGTGTTCATTTTATTTTGACCCAAAGGCAGGTACAACTGTGAAATGAATTGCCACTCAGAAGGAACAATATTCACTGTCAGCATTTCTCATTAAAGTGTTTTAGCACCTTGTTTATTCCACTTCTGTTCCCACTCATATTTTTATGCTACTCTAATAGCTTATATGTGAGTATCTCAAGTACTTAGAAATGTTACTTCACCAAATTTTGCATCAGACTCTGTTTATGGTTCTGAAATAATTAGTATTTTACAGATGGAAAAACTGAGGCACAGAGAAATGAAGAATCTTGCTCATTGATAGGAAATTGACCATAGCTAGATTTCACACATCAATCACTACATTCTCTACCTTTTACAGACTTCTCTTGAAATAAGAGGATGCAATTTTCACACAATGCACAGAATAGCTATGAAATCATTCTAAAAGGTGACATTCTCCTAGAAAAATTCAGACTAAAATGTAATGTTCACCCTTAAATTTAGGCAAAACCAAAAAATAACTACTACTACTCCTGAGGCTTACATGGATGTACAGAAACTTCAGATGCATTCTGCTCTCAGGGATTGTGTTTGTTTGGGGAAGAGTTTCCTCCCTGAGACTGTTTACATTGATTCCTCTGGCATGTCTGTGTAGCAATATCTGTGAGAATGAGCTTCAGCTAAGGAAAGAAGCATCATCATCTGAATCCATATGTCTTCTCGTAGCACTGAAATATGTCTGCAGAGATTATCACAATGTGATCTTTCTCAGTTACCAATCCAGGCAAATCAAATAGGAATGAGAAATGGTGAAAAAGAGTTGAGAATGGGCTACATTCCAAGGATAAAATTAACTTGTGGGCTTTTTAGGTTATCATAAGCACATGGTTTAGGTACATAGGTTTTTAGACAGTGTAGGTACAAAGCATAAGTACCTCTTGGAGTGAAAACAGGTGTCTAACAGCATCCAGAAGCTGAGTCATGGGACAATAAAATAGAACATCCTTGAATAGGTAATTTTTAGTAGCTCTTTGGAATCCTGAGTGAGTGAATCTCTAAACTGGTTCTGGACCATTACTGGACCATTTTTGATCATTTGTGTGTCTTGATGCTGTCCTATCAGCTCAGCATTTATACCTGCTTACAGCCCAGATGTCATTGTTTCATTGACAAGCTCCAGAGCTGTCTCCATCAAAGCTGAGCAGCATCGACATTGTCCTACATGAATGCAGAGACATATGAATAAATTAACCATCTCAGTGCTGAATCCCTACCATTCAGCCATTTCCACTCCAGCCTGTCAAGTTTATTCTCTTCTACAGCTCCAGTCTTGTGCCCATTATCCAAACACACAGGCCCCAGATGCTTTCTTGAAAAAAAGCGTTTCAGCCTAGACTAGTACAAGGAGGGGCATTATCTCTCTAATGAGTACCACAGGTATTACAAGCAAGAGGTTTCTGAATAGCTCGTTACCCTTCAAGGCCCAGAGCAGGGAAGATTGCCAGAGCCTGGAACAATAAAATTGGTCCATTCGTAGTCATACATTTGTTACAGGAAATGAGTTTTGCTGCATCAGCAAACCAGACTTGGTTAGACGTTTTTGTTCTTAAGATAGCAGACACTCGGGAAGTCTCAAGATACATATACAAATGATACACCTTTTATAGATCAGACATTTTGCAAAACCAGAAGACCTATAATTCAGCTTTTAAATTACTAGAGAGCTGATGAAAATGTCACAAAGAAAATATAATTCAGGTGGTAATTCAGCATTCCAGGGTTATTGCACATTTACTAGACTTGACCAGACTTTGTACGAGCTATCGAATTACTTCAAATCTTACACGGCCAGGCCTCAGGATTTTCTAGCATGCAACATCTGAGATCCATGCAGAAATTACACATATTCCTGGCATTATTTCTGGATTTTTTGTTCCCATTTCAAGCTCATCAACCAGTCTCAAGTAAACTGGATCATTGATTTTTGTTATAGTACAAAATTCAGCAACCGAATCCTTTCTTTCTGACAGATGGAAATACACTGGCAGAACAAAAAGCTGTCTCTTTGATTCCCATCCTTCTGCTCTAACCAGGAAATTCGGGTAAAAAAAGAATACTAATTAAAGATTGAAACCTTTCATCTTACTCCATCCCAGCATGGGAGCTTCAGCTGAATACAATACATAATGACCCCTCTGGAAAGATTGGAAATAAAGATGTCATTGTTAAGAGAAAAAAAATAATTTTTAAGAAAAATAAAGGTTGGCCTCATGCCCATTGCAATTATCTCTGATACTGAGAGCCACAGGGGTTCTGCCTGTGTGGATCCAGCCAGCTTTATTTGCCAAAATGAAGGGGAAAAAAAGAAAAAAAAAAAAAAAGAGAAAAGAAAAAGAAAAACTTCATCAGTTTATTAACTTAAATAAATTAAGGTGATACCCTATCAAAATATGCTAACAACCTAACAACATGCAGCATCATGCTTTTCATAAGGAGGGAATGAAAACCCCTCTTTTAATGGGGTAGGCTGTGCCTCAGAAATTGAGAAGTCAAGCCTGTAGTTACTGACAAACATGATGAAAGAGCAAGACTGGGGTAAGAGAGAATCTTGCCAACAAATATTACATCACAGATATACAAATTAGAAACCAAATTAGAAAAAGGGCTCTCTTTCTGACCCGTATCTGCAAAATGCCGTACAGAAACCGAAGAAGAAAGAGCTGAAAGCATACAGAAGAGAACTGGAGTATGCTTGAACTGATAGTCAGCACTCAGTGGCACTGCATAACACTAGATAATGCTGTCAGCAACTCATCTTTACCGGCAGTGAGATACCTGACCTACTAAAAAGATAGTTAAGATAAAGTGGTTTAACAATTCCTTAGTGGTTCAGTGAGTATTATAAACATTTACAACCCAGGGCCTTTCAGCACACAGAAACAAAGTTATCATCTATGTGTATTTGGATGTTAGTCTCAGTGATATATTGAAAGAAGATGTAGGGTTCATCATTTACCCTAAGTCCATTATGGAAAGTAGGCCCTGATCCACCATAAGTATCCCAAAAAAAGATGGGAGAAACTCTTCTATCAAGTCTTTTGAGTTCCCTTCATATGTTTCTCCATGGTTTCCAAGTACTTCATAGAAAAGGAGGCTGTTCTGAAGTCATGACATCTTCTCTCTATCCATTCAGACTACGATGCCTTCAGTGTAAGGAATAGGTAGCAAGGTAGATGGCAGCAATGTAGATGTTCCTCAGTTTAGCAGGTTCCTCAAGAAAACTGATGATGTTTTCCTGTCAGTTGTTACTCCTTGAGACACTCCAGTATGGACTCAGACTAAGATTTTCCTTAAGATAAGGAAAAGGAAAAAAAAAAGGAAAAAAAAAAAAAAAGCCTTGGCAGCTGGTTACAGAATAATTAAAAATTTGAACATGGAGTTGCAGAAAATTAAAAATATGGTCTAAAGTCAAGCTTAAGGTAATCATTTCTCTCAGAAGAAAATATACATGGAGGTCTGGAAAGTCATTTCTTTGGGACCCACCCTGGATAGTCCAAAATCAGACTTTCTGCCAATTCTGAAGTCTAAATCACTTAGGTTACAAATACTTGGACTTCTGTGCTTGAGCAGACTGTTTTGTAGCCTTACAGAGCTGTATTTGTGCAGAAGGATCTCTTACAGTTCTGCCTGAATCTTCTGGATTCACCTAATTAATTTCTTGAGTTCTCTGTGTTCTTTCAGGCTGCTCTAACCAACTTTATTGCTTTATCTTTAAGGGTAAGGTCACTGTCTGTATAATTCTACCTTTGCCTTAAAGTTGTTTGCATCTGTGCCTAACATGCTCTTATCTTTAATCTCAGCAGGTTGTTCATGACACTAAAATGCCTAAAATGATTTTTTAAAGTCTACCATTAAAATTCTGTGAAGATGGAGTAAATGCAATATCCCTAAATTAAAATGTTAATCAAACTTCTGTAAAATATATTATCTATTATTTGGAATGATTTTTATAAGAGGTGTTCATCACCTGATTGAATCTGTGCATTTAAGGCTAGATGGTTGTACAGATCTGATGAACTTTGATGACAGGGCTGTGGAAAGTGTTCAGAAATTAGGAAATTACATTCTTTCTATTACAGATTTTTTTTTTCTTATGGCAACAAAAGTCCAATTTTGCGAATGCTAAAAACCTGATCATTTTATTAAAGAAACATTAAATGTATTTTGATTACAATTATAATGAAGAGTATAAAAATATCACTTGCCTGGTACTTCCATGCTCTGAAATGTTATTGCTAATCTGTAGTGAAGTCCCAGTGAACAAAGGAAGAGGGAGAAGCTCCCAGCTTTTGAGTCCTTCCTACCTTTCAATACTGGAATTAATCTCAGCTCATGCCTCACTAGACTTATTCTTCCCAGACATGTTTGATTGTGTTACTCACCAATTATTCATATTAAGATGACTCAAGCAATGAGATTTTGTCACTTCTCTCAGAAGTACATACCACTATGAAAGCTTTTTATTGTTTCTTTATCAACGCTCAAAAGAATCCTTAAAGCCTGAAGGTCAGTCACTATTTCAGTTCAGCTGTCAAATAGCCATTCCAGATTTTGAGGCTGTCATTCTATGTATGTTTGTTTGAATACTGTAACAGTGTCAAAGTATTTAAACAAGGACAGAACTTCACTTACTTTTATTTGAACAAAGAATCTGCTCCCTTTGGTAAGAAAATTGTAGCTTTCTACACAGCACTTTAGTGGTGGTCTCAGAAGTGGTGCCATTTCATTCACCCATCTCTTACTCAAACAGCTGCCTCAATCCAGCAAGGACTGGCTTGGCTGATAGTTTAGGTAACAACAGTTCTGACAGGTGTGTTAATGGCCTGCAAAAGATAAACATGTAATTTTGTCCAGGACACAGAGCTGAGCAGCATGGATTTTGCAAGAAGAGCAGCAGGATACATATATGGACCAGTTTAGTTTTGCAGTACTTTAATTTGTTTGGGGGGTGGGGTGGGGGGTGTTTCCCCCACCCCACCCCATACCCCCCCAGGTGGCCATGGAGAAGGTGTCTCGCTCCGTGGAGGACCAGGCTGCCGAGCACTTGGCCAAGCTGGAGGAGACCCAGCGTGTGCTCAACGACGCCAACACCCAGCGGGCCAAGCTGCAGACCGAGAACGGTGGGGGGCCTGACCCACGGCACACCCGCCCCTGCCCCACATTTCCATCCCCTGACCCACGGCACGCCCGCCCCTGCCCCACATCTCCACCCCCTGATCCACATCTCCACCCCTGCCCCACATCTCCACCCCCTGACCCACGGCAGACCCGCCCCTGCCCCACATCTCAACCCCCTGACCCACAGCAGCCCCGCCCCTGCCCCACATCTCCACCCCCTGATCCACATCTCCATCCCCTGACCCACGGCAGACCCACCCCTGCCCCACATCTCCACCCCCTGATCCACATCTCCATCCCCTGA
>JAWWEW010000001.1:28100057-28110369 GCA_035583185.1 Anabacerthia variegaticeps | reverse complement strand
CCTTCCCTTCCTTTCCCTTGCCTTCACTTCCCTGTGTTGAGAAAAGAAGCCCAACATTGAAATGGCAGCAAATCTGATGGCATATGGGAAAGGTGCCAGATACAGACAGATGAATGTGAACTTCTTGGGATTGCAAAAACTGACCTTGAGGGTTTCACAGAAGTACACTTACTTTGCACAAAACTTGTATATATTTCTTCCCACTGCACTGGGAAGACTCTGTGGATGAGGTTTCCTCCATGCTAAAGAGGGAGAAAAAAATATCCAAAGCAACAAATGTGGGAAGGGCCAGTGGCTTTTTAGCCTGAATGGGAAACCTGTTTACATAAATTTCTACAAATGCAAAGACAAGCAAAGAATTAGGTGATTGAAAATGACCCAGATGCTAATAAATCTACCTAAATTTCCTAACTATCCACAAATTAGTCCTTCAAATCTGTTCCCATGTACAGGCTTAGGATTTAGGTTGGCAGTGATTTACTTTTTGAAAGTAAATGTAATGAATTTGGACTGAGGCAGGAACAAGTCTATTTTATTTTTCTAACACTAAAAAAATGTGCTGAACTGAGAGATGCTCGGAACAACTCAGCACAAAAAAGGCCTACCTCCAATAACTACCTCAAATGTTTATTTAAACTCTAAACCCTCAGTCTTGATGGTTACTCCAGGACCGCGGGCAGCTCTGCGGTGAGGATGCCGTAGCCATTCTGCTGCAGTGAGAATAAATGAACACAAGGCAGCAGCAGAGATCTGAGTGGAGAATAGGAAGGGCTTGAGGAAATTCATCTCTGCCTCAGTTTGAGAGACTTGCTCAGGGTATCTTCTCTCTGCTTGGAGAAGATATATATTTGGCAACCCCAATGCAATACAAGTCATGTGAACTGGGTTTTAGCTCAAGTGGCTACAAACATCAGCCTAACCCCACCTCAACTTTATAAACTTTAACTAAGCCATTGACAGTTATATGTATATCAGACCCCATGTAAAAAAAAGTGTGCAGGCTTTACAAGGCGAGATTTATAACCTTGGAATGCAGCTGCTACCTCTAAATGTCGGGAGTTTGTCCATAAAACTATATACCTTGTTCTATTTCCCAGGTTTTACTGCACCCTGGCTCAGAGGACAAGTCTCACTTAGGCAATTTGAAAATGCTACTTTATCAGCTAACAGAGCTATTGTAATAGAAATAAATATTTTTTTTACAAATGCAGCCTTCTTTGTCCGCCTGATTTAATCACATTTTCTTGAATTGTGCCACACTTTTGGCTCCTGAGCCCCACAGTACAAACTCCTGCATGCTGCTCAGAGTTAAGCCACTTGCATGAAAAGAGGGCCAGTAGCTAAAAAGCAAGTTTTGCCCAAAGATCTAGAACGTAATGATTCACCTTGGAAGAAAAGAATGACTTGTTCCACATAATGATTTGCATTCTGAAGCACTGAAGGACCCCTTGAAAAAAGTTTTCAGTGAGGTCCCTCTCTCCCCACAAAAATCCTGCCACCTTTGGATAAAACATATTACATTGTTCCATAACTAAAAAGAATCACATACATGGATGAGCAGATGATTTGAGCTTGTTCTCTAGATTCTGAAACCACAATAGAACTTTCCAGGCAGCAGCAGAATGGAACAAGGCAGGTGATTCAAACTGTTCATGATAAGCATCAGCTGCTGCATAATTTCTGTCCACTGACTCACAGTATGGTAAGTGATGGTTAGCAGATATGTCCTCCTTCTAACAAGCAAAAAGTCTTCCATATGGGTGATATCTATTGCTCTGTGGCGAAGCTCTCCATCAGAATTCACAGGAGCTCGGCTTTTCTGAAAGTTAGATCAGCTGATTATGAAGATAATAACTGTTGAAAATGCTCAGTAAAACAGAAAATTATTTAATCTGTATGTTTTATGTGACAATTTTTTCTGAATATATTTATCATAATTAGAAAAATGCCAGCAATTGTGAAATTAGAACTTTTCTGCTCAAATCAAAGGTCTGAGATAACCTTTAGAGAGTTTACATTTACTTAATCTGTTTCTGGTGCAAAGTTAAGAAGTTTGAGTCTATAGAAAAGGAAACTCATCTAGGCCAATCCCTCAGAGGTTAGTTACACTTATTTGTGCCAGAATCCTACTTTCCTTATTATAGATGCTGAATATATATTTGTTTGCAACCAGCTGTGATCCAGGTGGGACCCTCAGGCTTTTGTGTTTCCTTAGTGAAAGAGAGTGTGGACCTGTCCAAGATGCCAAAGGCCAGGAATGAATGCATGTAGCCGTTTTCTGAAGGCATGAGCCCTCTTTCTTACACATCACAGAAGTATTCAAATCAATGCCATGAACTTGATACCCACTGCATTCTGCTTCTCAGTGGGGATACAAACCAAACAATTTTAAAAATGCATTGTGTCTCTGAATACAGGCTGGATATAGTCCTGTGACTTCCACATCTCTGTTCTCTGTGTGCTGCACTTCCAAACAGCTGAACTATTAAACTGACAGTAATTACAGTTATTTTTTTCTCTGAGTAGCTGAAAATGTTATCCTACTGGGGGATTTTAAACTGATGCCACTACTGTGTCTTCCATTTTATTTCCCTTCGGAGGCTTTAAATACAATCAAACCAGCACAGACATCACTACAGGTGAGAAAACCTGCTCAAAAAGTTGAGTAAATTCCAGACAACTAATCTACCACAAACATTCCTACATAAAATCTTTCCCACAGGGAGTTTCTTCACACTTTCTTGTTCTATTGTCTTCCTAATGTTTGATCTACTATACATCAAGGGTGATGCAGCATTTAGTCCTTCACTTTAAAAGTCCCTCTGAAAGAGATAACTACTTGAAATACAGGAAAGAAAAGATGGGATTTTACCTTTGCAGATGAGAAAACAGTTTAAAGGATTTTAAAATACTGAGCAAAACAACAAAATAAGCTGATTTAGAAAACGTACAGCAGCACCAAAAAAAAAAAAAAAAAGCTGTCTTTAGTCCATCTTTTTCCCTTATACCAATGCTGTTATTCATATACTCACAGAGAGTTTCTCTCAGGAAAGAGTGACTAATGACTAGCTCAATACATGGGTCTGGGCTCCTGCACAAAAGAGAGCACAGGGCTCTGACAGCCTCCTTTTATCTTCTGCTCTGCAGGTATAGACACCAAATCACCAGTCACAGCACAGATCACATCAAAATAACACTGCTCACTGCTAGAAAAGGGAAGATGATGAAATATTTCATATCAGAAATTAAAAATCTTACCTAAGATTAGCTTTCACTTTATCCTGAGTTACAATTATTTCATTAATTGGTCTTGCTGTAGTCAATCCACTCTCCAATAAAACAGGATGGTCTCTCTCTGTCACAGAGAGTTGTGTCTAGGACCCTAAATTCTGTCAAAACCTTCAATGTAAATACCTTTAACATGTGCAGCAAAGGAGCATGTGAGAATGATGATACTAATTATCTTAACCCCAGTCACTAAAGCTCAATATGGTATTATAATATTAGCCAATATCAAGAAACAGTCAGGGCAGAAGTCTGTGATGATATGTATTTCAACTACTTGTGTACTGTGCAACCACTTCTTGCACAGCATACTATCTAAATAGAGGTTAGAAACTCTTCACTAGATTTACTATCTTAGTGAATGTTTATGTTTAGTCAAATCTTATAGGAAGTAATTTTATTATTAAGTTGCTTATTATTATTAAGCCAGTAAGGTGCACATAAGTAATTCAGTGATTCAAAGTATAAGCAAAACACCTCATACGACAGACAGTCTTTGATCATATAAGAGTTAACACACCAGATAAAAAACTAAATCTTGGTTTCATCAGAATTAATGTTAGATGTCTTCTATAGAGTTGTAGAATAGGTGTAGAGCTCAATTTCTACATGACCATTAATCTTTGTTACTTGGGCGAATGAGGGCCAAGGAATGACAGAAGACTCGTAGACATCCAGCTTAGAGTTACATGAACTTGACTATTGAGCACCTCCCCTATGAACACAGGCTGAGAAGGTTGGAGCTGTTCAGCCTGGAGAAGAAAAGGTTATGTGGAGACTTCATAGCAACCTTCCAGTGTTTGAAGGGGGCTACAGGGAAGCCGAAGAGGGATTCTTTTCCAGGAACTGCAGTGATAGAACAAACTGAAAGAGGAAATTTAGCTTAGCTATAAGGAAAAATTTTTTACCATGAGGTTGATAAGGCATTGGAACAGGTTGCCCAGGGAGGCTGTGATTGCCCCAACCCTAGTCAAGTTGGATAAGGCCTTGAACAACTTGTTCTAGTGGAAGGTGTCCCTGGCCATGGCAGGGAAGGTTGGGACTAGATGATCTTTAAGGTCTATTCCAACCTCTTAACATTTTATGAGTCTATGATTCTAGGAATTGTGCTCCATTTTATAAAGCAAGGGAGAGCACACTGCAATGGTAGCACAAAAGCAAAACTGTTTCAGCTGCAACATATAAGGAACAGTTCAATGAGGCACAGGCATTTTTCCTACTGACTTCATAGCTCTTCAGCTGACTGGCACAGCATTGACAAACTCTCAGAAAATAAGTTGTTCTCCACTTCTGGCTTTAGACAGGGTAGAAGGACAAGGACAAAGTCAAAGACAAAATGTGTTTTATTAGCATTTTGGCAGAAGGTGATGCTTGTACATGATAACTTCTGAGCTTGGTTCTGTGTAACTGTTCCTACTTTCCTTTTTTCTCGTCCTTCCTCTATACCTCTGCTCTTATGTATAATGAGATTGTGCTCACTACTTCTTTGAAATAAAGGTGATTATTAGAATTTAGGGCCAGAAGCAACCCTAAAATCACATAGCCTGACCTTCCAAATATCTTAGATGCTTATAACTCTCCACATATCAGGGATTTTGCTAAAGATGTCTAGACTGAGCTTGTCTTCCAGAAAGTATTGAGGATTAAAAATTCACCATTAGTTGAGGAATTTTGTTCCCCAGTTAATTAAACGCTGCTGTTACAGATAAAATCACTCCTTTTGTTTAAAATTAACATTGGCTTAAGCTCCAAGCCACTGTTTCTTGTGACGTCATTCTCAGGTGCTTTACCGAGCTGTTACCAAGGTGGTATTTTCTCCTTATGAAGCTACTTAACACTTGTAACATGGCACTTATTATTATTTTCTTTAATACTTGTATGGACTGTACTTTTTAGGTTTTTCAGTGCCAGGCATGTTTTTCCAATCATTGATCTGTTCTTAGAGTTTCCTTCAAGAAGTTTTTTTTAACTTTTCAGATGCTTTAACAATTTATATATTAATTAACAATTTGCACTCTTTCTCTTGCATAATACTTTCAATATGCATGCCAAGAGTTTCACATTGACTGTCTCGTTGATTTCTTTGTCTTCTACTACACCAGAACAGTTTTCAGTGTCAGTCCTCTCCCTTACACCCAGTCCATTGTTAGAGACAGCTTTCTTCCTTAATATTTTATTTAGCCTTATTATTAAAAACAAAATACCAAAACTCAAACAAACAAAGCAAAAAAAATCCATATAAAGCAACTAAAGGAAAAAAAGCCAAAACCAAAACAAAACCACACAAACAAAAAACCCACTCAAAACTGACATATTTCTGTACGGAATCCAGATTGCCAAAAACCCCGGTGTCTTGTAAAACCCCTCTGTTCTAATCTTTGTTTATTATTGCATCACTGATGATATAGTGAACAGCAGTAATATGCTCCTAGTCACTTTTCATTAATCTTTGTGTTATCCGTGCTCACAGTGAAACCTGAAAGAAAACCTTGGAGCAAACAAATATGGTCTCATTTTCCATTCTTATCTTCCCAACAGAGTAACTAAACAATAACAGGAGCAATGCCCAGGTCTTAAAGGGTTCAGTCACAGACACCCTCTGCTGCTTTGTTACCTTATGTCCTGCTACAAGCCCAGAATTTTCTTTCCCATATTACATATTCACCACTCTGCACTGTTTGAAAACACAACAGAAATGGTTCTCTGTCCCTCTGGAATAAAATAATTAATTATAAAACCCAGCAGTTAGTCTGCTCTCAATTTGTAACCCTGTAATCTATGTGCATATGTAGTCAATTATTGTATTAATCCAAATAATTAATTCCTTTTACTTTAGGTATGTCACTATATAGACTAAGCTGTATTTTAAGCCTTTTTCTTTGCACTTTATAGATGTTTTGAAACAGAGTCTGTAAAATTTTAAACACACACAAACCCAGTGGCATTTATAGAGCTTGAGTAATTTCAGTTATTTAATTACACCCAAGGCAATGGCAACCAATGGAACTGATGTGCTTGAAATTCCATTTCTTTATGCTTTTTGTGTAGCCAATATAAAAATATTTCCATATTTGCCTGTGGCAAAACTTCTTTAGAAAAAGAAAGGCAGAAAGAAGGATAGTAAACAGGAAGGTGATCACTAGAACAGACATTGCTTTGGTGGTATGTTTATTAAATAATTGTGACAAAGTAGAATGTATGCCCCTTTTAGACAACATCATAGTATTTTCAGATGGAGCAAGCCATACATAAAAAGGCATACGATGTGACTAAAGCTATAGAGATATCCATTGCATCTTTTAGAACTTCAGCATTTCTAAATATCAACACAGTACAACTTCCAGTCATGCATAGTGCCCAGATTATTCCTCTCCAACACCCAGGACATACAGTTTTTCAGAATCAGAACTTGTATGATAAAAATGTGATTGATTCTATTTTGACATTAGTTCGAAATCACTTTGGGAGTGTTTTATTTCAGATTTGATTCTTAGGAATCAAATCAGAGAAGCAGTTTGAAGAGTTGTGAGTACAAGAGGAGCTCAGCATAGAACCTTTTCCAGGAGCAATTCACTATTTTCATTTCTTTATGACTCAGACCAGGAATACAGCAATTCCAGACTGATAAAAAAGGAGACTAATGGGAGTTATCTTAATATATTCCCATTCACTAGCTACAGATCGTCTCTCAGCACAGAATTGAAGCCAGCACTATCATATTTTCTATCTCTGATATGCTATTGCTGCAATGCTGTTCAGCACATACTCTGCATGCACATGGGTCATAAACAACAGCATTCTGTTACTTCACAAAGATGTGTATCTCTTTCATACTCTAGATAATGAGGGGGATCTGAACTTGATGGATTGCCTGATGGCAATCCAAAATTTGGTGCTTTTATAAAATTTTTGCCCTACACTTTCTTTTCTGGCGTAGCACAACCCTGCTATTGTTCCAGGCAAAAGGCAAATCAGTAGTGAAGGACAGTGAAGTCTACAAGGACTAGGTATCCTGGAGTGGGACTAAATAACATTATGTATCAACTCATAGTCACTTACATTACACTCAGCAAGGTCCTTGAGAAAAGACTTGGTACTTTCCACAACACACTGGATTTGGACAAGGTCTGAACCAGCTATAGGACTTTGTAGTTCTGGACAGAACATGCCTCTTTATGTCTCAGGTGCTTGGGTAACCCTTGAAAAGCATCCCTGGAAATTTGACATAGAAAACACTGTGAAAATAATGTGTTCACTTCTCAAATAAACTTGTCTTTCTGACAGTAATCTTGTATCATGAACAGAATGATGCAACAAGTAGCCACAGCCTCCAGTTTGTGTCTGGCCTTGGACACAGAAAGGATCTTAATTTCTAGTATGCTACAGGCACACCTGCTGTGCTCCTCATGATTGCTGGGCCAGTCACAGGGTTCAAGAGCAATTTAGCTGGATCACGTGGCTCTTACCTCAGAGACCTTATTAGATATCTTAAACATACCATTAGTACCACACTATCAGATATTTTTGCTGCTAGGGAATGTTCTGTGCTCCACTGAGATCATTGGTGACGCTGTGGCTCCTTGATAACTTGATTCCCTAGAACATCAGGGGTTTTAGAGAAATTGGATCCATCCCAGCTGTAATTCAAATGGGAATTCTGTGAATACTTGTAAGAATTCACAGAATAGGTTGTTCACAGATGTCAAACTAGTTGCAGTCATCCTGGAAGTTAAAGGCTTCTGTATAGATAACCAAGCCAAAACAAAAACAAAAGTAGGGAGGCAGAAGACTGTATTACAGACAATTTTATATTTATGTTTCCTTTCAGAGAAAAGAACTTTATAAAACTTGCAAAGTTCACAATATACACTACAACAACTCATAGATAAAATATATGGTTTTTAAAATAGTTTAAATGCATATCTGAAGTTTGCTTTGAATGAAATGAAGACCTCCATCAAAAACTATTCTTTTTTTCACATGAATAAAAAATCTTGATTATAGTTTTTACAACTACAACGACATTCACAACTTTCATAACAAAAAAACACAAGAAATGGCTCTCTAACACTGTCATTATTTGCAGTAGCAGATGTTCTCTGGAAAGAGATCCTGCAAAGTCCATACAGTTTCTAATGAGGAACAATTCAAACATATATATGCTGACTGATGGTGATGTATCTTACACAAGCTGTCAATGCTAACAATCATTTCAAGTAATTCCTGCACATCTGTTTCTGATCAAAACACATTATCTCCTGATATATTGATATTTGCTGCTAGTCTTTCTGTTCATCACTCCAAATATGCTCTGGTGACTCAGTTGGCATGAAATCAAGGAAACCTAACTATAGTCTTTCCCCTCTGGCTGCTTTCATTGTCTTTCTTCTCCAGACATACCTAAATGTAATTTAGGAAGTATCTGTACACTGATTAGAATTGCTGCCTTAGTAAACTCTTATGTAACAGCTAATCAGATCTTTTTCCCAGATATAAATGAATACTGTGCTTTGGAAGTGTACACAGTTTTGTAAGAACAGGTAGTATTTTATCATGAGGAGCCTTTCATCAATAAATGTGAAGCAGGACATCTTTTGGTGGCTATTTTAGCTGAATTCGTTTCATGGGCAAGTTGTTACTTCATCCTTTCAGCTCCTAAGGAACAAGCAACAAGATGAATCATACCTGCTTGCTTTTTAGCAGAATCAGAATTGTCAATGTGTTATATTCAAGGTATTATTGCAAATAATAAATCTGGGGCAATTCCTTAGGGACAATTAAGTAAACCTTGAAACCACAGCCTTTGTTTCAAAATAAAAGCCAAAAGTGAATGAATTATTTTCCAAGGTATTAACTGTGAGTGCACTTTTACCTTCTTCAGAACCATATAGCACAGGGTATCACCAGAGATGCTATACTGGATTAGAAAAGCCTCTGGGCTAAGTTTAGAACCACTATAATTACGGTGCACCATTTTAGATCTATTGGATGAAAACAATTTTAAGGAGCAACTCCAAATACCCCTCTACCATGGTCATGAAACTTTAAAGCTTGGAAAGTTCCAAATAAAACTAATGATCTTTCCTTACTAGAGTTCTCTTCCAAAATACAGCTAGTACGGAACTTAATGCATGTCCACTTACCTGATGAAATGATCTATCAAAGGCCTTGGGAGTTTGGGGAATTCGTTACCAACTGGAAGCTGAAAGCCAGCCTACGTTATTCCAATTTACAAGAAGGGCATGAGTGAAGATCCAGGAACCTACAGACTTGTTAGTCTAACCTCAGTACCATACTTGGTGTTATTGAAAGGCAATTAAAGAGCAATGAAATCATCAGGCGCAGCCAATGTGTTCACAAAAGGGAAAGTGCTGTCTAACTAATCTGATATCTTTCTACTACGATATTGCCTGCAGAGTGGCTGAAGGGGAGAGAGTGAATGTAGATTTTCTGGATTTTAGTAAGGTTCTCAATACTGTTTCTCACAGCATCCTTCTGGAAAAGTCCAGCTGTGAGATGACCAGGTACATGGTGCACCACATGAAGAATGGGCTGGACAGCAGGTTTGAAAGGGTTCTAGTGAAAAGGCTACATTTGGCTGGTGACTGTCACCATGACTGTTTCAGGGCTGAGTTCTAGGACCAATTCTTTTTACCAATGATCAATCTGGATGTAGGAGTTGAATGCACCATTAGCAAGTTTGTTGATAATACCAAGCTGGGAGGTGCTGTTGATTCTTTGGAAGGACAAAAGGCCTTGCAGAGGGATCTGGATAGATTGGAGCATCAGGCAATCATCAGTGGCATGAAACAAATGCCAGATTCTGCACCTGAAATGGAGTAATGTCAGGCACAAGTATCAGCCAGGAGAAGAGTTGCTGGACAGTGCCCCGCAGAGAGGGCCCTGGGGGTGCTGGTGGGCAGCAGCTCAGGGTGAGCCAGCAGTTGTGTCCGGGCAGCCCAGAGGGCAAAGCACGTCCTGGGGAGCACCAAACACGGCATCACCAGCCGGAGAGATGAGGGATCAT
>JAWWEW010000001.1:28089130-28099957 GCA_035583185.1 Anabacerthia variegaticeps | reverse complement strand
TGCAGTGCTGGGCCCCACCTTTTCAGAGGGGTGTGAAGGTCCTGGAATGAGTCCAGAGGAGGGCAACAAAGCTGGTGATAGGGTTGGAAGGCATGTGCTGTGAGGAGCTGCTGAGGACTCTGCCCGGCTGGGAGTAAAGGAGGCTGAGAAGCTCACTCCTCGCTCTTTACAGTTCCCTGAGGAGGGGGAGTGGAGTGGGAGGTGCTGATCTCTTCTCCCTGGGATCTAGTGATAGCACACATGGAAATGGTTCAAAGCTGCACCAGGAGAGGTTTAGTCTTGATATTAGGAAATGTTTCTTTACTGAGAGAGTTGTCAGACACTGAAACAGGTTTCCTAGAGAGGGGCTGGATGTCCCAAGCCTGTCAGTTTCTAAGAGGCATTTGGACAATGCCCTTAATAACAGGCTTTAACTTGGACAGCCCTGAAGGGGTCAGGCAGTTGGACTAGCTGATCGCTGTAGGTCTCTTCCAAGTAGAATTATAGTATTCTATTCTAATTTTAAAATAAAATTAAGCTATATTTCAAATATGAAAAAAAAAACCCTCAAAGTATTTGTGTAACCGCATGAGACAAAAGAAGACGTGAATGTTGGTCAAAAGGTCATCTGTTCTTGGACCCACCTGGACAGGCTAACTGAGGTCAATGGGTTTAGACAGTGTCACTGAGAGTAGGATTTACCTCATAAAAATGCAACGGCTGTGGGCTGTTTATGTTACATAATAACCCTTTAGATAAACCTGTTAGAAAAAGTCACTCTTAGAAATACAGTCATTTATGGTAATGACTACTTTCCTAATACTCTATTAGCAGTGCTGCATTCCTCAGCACGTTATCTATGTAATCATCTAGAAGAATGTCCCAGACAGTTCTACATGAAATTCCAGTTCCTGCTAGGTAGTGGGGTGTTTTTTAGATATCTGAATAAACAACTTTGATGTAACATGAAACATGAACTGATAGTACTTGGCCTTTCCTACATCAGGAATGCATGCATTGTTGACAAAATATTATGCATTTTATACTGATATATGTGTAACCTAATGATATATAATAATTTGAAAATGCATAGTCAAAATATATATAATAATTTAAGTAAATAAAATCCCTAGAAAACCAACTTAGTCCAATTTTTCATGCAAACAAGAATTACAATATGTTACCCCTTGAGATATAGTCAAAGTTTTTAACCAACATAGACCTACTGGGAGACATGAGTTAACCAAAAGGAAAGCTCTACCCTGCAGGTTGTAAAGCTGAAAATGGATAGAGGTAATACAAGTTATGCAAGGCCGTTTACCACAATTAAATTTCAGGGTTACATGATGCTTGTAATGATTTCCCTTTTTATTTTGTGAAAGTAGGGTAACATAGCTTAGACAACAGTGTGATACAATGGCAGCTCACTCTGTTCAGTCAGGGAACATGACCAGTGACATGTATGATGCAGAAAATTGACAGGGACTTCTTAAATGCTCATATCAGGACCAGATCCACCCATGTACATAACTTATGTATACACTCAATCATATAAGGTAGTTAAGTGTGCTTGTTGGGGGTGGGGGCAGTGTCCCGTAAACCATCATACCAGCATTGATGATGGGAGAATCTGCCTACATTTAACTGTCCTTTTCCTGATAGAGCTTCACCTTGAGAATGCTGTTAAACAAGTTTCTTGCATCTCTGACTGCATACAGTAGATTCATGCCTCTGGACATGGTATGAATGTAATCTACCTTACAGAAAATCCCAAACAAAACAAAGAAAAAGCCTAAACCTCTAGATTCCTTGCACTTTATTTTTTTCATTGTAGAAAACTTACTGTTCCTGAAGTAAATTGCATTTTCTGTAAAAAAGCAGGTTTTGTTTTAGTTGACAACTTCTCTTATTGCTTCCATAATATAAAGGACAGGGTCATCCTCTTCTTTCTCATTCATGGTTCCAGGAAATCTTCCCTCTGTGTACACCCCCTCCCACTTTCTAATCTTTCTAAACCAAACAATTTAAATTCTGTCTCAAGCCATATTTTCTTTGTGCTTTGACTATATTTTTGTATCCATTCTTACATTCACTCCATTTGTTGAGATACAATAACCAAGGCTGAACACAACTTTGCAGCAGAAAGTTGTGTCACTCCTTTACAGGATGGGACAGAAGCATGTTTTCTGAAGGATGTTGGCTCTGTAAATGTTCACTTCTCTCGTTCAGCTTATGGCTACTTCCAGCCCTAAGCATTACAATATTCCCATTGTTCCTCTCTTCCTACTCTTAAATAGGCCAAAATGTAAAAAATTAAGTTGGTAACAACAAAAATATTCTAACACCTCACCCCTTTCCTGGTTTCAGACACATTCCATTAATTTTGTTATTTGCTTTGAACAGTTCATTAATTCAGTGGCAGTGAACATTGGTAATAGAGCGGGAGGGCTAAGAGGAAAGGTTTCCAGTTGCTAACCTTCTAGTTACTGTACAATTACTGGCCCTCTGAATTTCAATTCTCAAGCCAAGTTTTACTGCCTCCTCTGTGTTCCTGAGCTCCTTGTGTGCAAGCCTGAAACATGATTAAGCCAAAGAGCATTACAGTATGCACACCCTAAGACTTAATATAATTAATAACTGATCAAGCCAGTCCTGTGATTCATCTATTTGGCCACCCACAGGAAATAGTCACCCACATTGCAGCACTCAGTTTCCCCAAATACCTTGCATGAACAGGGTCCACAGCAGGTATGTGAAAATTTTTTACTCTGACAATAGTATTTTTTTTCTCTCTGGTTGTATTCTGACCACTCAGCTATAGACCATCAGGTCACCTTGATCACCCCCTCTCTTTCCTAAATATTGTTTCAGTAACCCTGATGCTATGGCCCCTATGCTATGGATCCTGAAAATTAGTCACAGTTACGATTATGTGCAGCTCCCTGCAATTAAGGAAGAGATACTTCTCAGATAGCTAAAACTCAGAGGAACTAGTTTGGTCCCCATTCACCAAGCACAGTTCAGCACTGAATGGGTAGTCCCTTTGCCAGCCTAATTTCAGACTATTTGGCTATCCCCCACTCTCACTGGACCTCACTATCAGAAAAGAAGGATGCCAAAAGTGTGGCAGCACAGTGAGGTGGATCAGCAGTTGGTATTTTGTGTCTTGGGATGCAGTTGCAGAGCCACTGGGATGGGGGACGGGAAGGGGGTCAGTCAGGAGGGCTCAGCCTCACCCTCATCTCTGCCCCAGGTATGCAATCACCTCTACCTCCTTGTGCTGGTGTTAGTTCTTGTTCAGCTCACAACACGTCAAAAACCCATCCTGAAAACAAACTTTTTTTCCTCCGGTTTCTTTTCTACAACAAGCTCACATCTCTCTTTCAGCTTGCATCACAGCAATGTTAGCATTAGTCCTGGCACAAGGAAAGTGATAGAGTAGATGTAGGTTGTTTTGGACACAGGGAGAAGACTTCTGCTTTCAGTGGCAGTCAAAGCACATAACCTCAGCTTACTGTGTCCACATAAATTCAGCCTCACTGAAGGGGCTATACAGTATCTCCTTGGCTCACTTTCTTGCCCTAGGACCTTGAATGGGCATGGTGGAATATTCCTGTAATGTCTGCTTTATTCTTGTCCACAGTCACACAATTTTAAAATGCTTTAATTTTTTTTCCCTCTCCACAAACATTTCAGCAGAGAGGAGACAAAGACAATAAGTAATAATCATGGGTGTGACACACCAAATTTCTGATTGCAATTGGGCCAAAGTTCAGAGTATGGTTCCCTTGAGACCACTAACTATTAGTGATGGCAAAAGATTCCTATGATCTCTGTGGTGCTTTCCCTCATAATTTGGAGCTGCTGAATTCTCAGCTGTCAAATCAGCTATGCCACTGAGTTGAAGTGTACTTCAGTTTGTTCTTAGCATCTTTAGAAAGCCCATTTCTTAACACCCAGTGATATATGAAAGGAAGAACTGTTTCCAAGCTGTCTGAAAACAGCAGTTCTACGGCAGGTTTAGGGCAGAAGTTAAGGGCAGAAAACAGGTAAACACGGTAGACAAGAAAAATAAACCAAACCAAAAACTGAAGTAAAAGTCAGAAAAGAACAGCAAGCCCTGGACAAACCTTTTTTTGCTGCAGTAGGTTGGTTGCATCCAGGCACCTAACCCGAGTTCTTTCACCCTGTGTGGCATGTGAAAAAGAGCTCCAGACCCAGAGGAACAATCCATGATACTTAAGCAGGACAATCTCCATGGTTCTGGGGCCTTCTCAGCTGAACTGAAACTGTCACCTTCATCTTTTTCCCTCTAATGTGTAAATGGTACTTCCCCTTTTCCACCTGGGATAAGACTACCCGAGTGGGAAATGTGCTTCTGAAGAAAAGGTCAGTGCAGAAGAGTGGCAGAGAGTTGCAACACTTGGTTAAGGCAGGCACCTTGGCTGAGTTTTAGAGGCAGCCTACTGGAGAGTTGCTGAGTGAAAGACAGCAAGCACACACCTCTCTCCCAAATTATTTCCTGCTTTAAAGAGAAGCAGCTTTCTTCAGAAGCTGGGAGAAGACTACTGTGTTCCCCAAACAGTCTTGTTTATACTTCACACAGGACTTCCAGCATGTATTTTCAATAGATTTCAAAAAGAAACCACAGGTTTATAAGACAAGTGTCAAAGGATGTCAGGGGCTCCATTTTACCTCCTCTTCTTTTCACTTTCTTTCTCGCTCTGGTATAATTTGTCCCTGTCTGCAGTAGCAGAACAAATGTGGAGGTTTGCTTGAGGCCCTTTGGTTTTAAGTTTGAGGAAAACTTCTCTCGTGTGTCTTTCTGCCTCAAGTAACCCCGCATGCATATGATTAAAACCCAGTAGTGGGTAACAGCTGCCTATACCTTTCAGCTATTTTAAGATGTTCTTTTCCTCCAGTTTGAGTTATTAAACCAAGAATGTATCAGCAGAGAGACTGAAAAGGAGCTATCTCCTTAAGATCTCTTTAATGCAGATTTCTGTTACACCTAGAAAATTATCCCTGCAGGTACTTCCTATCCCTAATGAAAATTTGAGCATGCTGGATTGGCAAAAAAACCCAACATGTGACAGCCCAGCAATCAGGCTGTTGTTCCATCTCTCTCATGCTACTCAACTGCATAAGCATGAAAAACACACCAACCTAAAACTGATGCACGAGGTTCAGTTAGGTTACAGGTCCCTTGTTAAAAAGATACGACAAAGTCACAGTATCATCTAGCTGTCACCATAAACCAAGGATAGCAACATAATTCTCTAATCATGACCAGAAATCAAAGAAACCTTGTTTCAATATGTGAAGCATGAGTTGGAATGATTGTAATCTGCTGCAGGTTTGGCAGGCTGGCTTGAGGCAGGTCTCCGAGTGCAGCCTGTCTGCTGAACTGCATGAGGATACACCCTGTGAACTCAGAGAGTCTCACCACCCTTGTGGATGGATGACCACTGCTTTCCTTTCAAATGAATTGTGGCCAAGGGGAGATGTACATGGACAAGTGTGATATCCTTAGTGACTGGGAACATAAACCTCTTTTGCCTTTGAATCTGGGACAGTCAGGGTGAGAGATCTGAGTCCAAACAGATGAATGGCTTTAAAGGGATGAGGGGAACTTATGTAACTCAGTATTTATAAGCTGCCTATCATGTTTCTCACATGAGTGTCTTTAGAAGTTCAGGTTCAGGTTAGATAGAAACACAAGTGCTCCCACCAGCAAACTTATTTTATGTTTCACTGCTCTGCTCACGGTTGTGACCAGCCTTTCCTTTAGGGACAGCAATGATGCTTGTGTTCTCAGGAGCACTTACTAGAAATACCAGACAAACATAATTTGTTTTAGTTCTCTCAGCTGAAGAATAGTCCCTTGAAGAGTGATTAAGTGTCAAGGGCCTGCCTTTTGACAAGGAAAAGGCCTAGAAAGTGTAAAATCCTGTCCTGCCCTCTCAGAAGAAACTGTCTCACTCCCTATCAATCATTTAGGTGCTTTTAAAGAGTTGGCCCATTATCTTTACTCAGAAAAGTCAGTTTCCTGAAGTTCAAACAGAGCCTCCTGGGTTCCAGATTGTGTCTGCTGCCTTTTTCATGTCACTGGGCAACCATGAAAAGAGCCTGGCTCTTTCTTCTTTGCATCCTGCCTTCAGGTATTTGTGCAGATTGATCGATAGGCCCCAGAACCTTCTCTTCTCCAGCCTGAAAAGTTCCAGCTCTCTCAGCCTCTCTTCATACAACGGATCATCCTGTTCCTTTATCATCTTCGTGTCCCTTTTTGTACTCTCTCCCGTATGTCCATGGGGATCCAAAACTGGACACAGGATCAAATGTGGCCTCACCAGAGCTGAGTAGAGGGGAAAGATCACCTCCCTTGACCTGCTGGTTATACTTTGTCTAATGCAACCTTCTTTGTGGCACGGGCACATTGCTGGCTCAAGGTCCATTTGGTGTCCAACAGAACCTCAAGGGCCTTTTCTGCCAAGCTGCTGCCCAGTTGGGTGGCTCCCAGCCTATATTGGTGCATGAGATGGCTCCTCCCCAGGGGCAGGACTTTGCACTTCCCCTCATTGGTCTTTATGAAGATCCTGTGCACCTATTTCTCCAGCCTACCTTGCCTCGGGATGGCTGTATGCCCTGAAGTCAATATGAGCCCATCCAGTATGTGCTGTATATATCCACCAGAATGGATTGAAGATGTTTTACTTACTACTCCACTATATTTAACTCAGATATATACTAAAGTGACACTAACACAACAGCAGCTATGCTGCCAAATGCTGTTTTGTCCTTGGGCAGCTCAGGCCTGTATCTCAATTCCATCATATACAAAATGGGAGCAATAACACTAAATTTTATTTGTCTTAGTGTGACCAGTTAGCTCCCAATCTTCAATGATAATCACAAATACTACTATGGTAAATTAGCTTTAAGTTCTTATTATTTTCAAGTATCTGTAGGCAAGAGATGTAGGAAATGCTTAAGAGTTATTGTGCAAGGCACAGAAAGATTATCAATTAATTACATACTGAATTTGCTGTGCTGATAAACTATTGCAGGGAGTAGGAAGATTATAGTTTGCCCTGGAGTTAGCAATGCATGTTTAAGCATAAGTGGGGTATGGTACTACCTCTTAACATTAACACTAAAAAGAATTCTCTCAATTAGGATTTTATCACTAGTTAGCTTACTTTAGATGAAAATTCATTCCTGTATTTCCATTTTCTTCCTTCCTTCCTAAACAAGCTAAAGGCAAAAATATCTGGTATTTCATAGAATCGTAGAGTCATAGAATGCTTTGAGTTAGAAGAGACCTTAAAGATCACCTAGTTCCAACCCCCTGCCATGGGCAGGGACACCTTCCACTAGACCAGCTTCCTCGAAGCCCCATCCAATCTGGCCTTGAACGCTTCCAGAGACAGGTCATCCACAATGTCTCTGGGAAACCTGTGTCAGTGCCTCAGCAACCTCACAGTAAAGAATTTATTCCTATTGTTTAATGCGACATAGTGTACAGAAATATGTCTGTTTTCTATTGTAATTGTTGGTACGTTTTTCATGATCCTGTGTGTGTTTGTGAGATATCTTTGTTTTTTATTGTTTCTATGATTTATTTAAAGTTGATAAGTTTGTGAACAGGATTCTATGGTAGTATGGTCTTCTGATAGCGAGGAATCAAACTCCATGACCCTTCCTGGCACACAGTACATATAATTTAGCACCATTGAATCTTTTACCTCTCTGCACTAACAAAAAAAAAAAAAAGCTAGCATACCTCCAGCTTGAAAACAAGCTCTAAATATAGTGATATGAACAAACACTGACATCACCTGTATATAAGGAATGCAGGAAAACCTTTTTAATGTGTTGTCCAGTTGCATCACTTTCCCAAACAAAGAGGCTTTAGACAAGGCAAATACAAAGGGGCTGTTGGAGGAAACAGCCCTACTTGAATACGTTGTTAGGATATCATTGCTCTAAAGAGAGAAACATATTCACTTAGCTATGCACCAATAGCATCATTTGCCTACACAGCTAGAAGCTGATAGCCATCAGTGGTGACTGGAATTTTGCTATTGTTAAAACATAATATCTGGCTGTAGAAAACTATAGAAGACGTATGCCTTAAAGATTCCATGCAGACAGGGTTGTGTGCATGAGAAACTGGTTTAGAATGTTCTTACACGTGCAGCAGCACTACCAATTCTCTTTATTTTCAATGGGAAAAGCAATACTGAGTAAGACGCCATTGTAAATGACTTGGATATTTATGGGCTGAAGAGAGCATTGGCAACATGGAAAATTGCCATTGAACAACTTAACCCTACCTGCTACTCCTGAAGCATAAGTGCCAAATTGCTGCGTTAAGTCAGATGCTGTGGAACAGGAAATGCTCATTCCCAATGAGTATGCTAGGCAATCTTATTCTAGATCAGTTAGCTCTCCGCAAAGACCCAAATTAAAAATCTCAGTAAAACCAGATCACACAACATTGCCGTACAAGGTCATGGTGGGTCGACAATTCTGTGGTTGGAACGCATGAAAACAAGGAGAAGTGCAATTTTCTGAGTTGACATCTAGTAGCAGTTTCTCATGCAATTTTGGACAGCATTTAGAACACTTAGGGGTCTTCAGATCTTGTGTAGACCATGTGAATAGCTTCAAATATGAAGACAAAGAAATGTCTTTTTCTCTTTCTTACATGGCATTATGATAATTTAACTTTCTGGGTTCATGCACACATATTTTTTTATAAATTAACTTGCATCTTGTGATTAATTTTTACATAACTTTTAAAAAAAAGAGTTGAGACTTACTCTTATGTCACTGAGAATTGAAAGAAAAACATGCTAGAAATCATGTGTCATTGGCAAAATTTCTATTCCATAATTCTAATCATCAGTGATTTCTGTGATGTCATAACAAGAGTTTGTATTTCTTTAGTAGTTGTAGGTATATGAAAAATGAATGCATGTTAAAATAACGCGTTGTTTGATCTGTTTTACCGTTTCAAACCAGTTGGTGACTGTGGGATAAAAGCACTATTACAGGCATAAAACAGGAGCTGCTGTGGCAAATATCTTATTTAGATACCATATTTGGATTACTGAACTTTGCATAAGCTCTTCTGTTATGATGCTAATAGTTCCTGAAAAATGTTTATGCTCAGTGGTAAATTTGGAGGAAATTTTGCTACTACAGAGCATTGTCTAGTGAGATATTTTTACAGTGTAAGTAAAAAGAGAAAAATAAGACACACAATCTCACAAACAAGGTATGACGAGATTGTTCCTAGAAAGCACAGAGACAGTGCTGTTCAAAAAGGTGGAGAGGCAAGTTACCTGCTGGTGAGAAGAAAAATTGTCTTATCAGGCATACCCACAATCAAGTCCAGTGAGAATATGAAACCAAATATTTGGATATCACTTAAGGTTGTAGCTCAGGCTGATGTGCTTAAATCTATGTAAACAGAATTCTGAGGTTTCTTCAGGTTTTTTGAAAAAAAGGACATGACAATTCTGTGCATAAGGTTTGCCTACACTAAGACCAGCTGTAGATTTTCTGCACATTTATTTAAAATTGTATTTTCCAGTGGTCTTTTTTAAAAAATGAAAAGTCTGTTTCTACTTTTTACATGTCATTGTTTTAATCAGAGCAGTCAACAGCCTCCAATATACATATACACAAGCACAAATTCTATTCTTCCTTTCTTCCCACATTTACCTTCAAAGTTAACTTTGCAGTTCTGAGCCCTACTTTATTTGATTTAGCAAATGCATGTAATTTCTTTTTTTTCTTTTTTTTTTTTTTAGTTCAACTTATTCATTATCATTCTGTAACATTCATATTTTGCTCAGACTAAAAGCTTGACTCATAAGTTGTTTCTCTTTGAAGTACAGAGGTCTGAATACTAACATGATCCCACACGAATAGGTACTGGAAATGTCAACCGTAATTTGACAGTTTATGAAGTAAATTAGGCAGCTGTTATGAGAAAAAAGCTTTTAATATGACACCATTCAGCTAAAAGCATCACCAGGATGTAAAGCTATCCCTAAAGGACTGCCACCAGACTGACATTCACCTTCCAGAAGTACTGAAAGAAAAATATTATTGCAGAAGCTGAAAGCAAATTCAGCCACAAGAGTGTGCACGCACATGAATATTCACAAAGTGATGGGCACACAGATATGATGATGACAAAGCTCAGAGTCCTTTATATGCCTGCTTAAAGGATAACATCTTTTATTTTAATCTACTATAAGGAAATTGTTGTCCGTGATAAGCACTGTGGATATAGCCAGGAGTCATTGTCTCCCTTGGTACTCAATAGTTTTTCTAGTTTTCTTTTGTGTTTCATTCCATGTCCTTGTGGCCACTCCTCTGTCTTTAATGAGAAATCAGAGCTGTTTTCTTCTTTTACCTTCTTCAGTCTGCACAGGGTTTTTTACTTCTGCATTCTTTGGAGTCACTGAGTTCATAGGGAGAAACATAAATAGTGTACCTACCTTTAGACCCTCTGATCCTCTCTTACATTCTACTTTTATCTTTAAGATTTTTTAAGGTTAAACCAAAGCCATACTTCACACTGTATCTGGCAGACCAGTTATCGAGGACTGTTGTTGTCTTCTATTTATGTCTTAAGCAGAAAACATGAAGAAAAAGACCTGGCAAAAACTGATGTGTGCAGTACATTGGATCCATCCTCATGTCACAATGTTTTAGGGTTTCCTGTCACATTTGTGACATGTCTCTGTATGTCTCTGGGAAACATCTCTCTCTCACATATGTACTGTCAGTCTCTAAGCTGGGGAAACAACTTTCACAAGATTCAGCTTT
>JAWWEW010000001.1:28057044-28089030 GCA_035583185.1 Anabacerthia variegaticeps | reverse complement strand
TCTGGGAAACATCTCTCTCTCACATATGTACTGTCAGTCTCTAAGCTGGGGAAACAACTTTCACAAGATTCAGCTTTCATTGCTCGTTTTAGCCATTGGTTGGCCAAGGATGATGATGAGGAAAATCTCAGCCACAAATGGAAATTTGGAAATCTTTTAATCCTCATTAACTTGGATTTCTACTGTGCCAGGATTTCAATATATGTTAATGAAAACAATTTTCACTCCTGTTTAGCAAACTTGAGAAATATTGGACCTAACAAATCATCAATTCTCTCCTTTCTTTTCCACCTATTCTTTTTGAGCTGTAGCTTGAAAGAGTAACTAGTGCCTTTATTTTCTAAGTACTGGGTACTTTTGATAATGCTTGGAAGCCTCCCAACATTGTTTGATTAGACAATAGACATTGTTAAATAATGTCTATTGTCTTGTGTGTTGTCTGACAAACAGAGGAAGAAACAGTTTCTGGAAAGGAAAATTGGCAAAGAGGATACCACATAGCAGTAGGAGAACTGGAATAATTGAAACCACATCTACAGATGGAATGATTCACATGTTTTCTCAAATGAAAAATAAATCATACACATAGTTCTGGAACAAACTTAAGAGACTCTAAACAGATTCCTCCAAGCTGTCCTTTCATAAAGAAAATCCTCCAGAAGTTCTTTATTGCTTTGATGGGAAAGAATGAATGCTGGGAATTAGCAATGCTCTGCTGTCTGTAGCAGAAGTTCATCCTCACTTTGCTGGCATGTCTATAGAAGAAGTTTCCTTTTTTGTGATTTTCAAGTCAGCGCTGTATGAACTCAAGTCCTTCAGTGACCATTCAACCAGTGATGTAGAACAGACCTTCATTTGCTTATTCATAAACATCCTATGAAAGTCTCATGCCTCCTCCAAGACTAGTATAACTTTATATCTATTATGCACTCCATTGGTTCAAGGCAAGATTAAGGCAAAATGGAAGCCTTTCTTTTCTTCCCTCTCAGACTGTGATGTTTTATCAGTTTTGGTTAGGTGTTAGTAAATTCATATACCCTATGTCTACAAAATTAAAGAAGGAAATCAGAGACAATGTTTTTATTGGCTGGGGTTTTCTTTACATCAGAAGTGGTAACTGCAGATCACAATACCATTGAGTAGAAAGCCCACACTTTCATGTTCAGTGGAAACACTCATCACTGTTCCCTGCAGGTCTATGATCACATGTACTGTGTAAACAGGATTCAAGATGTGTTTTAGAGGGAGCATTCACCACCATCTGTGATGATGTTACAGAAATGTTTCCTTAAATTTCATGTGGGTATACTATAGTTATGATCTAAACCTTTTTGGTAATCACTTGACCCTTTCTCTTTTCCTTTTTTCACTCTTTTGTTTCTGTCTGTCTTCTATTCCTCCATTTCTAGTCTGATCATTTTTCCTTTTCCTTACCTTCCTCTTCTCCCACACGAAGCAGCATGTTTATTAGAAAGGTGGAATGCAAGAAAATAGAAAGATGGAATGGAGAAAGTCTGGTTGTTCTAGTGAGATGGTACTCTGAACCTACAATTGTCCTCTTACAGTTAAAAATTGCATTTCTGATATCTTGCACTTAACCCTCCAATTTGGAGCCAAATTTCTAGGCTCAAGGATTAGAAATCAATGGCCCAATCTTCCGGACTTCCTGAATGAAAAGACCCTGCTTTGAGCAAGAGCATGGACAAAATAAGCTCCTGAATGTCCCCTCCAACATGAATTATTTCATGACCTTAAAATCTTAGTTTTCTAATTGCAGAGGCTATGTCAAACCAGAGATTGTAAGTTGTTCTGTCCATTTTCTGTATCACCTCCTAAAGATACACAAAAAGATGATCAGCGAGAAGATTCCCAGGTCTGTCCACAGGCTTCCCTGACTAATTCTTTTTGAGCTCATATGGCGGCAAGAAACCTAAAGCTGGGCTAAACTTGAAAACTTTGTCTTCTATGAAAACTAAGTAATTGCTTCTCTTGTAGCTTTATGATCCATATAATGAAATGGGGAGCTATTCCATACTAAACAGCTCTAACTAGTTAGGTTTCTTTTCTTCTGACTTTTCAGTGCCAAAATAATGGATTAAACACCACTCACAGAAAGATTAAATAGTGGTTAGTCAGTTTTGGATTTGTTTAATGCATTTGCTTTTCTTCTAATCAATTTTTAAAACTCTCCTGTCCTCAATGGATTTTGTTTTATTTATTGGCATGTAGAACTAGTCAAACAGGACTCTTACCATTGCTAACTTTAATTTTCTTACGCATCACAGGGCTTTCCCAGTCTCAAAGGTGAAATGTGCATGTAGGTGGCAAACAAACAGAAAAGGGTTACTTGTGTGCATACTGAGGTTGGTAAGTGAAGAAAATGCTCCGTGATTGCAAACAAGCAATTCCTACTCATGTGTACGTGGGTGTGTTTGATGTGATCAAAATGAATAGAAATAGACTAAGCACATGCAACAGTTTTTTTTGGAAAGACGAATGTCCCCACCTTCCTACTTCCCCCAGCTTTTATTGCAGATCACAACATCATATTGTATGGAATATCCTTTTGTCCAGTTGGGGTCAACTGTCCTGTCTGTGTCCCCTCCCAGCTTCTTGTGTGTCCCCAATCTACTGGTGGGGTAGTGTAAGAAGCAGAAAAGGCCTTGATACTGTACAAGCTCTGCTCAGTAATAGCTAAAACACCCCTGTGTTGTCAACACTGTTTTAATCACAAATTTAAACCACACCACCATACAAGCTATTAGGAAGAAAACTAACTCTATCCCAATCAAAATCAGCACATTCAATTAATTTTCTCCCTATATTATTGTGCAGGAACCCTAGATAGCTAAATGACAGCAGAAGATACCAGTGTGTGAGAAACCCCCAAATTAGTCAGTACAGTAATGATATAAAACAAAAGCCCAGCTCCCAAACTTCCAAACTCAGCCCAGATGTGTAATGAAGTAATGCGAAGCCCCAGAAAAATGATTTAAAGCAACCTGCATTAAGCACCTAGTTATCTCCTGTGCTTCTGTATCTTATTTGCACACTCTTCATGCATGCCTGCAGAAAAGAAGCTGCTATGCAATTGCCATTAAAGATTCTAATAATAATGTAGCATTTATGTCTGACCACAAAGGTAAATTCAAGGGTAAAACTGCAGTTCCTGAGTGAAAAACAAAAAAAAAAAAAAACAAAAATGCTTTGCATAAAGAAAAATCTTAGGTATAGGTTTCTTGCAAAAATAGTCATATGTACACAGACTTTTAAATGGATTTCAGTGATTAAGAGTCTGCAAAGATGGTAATGAAAAACTATGGTAAATTTTTAATCTCACTTCTGACCTTCAGCCTTGTCATTCTGAATGACAAGTCCACTACAATGAGGCACCTGGTAGCTTTTTCCCCATTACTGTGGGAAATGAATGATTATGCCTTTGCTCTCTTGGACACCACCACTTTAGTGCATTATTAGACATAGTCAATACTACAACAGGAGCAGCTATGTTTCTCTCAATTTCAGTTTTTTGAATTAGATTCCTTTACTTTTTATTAGGAACCTACACTGAATGCAGTAGTTTGCATACTTTTTGCACAGGGCTGAGGGCATAAGTGGAGGGGCCTCACAGAGAAGTACAATTCTAGGCTTCTTTGATATGTAAGCTACTCCAGAAGAAGCTTGTGTCTGAAGATGAAATTGAAAGAGTTAAGAAGTAAACAAAATACTAGAAGATCCAAGGGGAAGTATACTTATGAGGAATATCTCACAAATTTGAGATTTTTTTCTGTATTTTAGCCCCAGGAAAAGATTGTTCTATAAAATCTCATTTTCTAACAGGCTATGAACATTAGATTTTAGTATTAGGTTGCAAGTGATACTAAGAAGAGAACTTATTTGTTGCAGAGCTGCAAACCCCTCAAAAACGGCATGCAAGTCTATCATACAATAAAACAAGGAAAAAATTTGATCGTATCTTTTCCTATCAGAGAGTGGCCCCAATGCTACCAATTAGCAAGAGTTCTGAAAGACAAATTGATGGATTATCCCATACTCAAAGAATTATATGACAGTGTTTAAGGGTAGGAGCTGCTGAAGTCATGAACAAAGAGAAGGACAGAAAAATTCCTTCTCTCCCTTTGCTTCCCTCCCTTCCCTCCCTCCCCAGAAAATCCAGACATACAGGAGTTTAAAGTCTGAAGACACATACATATCTAGAGGCAGCATTTCTTAGCACAGATCATCAAAAGAGGTGAAAGAACCACTTATGATCAACAACACAGACAAAACTGATGCAAATTAAAGGATCTATTTAATTATTAGCAAAATCCTCTGTCCAGTCAATAGGAGAGCTAGTGGCTCATAAGCAGACTTAATTAAAGATTTTATTACTTTAGCATTCAATTATATGCCTGAATCTTTGGACTTAAATATATAAAGTCCTCTTAAAAACACTCAAAAATCACTTCCAATGAGTCTTGCTTTACCTGAACAGTATTCAAGGCTATAGATCAAATAACCTTGAAGGAAAACCGTTGAACAAAGCCATAAATTGCAACTCCTGTTCGAAGTGCTGAAGAGGTGGAAATACGTTGCTACCATATGTAAAAAGCATTTCAAAATACCTTATCTTTTCCCTTCACAGAGAATATGATGAGAGCAACCAGGCTTGTTGTAAAAGGTAGTGCCTAACAATCTCAGCACAACCAAAAAAACCTGGACTGACTACATGTCTTCTTTCACCATGGATTCCACCAGACCATGAGCCTGGTGAAACTAATATACTTTAAGACCAGAAGACCAGCTAGGATCACCATCTGCTAATGATGGGCCACTCCTTCCATTGGCCCCTCCCTGATGATATTAGGATTTGTTAAAGGTCAGTTGCTTTAGAATTAAGATTGAAACCCAGATACGTGTATGCAGGCTGTCCACAGCCAGTGCCAGCTGTTGACACAATGCCATGAAGGTGACCTTTTGCACACTGACATTTATCATCCATTCCTGATTGTTTCATATGTGGAATATCATAAAGTCTTACCAATGGGAGTTGCTGAGGCCCATCCCAAACATTGAGACATAGGAGGAAAAAGCATGCTGATGTTCTCAAGCACCTCAGCTGTATCCCCAGAGTATCACATTAGAGTGAGCCAGTCTCTATTGCTTCAACAGTCCAGGGCACTTTCCTCAGGAGATCAAGCAAACTAACAGTACGATAAGCTTAAATAAAGAACTAATTCTCATCTGAGTCCATTAGATTCTGTTTTGTGTCTGTCACAAAAGATAATTTGTGGAAGCAGTATGTATATCTATGTGCAAAGGCAGCATAGATGGAGTTGCATGTCTTGAACCTCCTTAAAACCTATTACTGACACTATATCTTTCAATTCAAGTGCAAGAAAATGAATTCTTTGCCCACCATGTCCTAGGGAATTCTAGAAAGTGACCACTTTCTCTTCAGCTTTCTCTCCATGTCCTAGACAGCAGTGGGGCCAGCATCAACACACAGCATGGTTTAGCCAAGTGCCTGTCACTCCACCTTGACTATACCAATAATATAGTTTATTAGTATGTGTTGCAGATATTGTTCCACTAAAAGCTTTAATTTCTTTATATATTAAAATTCCTAGATTAACTTAGAACTTCTCAGAGTTTTTAAAAAATCATTCATTCTGATACCATAGGCTAGTTGAGCTTATGGAACACTGTAGTATTTTCTTTCCCAGACATGCTTCTTTCCAATACACAGTCTCAGCTAACTAATTGCAACAAAAAGAGAAGTGTAGCCAATGACTGCATTTGATTAATGAGTAGGAAGGTGTTCTAAGGACAAGGGTTTCATGTATACAGGGGGAAGATGGTAAAGAGTGCTTCTTCTGGAGCAGCAGAGAGGAAAAAATAGCAGCAGATCTTACATACTTTGCAATGATCAACCAAGCATAAAACAGCAGCAAGACTAGAGGGTTATCATATGGCCCATCTCAGAGACTTGCTTACATCTTCACTTGTTTCTTGTCTTGGATTGTAGATTAGGGCAGGATAAAACTCATGCCAAAGAGTTCTCTGTGCACGGTTGAAAGCTCGATTACAATGCCATAAATTAGGAAATAAAAACAACCTTACTCTTAAAATCAATAGTTAATGGCTCTAAGTATTACTCTGATCTTCTATGAACCAAGTACTTGTTAAGTTGCTTTATTCCCACTCAGGAAGCTTTCAAAAATCAACTTAAATCATTGTAATAATTTAAGAAGTGGAGTAAATATCAAATTAAGTGGACCACGATTATACACATGCCCATTATAAAGCTGGGCTATCTGTATCTATTTTGCATGTGTATTACTAAGAGAACTCTGTACCTATGAGCATTTTACTGCAAGCAGCTATAGCAAGGACATTTGCCTCACGGTCCAATGTACTTCCTTCCACCAACATGAAAATACAATTTCTTCTTCAAAGAGCTTGTACTGCAATTTTCACTAAATGCTCAATGACTTTAAACAACAGGGCCTTTATAGTTCGTATGTTGAACTGGAAACAAGTATTTGGAACTCTGTACACAAATTTTGTATAAAGAAATATCTGAGGTGGATTGCTGTGGAAAAAATCTAATTTAAAAAAATTTAACATGAACCCATATATGACAATCCTATCAATTTGTCAGCTAATGTCTGTGATTGCTACTAGAGAAGCAAACACAAAAATTGACTCATGATATTAATTTTAGACACAAGGAAGCCATCAGGATACTCCATACTTTTATTGTCAGCAAAATAGATCTCATTTTATTACAAGCAACTGGATCAGAACATTCATTCATATCACATTAGCATAAACTCAGAAGTTACTTCCGTAACACAGAAGACAGTTTGAGGTTAGCAGTTTCAAGGAGGGGAGGAATTTCTGCCTTGAAATTATTGCAATATTGTTAGAAGGCAGAGGAAAGACACCTTGCAATAGCAAGGAGCAGCAATACTGTTTCAGAATTATAGGATATAACTACATCACAAAACACAAAATTTGAAGCAAATCTTGAAGCATCACATTCATGCAGAATCTTACAGCGAAAGTGCTTTGCCTTTGTGTGACTGTAGTCACTGCTATTTCTGGGTCAGAGCCAGATTGCTTTGAAACAGCTCAGTGGTTAGTCTAGTGCCTCCTCTTACCTCATCACCTGAGGTTCACATGGGTGCACTTCATGTATATACATCCTAATGAAAGAGGGTAGACAGTCCACATTTACATATTAAATTTAACATTTCCAGCTTCTGGTGTACCCAGTACATCTGCTGAATTTTCCCACCTCAAATTTTCTTTTGTAGCTGTTTATCCTGCAGATAAATAAATTATGCTAAAAATGGTCTGCACCACTGATCAGCAACAAAAGACTGAGAAATCAATTCACTATTAGTAAAATATTCTGTCCCCTTTTATAGAAAGTGTTTTTCTAGGATTTTTTTTCTTTTTTCATATGCAAGTCATTTCAGGAAACAAAATCAAAATAGGAGCAAGTAAGACATTTTTTTTTAAGTGGGGATGATGAAATACTGGAACAGGTTTTCCAGAGAGGTGGTGGATGCCCCACCTCTGGAAATATTCAAGGTCAGGTTGGACAGGACTCTGAGCAACATGATCCAGCTGAAGATGTCCTTGCTCAGTTTCTGGACTACAGGACCTTTAAAGGTCACTTCCAAGCCAAACGAATCTATGATTCTATGATTCTCTATCTTATATTAGGCAGCTCCAAAGACAGAAAATAATTCACACAGTTCTGATGCTGTTATATACATGGGTTCTGTGCTAGGAGTTTGAAAGCTAACTATCACAGAATCCAATTTTAAAAGAGAAGGCACTCCTTAAAAAAAATCTGCTACTGGGTTTTTCTTTTTATGGAGAGCAAATACTGAAATCTATACAGGCCTACCACTGGTTCTGACTTCTGCAATGGCAAGATGTTGCTTTAATTTCTAAGATCAAATTTCTCATTGTTTATAGCAATGCAGAACACAAAATCAGAACTAGGACTTACACATCTTGTACTTCAAATTACCTTTATTATTATTATTATTATTATCACTCTTTTGTCACCTAGAGAAGTTCTTTTGTAAAAATGACAATATGTGGCTCCATCTTCACTGTATTTCTGTGGTTTTCAAACTAGTAAAAAGTCTGCTACACTTGGGGGAAGCGATAGGATGGGGAAATTATCAGTTCTCCCCTTCTTGCTCTTTCTTATTCACTACAAAATAAAATTCATCTAAACTCAGAGCAACACTTCACAGTTCTGGTTCATGTACCACATTGATCCCATCTCCAGAGACCACCAGTACAAAGGCCAAAGGTTTTTCGAAGGACTGACAGTACTTAAGGGACCAAGACCAGGCAACAGCATCAATTCAATAAAATGAGTCAACTCAACACCATACATTTGAATTCCAGAAGGACAGTCTTCTGTCAGTCTTCCATTAGAGCATAAAAAAGTACACATTCAAGTAAGAGAAGGAGGACGTTTGAATAAATACATATAATTGCAAAGATCATGATAGTTATTAGAGCACCTTCGTGAGAGGAGATGTTCGCTGTGATATTTCAATACAATTGGAAATCCACCGGATTTAGCTTTTTCATTATCTGCTTTGATTACCACAGGCTGATTTGGCTCAAAGTCCAGTGCTAGATAATAGTCCTTGATTTCTTATAAGACAAAGTCAATGTTACCGGTCCTGTTGGAAGGAAATGTTAAGACCACAGATTGCTTTCTGCTTAACTTCTGCTACTGGAATGAAACTCCACACTCCTGAGAATACAAAAGAACCTGAAATGACAGTCCATTTCTCTGAACATTTCTTCATATTTCTTAAAGTGGCCCTTGGCAGATGATAAATTTGACAGACTGGCACAGTGTCATGCCTGGAAGGGAACTTCGTGGATGAGTCAGGTGTTCATTGCAGTTTTAGACTTTCAGAGAGAGAAAGAGAGCGCACCAGCTTCTGAACTGCCTCTGCAAAATAGCTCTTACAACATTTCCTCACCATTTCTTTCCATATTATAGAGGAGCTCACAAACCAACCTTGATGTCTCAGTTATAAGTCAGGGAATTATGGTTCAGAAACCTACTCTTCCACAGAAAACAAAAGACAGGCTTTAGCTCACTTGGGAGATAAATATCTCTGCTGAAACTTCACACTGCTGAAAGTCACCTAACCAGGTCATACATGCTCTCAATAAGAAAAGAAGTTCCCACTTCAGAATCCTCCCAGGAACAGCAATCACGTCTCTTCAAAAGCTTAAAGTGCATTCACGTGACAAAAAAAAAAAAACAAAAAACCCCAAAAAAAAAACCAAAAAAAAAAATCACCAGTAAAGAACCCAAACAAGCAAACCAAATCAAAACCAAAACAGTCCTGCTAAGATAGCAATGCTGAAAATGAAGTTAACAGAGACTGCCTTTCTTCAGGGGGCAAAATCTGTCAGGCCCTGAATGCCAGCTGAGTAACTACAGCCCGTTTTAATAATCACAGTGTTAACAACAACTACCTTCATTCCTGAGCTGAGTTACAGGGTTTGGTTGTTGGGTTTTTTCCCAGTTCTGTAGCAAATCGCAAATCAGAACTTCAGTCATCATTCTTTGCTATGAGAGCATAGTGATTTTGTGAAACTGGGGAGATAGATTATAGTGCATGTAACAGTCTGGAAGAGGGCTTACTGATCACTTCTTTGCAAATGGGTGAAATCTCATTGCTGTCATCTCTTGCTCATTTGCATTACAGAACTCAATAAGCCCACCAGCTTGGTGCAAATATCAGTGCAACTGCAGAGGCACTTAAAAGTAGGAGAGAAAAGACTGCATTCATATATCATAGAATAGATGCCACGAACTGCTCACTCAGTCTTCACCAGCAGAGTTCTTCAAGGCTGATGAATGTGTGTAGCATGCTGGGGAGTGTATGAACAGCTGTAGAAGACAACTGCTGTGGCAAAAGTGATCCATCTTGTGGAGTAAAAATAGAGACTTCTTAGACATCATAGACCTCCTCTTCAGTGGCAGGACCAATCTCTCCACAAAGCTGGCGGAAGGTGTTGCGCCTCAGGATCTCCCAGCCACGGTGAGAACTAGTTCTGGATGTGCTTCGTGACAACGACAGAGCAGACAGTTCCTTCTTATACAGGGGGTCCCTATTGATTTCCAGCTTTTCTGAACCTTTGTCATAGTTATCCCTATCCTGAGCCTTAAATGCTTCTGTGTACCGCATCATCTTGTGTTTGTTGGGATCAACCCTGTCTTCAACTCTGTATGAAGATTAAAAAACATAACCTGAATGTGGTAGAAAAGTGTCAGTTTATCAACAAAACCCCTCCAAAAAAGGCAGGCAAACTGATCCTCCAGAAAATCTGCACAGAAGCAGGAAACTAATCATAGGCAGGGTGCTATGGGCTGCTAGGTGTTCATCCCTGTTGTGGACTTCAGTAACTTTGTCTGCCTATGGTTTCTTGTCCTTTAATTAATTTCCCAGTCACCTGCCCTTTCTCTTTTGCCAGCTGTAAGCAATCGGAAAACTTACCCCACCCGAATATAGTTTCAGATCCTTTGTATATACCCATATATTCATCTATTTCCTCTGTTCTTGACTTTCCTCCTCTGAAGCTCCATGGCTGCTAGCCTCAGGATGTCCCTTAGCTTTTGCTGTGCTTTTATTAACTGCTCCACTTCCACCAACCCTTCTCTACATTACTTATAAGTTGTCTTCTGAAATAATGTCCCATAATATATCCAATGAACATACATGTAATTTGACAGAACTAGATCACAGCAACACTCTTTTTGCATAGCATCCAGTGAATAATTGTTCTTGCAATAAACTGTCATATTCTGCAGCTTGGACTGGAGGTGTTGCATATCAGTACCACTTTAGGTCTGCTTGTTCTGCCCGGTAAACCTGAAAATCCATAAGGCTCAATTCTCTGCCAAAAATTGCAGAAACTTCTGTGCAGGGCCAGGAGTTGGACTGTGATGATCCTTGTGGGTCCCTTTCAACCCAAGATATTCTATGATGCAGTCGCCGCTCCCCCTTCTGGCTTTATCAGCAAAACATGGTGCAGTAAGAAAAGATACATGCCCAAAAGGTAAATCTTTTCTCACTTGTCATCAATATTGATTTAAATCAGAAATAGAGGATTTCAGTTTTATCAAGACTAGAGATATCTTGTTAGTTCAGTGCCTAATCTGAAATCCTGGACCTAAGACTTTGCCACTTGATGCAGTCATTGCGAAATATAATATAATTACTAGGTCCACATGAGAAAGAAATATTGACTCTATTATTCCTGTTCCAATTTTGACTCATTTTTAGAGCAGTATATTGCTGCTGAATGCCTAATATATTAATTCTGTCTCTGCCATTTCATGTACCTAATGGATAGAGACAGCCAACCAAGCAAGGCAGAGAAGTTTTGTGATACTCATTATAGTAAGTTTGAAAGAAAAATTCAGGCCTTATAAGTCATGCAGCTTCTGGGGTCTGTACAATGTGACTACTGGATAAGAAAGCACCATATGATTTCACAAACACAGCAGAGCTGTCTGAGGGGAACAGTGCTCATCTATCAGTCAAAGACAGAAAACAGATTGGGGTCTGTGTTCTGTAAGGAAAGTGCTCCAAACAGTCCTCCCCAGGCCACTGGAAAGGCTCTTTATTAACACTCATACATTGGATTCTTCTTCTTGGATCCACAGAAAAAGGGAACTCACCTGAGATACCATCGGTCCCCTAGTCCATATTCCCGCCCACAGATTCCCGAGCGAGGCCAGAGACACCGTGGCAGTTTCCGCTCCAGCATGACAGTGGTAGCAACAACCTTTGGAATGAAAAAAAGAAAAAAGAAATTAGATGAATTAGGAAAAAGTCAGAATCTCTTTCAAAATTATAAGTTCATGAGCGCTGACCCATACCATACTTCATTAGTGCTCCTTACATAATGAAAACAATAGTAGAGTCAATACTCTGTGTATTAGAGGGCAATCACTATTTTAGGTCTCACTGTGCCATATTTTGAGGAAGCAATGGTGCTTCAAAAACTGTTAGATTTCCTTCCTTTTATAACTGAATTGCAAGCTGGAGAAGAGGACAGTATCTATACCCACATTAACTATCATCAGAACTTAGGAATGTGGCCTCGACTACATTTAAACATTTGACTGATTGATTTTTCACAGAAAAGTACTATGAATGGATGTCCTACTGATCACCTACAGAACTGGGTCAATCTTTTTGCCTTCTGAGCAAGATAGTCAGCCCAACTTCTCTTAATGGATCTAAAGACATTATTGACCTTCCTGCAACCATTACCCTGCATTCTATCCCACCTCAGTCAATCTCTATAATAATACTTTAGCTCTCGGTTACACAGAAATGTTATTTGTAAAAAAAAGACACAACTTTAATTCTATGAAAGAAGAGATTCCACATGTAGGGAACAAACAGTTACAGAGACACAGAATGGACAAGACAGGCTGGTAGGCTTCTAGCTGTTATTTGAAATAAGGTAGGAATGTCCACCTTAACTAGATTACCTGGGCTCTCCAGAGCTCATCCTGCTCATGGGCCACTCTCCAGTGTGTGTCACCCATCATGGCAATTAACAAGTTGAGCATCAGGAGGGCAGCAATGATGGCAAAAGCAAAGTATACCACGCTGTACATAAAGGGCAGGTCCACATCATAGTTTGCAGGGCCATCAATGATAGTGAGGAACAGCTCAAAAGTGGTGAACAAGGACATGGGGTAGTTGTAGAACTGCCCAAGGTTTTCAGGATTCTCTGTCTGGAAGATGATGTAAAAAGCTAGAGGAGAGCAAAGGAGAAAAAGAGAGAGTGCTTAACAACAGGAGTCATTTTCCAAGAGGAGTAACAGGGTCCTGTAAGAGACTGTGGCAACAAGAAGTGGTCTGGGAAGGAGCTGCATGTGTTTCTATGCTAGTGCAGTATCCAGCAAGGACAAATCCCTGATTGGAATCACTGGCTTCCATTATAAAATGACCCAAAATAATTTTGATTATTTATTTGTTCTCAAAATAGTGAACATATCTTCCTCAAGGATATAATAAAGCTATGTATGTTAATCTCATTTTTCCACAGACAAGTAACATAAATGCAGTATGTTTTTAAATTTTGACTTATGTATATGTGGAATTATCTGAATTACCTTATTTCTTTTACCCTGGAAAGAGCAAGAATTGAAAACCAAACTCATGAGAACAGAAATCAGTACTGAGAAAGTGACCACGCTGAGAGAAATAGAAGCATCATCACCACCTTTGCCAGCTATTCAGAGGGCAACCAGAGATTAAATCAAAACCCACACTCTTAATTCATGCCAAAGCAGTTGGCAGGGGTAACATATTGCTTTTGCTTTGGTAGACTCACCTGATGCAAAGCCCAATATCACCACAGCCATGAGCCAGCAAAAGCGCATAAGATCTCCAAATATCATCTGTAGAGCAAAGACAGAGCCACCATAAGGCCCAACTGTCCCACCAAGACACAGTGCAACCCTATGTAAACCTTTTCCCAGATTCTAAGGCCATGGATGGACTAAAGGAAATTTCTGCACCAAAGAGAGACAGTGGAAGTCCTAAATCCTCCATACAGACAAAATGTTGTCCATTTGCCATTAATGCTAGTCCTGAGGGAGTAAAAGTATTCTTACAGTATCCGGAAAGAGGTGTCAGGATGTGTGTAAAAAAACCTGTATTTTTTGTGTCTTATACCTTCTGGATCATGATGGTAAAAGGTCCAAGCATCTGGAAGCCCCGTGCGAAGTACATGACATTGCACCATCCTAGCACCAGGGCAAAGGACATGGGCACAACCTCTCCAGTTGTGCTGGTGAGACGCATCACCATGGTTACTAGAATCATGCAAGCATATGTGATGCTGCAAAGAAGAAAAGACAGTGAAAAAAAGTTCAGTGGAGGAACTTTCAGTCAAGCCAGTAGGAGAAATAAATCAAAAGAAGGAATACTCTAGAAGAATGGAGAAAGTAACTCATCTGGCAAAAGAGAGCAGTGGGAGAAATGAGAGACGGTATATTTATTAGACTTTAAAAGTGCTGTACTTACACAATTATGTGGAAAGGCCCTCCTAGGATCGTTTGTCCAAAGTATTTAGCTGCTCCAACTCTAAGAATATCTGGGATCTAAGAGAAATATCCTGTTAACTTTAGGACTCGGAGAGATTCAATCATATTACTAAATGTCATGGTAACCACCGATATTCACAGGTTCTTGGGGACAGCTGCATCTGCTTTGTTTGATGGTGAACAGATTGATTTTTATGTTACTTTAAAATCAGAATGGTTGAGCCAGGTGGGCCCTTCTTGGAATGAGGCAAAGGTTGCTGGAAAATCTAGGAACGCTCGGGCAGACTGAGAGGCATATCACAGAGAGGTGACCCAGAAGAAAGAAAAAAAAGACCTTGGGAAACCAAAGCAGTTTGTTATAATTTACACTGCTTTAGTTGTAGCCTAACCTCAGAGTCCTAACCACACACAGAAAGAAGGACTTGTCCTTCTGGAACATATAATAGAATCATGGTATATCCCCAGCTGGCAGGGACCCACAAGGACCATCAAGCCCAACTCTTAGCCCTTTACAGGACATATCCAAGAGCCTCAGCATATGCTTGAGACTGTTGTCCAAACACTTTTGGAACTCAGGCAAGCTTAGTGCTGTGACTGGTTCCCTGGGAAGTCTGTTTCAGTGCTCAGCCACACTGGCTGAAAAACTTTTTCTTGATATCTGAGTTAAACCTCTGCTGACTCAACTTCATGCCATTTCCTTGAGTCCTGTCACTTGTCATGAGAGTGAAGAGATCAGTGCCTGCCCCTCTGCTTCCCCTTAGAAGGATGTTGAAGACCCCAATGAGGTCTTCTCTCAGTTTCCTCTTCTCCAAGTGACCTCAGCCGTTTATTGTATGGCTTCCCTTCCAGACACTTCACCATCCTCATGGCCCCCTTTGGAGCCTCTCTAATAGCTTAATGTCTTTTTTCTACTGAGGTGCCCAAAACTGCACAAGGTGGGGCCTCACCAATGCAGATTAGAGTGGAACAATCACCTCCTTTGACTGCCCGGTGATGCCTTGCTTAATGCACCCCATATAGGCAGAAAGCCGTTTACAAGATCTGTTTTATTTTCAGTTCTTCTTGACATCATCCTTTGAGTTTTCTCATAAAATTTTCAGTCTTCTATTTCATATTATAATGAAATCACATGGGGAATAGATCTGTTTTAATTTAAATAAATTTTGCTTTTTTTTTCTTGGTAAGGAGAACAACTAAACATGTCAACCTCAGAACTCTGGTTGAGTAAGGCTCCTGTTACAGGTCTGTAGAGTAACTCATCTCCTATTAAATATAAACTTTTCTGTGTATGCACAAATTCACTTCATCCAGCATCCCTAAACACGTGAGTATTTAGGAGTGCTGAGGGAAGCAACATCTGGGAGTCAGCTGGACCCATGGATGGTGCTAACAGGAACTGTGGCATTTCCCTGCATATACCCTGGATACTTGAGAATGAGACCAGTCCTTCTAATTGCTTCTTCCGCACCTGGAGTCTTACTAGGACGTTGTCACAGCCTCTGTCTCATCTAATAGATACTGTTGACAATGTCTATTGCCATAGGCATATCAAGGCACTCAGTCTAAGCAAATAACCCCTACCAAGTAGTGAGCACAAACTCATGTTTGTATAGCAAGTAAAATCTGTCTTGATGAAACTTGAAACTGTATAGCTCACCATTTGTCTTACCTCAAGGACCAAAATTACTACAGCTCCAATGACTGTGATGAGCTCCCCCACCAGCCTCAGCTCATCCTCATATGCCACATACGATTCCTGGGAAAAAAAGTGTTAATGAAATTAAAATTAAATGTAAGAAAAAAAAAAGGCGAAAGTAAATTTAAAAAGAGGGTGGGGGAGAAGGTGGCCTACTATTACTACAATAAACATGACTACACCTGGCAATGCCACAGAAACCAGCCCAGCCCCAGCAATGGGGAGCAAAGCACACCTCCTATACCTCCCTGACAAAGGTCAGCTGGCCAAAAGAGAGGACGAGGACAGTTGCTCTATGTGGGGACTGGGAATGGCATGGACTTTCCAGTTAAGTAGGTTAGGTGGGAATTGCCCAATGCTACCCATGGCCCCTGACTCCTACATTCACAGTACCTGCAGCATTTTCTGGACATAGACTGTATTGTCTCTGCTGCTTGTTTTGTTGCCTGTCCGGGGTTTCAGAGGTCGGTAGACGCAGCACATAGTGAAGCAGACCATGTAGAGTATATAGAATAAAGCCAGGAAACAGAAGTAGGGACGACCATACATATTCCACTTCAGGCTCACCAGCTCCTTCACAGGTGTTAGGTCCAAGATCTGGCGTGCCTGAGAAATACAGAAAGAAGGAATTAATTGCCATAAGTGCATTTGTTTCATAAGCATCATTCACACTGTTTCCTGGGAGAGTGTTAGCAAACTATTTTCATCTACCCTATTTAGCATTACTTATTTTGCAAAAGTGGGTTTGGATTTGCTCAGTTTGACCATATAGAGCTTTGGAAAAATATAAAAATATATCCTACAGAGAATAGCTTTTGAGTACCAGTGAGAAGTACAAGAAAAACATTTTAGATACTGCAATAAGTTTGTCATCTGTGTAGGAACATAGAACTGAGGATGACAGAGTATTCCTGCTAACACAACAACACAAGTTTTTGTATCAGATGATATAAGAGAAGAAAACTGAAACATTTTTCTAAAAGATATTTGTACTTGTCTAACACTCTATGGCTTATGTAAAAATACTACATTTTAAGTTTCTGCATCATTAGCTGTGTGATAATTAATTGAGTCATCTATATCAAGCCTTCAGCTTCTGTCAGAATACTGACACTTAGAACATAATCAGGAGAAACAGGGTACTTTACACTTTATTTATGAATTTGACCCACACACTGTGTGAGAGACAATGTACCTACAGGTGTTCAGTTTTCTGTAGAAGTCAGTATTCTAGAACTCTTTGCATAAGAGAGTACATTTCATTTTTCAGAGGGATGATATATAAGTTTGAAGCTTACTATAATCTTCCTGCAGCTTAGTTCCCTTGTATTTGTTTTACTTTTCATCCACTCAAGGTTCAGAAAATATATCTTAGTACCCATTGTGTGTATGCTTTCCCCTTAATACAAGAGGAAGCTGCTTCTGACTGGGGACTAAAGATACTCCTCCAGTTCAATAATGGACTGGGAGAGTGTGATAGCATAGGGTGACACGTAACATTCTTCTAGAGAAGACAGCAAACATTTTGGGCCAAACATATATTTAATGTAAAAAAAAAATAACTCATTATATGTCCAGAAATTGCAATTGCACATATTTAAGAGCATTCTGGAAAATAAAGAAATCATTATACCTCTTGATGTTTGGGGACATTTTATCCTTTGCACTATATGTATGTTTTGAGATAAGACAGAGGCACAATATTCTGCTTTCTTTTAGGATTATGGTTAAGTCTTCTAAAGTGGACAACTTCTCAGGTGGTTCTATTTTTTGACACAGACTGCTTTTTCCTGAATTTCCATAGGTATCACCACTCATAGAAATGTCGAGGATGTTACATAAAAGCAAATGAGAGCTCCATAGGCCTCCTCCACACTGTGCAAAGCTCTCCAGTAGCTGAAACTTCTGTTAGAAAAGTTTGACTAAAATTTTGATAGATGGAAATAATACAGGATAGGTAGAATTGGGCTAATTGAAATGTCTCCTGATTCATTTCCTGTCCTATTAGGATTATTTAAGGTGATTACAATTGATAGGGTGGTGTACCTTGAAAGTCTTATGGAGATCTGCCTAAGCTTGCCATTACACTCTGCTATTTTTGTCTTACTAATCCCTTTACAAGTTTTTGAGCCTACAGCAGAGATAATTTGCCCACTTTGTTTTGAGTCATAACCTGTCATTAAAGGAAGGGAATAATAACAATGAATGGTTTTAAAATGCACTCCGGTTTAGTACTTCTGAACACAGTCATGTCTCACAGGCACTCTCATTGTGAGAGTTAACCAGTATCACAGCTGAGCTACTCTACAGGTACTGAGTATATCCTTCAGCCTGATGGGGGACAACCCTTTTCTGTATCTTGCTCATACTAAATTCTTGCAATAATCTGCAAGTTTCACACCTCACATGAAACTGTATATAAAGCATCAGAAGTAGTCAGATCATTAATAAACTGCTACACTTCACCTGCAGCACGTGGTACAAAGTCCTTGCTGTATGGATTATATAGAAGAGTTTGAACCATCAAACTCATCATGTTTGTCCTTTATAATCACCATGGTCTGCACATAGAAAGCATGCAGCAACCACAGTACCTCTCTCTTCTTGGTTGATACAATGAGCTCAAGGAAGGACTGGTCTTCAGCCCAAGAGTCAATCTCTGTGATATCATAGAGCACAGTGGTCAAGGGGCCAAAAGACCAGAGATTCTGCTTCCTCTTCTGCATAAGGTATTGAAACATCTGAGGAGAAAAGAAGGGGATATCAGGATATCAGAAGCTTTCCAGTATATCATGTATTTGGGATAAGAACAAATAAAATTATTAAAAAGCCTTGACTATGATGTATTTTCCTTGAAGCTGGCACTTCTTGTGGTTCTCATATCACTCAGGAGCAATTACAGCAGGTTAAGAAGTGGAAGAATTTTTTTCTTATTCCTATTTAATTATTAGCTCATGCTTGAGCTAAAACATGAGTGATTTTTATTCTAAATTCTAATCACATTGCGAAACTTATTTGACAGAGTTATACATTGTGACAACAGATTTCAGATGTTGATTAGACAAGCAATTCTTTTATACTCTTCTAGAAGTTTTCAGAAAAAAAAAAATTTGTTAGGATTTGTTAGGTGTCTTCTAACCACTAAGAATATGCACAAACTCCCTTGAATGATGTTATTTCAAGTTCTCCATTTCTCTTTTGTATGGAGGCACCAGTGTAACACAAACTCACCACAGTGTTGCCCTCAACTCCAGCCAGTTTGAACGGAGTAAGACCCTCATTGTTGGGAATCAGTTCTAATGATCCTGGTCCCTCTTTGTTCCTGTCATAGGAAAGTATCAGGCTGTACATGTGGCAAGCAAATGTCTTATTAGGCTGGAGAACCAGGATGTGAAGAACAGTGTTACCTATGAAGAAAGCAGACTGGATAAAGTATGTGGAATAGCCCAGCCCTCTGCAAAGACTGAGAACTGACTGATGGCTTTTATTTCCCTCAGATCTCTCATCCCACAGCTGTTTGTAGTGAGAGAAAAATATTTGCATGCACAGATAACAGAGTCTGAATTAAAATGTCCAGATTTTCTGTATGCAATTCACTAAGCCCCACAGCACATACCCAGGGAATCTTGAGCTCTAATGTCAGCTCCATTTTCAATGAGCAACTGTACAATTTCCTCATTTCCCACACAGGCAGCAAATGATAAAACATGCTCTCCTGCAATGAAAGGAATGGGGAGAAACAACATTAAGAATCCAGGAGGTGGGAGAGGTTGAAGCATGCTGAGAGAAAGTTATCCATGCTATGAAGCCAGAGGACATGAAAGGAAGAGTTACTTTAGGTAACCTGTGCATTTCCTGTCCCATTCATCATCCTACTCAGAAAAGAAAAAAAGATCTGCCCCCCACAACACTAGAAGTAATACGCATTCTTTTCAGGGGTTTACCTCTATAAGAAGGATGACAAACAATTTGCAGTATACACTGCAAGGAAGACCTTAAATTGAAAATTTTATACAGTATATATATATTTATTTGTATATGTTCAAATATATAAAATGTGTATAATTTATATTTATGCAACATTTACATACTGAGATGAAGTCTTACTGTCTGCTAAAAGGTATGTGTCTCATGACACTTGGAGACAGGAGTCTCTGTTCACCCAGTTTAGATAGGGACTAAAGCAAGCCTCCCTCACATCCCCTCATCACTCTACTGGTTGCCTCCTGTAGGAAAGAGGAGAAAAGTTAAGTCTGTACCAAAATAGAAAAGGTTCTGGGAGCTGCGCCTGAAGAAGTGCCCAGTGGCCTGTGCTGTGCTCGCATCGGCTCCTCTCTTAAGCAAAGCCTTCACCAAAGTGATGTTCTGGTTTGCTGCTGCAATGTGGAGAGCTGTCTGCCCTGTAAGACACAGAAATAAAACCTTGTCTTCCAAGAAAGCAACTTCAAGATGATCAGCAGCCTGCAGTTCACATGTCGGTCATGGTAAATGGAGGTTTTTGAGACTGCATCCACAGCAGCTATAGGAATCCGCTTTGAAGCTACCCCTGCTGTGTGCAGAGGGTTGTATGAGAGATTTTACCACTTTTGCTCCAAAGGACTATGCCAAAAAGCAAACTGTACATATCCTTGCAATCGCAGAATAGCCAACAGGTCCACCTGTGGTTAAGGCCTTTGCATGTTTGCAGATTTGTGTATTTGTGTTCAATATAATTCCACCTTCCCCAAAAGGTCAGAAGCCATTTGTTTGTTGGTTTTGCTACGTAACAGTTTAGCAATATATTGAACCAGGAATAGTATAAGCCAATTTCCTAAATGTGCAGGTAGTACTTCCTCTCTTCCCCTGCAGAGAATCCTGCCCATCCTCATTCCCAGCAATGTTACCTTCATAGAGCTCTGACGTCATCCTCTCATTGACAAGCTCGGGAGCTGCTTCCATCAGAGCCACTGCTGCCTCCAAGTTATCATACATGGCAGCTACATGAAGGGCAGTCTCCCCCACTGCACCTAGAAACAGCAGGAGAGGCATGGGAGTCATCCAGACATTCAACCGAGCAGGATAAAAGCAGCAATAGATTTATCGAGGTGGAGAATTATGGGAGTGCTAGGTCCTCCCTTGAGTACTGCCTGAGACAGCCACACAATTGCAGTCTCTGTCCTTCACTTCACCAAAATCTGAAAGCTGAGCAGAAACTTCAGCTGTTTGTAAGCAAGAGCAGACCTCAGGCCTGAGTGAATGAGCACACCAGGTCAGAAAACTCTGTTGCAAAACTTCCTGACACAGAGTGAAGTCATTTCAGGCTGCTGATGCAAATGTTTCAGCAAAGTACCAAACTACTCATTGTAGGGAGCTCTTGCCTTCCACAGAAAATAATTTTTTGCAAATAATCTGAGTTACCTCTCTGATAGATATCGCATGTTCCATCAGTGAGGAGTTTCCTAATGGCTGCAAGGTCGTTCTCTTTGGCAGCCTGGAGGAGTGGAGATTCCCAGATCCTGTAGTCAAGAAAAAGGGGCTGATAAGGAGTAAGTCAAACACATGGTGCCTCTCTCCCCTCTCTCCAGAGCCAGCATAGTCTTTGCTCAAGACAGCATGCATCGAACATTTTCACTGAAAAATTGTTAAGGCACATCTACCGTCTGAGGTCTTTTTAGAATATGCAAAGAACTGTCAAAAGCAGAGCAGTGCAATTCTAAAAACTTGGTGAGTTCTCCATCTCTTGGCTTACTGATGCTGAACCATATGGTGGCAGCAGAGGGAAAGATAGGAGAAAGAAATAGCCTAAATGTTTTTGGTTTGGATAGCCCACATTTTGAGGCACAGAAGATAGTGAATGGTGGGTCATTGATACACCTCCTGCCAGTAGACTAGTTACCTCAGGAGCCAGAAAAAGCCAGTTGTTTTTTCACAAAGCATGATAAATTAAAAAAAGTCATCATCTGAATTGCTACCATAATGGATAGAAAGGTACAAACAAGAATGCCATTTGTGTTATAGGGTTTCTCCAATAACACAAAACTGAAATGTAGTTTCTCATTAAACAAAGTCATGAAGAGAAATTTGACAGCTTAGCTATCAACTATTTTTATCTCTAACACTGAGAGCATTGAGGAAAATGTTGAGAAGTGGAATGCATGCATGTCCTGGGAAAGAGTGTGCCCTCAAACAAGCTCCAGACTGAGTGGTTCACTTATAGTTGAAGCATGCCCTTGAGTCTTCCATGAGGATCTGGGTTTTTTGAGTATATCCTTTGGAGCTGATGAAGAATTTACAAGTACAGCCACCAAACTTCATTACAGCAAGGTCTTTGGAAGCAAACAACAGGTCAAGGGAGGTGATGCTCCTCCTCTGCTCAGCTCTAGCAAGGCCATCCCTAGAATCCTGTGACCAGGTCCTAGGATCTTCAGTACAAAAACATATGGAGCTACTGGAGAGAATTCAGCAAAAGGCCACAAAGATGATTATGGGACTAGAGCATCTCTCATACAAGGAAGGGTTGAGAGTACTGTGACTGTTGAGCCTGGAGAAAAGAAGACTTGGGTGTTGTTCTTATCAATTTGTATAGGCACCTGAAAAGAGTTACCTGCAATGTGTGCTTGCTCAGCATCCAAGTAACTTTTGCCAATTTTCAAAATCACACAATCACAAAAAAATTAGAACAGAATCTACTAATTTGGGGTAAATATTTATGTTATCCTTGAATATTTTCAGGTTTATCTTTTAATTCATAAAAACATAGGTGGGTTTTTTAAATTTTTTGTTTTATACAGAAAAAGGATTCTAAGTATTCTAAGTAGTTCAGGAGCTAAGGATTTGAGGTGGGGAAAGACCCTCAAACCCAAACGGTTTACTTCTCATGAATTTTCAATATGAAATAGAAAGAGATTCCTCTCATTCCTCTCTCCTAATAGGAAAAGTTCAGTTTTAGAACTCTGTTCAAATGCAAATTTTGTGCTTTTGATCTCACTTCTGCTTTCTTCTAGTATAGGTGTTTAATTTGTTCTCAGTCTTGTAGCATGGCTCAGCTCAAGCTTTAATGTGTGATGTGGAATAGGTCTAAGGATTACAGTAGAACAAAAACAAATTCAAGCTGATACAAAGAAGGAGAACACCATCCCTCATTTTCCTATTGGTCTCTCTCTGTCTTTTTACTGCTGTCTAACAACTGACAATAGACTGGGTGCCAGTCTTAAACACACCCCTCCGAAAAAAAAGGATGTGGGACAAATACATTAGTCAAACCATATATCTGGAGATAGTCAACACTTTCTCCACGTGATGTTCTGTATATTCTGGTATCATTTAGTCACAGGATTTTAGGGATAGGGTTTATAAGGTAAATACTATATAAAGTAATAGATGTTTTGCAGTAAGTGATAACAGTCATGTAAGAATACATTACCAATAAATATAACTCTATTATAAGCCACAAGAAAACCCACATCAGAGACAGAGAGAATATAAATGGCTCATTGCAAAAAATGTTGCAATGAGTGTAGGATCCTACATCTTGAGTGTAGGATAATTGAACAATAAAATGATAGGAAAGCAGGCAACATAAATTCTGTGGCTTACAGAAATATGTATTTCTTGCTTTAAATTAGTCTTCTAAGAACAATGAAATCTTAAAGTAAATTTTTTTAATGTTTTTTAAATCCATTATGTCTGGATTTAATCCACTTGAAACGTGAACATTCTGCACTCCTTTATACTGGAAAGACACTGAACAGATTTGAAAGAACTTGGGGGCTAAAGCAAAACAAAGAGGAGTATCAGAATTACACAGATAAATAGGAATAATTTTAAGAAGTGTACATTAATGGGCACGGGCTGCAAGTGATAAAAGCATAACTGAACATTATGTTTATCATTCCACAAAAGGAGCCTTTCCTGTCACTAAAAGCACTAGAAGCTAGACTATAAAAACCCTGACAATCAGAGGAGAAAAAAATATAAAGAACCATCCTCAACAAATCAGGGAGCCATTCTGAGAAATTGTTATGTGTCCTTCAAACTCTTAGCCTTGCTGCTTAGGGAAGGATTCCTTCTGCCACTTACTCATGCATCAGTGCATTAGTAGCTAATGACAAGATGATTTGATGAGAAGATTGCATCTAGGATCAGACAAATAGGAACTAAACAAAGAGGCACTCTGAGCAAAAGTCGTAAGATTCAGTATTAGTGAAGCCTGCTTGCCACCTCTGCCACTATTTTGGCTGGAAAAGACTCTGTGTTCGTGGAAAATGTAAGTTCCAGAGGCAGGAAGTGGAAAAGAGGTGGGGTTTCAATAGTATAAACAATGCTACAATTAATATGTTGATGCTTTACTGGGTAGGCCTTTATCCCTCAAATGACCTCAGAGGGGAGGAAGGATTGGGCAAGAGATGATGTGGGAGGACACAAACACAATACCTTTCTCACAAAAGTTGCCAAAGTCCTTGTAAACAACTACTTAAATGACAATACTCCTATGAAGAAGACACCTAATAAATACTATACTCAACTTGTGGAAACTAAGAGCAAAACTGCCAAACATTTCTTCTTATTGTAGGAACCTCCAACTGAGCATGAAAAGCCAGAGATCTCAGGCCAAAGATCAAACCAGAAAAAGAACCCAGAAATGTTAGGAAATGTCATGGCACACTGCCTGTAATGTCTCAAATGTTCATGATTTACATGTTTATAGCATATGCTTTTACTCTCATTTAATTTTCTGTCCCATAATTGGAGAAACATTTTACTGTAATTTGAAACATACTGTTCTAATTATCAACTAATTTTTAATATATTACACCAACGTACTGAGCATAGAAATGTCAAAAACTAAGTGAAGCAAATTCACTAATACAAAAACTTAAATGAAGCCCCTAAATTTAGAACTTTCAAAACATTTTCAATTATTTAATTTCTGCATATTTAACCAACTTTCCTCCTGACTGATCAAACGCAGCACAAATCTTACATCTTACAACTCGGCTTCCTGTGGGTCAAAGCAGCAGCCAGCAAAATCTGTAACTTAATCTCTTAACAGAGCTGCCTAGAGTGGATGCTTCGTTTTCATAAAGAACCATCATGTCACTGAATGGAGAGGGTGGCTTTCAGAGAATGATTCAGCAGAGACATACCTAGACACCTTGAGAAGATAATTCAGCACATGTAAATTAAGCTCCTGTTCTAATCCTGCTTATCCCCTTCAAAAGCCATGGAATCCAGAGATAATGAGCTCCTAATTTAGCCATCTTAGTAAGGTTTGTAATGCTAGGTAGTATTGATGTTGCCTTACAGGATCCGTTTAGGATAAGCATAGCTAGATAGCAAACCAATAGTTCTGATGGGCAATGAAAGCCACAGCAGTATCCACCTGGATGTGTTCCTGCGCTCTTCTTACTGAGCTAAGGAATGTATTTGTGTTGAGGTACTTTTACTGTCCTGATCAGGTGTTACTATCGGTCAGTTTTCGTCAGAGATGATTCAATTATGTGCTTGGGAAGCCATCAGGAGTTTTTCCAATACAGGTGAGGACAAAATCAGGAACACCCAAAATTCCATTGTGAAACAAAGAGAAGATAAAATGTAGGTCAGATTCTGACTGAGGGAATCATGTAGTGCAATTTTAAACAAGGTTAAAGATTTCACAAGCACTTTCTGCTGGCAATACATGTCCTTTTGGGTTTACAGATTCACTTATTTCGAAGTGCATCCTGCTCGTTACACTTATGGAGAGACAGAGAATGCAAGGATTAGTCCATAAGTCTTACTTCTGTTATACAAAGAAGAATTATGATTTATATGTAGCTATTTGTTCAAAACAAGGAAATATATTAAATATGTGAACTGTCTGGGCAACAAAGTTTTATTTCAAGACTGAACTCACCAGAGGTGCAACAAAGCATCTCTTTCTATTCTTCCTCTCTCAGATTCTCAAACATCAGTCATTCACTATATGGAATTTTCCTACTGTTTGCTCTAGTTCAAGTTTGCTTCTATCTTCATACTTTATCCCCACAGATAGTTACTGAGGTTCTAAAGTAATTATTTCTAACAAGGCTATAAATTCATCAGCAGGATTTTATTTTTAGCTTTCTCTTCTTTCCCTGTTGTGCTTCTCAGAATATCCATGCTCAACAACACATCATGAAATTGCCAGGGGAAATTCATCTTCTCCCTTTCTTCTGCTAGTATGTGCATGTAAATATGTGGAAGACTTCAGAAGAGCAGAGAAGTGCTCAGAGGAAGCTAACCAGCTGAAAGAGGATCAAAGCAAACATCTAGAAAAATGCCAAAGAATGAGTTAGGAAGTAATTGCATGAAGTGAAAAGGAGACAGATAACAGGGCCTTGGACAATCAACAGGGTCAGCACATTTCTTCACCACCACCAAGACTCAGCAAATTAACTGGAGCCTCTTGCCTGTGTATGTCAAAACCCCTTCAGCTGAGAGTAAACAGAGCTTCTCTGGAAATAAATTAAACAGGTTAATAATTGCCAATGATACTAGACAAGAAACTGATAGGGAATTCTTATCCCTTCAGATACTTAACTATCTACAACACTAAGCAATAGCAATCTTGATCAGTAACTTCCAGCAGGGCATTCTCCTTGTGTTAGCTTCTTTTTTTTCCCCCTAATTCTGCATCTGAGACCATCCTAAGAATAACCTCATGCTAGAACTGGATTAACAGTTGAGAAGATGATAGTTGTTATTCATCATCACTGAGTCACTCATTAAAAAAAAGTGTTTTCTGAAGCCTAACTTCACTCAGCACCAAAACTTCCAGCCCACTTCAATAGGAATTTTCTTTCACTTTTATTCTAGGTTGTGTTCCTTACCCTATGTCTAATTATTGCTCTCTAACAGCTTTGCAATTTGAGGTGGTTTGGGTTTTGGTTGGATTTTTTTTCTCAAGGCACATATTTCATGTTTGCATCTTCACAAGAAAACCTAAAACCAAGTTTAAGAAGTTGTGTAACTTCCTAAATCTATGTGCCTGAGCTGTGTCTTAGACACTGAAGTTGGATGTGTGTATATCTGTGCATTGCTGGGGAAACATGAGTTCTGGAGGACCTTTACACCTGTGATATTAAGGAGGTTTGTTTTCCATTATCAGAATCAAAATTTCCATTAGGATGAAGGTGTAACAGCAGATGAAAAGACCAGAAATACTGACATGGATGCTTTTGACTTTATTTTACATCCAGTGATGATGTTTCCAATAGATTGGTTTTTTGCATCTTGACTAGTCAGAAGGACTTTTATTGAAATATATTATAAATGAAGTGGTGGAATTGGACACTGACATCCTTATTTCACTGCCATCATTGGGGAGCAAAGGAACCAATTAATATTGACAGCCTCTGTGGATTTTAAGACAGGATAATCTAATGTTAATTGTGGGCTGAAAACTCAGTAACGTTGTTTAGACAATTGAACAGCAAAACTATGGTGACCTCTTATTCACTACCAGCTTGAGAAAGATTTGTCTAGAAGCTGAGGGTTCTCTCTGTCCCTGCACAACTCTCAAGAAACTCAGTTTACCAGGCTCAGCTATCTTTTCATTTGTGCCACGTTCATTTTCAGGGTAAGCAAAGAACCTCATTAATACGTCCATGAAGCTAAACAGCCACTAAAAAATTTGGAAAGTAAAGGGGATCTAAAATTTTTATTGTGGCATCTTTGAAATTAACATCTCTGCAAGTTATACAAATTCTTCTAATCACTTTTAGTGTATTATTTCTCATTAGCACAGATTTCTATACTTAATTAATGTGTAAAAATAGTTTGGGGGCTTGGTTGTTGTTTTCTTTTCTCTTTTTTAAATGTACCACAAAAGTTAACCATTTTATTTGTCATTAGGAAAACTAAGCCTCAGAGCACCCCATGAAGGCCAAGTGAGGCTACTATCCCTCAGCAGCAGCTGTGAGAGAGAAATGCAGAGGACAGATTATCTATCAGTCAGAGTTATAGATACAGGCAACAGCAGAAAGGAAAATATAACATAATTGTTACATTTTTACAAGCATTGGAACCATGTACTCACTCTAATTTCTTTATTAGTTATTTTTTATGAACAGTGCAATCCTCATATGATGGAATTTCTAAAATTACATGCTAGGGGGAATTTGTTCACATTTCCTTAGAACCTCTTGGACTGAACCCAGACTAAAATAAAATAAAGCATTCTTATAATTTCTAGATCTGTTATACTGTGACAGGCACGAGAGTCTTCTTCACCTCTACCATAGCCAAATTTTCATAAGTATTTATCTCTTTGTTCCCCATCTTTATGAATTATGTTGAGGATTTCTGTTCATATGCTCTAGGCTATGTAGATCCCAGAGGTTGAGTTTGCTTCCAAAGATAATTCTAGAAGAGACATATGAGGTGTGACCACTGTCCCTGGGATTCCACACTGAGCTACGGGCTGTTTAAAAAGAAAAGTCTTCAACAGAAAGAAACCAGCAGATTAAGGCCAAATAAACTCAAAGTCCTCTTTAATATTAGGAGATTGTGTCACATATCCTGAATCTGGTTATCCCTTTGGGAAATGTTACATAGTGCAGTATTAGTCGCTCTCTGTGGATAATGCTGAGATCTACTGCTAGTAAGATTCACAGAACTGTTTCACATGAAGAAAGAGAATGAACATCAATTTCAGCGAGGGTGACAATTGCCAAAACAGTTTGCTTTCAGGTGTTATTATCACCATTGCAGGACAGAAAGAAACATTGTTCTTCTCTTGCAGACTTTCTGTGTGCAGAGAGAATGCCAGTTAAGCAGTAACACATTTACCACCGGCTTCCAATAAAACAATAGTAGAATTTAATCACTGCTAATTACTTCATGTATTCCATCACTATTAACACTAAGAACTCAAGCTAAAGCCACAACACTGCAGTTCTACACCACAAAATGACAGGATGTAGCAAAAGCCCTTTTGGCTTACAACAGTTTTTTCCACAAAAGCAGAGGTTTCGTAAGAGTAGTTCCCATACTCAAATCACCATAGGTCTTCCTGTTGTGTTTTTCTATCTGTACATAGCTAAAAATGTGAAACCAATAAAACTGATTTAAGTCCTCTGCAAAACGATCATTTTCATTCTCCTCAAACTCTGAGCATCTCTGGGGACAAGAAAAGAAAGGGTAGGATAATAAGAGGAAGAACTGGTCTGTCCCTCTTCAGGATAAGAGTTTCAAAGACAACGATATTATATGCATTACATGTGTTCTTACACAGAACTTCATAAAGAAACACAGCAAAGTTAACTCTGGGGACCTGAGGATTGCACTACAGTGATCTAAGACAAGTTTATGAAGACAAATTTATATGCCTTACAGTTTTTCTGTTTTCCTCTATGAGTAGCAACAAGATGTTCACGGGCCTGTGTAGCACACGACTAGTGAGGACTAATGAGCAAAGAGAGGGTTGAATGACAATCTAACAGTAGCCTGTGTAAAGGGAGCACCAAAAAAAAGAAAGGACCAAACCTTTGTTGGTGGCAGCAGATGTTAAACAAGGGACTAGAGCGTCAAATTAGGATGTTGGAGGTTCGAGTTGAATATTTGGGAAAAAACCCTTTTTCACAAGGAGGTTACTGCAACACTGTAGCAGGTACCTAGAGGAATCTCTGTCCTGGGAGGCTTTCAGGACTGAGCTAGACAAACTTAAGCAATGTGATCTGTTACTGGAAGCAGTTCAGCTTCACCTGGGAGGTTAGGTAGAGATCAGCAGAGCTTCCTCTCACATCTTTTTGACTTAAAAATGTGAAGATAATGTTATAATCATAGCATTCTTTTATATTACCAATATTAATTATTTATTGATATTAATTATTATTATGGGAATGATAACATTAATATAATTGTTTTAATATATTAATATATTTAGAATTCTGGTTTGTGCTCATTTGGATATTACAAAATTATTTTTCAGTTACCTGTGATGGTTTTCATGAACACACCAAAATGTAAACACTTCAGCGTTCCATGGAAATATTATTGTTCCCATTGCCCCTCCCATTTTAAGTGTATTTAAGTCCCATTGCTCTGAAGTAAACTTGAACAGGCTTTTTTACTTGGTCAGAAATTAGATGATGATATATTTAAGTTCTTTCCCTAAAGACAGACATATACTTTTGTTCCTCTTAAGCTGCTATCCTGCATATTTCTATACATACATGTGTGTACACATATACATATGTATAGATAGATTTTGTCCCACACAGTATCATTTTGCCCCCAGAGATGTTCAGAGTTTTCTGTGCAAAGAAAAAACAGATCTTATAAGCAACTGGAAGCAATTTGTTATTTGAGTACTGCAGCATTTGTGCATGCAGAAATTACAAGGCACAATGAAAACCAGATTCAGCTGTATTTCCATGAATCGTTCCACATTTCTGTGTGTGGAGGGAGCAACCCTGCACAGCAGGAAAAAGCAGCCTTGATTCAATATTCACATGGGAAGGCACAAGCAACCTTCTGGATAATGTAAAGTCTAAGAGGAGTCACCCTACATGTTGATATGATGTCACAGGGGCGAGAAACAGCAGTCCAGTCCAGGAGGTGACTGACCACCAGAATGCTGGACAACATTAAGGCTGCTCTATCCCACAGTAAGAGCAAAGTTTAGAGAGACAGAAAGCAGAATCCTCACAAAAAGCCCACCACTATTTCAGCTGACAGCAGCATATACATCACACACACTCTTCATAATAATAATAATAGTTAATTACAACAATAATAATAATAGTAATTAAAAACAAACCTTCATACATTGTCTTCTGAGCTTTACCAATGAAGCAGGAAAGACAAGAGTATACAGTATTAATTTGTGACTGAAGTCCTGCACTCAGGGTAATTCAATTGCAACCTGGTAAATCTACCTGTGAAAGCAGATAAGACTGGAACTCCAGAAGCATTCCATCTTGAAAGAAGAGATCTGATAGAGAAAAGTGCTCCAGGGTTGTTTAAAGTTTATCTACTGGTAGAAAAGCCTAGGGGGAAAGAGTGAGAATCGGCGACAGGGAGAGAGCAGCAGAAAGGGAAGCCTAGAAGGCTGAAATGCACTGTACCTTTTCTGCTGGAGTAAGTTGATTTCATCCAGATGTTTATCCCAGGATTTTTTGCCTTGCAACTTCTGACTTAGTGCATTCCAGATCCGGGAATAGAAAGGATTGCTCTCCCCAAATAAAGGTAGCCCCATATCACGTCCCTTTCTCTTGCTTGCCTAGCTGCCTGAAAGTTAGTAATGCCCACTTGGAAAAAAGTCAGGAGAGGCTCTCTACAGGTCAGCACTCCTCCGCCCCCGTCTGTTACTTACAGAGGAGACTGTCCATCAACTGCATCAGCTGACCAAAGTACATGTAAAAACACAAAATAAAATCACTTGTTCCTAGCAGACCATACCTTGAACCTCATCAATTACTTAGTTTCCAAAATAGCCCAACCCAAAGGTGTGTCTGATTTAGAAGTAGCTCACCAGCAGCCTACCCCTCGAAAAGACCCTGTACAGCAGCACTGAAGAATTCATACAGCATCAAAGTCCTAGGCTTCTAGTATTTTGGTTTGGAAGTCTAGAATTTAGAAGCAATCATCCTCCTTTTGTATCTCTGAATTCCTCTGGAAAGCAACATGTAAGCAATTTTGAAATAGACAGCTGAACAACTCAGGCGAAACACCCTTAAGGTGAGTGAACATGTGGGAACGTGCCCTAAAAGAACACTGGCACTCTGGGAAGGTAGTATAGAGGAGGACACACCTCCCACCTCAGCTGTCTGCAAATCCCATTAAAGAAATTATCATGACAGACTCCACCTTCTCTGTATAAAACAAAGTCACTTCACTCCACAAATTGGAAAAAGAGTTCACATAGATTAATGTGTAAACTTTGTGTATTTCGTTTCCCTTTAATGTGTTAAAATCTCTCATTATTTCTTGACATTTCTTCCAGAAAAATCTTATTTAGGAAAGGGATGAAAAATTTTTGTTTAAAAAAACCTAGGTTTTGGTACAGAAAAACTTAATCAAGGTTGGGTGTGTGTGAGTCTGCAAAGCAGTAAACCAAATATCAAAATGAAGAGCGGAGACATCCTTCCTCTTGTGAAGAAGCTGGAAGCTACATGGGAGAAAAGAATAAATAAATAAATAAATAAATAAA
>JAWWEW010000001.1:27973064-28056944 GCA_035583185.1 Anabacerthia variegaticeps | reverse complement strand
CGGAGACATCCTTCCTCTTGTGAAGAAGCTGGAAGCTACATGGGAGAAAAGAATAAATAAATAAATAAATAAATAAAAGAGGAAAGCTCCCAGTTTCTAATCTTCTTTCCCTAAAGACTTGTCCTAATATTCTCACATCTTGAGTCAACAGATGTATCCCTTCCTTCTTACTCGTAGTGGAAAAGGATTCTGTTCAGGCTGCCTGGACCTGGCAGAATCAGTAGTTAAGGGAGATAAGTGTGTAAAGCAATAGGGCTGAGTGATCTTTTTGAAATTCCTGGTTTATTTAGAGGTTACTTAAACTTACCAAACCAGGATCAACATCCAAACTTCTTTGAACTCATGATGTATCCTAACATACAAAGAAAAATAAAATACCACACAGAAAAAACAATGGCTTAAGACAAACTTGAGGAATCATAACAAAAAAATGTAAGATTCACTGAATTGACCAATTCTAGGAAAAAGTATCAAGTTAAATTGTCATAATGGGGAAAAATGTATTGCTTGCTACATTGAGAATTTAGAGTTTATACCAGCCAAGTATTATGAGCATATATTGTGGTTTTAACAATATATGAGGTTTACTTTTTAATATCAATACTGTATCCCTCCTAGCATTGTGTGGGACTAGGGAAAGCAACTCCCTTCAAAGTTGAGAAAGATATCTCCACTCAAAGTTGAGAAAGATATTTAGACGCTAATGTGTTAAGTGCCTAGAATGGACAAACACATTCTCCATTTCTTCCAAGCAGAGAATACTTGCCTCTCCAAGCAGTACAAACCCTAAAAGATTGGTGTCAGTAGGGGAAACAAGCAGCAACCCATTCCTCCTCTGGGCAGCACTGCCACCCCGACAGCAGCTTCTGAGGTACAAGAAGTGAGTAACAAACAGACAGCAGGCTGAGGGTGCTCTCAGCCAGCCATAGAGGCAACATCTGCAGCAGCCAGGCATTCAAACAACTGCAAACCAGCATCTCAGGTGGACTCACCACGCTGTCGTGGGCGGCTCATTAGAGCTCTCATTATAGCTTTAGAGTGCAGTAAAGATGACTCAATAGTTTTCCTTTACCCAATTGTATGAACATAAAGTCTCATGCAAAACAGTGTTTTCTTGTAATTCAAGGTAGAGGTCATTTTCCATGGTAATAGAATACAGAGATGAAAGATGGATGAAATATATAAGTGTATAGTATGCACCACAGCCTCGTTAGCAGATCATGGTCCTACCTCTTAAGCACTGCTGGGCTTTCAGACTAGCAGAAGGCTGTAAACAGTTTTTTCAAAAAGTAGGGACCTGATAAGGCCTTGTAGTTGAGGGGTGGATTTCTAGTCTATACAGTTTTGGTGTATGTGGTTTTCCACATACCTGGTGGTTGTTTTTAGCTCTTTGAATACTTTTTCACAACTCCTGAGTCATGCTGTGACTGTCTGTAGCCCTTTAGCTCCTGACATTATTCTAACTCTACTTGTTCCTTGTTTCAAGCTCCTACTGCAAATAGTGTCTTTTTCCTGGCTAACACTGATGCCTTTTACAAGTACATGTCTTGACTTCTCTTCTTTCTGACTTGGGCTGATTCTGACTGAACTGATTCCTGGACCCTTGATTCCAGTTTGGCCCTATCTAAGAAATATGTCAGCTGATATCAAAATCTCCTTACACACAAATTCCCTCCTATATCCATAGTCCATCAGTAGCTTTGCATGAAGAAATGCAAAGCACAACCTGGCCAAATGTGTTCCTCACACCACAGTGTCTAACAATGAACTGACTTTTGGTGAACCTGAAACTTAAAGCTGACATTTTCCAGCAATATATTTAAAAGGGAAAAATTATTACAAGAAAATTATAGAAAAAGACTACAGATAATTTTTCCTCATATTCTCTGGTTTTCTTTTAGTCCCAGCCATGCTTTCAGTTCCTTCTTTCTTTTCAAAAATAAATGAAAGCAGCTATTATCTGGCCTACTATAAAAGCAATTTCATTGCTAATGTAGAGACAGGCGTAATTTACACAGTACATGGATTCCTTTCCTTCTGAATGTTCCTGACCCTTACATTCCATGTTCTTACAAAACTCCTGTTAACCTTCCTGGAAATTTTGTGTGCTGAAAGTATGTAGAATTAAATCCAGTGTGTTTATCTAGTGACAAATCAGAATGGGAGTGCTTTTTTAAAAAAAAAAATAAATCTCTGTTTTTCTCTTACAGCGTCTTTAGAGGGGGAAAATTGCAAGAGCTGTGTGGTACTTTAAAGTTACTACAAAGATGTGAGTATAAGCCTAGCCTTTCATAGAATCCATAGGAATGTGAACTGTGAGTAGCAGGAAATGAAAAAGATAAAAGGCATTGTAAAAGTAAGGAAACCTGTTGAAATTAAAGGAGAAGCAAAAGTAGCTAGACATGGTAGATGTCCCCCGTTTTGATTTTCTGTAAACATTTTAGAGGTTTCTGTTAAGCACAGAAGATTATGTAACAGGAAAACAAAGTGGCTTTTAAAGAGAACAGAGAGAAAGGGAAATCAACTCATCTATTATGATGAACTGAAATTCTCTTCTACGTTTTCCTTCCAAATTTGTCCCCAGATTTTAAGCTACTGGTAGATAAATGAAGTGGCATAATTAGATGCTTAACACCTTAAGCACTGTACAGCCATTGAGTAGCCAAGTTGTCTTGGCTGGTGTACAGAGAACCCAAGTTTTCTATGTCAGAGATAAGTCTTGCCCCAGCCCTGCTGCCTGGACAAATTTTCACACAAAGATTTCCCTTTTTTTCAAGAGTCACAGGCTGCCAGGTCGATTCAGAAGCTCTCATTCTTCCACTTATTTCTCCCTGCCTTGTGTCATATATTATCTCTGAATCACATGTATGCTCAAACCTTAAAAATAAAATTACATTTTGTATGTTTTTTTCTCAAATTCACAAAAAGAAGTTCACTATAAATATTTGCTCTTAAAAATTCCCACTTCAGAAATCACAAGAGAAATTGTGTCCTTTCAGCAGAGTGCATGGATTGCATTCCCAAGTTTAGACTACCATCTTAAGAGTAAGAGTGGAAGTGCAGTCTACAACCAGACCAGTCTTTCAGCATTGCCCCTGTACATTTCTGGTTGCTCTGCAATCCTTTGTCTGGATTCGCAGCATCTAATAAAAGCCCTAAAGATGTGTGTTGTGAGAGAAAAGAATGAGAGCAGCAGAAGTACAGGAGAAAGCAATGGCAACAGTTTCTAAGCACAGACAGAACACAGAACACAAAGTCAAGAACTTGCCAAGTCAGCAAGTAAACAGCAGTGTAATTTCTCTCTGTGTATAATGGATAATCTTCCATCTGAGAAGATTGTAGTAATAACTAGGCAGCAACTGCTTGATGTATTACAGATATGTTAGGGAATCCTGTTGGACTGTGATATTTCCAGTTGTTCAAGTTGCAGTATCTTACTTATGTAGCTTAAGAAAACAAAGTTGTAGATGTTTGTATGGAAATGCACAGTATTATATACAGTGTGATATCACACAGCTGAGTGATGATACATATCAAAACCCCAAACAAATTAACAGAGGAAAATAACTAGATATTCCAGAAGCAGCATGCTGGTGGTGTTATCTCCACCAGTCTTGAGAAACTCTTATCTTCACAAGATCTCATCTACTGTGTAAATATGAATTACTTAACCACCAGTAAATCATGGGTAACTCAGAAACAGACATAACTAAACAATGCATTAGAAACTGCATCAGGGCATAAGTGTACTTTAAGGATCTACTCTATATTATGCAACTAATCCTGATGTGTAGTTCTGTGAATCCGTCTCCTGGCCTGAAGGAGTGCAAAAGGCTAGAGGGAAGATGGTTTTAAATAGAACATTACACTGAATTATCTTAATGAATGGCGTGGGCTTCTTGTGTGTGAGCGTGTGTGTGTGTGTGTAGCAAGCCTGGTTAAGAGACTTAAGGTGGAGGGGTCTCTACTTCTTGGCTTGGAGTAGTAGAAGCAAGGCTGGCTACTTGTGGTGAGGAATGGCAGCAGGGGCACAGACTCGCCTGAAAAATGCATTCCTGAGGTCCTGGTCAGCTGGGTGAGGGATCAGCAATAGTTCCATCGGCTGGTACAGAAAATCCTGATGCAGCAGCACTAGACTTCATAAAAACCACCACACCAACATTTGCAGCAGACTTTTTAGAATTTCCAGGAAACATCAAAAGAGAATTGATTGCCCCTGGTGACTGCAGTCATATCAACAATGTTAACGAGGTCTCTTAGTGAAATGGGATCACTAAGAAAATTCTAATTTATAAATAACTTTGAACAAGAGAGTCAGTAGGATTCTGCCTCACTGGGAAAGACCAGGCAAGTGTCCTGGGTGTTTTCTACTTTTGTGATTTGAGCTATTAGCTTAAGTCAGACAGCTTTCTGTTGGTGAGTTGGGAAGCTTACTTAGTGGTGGTTTATGTAAAAGACCAATCCCCCAACCTGCTGTCTGGGAAGAGTGTCTCAGGGACTCATGTACTGAATAGAAACAGAAGCACATTCCTTTGGAAAAGATAGGCTGAGTGAAAATGAAACCCATAATCTGGTCCCACATAGAGGGAATTGTTAGTTGGTCTTAATGTTAAAATAGGTAATGTAGAAAAAGTAAAAAAAGGATTTGGAATATCACCAGGACTGTAGACTAGCATAAAAAATTTGACAGTAGGATTACTGAAGATACTGAAATCAAGCCATGAGAACCTTCTCATTTGGATTTCCTCAAAGACAGTCCTGTGGAAAAACTCAATAATTAAACCATTCTACTAATAGTCCTTTCTGACCCCAGAACCCTGTAGGATGTGAGGACACTTGTTGCTGGGAGGGGACGCTTATTGTCAGATTCCTGAGTGTACTAATGGGCTTTAATGGCCTTGACCAGTCTAACCCCGGCTCTTCACAAAAATCTCCACACGCTCATATGATCAGCCCGTGAGCACTGGAGCTGCATTTAAAATACATCTTGGGCCTTCTGCTCCTGCCTACAGCTGTGCTTGTGTTTGGCCATGAGCTCCAATGATCTGGATCCTGACTGACTGACTTCTATCTTGACTTCAAATTTACCTTGTCAGCGTGGACCTACTTTGTGATAAGTAGACCTTGGTCACCATCCCTGGATATCGCTTTGATCAGTGGATTCTTTTCCTATCTTGACCTTAAACCTGCCTTGCCACCACAAAATTGCCTGACAATCTGGGCTCTTGCTTCAACTACCATCTCCAGGTCTGCCTACTGACCTCGTTCAAATAGTATGGGACTATTCCCTAGCTATGAGGCTTCTCTACTGCCTGGTGTGAAGTCATGCTCAGCTTCCTACCTATTAGGGTGCAGCCAGCCCTTGCTGCCTCCTAACATTTCCCTCACAATTTTAGAGGTCCTATAAATGCCTCTGCACTTATTACTCTTCAAATTGCAGTATCAAAGGTTGTCCCAGTGAAGTTTTGAGCAGTTCTGAAAGTTTTGGGAGTAGCAAGAGATCATAGGAAAATGCCAGATCTGACTGGATATTCTGCAAAATTAATTTCAACAATCCACTGGTCCTGAAGTAGAAAAAAAGTATCTCTGCTTACATGAACTTCAGGTAGAGCCCACTTATGGTATCCAAAGAACTGCTTATAGAATTTTCACGGTAGACAAGTGACAAAAGGGACAGTGATTTCTTGCATTAACTATTGGAACGTCTTTGATTAGGTGAGTTTATCTGAGCTTGATCCCAAGCCGACAGTTTAAAAAGGGCTCCTCTGAAACAAAGCAGATAAGTTAGACATGTTCCTCTTAAGGTGGTTATCCGGAAGGATATTCTTCAAAGTACTTGCTCTTAGGCAGAGGAAGTATTTGTCTATTAATCAGCTTTGGTTAGCTAAGCCAGAGAAGGTTCAGGTTACTGTGTTACTGTGTGAGCAATCCTGTTCTTTGTGTGCAGGTATGGTATTACAATAGTTAAGAAAGATACTCAAGGGCTGTAGCACTCATTGCCCTGAGCTTCTGGGAAAAGGACTGTTACAGACCTCATGGAAAATTTTATGGTAGAAACTGACGAGTGCTGTACGCAAAGGGAAACTGATTCAGGGAGAAGGCAGACAACTAAACTTTAAATAAAATTTTATCAGCATTGAGAAAGGAAATGACAAATCTCCTGTACGATGGAACTGCTTGGGTTTTATTTAATGCATTTATTAAAGTAACTACTAAAACTAAAATAATTTATTTGTATATTTAGTTACTTAATAGTAATTTGCTATGTTCCCTTTTACATCTGCTGGACAAGTTGGTGGTTGAGATCTTCTGATTTAGATTTTTGTTTTTCTCAAATTCTGTTGTGTTCATCCTATTTAATAATGCAGGATTCTTTTTTCTTGTGCCTGCCATAACAATGTTCTATATCAGAAAGTTTCATTCCATGATAATTCTTTTGCATTTCTTGAAATATATTGAAATTTTCTTCAGATGCATGTTAGCCAATTAGACTTTACCAGTTGATGAATTTTGAGCCTGATGTACCACAACAACTAAAGAGCTACATTGGTATTGCATGAGTATTTGCATTGGTGATTTATTGCCTTCATCCCTGCCAAGAAATTGAGAGAAGTTTAACTCCATAGCAGAAAGAGGTATGTCATTATAACCACATAATTAAGAACAGATGAATGATCAAAATTAAACATTGCACTCTCTTCCCCCTGAGAATGTTAAATATATCAGAAAGCTGTCCCCTGAAACAGATCTGCACTGTTTGAAAACTGAGTACAGAACAAAAGTTATTCTGAGAAATCAGGTCTTTGGTCACTGCTACATACACCAGGAAGAGTCAAGTTTTTCTACTATGAAGAGTCTCCTGAAGCTTTTGAAGTGTATGTTTGCAGTGATAACTAACTGGGTTCTTAAGTGGAAAGAAGTTCCTTTAACTTGCATAACCATAAATAGAACCGACATTTAGAAAAGAAGCTATTATTATTATTATTATTATTATTCCCTTTGCAAACATGATTCATGACTTTTTCCAGGCAGAGGCTCATTTAGAGCCTCCCTGAAGTCTCTTACTGTCAGTGGCCAGGGACCAAACAATTAAATATGTTTAAATGTTCCTTAAACTACATTTTCACCAAGGATTTCTTTCTCTTTGTAGTTTAGGTGATCCAAAATGACAATTTTTCCTTGAGTGATCAACAAAAATATCACTCATTCTGCTGAAGGGAGTGTAAGTAATGTGACACAAAGATCACAACAAAACACCACAAAACTGCTATCATAAAATTGCATTAGGAGGTGACTCATTAGTAATATCACATCTCCCTGATGAAGTCCTTGTGTCCCAATATGGAGGTGTGGTCAGTATACATCCACTATCACTAAACACAAGCTCAAGTCTCGGTGTAATACCCAACAATTCAATAGCAAACATAAATCCATATTTTATTTTAGTTATTCCCAATGGTCTCCATAGTGAGTGTCCTAGTTTTTAACCTATTTTTCTGGGAATTACAAGAAGAACTGGTGGTAAGGTTTGACATTCCTCTGGCCCTTTGTGTTAAGTAGGAGAGACTGACTGAGCTCTAGTGGATTGATCAAAGTTTGTTTGCATCATTAGTGGTAGCACAAATACATTCAAAGTACAGAGGGCACCTTTGGTAAATTAGCAGACGACCCTAAAGTGTGGGGAATGCTTGCTATACTGGAAGGCATGGCAGCCATTCAGAGACTACTTGATAAAATGAATAGGCCAAGAGGGATCTCATGGGGTTCAAAAAGACAAATACTCAATCCTGGGTCTGGGGTAGGAAAACTACAGGCTGGGGAAGGATTGGCTGGGGACCATCTCTGCAGAAAACAGTCTGCACATGGAACATAAGCCAGCAGTGTGTCCTTGAAGCAATGAAGGTCAACCACATGATAGACTGCATTAGCAATACTGTAGGCAGTACGTCAAGAGAAGTTATTATCCCCTTCCATTTCAGAGGGGTTACGCTGCATTTAGTCAGAGACTCCATCCAGGACTGGGCTACTCGTACTGGCAAACTGGAGCATGTCTAACAGAGGGTCACTAAGGTGGACAGCACTGTTCAAGGAGACACTGAATGAGCTGGATTTGTTTATCATGGAGATAGTTTATGGGGAAGGGAGGAAGGGGAAGGCACAGGTCTAACTGATGTGTCCAACTGCCTTAAACAGGGCTACAGAGGTGGCAGAGCCAGACTTTTCTCAGAGGTATCAAGGACAAAAAGCAACAACTTTAAAACGCTGCAGTGAGGGTGGTTCAGCAACAGAATAGGTTGTCAAGGGAGACTGTGAAATCTTCGTTCTTTGAGCTTTTCAAAACTCAATTCAACAAGACTGAGCAAGCAGATCCAGTTTTGAAGTCAGCACTGCTTTGAGCAACGACAGATTACAGCCTTTTGAAAGGTTATGAATCTATAGAAGCACTTTTAAGAACTAAAAATTTGACAACTCTTTAAAATTTGCATTTTGTTAATTAAGATATGAACATTCTGTATCTAATCATTACTTGTTCACTGATGTTAGTGCATACTAGAACTTTACAGCCATCAAAATTACATCACTGTAATTTTCAAACATTAGCCAAAGCAGTTACTGAAGGTGAACAACTATCCAATAAATGTGACTCTGTTGTCCTTCAGAATTTTTTTGTGTGAGCCAACTCTGGTTTTATTTTCAGCACTTGCTAAGAATACTCTTCACAAACACATTTCAATTTGTGATATAGTCATGAGTTGTTGCAACTAAAGCAAAAAATTGCTTTAGTAGCCAAGAGCTAAGGCTGCATCTCTTTTTTCTGCTGAAAAATAATTTCAGAGAGTGACCTTAGGACCTTTCAAACAATAGAAATTTGTCTTTATAGTAATAATTAAAAAAATTATTTTCCAGACTGAAATGCATAAGTTTTGAAGAATTTGGCTAAAATAAATTTGCAAGACGTCAATTTGAAGGAATGAAAAAGAAGATTTTGCCTTTTATAACACTTGGAAAACAATTCTCTTCCCAAGATGTCAAATAATTTTAGCCTTGACCTATTTGGAATATATACACACATCAAAGGTACAAGCCTATTGTAGTCACCATGGTATCAGAGTGTATTAGATAAAGGATTTTGGATGAGAATCTGCCACAAGCAGCCACAGCAGCCCAGAATTCAGTGTAAACTGATATTGTTGCCACCATCTAATCCTGTTAATACCAAACTAACTCAGGTATCTCACCAATACAGACTGCAGGGAAGACCTTCTTCAACAAAAACCCTTTTAGCATTCACTGCACCCCAGCCTGCTCCTGAATCTGGTATCTCCTCAAACATCTATGATCTTTGTGCTTATAGTTAGGAAGAAGCAACTTCTCATCCGCTCCTCATGATTTCAGAGTCAAGCTGCTGGAGGTTCAAGACCACCCTTCTCCAAAGAAATAAAATGGTAGCATCGCATTTTTGGGAAGGAAACCTTTGGATGTATCCTGTGTAGCCTCTCACTTAGAGTGGGGCCTTCACAAACACACAAGTCAGAACTGAAACTCTTAAGCAGACCATCTCCCATTAATACAGCAGAGTAAGCAGCATTAGGGCTCAAGTCTTTGTCCATCTTCTGATTTTAAGTCTGTGAGGTCAGAGGTCATGTCTTGAGAACTGCTGTAAGAACATTGCATCTGGGTGACCTTCATCCAAACCCTGGGGAAAAGACCACAAAGTATTTTTCCGCCTGAACATCCCCTGTGCACCCACGGCATTTTTCCATAATTTGCCCTTTGGAGTCACCAAGTTTACTGAAAAAGAAATGCTAGCTGAATACACTTATTCCATTTGGCTTCTCCTGAGTGTGGATTGCCAAGTAAAATAGTTATGTCTTAAAGCCTTCTCTGCATCTTAAGTTTTTTTCTGAAGTCAACTACAAATATTGACTCCCAATCTATTTTCATGGGGTACCATATACAAACTTCATTTGAAAACTGATTATGTCTGTTACAGGGCAGATCATCAGTTAAGTGCTTTGCTTCCAGTTTGTAAAAAGTGCAATGTCACCTCTTTCTCTTTTCTTACTTAGGCTATGTAGAATTTTAAGTCCTCCCTCATTTGGAAATTTTCTTTTCCTAACTCTTTGAGACATCTTCATTTCTACCATCCAGTAACAAAACTCTGGTACCTGTTTCTCTTTCAGAAGTAATGTAAGAAGGACTTGGAGTACAGGAAATATACATCAATACCCTAATGCTTATAAAACCTGTAGCACTTATTTTGCAGAGTCACTTTCACAGTTCACAAAACACTGCTGATTTGCAGTGATCTGCAGCTCTGCATCTGTTTCATGGACACTTTTAGCTCCATAACACTTTTGGTTAAAAGTATCTTTGTTAATAATAATAATAAATTGGAAGCAACAATATTGACAATAGAAATTTAAACTCTGATACTAAGTTTCTGAACTTGTAATTCCTTCAGCTATAAAAGCTATGTCTGAAACTATCTATACTGATAGTGCCATATAGTGAGTGTTAGAGGTGTCTTGGTGACAACTCCATGAATTGGGACAGTCATGTGCTACTCTTGTTTTGTTGCATTACCTGTGGGAGATAAATTTTGTAGTAATAACTGGAGCAATTATAACCTGATAATAAATCATAAGGTGATTTAACACTAAATAATTTAAATGGTCAGGTTTTACACAGATATCTACCTTAGGGGAGTGATATACTTTGAAACCTTACCCAGATGAACAAATTACTTTAAAAAGCAGAAGGAATTTATTATAGGGCTAATAAAAGATAATTTTGCAATTTTAAGAATACTTCTCACTACCAAGAAGCAAATACAATTTCTAGCACTGTATCTTTTGTGTAAGTTCTTTAATATTGCCTAGGCACTGTGCAGTATTATCCTTTCCAATGAAACCATATAAAGTAATTTTTATACTAATAGCATATTGCTTGTGTTATGTAGAAGCAGTAAACATTCCAAGCCATGACTAGAAAGTCACGGGGAGAAAACCCTTAGAGGATACTTTTTAGCCATGTCATTTAACATGACAAGAAACTCAGAAGGCAGTCACATAGGTTACTAAATATAAGGCATTTGAACTTCCCCACCTTTGGGGTTCATCTTCACAAAGACACTTGTGAATCTGCTATATTTGGAAATAAGAAGGAACAGCAACTAAAAAAATCTTCAAAACAACTTCTGCTATTTGTTTCCTAGGGCTAGACTACAAGACATACACAGAGAAACTCAGTAAGAACCTGAGCTCAGGTGCTGGGCATGGTTCACATTCCAAAACATACAGATCAGATTACAGAAGGGGCATCACATTATCAAGAGTATTATGGGAAGAATGCACATTCTGGCAACTTCTGCTCTCTGTTGCAATTCTGAGAAAGCATGACAGTAATATACTCAGGAATAGTTCTGCCATAGCTACACTTTCAGAAGATGTTCACTTGCATTAGAAACAGCAAAAGTCATTTGTTGGCAGGATCGATGTATTGCTGTTTTGGAAGCAGTATCAGTAATAGGGAGGACCCCAGGTTTAGAAGAGCCTTATCCAATAGATAAAGAGAAGGTCAAGCACACCACAGAAGACGTAGATAATGCAAAGCATTTAAGATATCTTTGCAGCTGCAGCCATTACCTGTCCAATCTGTCCTACAACACAGTCCTCTCAGTCCAAGTGCATCACAGTGGGACACAAACACTTCTCGCTCCCTCTCCAGACAACTCTGTTTACACAATTCAAGTAATTTACCAAGAAATAACATTGAAACATTCAATTTTGGGTTGACGGGCTTTGTTTCAGCAAAGTGAAGGAAAAGAAACCCCATATCCCTAAAACTTTAGAGTATTGTATTGTGTAACTTCCTACGTCAGACACCTTGAAGACTACTTGTAATACTCTTACTTAGCTAGCACATATGCAGGTACTACTTGAGCAAAATCTTGGCTCCGATGCAGTCATGGTTGTTTTGCAACCGACTTCTTTTCAAAACCCAAATACAGTTACATTTAAAGGGACAGTGAAATCTCGTGCGTCTTCCTATTCCATTACAGCAAGTCAATATTGGAAACTTGGACTTCGAGATACCAAAGGGAGAAACAGTGTGACTGGAACAGCAAAACCTTTCTGAGTTGAAGAAAGAGAGAAACTGGAATGATATCTATCCCATGGGAAATTCAGAAGTCAAAGTCATCAAGGTTAACATACAGTGTTCCACAGCTATTTGGAAAACACAGGCAGAATAATAAGAATTAAAGAGTAATTTTCTTAGTAATCATATTAAATTGCTTAAACACAGATTTATTTATTTTGTTATTTTTATTACTATATATTCTTCCTTGCTAGTAGGAGTGACTGAAATAAATTGCACGGCATGGATTGTGCAGCTTCAGGGGCAGTTCATAGTAACACCTCTGACAGCAGTGAACTATCACAGCCTTTCTTACCAACCACCTAATTATCTTGAATCTCCATCTTATCATTGTACTGCCCTCATTTACCCCAAACCAAATTACAGCCTGGAAGGAGACTGCAGCAGTGATTTGTGTACCTTATCTGATGAATAGTTACATCATGTGGTCAACTCTGGAATGGGTTCAAGAGAAATTAAGACAGAACCTTGTATAATTGCCCATTCATAAAGAAAACATGTCAGAACAATGTCACTGATGTTTTGCCTGGGGAGAAGGGGATTCAAGGCCCTGACAATGCACCTAATGACTTTTGCATTCCCACGGTTGTTATACCATTCCTCTTCTCTGTATTTTCAATAAGAAAACAGAGTTGCCTCACATTCTCATTTGCAAAAACCCTGTGTATGTGTAGCCTCCACCCACTTGGAGGCTTCTTTCTATTGACATAATGATATATATTAATTTATTAAATAATAATAACTACTAATTATAGTTATTAATTTAATTGAATAGTTATTAAAATGTATCTTTTTCTGGATAGGACTTAGATCATTTCACAAATTAAAAAAAATTAATATCTACATGATAAAAGCTGCATAAAAAACAGAGGCATGAATATATGCAGATTCAATGGGAAATAAACAAAACTTGCATTGTACAAGCACTGTAATGTCTTCTGCAGAAAGCCTACAGTGCATGTTGGACTGAGTCCCGGAATTTTTTTGCTTTTAAAAAATTACTTCCTAGATTTCATTGCTAAAAAAGAGCCCTGAAAATATTGAGCAAGCATATTCAGAACAGAAGGTAAAAATTATTTTCCCATATTGTGTTTCTTATAATCTTATTTTATTCATTTTTTAAAGAATTTTACTTAATAACTGTGACTTTCTGAAATAATGAGAAGTCTTTTAAAGTAGTTTCTGTTTTATATTATGTCTAAATTTGGTCAGGGAAGCCTGAAGTAAATTAGAGAATAAAACATTAAAATGCTTTAAAGCAAGCATAGTAAGGCTCTTGTAAAGCATATTTCAATATTTATTGAATGCATATGAAGGTGGTTGATCATTGTCATAAAGATATCTGGATAAATGATGTGAGGCTTGACAGGCCATACAGAGTGGTGTAATTAAAGAGTTTCTGACTCCTCTGTTGATGTTGAAGGAATTAGGTTCTTCATGTACTTAAAAGAAGGGGCCCAGCAGTCCACGGAGTAGTTTGATTTAGAAGCTTGCAGTTGTGAACTTTCTATTTATCTGAATTAACCTTATTCAAAATTATAGGCAGGGCTGTTTATTTCACTTAAATCTAGATATTAAAAAAAATACTTAAGTCTAAGTGTAAAAAATTGATTTATCCTGTAGTAGTACAGCTGTTTGAGCTGGTTGGAAAGGACTGTCTCATGGAGGTGACTCATTTGCTTGCTATTAGAGACTAGATTTCATACAAGTTTGAGTCACACTATATATCTTGTGTATAACTCTACTCTTATTATTTTAAATAACTAATAGCAATCCAAATCAGAGCAAACAAAAACAAGAGAATGAGAAGAGAAAGTGGCTATACAACCCATGCCTCAGTGGAAATCTAATTTTCACTCTTTTTTTGAATAACCATCCATCACTACCAGCTCCTGAGCTTTCAATTTGTTGTCACTGTGTCATGGTGAGATGGACAAAATGTTTGGGGTAAAGATGTTATCTTCATCTCTTGCATGGGATGATACAACCTAGCTGCGTCTTAAAAGAAGCACGATATTTTCATTTTTCAGGATCCAGTGTTAGTAGTGAAAAGTGATCACATTTTGAAACCCCAGACAGGTTTCTGCTCTCTTTGACCCCTCCTTCTATGTTTTCTATTTACTGATGACCTTAGAAACTGTGAATTCTGCATGAGAAAGCAAAGAGGGAGAATACCTGCCTAACTGTGTAATGCATGGGATAGTCCTGAGGAACAGATTCGGACAGACTAGTTAGCATTCTGATAATAATGCATGACAGATAAATGAAAACCATGGGCTGCCAGAGGGGAACTAGTTTCTCTGAATTTGCAGTGCACTTTTTGACTCCCTGCAACCCCAGATCAGCAGCCATAATATAGGACAGACTGCAGTCACTTCACTACAGACCTCCACTCACAACCCTCTATGGTCTGAGCTGCAGCAGTTGATTCGCCTCAAATCCAACATCCATCATTCGTGTCTTGCAGATGCCTAGTCGTTCCCACCCTATGGTCCCAAAAACCTCTGCCAGTTCTCACTGTCCTGCCTTAAGTCCCTCTTTTTTCTCCTTTGGGGTCTTCACAAAGTTCTGCTTGCCCCTTTCCTCGCTAGGCTGTTGTCTTGCTCTTGTAGTTCTGGGCACTCACAAGGGATCTGCTCTCAGTCCTGTTCTGGAATTCCTCATTACAGACTGCAGTATCCCCAAGTTCTCCATCTCTATCAGTTTTCTGATCAGGGCATCAAAAGCACCCAGTGGGTGTGCCCTTAGTTTCCTGGCACTATCCTGTTCTCTGAGGAACACAGCCTTGGGGTAGGATGCAGAAATTCACTGATTATGATCTTTCGGTCCATTTCCTTTCTTCCCTCCATTGGCTCCTTTTTGCCTCAAGGCCCTCACTGCTCCATCTTGGGAATGACTTTACAGCCTCATCCACCTCCTTATTACAAATCCAATGGGGTTTTGACCTCACATAGGAGAGTCATCTGATGCAGACAGTGATAACCTTTCTGGTGCTGCCAATTGTCCTGTGCTTCACTGGACCGGAGAGCTGCTTTACTAGATTTCATGCACCAGCTCTTTCAACCTGATGAGGGAGAAGCATACATTAACTAGTTTGTCTGAGCCCCCTCCCCCAGCCCAACCTGAGAGCAGTGGGCAAGGGGTTGTACTGGCATGGGTGTTTTCATCATCTTTGTACCTCACACTGAGTCAGGTTGCAGAATTTGCTGAGGTAAGAAAATACGAAATATTGAGTCACAACCCCTAGAAAGAGAAATTATTGTTATAACTGTGGTTTATCCAATTGTTTCCTTATATTCATCTTTCCCTTATGCTGCCCATTTCCCACCACCCTGGATCCATTGTATGGACAGAGGAACCCATATCCACTCTTCTTTTCTACCTTGGAGACTCTGCTTCAAAGGAGTCCAAGGACAATCCTTTGGACTACACTAGATATCCACTCCATTGGTTACAGAAATGAGCCTGTATCCTTGGTCAGGCTAGAAAAGCTCAGCCTTAGGTAGGAATCTGTTATCCAGTGCAGTCTGTGTGACAATAAGCAGAAAGGACCATGAGGATTCCAGAAAAGGACCAGGCCATGTGAAGTAAGATTTCTGAATGGGGGTCAGTCTTCTTCAGAAGCAAGAAGTGATGTTAACCTACTAACGAGCAGGCCAGGAGAGCCCAAGCAAAAAAAGTCTCAGTTCAAAATATGTCCAACTTAGGCCCAATATACAACAACTTTTTAAACAAGACAGTTTATTGAAGATAGGTTTGAAGAATGTAGCACAATCTTTGCCTCCACATGGGGTGGCAGTGCTGACAACACATGATTTAATTCTGGGAACAGCTATAAAGTTTGGGAGGGGGGAAGTGATTATTAATTGAATTCTTTCAACTTTTTTTTTCACTACCTTTATTATGCTAAGTGCATACAAATTGAAATTTTCTCACATACTTGCATCCACACATGTAAAACACTGCAATAGGGAACACTTAGAGAAACATGCATACAAGGTCTGAGGAGCCCAGATGAATATTCTACTATTGTCAACCACACCGTGTAAAAACACATTTGCCAGACAGTCTCCTTCTCCATATTTTTATTTTTACTTTCTACCAATTTTGCCGTTTAATTTTATGAATTCTTTAGAGATGGAGCTGTGTTTAAAAAGCACTGCTATTAGCTTAAACCTTTCTTATTTCACATTTCACCTTAGCACATCCTTTTTCTATTTTCATTATAGATGCTTTTCTGGTGAACAGAGATAGCTACAAAAAAAGTAAAAGAAGAGTCAGAACTTTCTGTACTCAAGCAAGGGTTGTGTAGTCACCCTGTTTCTTTTTAAGGCCATGGCTTCTATTGAATTTTTAGTGTCTGTCACTCAGTAAAGGGCAGCCTAAACTTCCTCTATCCCACCCTAATCATTTGTTTCTGCTGGCTAGCTGAGGAGTAGCCTTTGTGTGACTGCACAGTTGACTGGATCCAAATTCACCCATTAGAAAAATGATCTAATAAAACCTGTATTTAAAAGGGATTTGTCACCTAGTAGACCCCATAAACTGAGCCACACCAGCACTAGTGTCAGCAAAGGAAAAGATGTAGGAGCAAGCATCCAGCCACAGGAACCCTTGTCGAGGCAGAAGAATGGACTTATGCCAGAATGAGTATGTCACTATGACCTCAGTGGTAGTGTGAGTTTTCACATCTAGCATCTATTTACTTACCTACTTCAGTGAAACAAAGAATTTCAGAGGTGCAGGTGAGGACTTGAAAGTATTTCACACTCCCTGTGAGGAATGCAGAATACCTTTGATATACAATCTTACACTGATTTGGACACAGATTCCTTTGGATTCAGAGATCTCTGTAGGGAACATGTCCCTTGAAGTTGCTTTGCTTATTGCTCTGCAGGACTGAAAATTCTTCATTCCAGTCACGCTCCCTCTTACCCTTTTCTGATGCGCGTGGTCTTTGGATGTGTTGAAGCTTCTCTCCTACTCCTGTGTTAGAGTATATAACTACTGATACTTGATGTTTTGAACTTGCTCTTTATTGCACACCGTTCAGTAGGAGACAATATGTAAGAATTTTATGCAGCCATGTAATACTCAACAATTCCACTTAATGAGTATTTCTGAAAAATTGTCTTTTAAGTTCCTCCAGTGTGATTCTAATTGACTGTAAAATCTTTTGAAGACTAGCTGGAAAAAAAATAATTGAGTGTCTTGGACAGTGAGCTGAAGATGACCTAAGACCACCACTTGGTGTAGAAATCTAAGTGTCTATAAACTGGAATGCATATATCATTGCATGTGCTTAAGTCTGTAGTAACTTTCATAGGCCTGGGAAAATTATTATCTTGATTTTACAAGCTAAATTCCAGACCTGTCTAAATTCCAGACAGGGTTCTGGGCAACTGGGAAAAAAAATTAAAATCATGAAGATCTTGAATAAAAAGACCATTACTAATAGTAGGAAAGGGAAAAACAAACAAAAAAACAAAAAAAAAAAAAAAAACCAAGGACAAGAGAAAGTCAAGCGAGGGTAACATAAAGCTGTATGTAAATTAAGGAAGTGTGAAAGATATTTGCTACAGCAAGTGGTAGTTAGGGTTAAAAATGAGTTTGAAAGCAGCTAGAAAATAATCTTCCAAGTTGCATGGTTGAAAGTCATCATTAGGGTTCTAAAATGTAGTCTGAACTGAGAGTCAGAGTGGGCAATTTGGCCTGGCAAAATGAATTGCAAGGCTTAGTAGTCCTCGGAGAATATGGGTGAGTTGTAAGATAAACTGTTTCTTCATTGATGTTAGATCACCATCTAGAGGACATTTAAAAACACATGCTTGTCATTCTACTGTATTTTCTTGAAATTTTATTTCTCTTCACTGAGGCTGTGTGAGCCAAGCAACACAAATTAGTAATAATCGGTTAAACACTGAAGTGGGAATTAATTACATTTTCCACTCCACTGGCACATTTTTTGTTCAGTTTCAGTCAGTTGTTCACTACAGAAATGTTCAGGATTAAGTGTGATTTTTTCCACATCAGGTAGTGTCCTATTGTTATAATCCTGTCTCTTTAATTCTTTTTTGAAGTTTCAGCAGAGGCATACTTTTTTTTTTATTATTCCAAATAACTTCCACACTATTTTTTTGCTTTCAGTGTTGTTAGCTACATATGGTGCAAAGTTCCTTCCTCACACCTTTGTGTGTCCCATGAGTGCCATGATGTCACAATGTGCCCCTGGCAAGACTGTGGTGTTAAGTCCAGACTCCACTAGCTGAAAAGCAGTGAGAGGCAAAAGTGTTTTGTGCTGGACAGGAAAATAGGATGGGGGGGAATCCAACCCTGATAGTTTTCCTGGGATTTACCGTCTATTTGATGGGTATGTTCCCAGTCACTTACTGCTCAGTCCTCTCTAATGCCTTCGCACCAGTGAAAAGCCAGACAATGATTCACACGGCCAGAGATGGACAGCAAGAGGGAAACAGCCCATCAGCAGGTGAGAGGAAGGGCTGAAGTGAGAGGATGACAAAGAAGGGGCTTGGAGAGCAACTAAAGGCAGGAAATGAGATAAGGTGGGGACACAAAAGCCTGGTTTTGTAAAGAGAAGATCAGAAAGGGAACAAGAAGATATATGTCAAGAGGAAGTGGAGACGAGATAGTCCCTAAGGAACAGGGAGACAGCAATGGAGTGAGATAGCAAATCAAAGCTAGCAGGGCAGGGTTCCCACAGCTCTGAGCAGGATAGGCCTGGGGATGACACTCAGGGGCAAACAAGAGGTCACCAGGGAAGTCCATGATGTTGAAACAAGTCCAAGTTCAAGAAGGAATACCAGTCAGTGTCAGGATCAAAGGTAGTGATGGTGACCAGGGTCAGACACAGTCCAGTGACTGCCCAGCCCTACAATTACATGGGGCAGAGGATGAAGGAGAGGCACAAACTCAGGCTAGTTCATGGATGTTAAGGTCTGTTAGATCACCCATGCCCCTGACTGCAGCCTCCCATGTCAGCTGGTCCCCCTCCCACCCTACAGAGATATGAAACAAAAGGTTCAGGCCAGCCTGGGGAGCAGGGTGAAATAATGGAAGAAAGCAGGGTCAGACATAGTCCATGACTGCCAGGCAAGTCCATAGTCATAAGCTGTATTCAAGGTCAAACTAAGAAGTCAATTTGTAGGTCAAGATTCAGAATAACAAGGTCCATGGCTACAGTCATGGCCTTGAAAAGATAAAACAATGTATCTGCGTTGATTTATAATGTAGAAGTGTGGGAAAGAAGGAAAGGAAGAAGAAGCTAAGGAACGAGAGTGAGTACAAAGAGATTTCTGAAATAAAAGATTTCAAAATCAGAATTATAGAAACAAGAAAAGGACGAGAGAAGCAGAGAGTGGAAAGAAGTAGAATGCAAAACTGCTTAGGATGAAGGAGAAAATGGACATAAAGTAAGGGTGAAATGAATTTGAAAGTTTAGAAAGCAGAGAGAGAAAAGCAGCAAGGAAGCAGAGGTATAAAGGATTCAAATATGAAAGAAGAGAACAGGAATAAAGCTTATGTTGTCTCCTTTTTCTCCAAGTCACAGGTTGGGAGGAAATGGAGGAGTCTTTTGTGGCCTCATCGACAGGGGAAGGAATGGAGGTGATTGATATGGTGCAGCCTGAGGACTCAGAGACACTGAGCAATTCAGCGGTGAAGGATCTGCTGTTGGATCTGGCTCTTTCCCTGAAGATTGGCAGCATTGTGCTCTTTTCTTTGTGCATGACATAGAGCATGAAATAATTTCTGTGATCATGGATGCTAACGATTTGAACATCTACCTGTGTTTCATGATCACCTACTGGACCATAAGTCTTCTCTTTGTCAACCACATCTGAGAGTTGTGGGTTATTGAATTGAAGCACTGAAGACAAGGCCAGCGACCTTGTGCACACATGGAAAGTGGTTTTCTTTTTCCTTGAGAAGCACAATAAATTCTCAATCCAAGACTCACAATTTTTTCTAAACCACACCTCCCTTCTTGCACTACCCATATTTGATTTGTGTAAAAACATCATAGTTACTAATAAGAATTGATTCAACTCACCAACTTCAGGGCTGAACCTGTCTTTCATAAATTCATCATATATTGTAAGAACAAGAGAAAAATATGCATATTGCAGGGAGCTGTGCCCCACACACACTTAACAAGATAGATACAAGAAAAGTTAAAGACTCCTCAAAATGCAGACTGTCAATGGCTCTTTTCTCAGCTTTATAAACACAGAAGCCACATAGTCTCAGGACACTTAAAATACCAACTGTATTACACATAAAGTGTTGTGAAATATTAATTGCTATTAGCATCTAAAAGGAAGACAGTCTGGACATGCTGATAGGAGAAAATGGAAGGGGTGACAGAAGAGTATACACTGTCCAAATGGTAACAACAAGCACAAGTCCAATTTGGATTTTTTTTATAATGGATAAATAAATTATTTTGAGGTATTATTACCTATTACTTGGAAATTCATCTAAGAAGGCCAGTTGTGTTGGGAACAGTACAAATACAGAACAAAGAAACGGTCCTGTTCATAAAGAGTTTGCAATCAAAGTAATTTTTTTCTTGGAAGAAAACACTTTATTAACATTTTAGTTAATTAATGAAAACAAAATCTCTGAACAGTCTGTTCTTGGAAAATATTCTGCTGCATTGGTCAGCACTTAGAAAGGATTAATATAGTTATTTTTACAATGGTTACATTGATTCAGGAGGTTTCCTCTTGCCATCACCTATTCCACAAACAATTCCTAGGCAGCCAGTATAATAGGTAAGATAAAAACGCTCCCATAATCAGGAACAGTTTGAAGAATATGCATCAGGTAGGAGTATTTTGTATAATTATTTACTTTGGTAAATTTGAGAATATTGGTATAAATATTCAGAGAACCTGAGATAGATGTTATTATTAGATTGCTCTTGAGAAAGTATTTTAAGCACTTCTCCCGCTATCCCAAAACATGTTGCTTCTTACCTTACTTTTCCTCTAAATTAAATTAACACCTAGAATTTAATTTCAAGTAGAAAGTAAAATCCTGCAACAGCTCTACTCATTTGTTTGGATGGTAAATATTAACAAATGTAGGGATGAGAGAACTAGGTTCAGGATCCATAGAAGTTCTTGGATTTCTAACTGTTCAATCTTCAGAGACTTCTAGAAACCCTTGCGACTGTCCCATACTCCACTCTCAACCATATCCTTTACCCCAGAGACTAAAAAACAGAAAGTCTTGTTGAAAAAGAAAGAAGAATCTGTTCTCAGCTCCCAATCCCTTTCCCACCAATGGCGATGCTTTTGTCTTTCCCCCTTCTTCTCTTATGAGTTTTGCTGGTGAAACAAAAACAGAATAGAGAAGGCCTTCAGTAACCTTCATTATTACAAAAACAGAACAGAGAAGGCCTTCAATAACCCCCATTATTTCAAAAACAGAACAGAGAAGGCCTTCAGTAACCTTCATTATTGACATCTTTCAGCCTAGAAACTGTAGTCACTGTGTCTTTCCTAGCACCTGTCTCAATTTATTAGCCAAAGAAGAGAATAGGATGCTTCCCCCTCTTATAAGGTGCATGTGTGGTTTGCATAGTAACCCATAGGATTTTCCTGGAGTCAGCCATTCATTAACAAGTCTTAGAGCTCCAGCTTACTGACCTCTTCATTAAACATGACTGAAGCTGCTAGAATAGACAGGGAAATACACTGAACAGAGGATGAATAATGTAACTGTCTGTATACAACTGCTCAGAAGTTGCTGCCTACTAGAGACTGGCTAGTTGTCTTGCTGCCTTGGGACTTGCTAAACTCCAGAGTTGTTACATCTGGGACAGAATTCTGAGAGCCTTGGAGGAAATCCTCTTCACTTACGAGCTCAGTTTAAGAACTTCCCTACCATCAACTTCTGTGGAGAGGATAACAAGAAAAGGAAGGCAAAGGAGTGAACAAGAGCACCCTGTCACCCGAGGGGCCCTGAGAAGATACTTTCATGGTCAGACCGCCTTCTCCCTGGGGCCGTATCTCTCTTCCTCCTTTTCCATGCAGATTACCAGATGCGGCATTTGTTGACTGGGTTCATTGGAGATCCACTGGAACAGTGGAAGTGCTTGGAAAAGTCCTGGCTATTGGTGACAGGCCCACAGACACGAAGTGGCAAAGGACTATGTGGATCTGTGTTCTGGGAAGACTGTAGTTTTTCTGGATCCTGGTGTCCACACATTGCCTGAAAGGAAGCAAAATAGAAAAGTCAGTTTGTCTGAAAGTCCTCATGTAATCAAGACTTAAGGCTCCTCAAACCTCTGCACAGATCTGAAGTGCTGGAGTAAACAAGGCAACAAGCATACAGGGCTGCCAACAGTACTCAGATCTTTCTTCTGACTGTTTTTCCTTTCTGAAATCCGATGATCTATCCCCAGGAACTCAACAGCACAGCTAAACACAATTGTATAACCTTGCAGAAATCCTTAAAGTAGGTTACCACAGAAATATCAAACTGTGTGTACATGTACTTATAGTTCTTTACCTCTAAATTACATTTGTTTTTTTTCACTACCAGTCACTCAGAATGATAAGACATGACGTCTAGTTATTCACCATGACAGAAAGGTGAATGGAGGAAGGGATGGATAGATATATGACTTTCGCAGTAAGATTTCACTTTTCATGTATAAGAATTCTCACAACAGCAAAAAAAGCCCTACCCAGAAACTGGCAATAAAGCATGCTTTCCCTGACATAGCTTGCCTTAATTTTGGTATCTATCAGATCTTTGTAAAAGATGTATTTGCAGACAGGTTTTTTGTTAGCTTTGAATCCGTAACAGGCTAGGGGTTCTCTATGTGAATTTTAGTTTCAACATAATTTTCTGGATGTCACAGAATCATCGGTCATTCACAGTTCTGTGAAGGGGAGGAAAGATGACTGAATATTGAGAAAGACACACTAATAATGGAGAGTGAGAAAGACACGACTAGCTTAGAATTCATTACATGAGCAAAACTGAGGTAGAAAAGTTGATCATGTGAAAGTCCAATCTTAGGTAAATCCTTCTCTTCTTTGTACTTTTTCAGCCAATTCTTATAGGCCTGTGGGGAGAGAAAATGAATAATAGTAAATCCTCCTTCAGACAGTATCCCAAGCTCATGTCTTCTGTCAATGAAATCTATCAATCGAATGTATATTTAATAAATTAGCAAGGACGTATCACTTTCCTCACTCTGACCTCACTCTGCTGCTGGCCATGCCCCTAATAACTCTAACATGAGAGAATAACAACATTATTCCTTTCCTTCCCATTTCAGATACTGTCACACATATAGTTGTAAGAGAAGATGTGGTAACTGTACTATGAAAGAATGAAAATTACTTTCAAAGCAATTCACAAATATTTGAGTAAAAATTAAAAGAATTTCTAACTCCTATCATTCTTTGTGCAAGAATGTAAAAGTACCATGTAAAAGACCCAGAGATCTCACAGCACCCTCAGTAATTAAACTGCTGAAGTACTGCATGAGGAAATAAAAAATTCTCTCTAGACTAAAATATTGCTGAAAACATCATCGTGGAGTCATTCAACCAGAACACAGAATTCTGCTTCACATCTCAGCTTACTTCCTCGAGTATAACATAAACATATGAAAAATAGCATGCTTTTGTACGCATGCCATAAATGGGGAAATAAAGACAGTGAAGGGGAGAAGTTGTCTTAAATGGAAGTAGTGAGGTTATGAGCAAAGCTTTGTGAGGAACATATGTCTAGAATAACAGAGGGCATGCAGGGCTCAGGCTTCACTGGCACAGGTGTGCAAGAAATCTGGAACTGGAGTAGCACACAGGAGAGGGATACAGCAGAGCAATCCTGTCACATGGCGGTGACAAGAGTTGTGTGGTGAGACTATGAGATTACAGAAGTAAACTACAATACCTGGTAAGCAATTGCAAGCCCACCAGTGTCAGCTGTGTTCTCCAACAGTGTAAAAGTACCACTGACATTGTAGCTGTAGCTTTCATACTGTTCAACCAAGCAGTCTATAGATTTTTGTAGTGCACTCCTGTTGCATGCAGGACACCCTTCAGGCAACACTGTGGGGGAAAAAAAATCCTAGAAAGTAAAGCTATTTATGGCATTCAGCTGTGTTCCTCACACTGGTCAGTGATTCTTCTCAGTAGCCACCATGGACTGGACTAGGCTTTCTTTAACTTCATCTACCTCAATAACATACGCAGACATTAAAATAAGGACTAGTAGCACTGGGACCTAGAAGGGTAAATAAAGACACCACAGCCAATACCCACTGTAATGATAGAATGAGTGAAGAATTTCATGTGCCATGAAGACCCCGATGGCTCCAAAGTTCACAGCACTGAAAAACAAAGATGAAAAGAGTTTATTTGGAAAGAAAAAGAGGGGAGTTGAGCATTCTTTATAGCTACCGAACACAATTGTGGGCTCCATGGGAGCATTCTACTCTGAAAGCATACAGAAACACTACATATGTATTGTCGCTCAGATACACAAAAATGTGAATACCAGTGTAAATTATCCTACCAATGCTTAAAATTGTCCTATGGGCTTATTTTAAAGTATTTGTAGCTGATAAGCCATCATAACAATGAAGAGTCTATGAAGGAGGTTCCTCCTTTATGCACTGCAATGACATCTATTGTTGTTGAAATGTGTCCTTATTTACCCCCTATTTTTGCCACAAACTGCAGCTGGAATGGTAACCATATAAAAGCAGGATGTTTGGAGAAGTAATCTTGCAACAGTTGTCCAGTGAGAAATGACACACAGAACTGACAAGGCAAATTAAAGTCATGAAGGTTTGGCTACAGTTACTCTGGTCTAGCACTGGCAATCTTGCTACTAGCAAGAGATTGTACTAGACACCTCTAGTAGCTCTTTCCGATTGGAAGTTCTATGATTCACAGCAATGAATTTACAAATAGTCACACAAGGAAGAGTACACTCAAAATGAATTCCCATTATATGAAATTATGGGCTCAATCTCTCATCTCATGCATGGATTAGCACTGCTGAAGCATGAAATTATTGTACTAGATCATTATTAAATTAATGGGAACTCAGTAGGAAGTGACAAGAATAGCTCATCTTCTCTTAAAATTGCTATTTCAGAAGCTGATAACTTATAAATTCTGCCCAGAGAAGTTGTGGACGTCCCATCCCTTGAAGCATTCAAGGCCAGGTTGGATGGGTTCTGAGCAACCTGGTCTACTGGATGGTATCTCATTCCATGGCAGGGGGGTTGGAATTAAATAATCCTCAAGGTGCTTCCAACCCAAACCTCTCTATGATTCTATGATACTACAACAGTTATACTGCTTTTTTGACTTCTTGTTTTAAAAATTATCCTCACAGTCACCTGAATTGGCTTTTGCCAGTAAAGTTTAAAGTCTGGAACATCATCTGAAAAAAATGCTATTGTGCCAATTCACCAAAATCTGATCAACTTTGTCTTATCAGTCTACTAAACTGAGGTGACAGTGAGAAAAATGTATTTTACTAACACTGAATACAAAAGGAATAAGAAGCTGAGAGTGAGAATATGGTAAGTGAAGCCCACAGTACCAGAAAAAGTATTTATTTTCTATAATTCTTTTGAGATCTCCTTTTTCATACTATAATGAATTTGCTAAATACTGCAAGCACTAGAAGATGACCATGGAGAAAATAATTACTTTTAATTGAGACACGTTTCTTTCAAACTTCAGCCTTTTGCCACAACATGAGCTTATCTTTCACTACAATGGCATTAGGAGAAGCATCTATTGATTATCAGGCAAAAAAAGGACCTTGGATGTTATGTTTGCAGTCAACTGTTTTAAGTGCTTTTAATATCAGAAAAAACAGTGCTCAAGAGATCTGTTCCATATGATGAAAGAAACCAATCAGAGCAGTATGATCTACAGAAGCGTCATTGTTGTGGGGGAAGACTCAGAAGTAAAAATCTATTTTCTTAACAGAAAAGATTTCTTTAAAAAACAAACAAACAAACAAAAACTGGGGAAAAAAAAGAACTGTGATAATTTGGAAAAGATTTCTGACAAGAATTTGCTCTGTGAGGCTCCTGTTTTCTCTGGGTTAGGTTTCTATGGGTTTGATTTCAGAAACACTTGGAATCCATAAAATGGGGGGCAAAGGTGAAATATCTTCTTTACAGTTAACCTACATGAGACTTCTGTCTCTTTGCTCTGAAGTAATATACTTGGCTTAGTTTAGTGTCATCTAGATTCTAATTTTACTCCAGCAGAGTCAATGATCACTCTCTTTCAGAATTCATAAGGCAGTATCCATCTGGGTTTAGAAAAAGCTGGGTTTCCCCCTTTACTGTATCTTTCTGGGCTGAAATAATAAAAATAAGCTGAAGACAGAGCCACTAGGATACTTCCTGGCAGCATGGTGCAGCCCAGGGACTACATTCAGCTTCCACCTTTGCAGCCCCTCCATACCTGGGAAACTCCATGTGGAAAAATGGGCTGCGGAACATTCCAGCAGGAAAGACCACCATGTGGTGCCTTATTGAGTAGTATGAATGCACAGTCCAGGGGTACACATGCCACCTAGAAGTAAAAAAACTCAAAAACTTAGAGAATGTATTAACTCCTTGTCTCAAACCTTGCACCTTTCCTCCACTGAGCTTGCAAAACTAGTGTGCTCAGTTTGACTGTTCATACAGCACCAGCAAGTGATGAAATTCACATTATCTAGTTCCAGGTGTTCAAAATAAACCTTCCCTTGTTTACCGACAGTCAGAGGTCGTAGCTTAGTCTTCATACTCATTAAGGGATTCTCCCTCACAATTTTCCTGTCAAGCAAATCAAGATTAGTAACCTGTGAAGTCCTGCACAGAATACTCTTCAGGAGGTGCGAGGCCCTAAGAACATCTGACAATGCTGCCTGCCTTTGGAAGCATCCTATGTCCTGCCTTTGAGCCGACTCTGCCAGCCTTCACATCATCACAGTGCTCTGCTGTTTCCTTTGCTGTGAGGTCCAGGACAGCCAACTATCCCCCTCACTCAGGAGTGCATGGGCAAAAAAAAGTGGGGTGTTTTCAAGAATCTGGGGTTCTCTCCACAGTGGTGGGGTATTTTGGCAGCATGTGCTCAAGCTGAATGCAAGACAGGCTGCCCAGTTCAAGGCCTTTTAAAGGTGGGTGCAGCAATGCACAATTGTGACAACTTTCAGAGCTGGTGAAACCACATTTGGAAGTACTGTGTCCATTTCTGCCCACTGCTCCCCACTTGCTCTCCCTCTCCTTCCACAGTAGAAGAGAGACATAGACATGTAATTGGTCACAGTCCTGAGTGACCTGCACTAGCTGATCATGTTTTGAGCAGGAGGACTGGACTAGGGGATCTCCACAAGTCCCTTCCAACCTCAGTTAGTTCACAACTGTGTAATTCTGTTTGTATTTTTCAGATCACTTTCTGACTTACTTATTCTGTGGGTGATGCTGAAGGAGTTTCAGGTAGGAGTTTTCCCTCAGTAACTTCAAGCAGGCCACCACATTGAGGAAAAAGGTGTCTTCATTTATCTCCAACTGAGGGAAAAGACAGGTAATGTGACTGTCATAGGGTATAAGTGAGGAATGAATTGAGCAGTATGAGAAAAAGAAAAGTCCTCTGGGTCAAAAAAAAAAAATTAAAAAAAAAAGTAACCAATGGGGTAGTTATAGTTTTTTCTCTCTCAGTTCTAAAGACCTTCAATTTAAGATAGAACAGGAATGTTATCTGCAGGCCAAATAGAAAATACCATCAGATCGAAAGTTACTTAATTAGGCCAGCCACTCTATATAGGAGACAGCATAGACAACAATACAGAAGCAACAGATAAAGGTTCTCTAGGCCCATATGTTCCCAAAAAATGAACAGCAGGAAATGTGCGTAGCTCCAGAGGTCATAGCAGGTTATAAGCATAGGTTATAAGCAGACAAGATAGCAGCTGGTACAGGTAAACTGCCAATAATGAGGCAGGCATGTTTACATTATATAGCTCACATTCTGGTATTCCAGGTCCACTTTGGCAGTCTGGAGTATGTGAGCTGGATAGCCAATCTCCACTTGCAGTTTGGAAACCTAAAGTAACAATAAACAAACAAAGGAACAAAATAAAACATGAGCAATAGGAGGCTTTACATTCTGCAAATCCTTTTAATTGTTATTTCTAAACAATGTAAACATGGTCTGTCAGAGTCAGCCCTTCAAAATGACAGCTACTCTGTTTCTGCTTTCTTAACAATATGGTCTGGGGCCTAAAGTTGTTCTATTTTTGTTTTTCTTTACAGCATTGTCTTCTGCCATTCAACTTTCCACTTTTAACCTCTCTAGGTGTATAAAACTGAATTGTTTCTCAATACCATTAAGTCACAGTATCCATGGACAAAGGAAGCTGAGCCTCTCTATGCGTACACATCAATGTATGTACACATGTATGGTGGCACCTATAAAACCCCCCTCAATTTTTAGTATGTATAAGACATCTCTTTAAGATTGTGTGCCTGTAGAAGAAGGTAGGAATATGTGAAGGTGCAGGCCTCTTCCATTCCTTCTCCAAAGGCTTGAGGGAAAGGAAGGCCTTCGTAACTTCTGCCTTCTGCACGCACCAAGGTTTTAGCGTTTTGGCGAGTCTGTTCATCCATCCACTCCAGCTGATCCAGTCGGTCATAGAGAGCATTTTGGATCTCAGCAAACATCTGCTCAGCCTGTCAGGGAGGAAAAAAGGCATGGTCACAACTGCAGAAGAACATTATTCAGGCTTAGTTACCACCTTCCCATGTTCCAGCAATTCAACCACACAATAACTGGGGAAAATCTCCTCTTTTTGTGATGAAAGAGGTTTCAGTTTCCACAGTGATTTAGCCTTAAGTTATTTTGCATCCAATTTTTCCTCACAGGACTCACCATTCTCTCCCACACACCTTTTCATCTTGCCTCACACAGTAACTAAGAGGGAAACAACTTCTTTTCAATTGATTCCTTTTGGGATAGGAATGAACCAAATAATTTCCCACTCCCTTCTTGAGCAAACTGAAAATTCAGTACCGGCAAGTATTTCATGCTAGTGTCTCCATTTCCAAAATTATGGCACTCTGAACCACTCCTTCTCAAAACTGTGCTTTATTCATTCAACATAATGCTTCATTACGTGCAGTCTTGGTTTTCCCATTTACTTTTCTTGGTATTATTTACTCTTCTTTTGACTATATAGAGAGCAAACTCTTTATAAAACCTGGTGCCTACACTAACATCTCCTTTTACTGTAGATACACTCAGAATGCTTTAGCACTGATTTGTTTCTGTGCAACTGGTCATATGACTGTCTAATGGCATTGCAATTGAAAAACTTATTGGAATATATCACATTGGTGAGAAATACTGTTAATACTTAGCTGTTATTCCATGGAGCAGACTGAGATTAAATGTATTTGTAGGGCTATCATAGCTATTGGTGACACACATACACAACTTTGCTAACAGTTGAGACAAATGTAATAACTGGTATTTAGCATTGATTATTCTAGCAATGACAGCAATATCTTGTTCTAACATGTCTCATTCCCAAAAAAAGGTAGGAAAGTGCGTAAGCACAGGAATATGTAAAAAGGCATAAAACCTACACATGATTTTGCTGCCTTGATGTGGTCTTAAGTTGGCATGTCAAAAAAAGAAAGGTGAAGCTGAACTCTGCTTGGAGGTTAAGATGATGAATACCTACAAGTTTCTTGGTCTGCTGAGGGAAAATTTCTTGCACAATCATCTTCCCTAGAACTGGCTCAAAGAAAGAGCTGGTATCAGTCAAGCACTTCCTCCATCGCTCAACTGGGATCTGGAAGAACAGAGAAAGAAATACAGACACATGACAGTGAGAATAAAGAAATATGAAGTCAGTAAAAAGACATGTAGAAGTGCAGTTAGTAGCATACACACTGATGTCTAAAAATGACAGCAGTGAATAAGTAATGTAGTTCTATTTAAGCTCAGAAAGCTTTAATCAAGTAAAACACTGATTTTTTTTGTTTTACTCCATTTACTTTCGCTCAAGATGAAGATTCATATGCTAGCTGAGCAAAATACATAGAAAAAAGGTGACCATCTATATTTTGTTCACTACTCTGTGATACAATGCACTTAGCTCTGTAAAGTTTCATGCATCAAGTCTGCTCACACATTTCTTTGAGAAAAAGGGAGCACTTAAGGGTCTAATGAGAGCTGATTTCCTTCCCAAATCTAAGAAACTCTGTACAGACAAAGCATCAAGAGAACATTCAGAAGACATAGGGTGTTCAGCTACTGGGGAGACTGAAGAGGGTGATTAAAGGGCTAACTCACCATTCTAGATCCCATTTTTCCATAAAGAATTTTGTATAGCTCCAGGCGTGCATCTTGGAATCGACTGTCAAGGGCTGGGTAGAGATTCCCAACGAGACAAACAATCATATAAACGTGAAGGATCCTGTAGGAAAATGACATTTACAGAAGATTGAAGTCTAGTCATTATAAGCAACGAGGTGAGGCAAGTGTCAGAGGAGTAACTTGAGGAACCCTAGAAACCTGAACAATGACAACAAAGTACTCTGAATGGACTACCCCTGGAGTTGTCAAAGGAGAAGGATTTGACATGAGTCAACCAAAGAAACTCCCCAGAACACCATGGACACTCAAGGGGTAATTGCCTGCAGGAGCACAGGGTTCTTTATGGGAAGTAAATGAAAGATAATTTTTAGGACTGGGTGAAACTTACTATAGATTGTTTTGAGAGGTCTGTGGGACTCTGTGAGACTGATTAAAGCATGTGTATGGGAAGGACCAAAGGCAGGGAAAGCGAAGGATCATGGTGGATTGGGAAAACATATACGGGAAAATGGAGAGGAAAGGAGGTAAGAGGGTATGGTTGAGTGCAAACTTGTGGCTTGCCAGGTTGTCTATCTGACTGAGTCCTGCACACGGTCACCAGGATATGTCCTCTCTTATTAAATACTATTCCTAAATAATGTTCTACTCACTGTATGTGGAGATGGAATTGAATACTGGAGAGACAAGGAGTTTGAGAGTTGAGTACTGGAGGGACTTTTGTTCAAGCTAGCTGCTGGACAGAGCAGAGGTCTGAGAGTTGGCTTTTGGAGATACCAGTGGTTTGGACCAGCTAGTGGAGACATCCGCTTGTATGTGTGTGTTTATAAAAGGAAGAGACCGGAGTATCAGCAACCAAAGTAGGGCTGCAAGACTTAGGGGCACATATATCCAGGTGATATATGGAAGTGCCATCAGCTGTGGACATCAGGGTATCTAGGGCTGGCTTCTGGACAGACTGAATATCTGAGACCAGCTATTGGCGTGATACATATTGTGTGTGTGGGTATATGTATTTCACTAGTATAGACCATTCTGGATTAGCTGGAGCTGAGAAATAGGATCAGTCTGTCTGAGCTGTTCATGTTTGTCTTAGTGCTATGTGTGGGTGGGTGCCAGCAAAGGCATTGTGTTCCTGATCTGTGTGACACACACACATACATACATGTATATTTTTACAGGTGTGTTCATATATGGTGCATGCATATGTAAGCCTATTGGGAATATATGCTAAGCCTTAGTACTGGCCAAATCCATGGATACAGAGCCACAGCAGCCTTGCAATTGCTAGACCAATGGATTCAGCAGCCTCTAACACAGACCTATTTATTTTATGGTGTCTGCATTAAAGATTTCTCGGGGCATGAACAACTACAGCATAGATATTGACTACTCCTACCTTTTCTTGTGCCATTTTTGGATGAGCTGTGACATGCCTCTTAAGTAATCCATGTCATGCACTGCAAGCGGCTGAGAGAGGTTCATTGGCATAGGATGGAAGACAGCCTGGAGACAGGACAGCCAGTCAATGGCAGGTGCATTTTCCTAGAAGTAAAACAAAGTTTACATGCTGAACTATGAATCTAAATGGACTCACATGAAATAAAAGGGAAATGGGATAATCTTTCTAATACTGCTAAGAGATATTTTCAACAAGTTCAACTGTTTTTATAATGTGTATATTGATTGTAGCAGAAAAGGAGAATTGACTTTTTCAAGGGAATTAGCACTGGAGAGGGGAAATAGTTTTGGGCCTGAAAAAATCCACCTGCTGCCAGTTAAAGACTATAAATCAATAGGTTATTTCAAGCTCAAAAGGCTCCAAGTGTAAGTTGCAAGACAATGGCATGTAAATGGAGTGTTTCACATGTCTTTTGATCTGGATCTTCAGAATATGAATGTCACATGTAATCATGTTGCTTAAGTTCTAAGGTATAGATACCTGTAGCTCTCTAATGGTTGTGCGAAAGAACAGCATCCCCCTCTCCTGTCTTTTCTTCAGTGGGGTGACAACTTGCTGGAGGTTAGAGATGAAGGCCAACGTAGGGGAAAAGGAATCAGGGGGACCATCCTGTGTCCCTCCAAGCAGGATCCCCAGTTTCTTCAAATATGAAAGATACACACGAAGAACCTGCAATACAGAGCATATGATCAGTGGAAGAAACATGACTGAAAATGTCACCCCTTTCATCTGTCTGTCCATCCATCCATCCATCCATCCATCCATCTTGACATATAAGCTTTCATCTTTCCAAACTTCTGCACACCCATCTCTAAAACTGTCTTCTCACTGCAACATTTACATGTAAATCTTCGTGTGGAGTAGTTTGTCAGGTACAGTTCCTCTCTCAGTGAACACTGAATTCCCAAAAGATTATTTTTGTCACAGCTTACAATTACTTTAAATACTAGAATCATTTTAGAGATGCAGGTCTGCCACTTCTGGAGTGAAAAGAGAGAAATGTAGAGATATAATTAGCCAATATTTTTGATGGAGAGAAAATGCCAGCTTGCTTGTTTCTATCTTTATGAGGAATCAAAGGAATATTTGTAATATGTAGACAGGTTTAGTTTTCTTTGAGGACTCTTTTGAAAGACTCAGACTGAGAAACTGAAATCAACTCAGTGTTTATGAAGTTCAGAAAAATGTCAAATTAACTTTGCTACAATAATTCCCAGGGTCAAAGAGCTTGTTTCCCCAGCTTATGATCAAATGTTTTAAAATAACCCCCCTTGATACACAGATTGTATGCACAGATTTTGTTGCAAAGCCTTACTTTGGACAAAGAGATTTTTAAAAAACATTTTCATTCAAGGTGAAACCTAAAGGGAAGCTCAGGCTCATATTACTTGGGAAATACAAATTAAAATTCTAGCACTCTGTTTCTATACAAGAAGTTTTAAACTTGGAATCTAAAATGGGTTACATTTTACAAACTATCTTTTGGGAAAAGTAGAGTTTTGCAAAGAATTCCTTCTGTAGGCATTTTCAGAGGTCACTGACCGTCACCCATGGAAACAGACCACTCTGAACCAGGAGGCAATTCAAGGAGATCCCTTTACCAAATAGCTATTTTTACCTTTCTTCAGCCTCTGATATGTTACCTCAAGATAATTTTTCTCTTTGAACTCACTCTCAGGTGGCAACTCAAACTCAGGATGGTCAATCTGCAAAAAGGAGCAAAGGAAAAACATCTCATTATTTTCAGAGCCTTGGAAATGTGAGGATATGTTCCACAGGCTTTGGTAGTTTTTGTATTACAGAATTTGAAATGTTAATACTTTTTTTCTATTTTGGAAAATGTTTGCTAAGTAATTTTTGTGGATCTGTCATATTCTGCAGCTCATTTACAAGTTCATTGCAAAGATGTGGTGACTGATACTCAAATGTAAACCACATTGTTAATTATTTTTGTGTGGTGCACTGGTTTTGGCTGTGACAGCTGAATTTCTTTGTAGTAGCTTGTATGGGGCTGTGTTTTGGATTTGTCATGAAAACTGGGTTGATAACAAAGGGAGGTTTTATTATTAGTTATTGCTGAGCAGTGCTTACACAGACTCAAGGTCTTTTCTGCTCTCCACCCTACCAGTGAGGAGGCTGGGGGTGCACAAGGAGTTAGGAGGAGCCACAGGCAGGCCAGCTGATCCCAACTGCCCCAGGGCATCACCCACACCATACATCATCAGCATATTCAGCATTAAAAGTGGGAGTGAAGAAGGTTGTCCAGGGCTGCCATTGCTTTGGAACATTCTGAGCAGTGGTCAATTGGTGGAGAGAAATTGGGTTTTTTTTGCATCACTTCTTATTTTTCTTTCTTTTTTCATTTTTTTTCACACTAAATTATTCAACTGTCTTTCTCAACCCATGAGTTTTTACACTTCTACCCATCTGATTTTCTCCTCCATCCCACTGGGTGGAGCAGTGAATGAACAGTTGTGTGGTGCTTAGCTGCCTACCAGGTTGAAACCACAACAGCAAGGTGCAAAATTCAAAGTACACTATTAGACACTGAGCACTTCAAGACTGTTATTTTACTGGTCATATCCACGAACATAAGAAGAGCCAGCCTCTTCCATGACAAAGTGCAAGCTACATTGTCAGGCAGAAGAGGTGAGAAAAAGTAAGCAATTTATTCTTTTTCATATGCTCATTTTCCAGAAATAAGTGCTTTTTATGTAATAAAATCAAGAGTTTTACTGGAATTTAGGACAACTTTCCTAAGGAAAGAATACAGGCTTAAATTGAGCAAGCCTTGGTCTGAATCTTTATTCAGAGTGCTTTCTGATAATGTTCTTTCTCTAGCACACTCACCTGAATAATATTGGTCTTGGGGTCAGAAGGAATAGGTCCCACATGGACTCTGAAAAAGGGAAAGGTGTTGTATCTGCTCATGAGAATCTGAAGAGTTTCATTAAAGTCTTTTGTCTCCTCCACACCTGTGATACTCCATCCACCAACCTAGAGAGGGAGGGAGATAGCAAGGCTGCAGGTGAGAAAAACTTGTTTCATCCATATTTACAAGACTTTTTTTTCCCCACACCTATGAGCTCAGTCATTATGACAGCTGAGAAGCAACAAGGCAAATAGCAACAGGGGAAAATCACAAAGAGCTCTACATACCCTGATGGCTTTAAAATGACCTGACACTTCCCCTTAAGCAAAGCAATGAACTGCAAAATGACACAAGGAAAAGGAGTTATCAGCAGAGCAAGGTGTGCAGGGAAAAAAGCTAGATAAGCAGGAGAGGGGAAAGAGGTCTCATTTTTCTAATGCCAACCAACAACCAGAACAACCAGGGATCAGGAATCACAGGTCCCACCTCCCTGACAAGCAGATTCACAGGTGTGCCCATAGTCACTGTCCCTTCTGATGGAAAGTTCTGCATCCTGCTTGGAGACAGGACATAAATGCTTTTTGCTGGCAGGAAGATGTGCAACCCTTTAAGGCACTAAAAGGAGTCTCCCAGAATGGAAAGAGAAGGATTGTCTTTTTAAAACAAGCTCCCTTAGAAGCCTGGACTACTGGATGGCCATCAGATTTTAGGCACAAAAATTCCACCTGTTTGCAAGACGTTCCCTGGCCTGTAAGTCAGATACTATTGAATGGAGCTTCTGAGATTAAACATGATCCCTCTTTGAAGTTTTAGTTGTTTTACCATCCTTAAGTAATATATAGGGTTTTGAGGAAAGAGTAAGTTACATGATGCCAGAAAAATCAGACTTTGAAACTGAGTTTAAAACTAGAGGATTTATCACATAGGAATTGTGTTGTGAACCATGAGTTTATTCAGGGCCAGATGCTAGAAAAATTACATCATGTAGGACCATATGACCCTAACTGCACACTTTCCTTCTCCCTGCAGGAATTAGCTTCTAGAGGGAGAGGAAATAGCACTAACATTCACCTGGTTTAGGAGGTCCTTCAGTGGCTGAGCTCCTTGGGATTCTATCTGTTTGGTATCCATGCAGGAACGATAGAATTGCATTGCTTTCTCCTTCGCTGAGCCTCTTATCCCAAACTGCGGACTCTCTGAGGAAGAAAAAATAGATTAAAAATTAGAAAAATGGGTTAAAAAAGAAGCTGGGAGAGTGTTAAAGCAAAGAATGGTCATAAGAAAATACTATATTTTGATTCAAAACATTTTAATAAATACATTTCCCACAGTGACTCAAAGCAAGTCATTAACAACACAACTCTTCCTGAGGCCAAATATATGAGATTCTTTGTATGGAATTAGGAGCACAGCAGGAATTTGGTGCATGTCCAGGCTTCAGTCCCACATGGAGACAGGACACATCAGCAGAGTGCACAGTCAGACAAGCACAGCAACAAGGGCCTACTTTTACCAGACAGCAAGAAAATAGCTTGGGTTGCTGGCAGAATTTTAAAACGTGACTTTCATCTGTTACACTTGGCAAGGGTAATTAAAATGTTTAAAATGCAGCTGTTGTAATACGATGTGCTCAAAAATAAATCTGTACCTGTAATGATAGAAGAATGCAGAGGTGGGACTCAGTCCCTGCTAGCAATGCTTGTGCTCTCAGATTCCAGTATTCCCAGCTGTAACTGAGGCACATGCCAAAGGAAACACACAGGTCGTTTGTCCCTACCTAAAAGCCTTTTCAGGATCAACAGGTTTTCTTCCAACAACACGTCAAATACATTTAGTGATTCTTCTGTGGTTCTGCTTGAGTGTTGGCCTTTCCAGTTGCCACAGGCATAGTTGTAGAAATTCTCACAGGGTTCTACAGAGTCATTCCTAGAATTCAGGAGTCTTTTCAACAGAGCGAGACCTGGCTGAGCATCACAGGATCCTGGAGAGGAAGTAAATAGGAGAGACCGGTGCAGTAACAGTGGAGAGAACAACCACAAACAAACAAACAAACAACCCAAAACAAACAAAACCAACCAACCAAACAAGTAAAAACAAAAGCAAACTAAAACAAAAAAGTCAAACAAAATCCAAAGCAAAATAAAACAAATAAACAAAAAAAGACATTTCCTCCAAAAGATTTATTTTTGGTACAAACTCCTTTGCGTGCAGAGTGTTGAATTCCTTGTAAGTTTTTGATGAATATGGAGTGAAGTGTGTTCTGCCTTTCACTTCCCAAGAAGATTGTCTTTGCACTTTATAAGGGAGGTTCTTCACATAAAGAAAAAGTAATCAGTCCAGAGGTGGTGTCCTCTCTTTGCACCACCTAGGCAGTCACAGGTTGGATTATTCTGCCTTCTCAGTGTCTTTTCTCTGAATCAGCCAAATTTGGCCAAACAATAAACAAGAATAAACCTACAGTGTCAACACATGATGCAAAAGAATGACATAGCACAGCAAAAGTAAGGTCGTAACATTAAAACATGGTTTGTTCAAGTATGGGAAACATTTCTATGCAATGAGATTTTTTAATAGGGGGCAAAAGCTTTCTATAGTATCTTGCTTTGATTTATGACTCTCTTTATCTAAACTGCTCCAAATCACTAGGTGTGTGTTTTCATTTTGGTTCAGTGTCTTGTATCAACATCAGATCAGATCAATGATTTACTGAAATAAGGCACCTGTAAATCAAAGTGAGACTTTCCATACTACAGTTTGAACAGTTGGCATGGGAGGAGGTAGGCAGAGTGGAAATAGACAAGATCTAAACCAACAGGTTTTCCTTGGTCTATGTACTGAACGGTCTCCAACATATAACAAGAGATAAAGAAAAATGTCAGGTAGATGAAAGGAAAAATGATAGGTAAATAGTAAAAAATGTTTATTTTGGAGCAGGGAATGTCTGTGTGCACCGATATAAATGGACCTTCTTTACTGAGCATTCTATATGCACAGACATTGACATGAGCCATTCTCTAGATAGTTCTTTAGTGAATTTGAAAGGAAAATTAATATTTCTGGTCTATGCTCACAGCTTCTCTATTAGCAAAAGACTGTGACTTTTCCTTTTACATTATGACTGCACTGAACGGTGCTAGAAAACCAGGACTAGACTTAAGTCAGAGATGAAAACGTGGAGGAGGAGCTCCAAATATGACATGCAGTTCCACTTCTTGCAAGTGACTATAGACAGAGCAGAAGATGTTGATGAGATGCAAGGCAATATAATGATGCTTTCCCTCAAAACTGGGCTCAGGCATATTAAATGGCAGGCAGAGGAGGAGGCCAGATGTGGTGGATCTCTCCCTACTGTGACCCAAGGAAGGGGTACAAAACTGTATCTTTTTCACAAAAGGTGTTAATGGTTCCTGGAGAGGCTGAAAGTCTGGTTCTGAACACTGACACTAGGCTTAGTACACAACAGAGGCAGATTGGAGAGAAAGGGATCTTACAAATGGGGTGGATGAGGAAGAAGGGTAAAGGATATCCCATATTATACCTAGAGTACAAGTCATCACGATGTAGGTGATAAGCAGTGTAAAGCCAAGGAGGGTACTGAGAATAAGTGTACACAGAAGTAGGCTTTTCCCCTGAAGGCATCGTTCTCTCTTTCCACCTGTTCTCAGCTCCTGGTCACAGGTCTGAAGAGACAGAAAAATTAAGAAAAATTCATATTAAAGTTAGCACTGATAATATACTACATCTTCCACCTAATCTACTAGAAAATCACTCACAGTACTAGTGCCAGAACACCAATAGTCATCCAAGTCATCTAAGTGACTGTACTCCCAAGGGCTTTCTCTCTTTCTTTGTTTCCCTGTCTTCTTGAGCTACAACTATTCCACTGTGCTATGAATTATGTGTCGAAAATCCAGCTTGTTATGAGGAGGCTTGTCCCTCTGTAATTCATTCTGGTTTATGGAATCACCTTGCATATACCTTCTGAAGATATCAAAGACTTTTTGAGTCCATGCAGCTAATGATATGATGTCTAGGACTGGTGGCTCTTTATTCCTTTACAGTCTGGCAACCGGAGCACTAATTTCAGATTTCTCAAGAAATAAGTACTGCATCCTAAGTCCTCTAATGCAGTTCAAGTGAGAGAAAAGATTTGCTCTATTCTGCAAATGGCAGTAAGCTGTAAGTCACCCAGAAATATCTTATATATAGACAGGTTTTATCTCACTTAAATTTAGTTGTGTTCATAATGTAGATGTGTCTTTCTAGTCAGTGGAGAAGGTTAGGTGCCTTATGAGTACACCTTCTATTTCAGATATCTGTCTTAAGATGAGCTGAAGCATCCTCTGGAGTTACCTGTCTTTTTCTCTGTTGACTGCAAAGGAAGATAGATGACTGTTTTAGGATACACCCCTAACATCTACCTGGATAGTTAGATAAGATGACGTTTACTCCGTATGTTCACTCCTTCTGCATACTTTAATGTACATAAGCCTGGAGAACAGTTTACAAAAGAACAGACATGGGGATGCATGCTGGTAATATAAGGAAAGGGAAAGAAATGAGAAAAATGAAAAGTGGAATGACTGAATAAGAATATACATTAAGAAAAGGCAGGCAGAAGGGGAAAAACCCCAAGAAGATAATGGAAAACCTCAGATATAGCAAGCAAGGAGTAAATCTCAAAGCTGTGAAAGCTGATCGAAGTGCTACTTGGAGAGTCCCGCATGCCAGTGTCAGAGCCTGGCTGGTGCTGTCCCCACAGGCTCAAGTTAGCTCCCTATTGAAGACTGGTTCTCTGATAAAAGAAAGCTATTTGAGTAACCTTGTCGAGCCTTGCAACTCTTTAAGGAAAAGTGAGAGGCAGTCTCAGTGGACATGCCCACTTGGCAGCTGCTTTTTGCAGCTCTCATGCGTTGTCTCCATCTGAGCTATGCTGCAGTGGCAGCCAAGTCTTCATCTGGACATGCAGCCCATTGATCTGGATCCTGACCTTAATCTACAGACTTGATTCTGCAGGTTTGACCTTGGAGCTGCCTCCTCACAATGAACTTGCCTGGCAATCTACACTCTGGGTCGACACTGGCTACTGCCACCAGACCTGCATACACCCCTCATTTCCATCCTGGGTGGGGGGAGCTCCCTTTGCTGGTTAAGTCATCACTTCTTGCTTGCCTTGTCATGACTCTCAAGTTCCAGACTGTCATCCTTTTTCTGCCCTTGCTGCTCCCTTACATGCAGCAGGTAAACTGCATTTGTCACCATGCTCAGCATCTATGTTCTTTGCACAAAATCAGAAAACACAGATCTTGACAAAAATCACAAAAAAGGAAGCAAAATCTTACAAGAATTAAGTCCCTCACAGCATATACCCCTTCACTGAAGGAAGCATAAAGGAAATGAGTGAGGCTGCTGTCAATCATTTGGACTAAAACACTATGTACAATACCTGCACAAAAACACTAACAGGACAAAAAAGAATAGGAAAAGAGACCTCATTATCCTTCAAACATGCATTTTATTCAATTATTAACAGAAGCCTCTCAAAAGCTTACTTGACTCCTGGAAATTCCTAACAAGGGTTAAGTGCCTGACTTCTTTTCTCCTTTAAAATCCTATTCTCCTGACTTCTTGAGGCAGGATACAGAATAACTAAATGGAGAACGTGTACATACAAGTGAATCCTGGTGTTAGAAGGTGCTAGATACAGAACATGATCATACTGGCAAAGTACAGTGTATGAAGTATAAAGGAGGAAATCCAAATTCCTTTCATAAGTCCCTGTAGCAAAACATTTCAGGTTTTACTCCTGGAGTAAGAGAATAAGTGTCACAACTTAACAGCATGGCCGGGACGTGAGTGAAAGTAAATTAGCTTAGCTAATTTGAAGAAGAAAAGCTATTCTTCAACATGCAAGCCCTCATTTCTCACCATTTAAGAGAGAGTGAGTGATTCACAATCAGAATTCTCCTGACCTCTGTTGCAATGAACTTCTTGTTTTTCACACTGAAAATCTGGCTTGTTCCTATCATGAAATATTTATAATTTTGCAATACTTTGGTTTCATGTTATCAGAGGACATCTGTTTCTCTGTTTTGAGTAATAAGTGGCACAACTGTGGAGATACTAAGAAATTGGTATTTTGAGACTGTCAGTGCAATTTCTTATGAACTTCTGGGTAAGAGTAGGTCCATATCAGGCCTAGACATTATGTTTCTTTTGAAATGCAAAACGTATCAAATAATAGATTTTTTAAAATCTGTTAGGGAAACAGGACTGTCCCCCTGAAGTCTCCAATATGAAACAACAACACAGGTACCTGGCTGAAAACAGTATGCTCCAAAATAATAGCATATAAAAAAAAAGTGACAAGGGAGTGTAAATTGGCTGTGTACCTCTACTTAGAAACTGGATTATGGTCTGTGTTATGTGACCTGTAAGGATAGAAATTTTCTTCAAACACTCCACCTTCCATAAGGAATGGCTTTCTAATCTTGCCTCTGTAACTAGGTCTGGATTTGAGAGAATTTGTGGACCTACATAAATGGAGATAAAAGAGGAGGGCAGTCATACTTAGTTGTCCTTTATATATTTTTCATGACAACAGCTTAAACAAATCTAGACAGGCAAATGCCCACTCTTTCAATACTCATAAAAATACTGACCTGGGCAAAACCCCTGTCAGACTCTTTATCTAGAATGAACTTCACTTTTATGCCACAATGGACTGTTTCACAGTCATTGAAATACAGAACCCTTCCTAAGTCAGTGACTTTTGGCCAAGAAATGTGGATTTAACTAGATGGAAATAGACCTGGGATATAAAAACTTCCAAGGCACAGGATGCAGGAACATAACACAGCTCGCAGGAAGGAGCAGCACTTTATTTTGAGGCTTGGTTGCCACATCCACCATGCTCCATATAAAGATACAAGTGAATGGTTTGAATAAGCTTGTGGAAAAGAACTTCAATCGCTGACAGAGCTTTTCCTTATAGGTCTCTCTTACAAGTGAGAAGAATAATCAGTATTTGGGTGCAGTTGAAGATGAAAGCAATTTCCAGTACGGTTTCAGTTCTTTCATGCTTTTAGGAATGTGCAAGTGCTCAAATTTAAATTACTTGACTGTAGCTAACTGAGAACAAATGCCTGTAAAATCATGAAAAGAAGACTTCTAATTGCCCTCAATTATAAAACGTATTCTTTTGAATTAATGAACGACATGAATCATCTGATTCAAACGTCAGCATGACTTAGGCTAGCAGAATCATAACAGGTACTGTTACTAAAGCAAGAACTGTTTTATACAACTAAATTAGCCAAAGAATTTGGTTTCCCTTCAGCGTCATCATCTTTCTGTTTCCGAGCCATTCCTGAATTCTGAAGAGACATTAAAGTTCCTCTGCAGAATTCTTCCTCACCTTTTATTTTCACAGAGTTTAGTGCTATTGCAGAAAAAGGAGCATCTAGCTTTCATGAAAAGAAAGTAAATTTAAAGAAAGAGATTAAAGACAGAGAGAATTGGAGTTATTTTTCAAAACTATTTACCAGATAATTTAGAGGTATTATTTTTCAGCCTGTAGATTATTCATGAATTACTGACTTTGGCTGTTATCCAAATTGCATTTATCACCTTACTCATGTGGATGACATATTTTCAGACTAATGCCCCAATACTCACAAAAAACTTAATTTTCTTAAATTTATCTTTTGTCGGTAATTCATGTAAGCACCATAAATGGAGCCCATTAAATGCCATTTGAGAAATATTTTAGTCTGTGTTCAAAACAGAGTATCTGCTAACATGAAATATGAAACAGAAATGCTGTTGAATTATATTCTGGACTACTAAAATTTTAAAGCATAACCATTGTCAATAACTAAAATTATGATTGTTGTCTGATCTTTATCACACAGAAATATGGGAATGGATATACAAAACAATCATTTCTGCAAATTCTTCAGCTAGAAAAATGCAGACAAGATAAAGTTATCTTTTGAATTACAACCACAGTCACACTGAACAGCTCTCATTGTAACAAAACATACTTATTTCTGGGTTTGTGTCATTTAGTCACATAGAAAACTTTACATATCTCTGTTCTAGAATGTTTCCTGCATTTTAACAATGCTGACCTAACAGTTCAGTTCAGTGCAATTTGTCTGTAAATATGCAAGTAAGACCTGACTAGTTATTTATATAAGACATCAGAAAAATGACACCACACTACATGGGAAGCAATTAGGCTTACCATCTCATTCTGAGATTCCAAAAAGTATGACATGTTTATCCACAATTATTTGTAGAGGGAAAATCGTATGTTTCTGTGTAAGTACTTTCTTATGATACTTTGTTGAAAAAATGGAGATAGATTAAAAGAGGCATTATTATTATTATTATTACAACTACTACTATTATTTATTGGTCAGCGCATCAAACAGTTCTGAATACAGGCTCAGGATGGCCATGTGGATGACTAACAGGAAGGGCAAGAACCTGTAAATCATCACACCATATCTCACATCATTAATTCCAAGACCCAGACAAGCCCTTTCTGTATACAAACTGTCAAAATCTTAACTCCCTCAGTTCCCCAAGGCAATAAGCAATGTAGGTGTGATAGGAGCAGGGAAAGAGAGGTGTGAGATGAAGGCACACCAGGAGACTGCAAGACAGACCCATTTCCTTACCTCTGGAGGAGTGCTCATCCTTGTCACTGAGCAGGCTGCGCTCCTGCGGTTACCACAGTTGCCACCTCTGTTTACTTGTTTGCTATCAGTCTTCTGTGCTCAGACACACTGCTAAGTTCAGAGGCAATCTCTTCTTCCCAGCCTGGCTGTTTGCTGTGGGGAGGAGAAGACAGAGGAAAAGCTCTGAGAAAAACACCCTAAAGAAAATGGGAGGGAAGGAAACGGATGTGTTTCTGCAACTCTCCACCCACCTTCCAAACACCTCTAACTTCTCATAAAACAGTATTTTTTGTTCCCTTCTGCGTCTCTCTGTGACCCACCCGTCTTTCTGTCTCTTGGAGCTCCACCGAAATCTTTTTGAACACAAGAATGTGATTCTCTATCTCCCTCAGCCTCTTCCCAGCTATTTGCTGTTTCTTTTCTCTCCAGCAGCCTCGCTATCCTGCCCACCCAACATGCCTGTTTTGGCCTGATATTCTCACTGCCACCAGCCTGTTTCAACCTGCTGCTGCTCTGGGGCCCGGAGGCCTCTGCCTATTGCAAGATAATGTGGGCTACGGATCCTAGTGCTCCTCCTACCACAAAGGAAAGGCCAGGGTGCTGACTTACTTCTTGCTCTCTCTCATGTGCACCCTAGTGTCCATTCAAGGCTGAACACGTCTGACTCTCTCCCATTAAGAGGCATAAAAAACCATCATTCATAAGTTGCTTATTGATTCTCAGGTGATGGCCAGCCTGTGAGTCTCTGCTTATTTAAAGATGCGTATTGGGAAGACTGGGGAGGGAGGTTTCTCTGCTTCAAAGACTGGGAACCAGGATCACTTCTCTGAGACATTAAAAAACTGAGTAGCGGACACTAGAAAATGAGACCTTCTCAAGTGGCAGATGGGAGCTGAGAGAGATGGTGGGGACCGGTTTGGTGTCAGCTTCCAAAGTGCTTGAAACAAGTGGAATACCAGGATAGAGCTGTTTGGATCCAACATTTATAGTCTCTCAGGGGAATATGATGCCTTGGTTCGGTAATCTGAAGATAATTAGGTATCTGTTCAGTTGTTCAGAGCTTCCATTAGCCTGATTTTCCCCCTATTACTGTAATGCTTGCATAATTCTTAACATTCTGCTATCATAACAGACTTCTTATATGCCTGAAACAAGTTACTTATTCCCAGTTCTTTTTACTGTTTGGGTCACTGGTACCTATGTATTTCTACATTTGCCAAACAGTTATAAATACTGCAAAAAAAGGTCCTTACATACTGCAAAAAAGGTTCTTTCTGACCTTTCTTTCCTTGCAGTGTGTCACTTCCCTTCAGCTTAACATCAGAATTAAATTTGCAAGTACTTCTTGCATAAATGATTGATATTTGACTTAGTGGAAGTAATAAGACACTCTTCTGTTAGCTACAACTCTTGCGTCACTGGGAGGAGCATTATTGTGATCCAGACTGTCCAACAGATACAAAGGTGCTTTGGTCATTGTGGCCTACATTATTTTACAGCCAGTCAAATCCAAAATCCTTGTGCAAACTCCTAAATGGGAATATGTAACATAATTCAACCCTTACATCAACCCTTACAATCCTTTGTTTAAACATAGCTGTCTGTCTTCCATGTGTTTCTGCCAAATTTGCCTTTGAGCCTTTTCCACTCTTTCTTATTTCACACCTTTTCCCATAATAGCTACAGTCCCAATAGTGTCTCATTAATGCTTTTCAGTAGTGGCACTGATAGAATAGACAAAGAAATGATATGCACATGTGACTGGGTTTAACAATCTTACAGCAGAGATCTTACAGGTTTAAGATCTTACAGCTGAGATATCATGGTAAACTGTCTGCACAAATTCCTTCACAATAATGTGCAGTTTATTTATCTGTCTTAACTGCATCTTCATAATTACAGCATGTAACAACTCCCAAGTTTTACATAAAGAAGTAAATTTTGTTTCTATTTTCTCTAATGAACACTATCTAGGCTCATAGAATTCATTGCCATTTTTTATTGCAAAATGGTTATGATAATTTTGAACACAATGTAATTAAAAATAAAGCAAGTAATAAAACCTTCGTTGAAATACTAATTTTTAAAATGAAACTTGAGAACACCAAAAAAACCTTTAGTCATTATGCTGAGGGGATATGATTGGAGTTAACATAGTTTCATATACCAGTATCTTTTACGCAGTTACAGTTATCTCCTCTTGATTAAATGCAATTTTACCACATAATTTGACAAAATATTACATTGCTATTGCCACACCACACGGGTTGTCCCGCACAACACTACCTAGAAATACTTGGAATGTGAATATATGGGTGATTTTTTCCAGAGCTTGTAAACTAATCAGGACACTTCTTGAAAAGCAGATGGATCACAACTTCATTATAAGTGTGCATGGGATGTTTCAGGAAATGAAATGCACTTCTCTTTCTCAGTGAAGGGCATGGCTCTTTGAATTAGTTCATGTTTCAGTGGTGTGTAATGCTAAGAAAGCTGTCTTGCAAGATCTAGTGTAGAGGTGATGTTTCCTCTCCTAATTCATCACAGACCATAATAATATTGTATTTTGGATCTAACAGATGCTACTTTTGGATTCCATTGGAAAATATGCTGCTGAGTAGCATTTTGCTGTGACAGAGTTTGCTAAGTGATTCAGTAGGAAAGTTGAGTTATCATGGGGGGAATCAAGTTGTTAAAATTTTATTTATTCCAAAATTCATCTATCTTTTTGGAAAAAATGTGGATTTATATCACATAGATGCTGTCTCTGTGACTTTGGCCTGAGATATCCAGGTGTAAGACATATTTTATTCAAAATTATGTGATCCACACTTTGGAAAATCTGTTTGACTGTGGTCCTTAGCTGTTGCAAAGTAATTCAAACACTGTAGTTATGTACGTTTTCAAGCAGTTTCTTGCAGGATAAGGACAGAGCACATTTGCATCTGGCAGAAATAAGGCAGGGAAGCATATCTTATATTTTCCATGCTACCAATTAGGTATGGAAGTCTTTTTCAGGTTAGGTGCCACAGGACCGTATAATGCCTGTATATGCATTTAAGCCTCGAAAAAGGTCTGTGTTGGAAAGGATTCTATGACAGCAGAGTTCAGCCTGATGTGTATTATACAGCCTGTAGAGCTTTGGGGATCTCATGAGCTGAGTATCTGAAGTATTCATGCATACGTGAAAATGGTGCTGTATATGTGCTGTTGTTTTCTCCTGCTAGCATGCAAGTTTATTTGAAGATGCTTTTACCAACTACTGAAAGAAAAGACAAAAAGTTTCCCTGTGAAATGTTTCTAACTACAGAGGCAGGAAGAAGGGTTTGAGGGGGGCAAGGCAGGGGGAGACGTCACAAGTAATCCTTATCAACTCATTCCCTTCTTATCTGTATGGCACATATGACAGCACCGCTCTCTTGAGTCCACAAATGAGTGAGAGAACCTCTGGCTTTTTTCTGTGTGACAGACTCTTTCCCTTCCCTATACAGCACATTAACTTTTTCAAATCTAACACTGATCAGCATGTTGAAAAGAATACAATGTTGGACTTGCCTTCCAGCTGCTGCACATAAAATGTTTAATGACAATTATCTTTTAGATAGCCCTTAGAATTAAATAGACATATGATTCAAAGAAATATGAACACATTGAGTGCATTGATGTGCATTTGACAGATGTTGTTGCAAGTATTTCTTATACATTCAAATTGTTAGGAATCTAAGGCAGATTTCAGAAAATTACTTTCTTAATATCTGTCCTGAAGTGAAATTAAATTGTGAGTTTGATCTTCTATAGTGCGTGAATAGTAAATTCCCCTGCAACTGTTTGGTGAAGTTTTGCTTCATTGGCTGATATTACAGCTTCAACCTTCCAAGAATATATTAGGCTGCACAAATGATTGCCAGCTTTATATAATTAAATGAACAAAAGAGCGTTAGAAAAACATGATGAGGCAATGTTAATGTCACTGGCCATCTGGAAAACTTGTGGGAAAAGGTTATCGCTTACAGAGAGACTGAACTTAGTTTTAAAAATAAACTTGTCTAACTCGAGCTTTTCTAACTCAAATGGTCACTGATGGTACTACCACTGACCAGTGTGACTTCTGGGTTAAAACAACATGAAAGAAAATCTCATTTATACAAAAGACTGTCTGCTAAAGGTTAATAGTAGTTTTGGTAACCATCAAAAGCACAAATTTGCTTTGAGAACATCAGAACACTGTAACACTGTGAGAGCTTGTTGATTCACCAGGGAAGTTCAGAAAACCAGAGGCAGGATAACCTGAGAACCATAATATTCCATTGTGGATGGGAGGACTGATGACATGATAAACTCATTTTAAGCAGCCCAGAATTGGAGATGTCAGACAGGGGTCCAACAGTGTGTTCTAACTGTCCCATGGGTGACAGAAAGAGATCCCTTGTGGGGCAAAAATGCTCTCAGAGACTCCTTGTCAGAAGGGAACATTTCACTTCTGTTTTTCCACCAAATACTTGCCCTCTCATCTAACACCAGTCAATCAGTATGTGGACTCACAGTCATGGAATGGTTTGAGTTGGAAGGGACCTTTTAAAGACCATTTAATGGAACACCCCACCATGGTCAGGTTTCTTAAAGCCCTGTTCAACCTGACCTTGAACATAGCCAGTGACAGGGCATCCACCACTTCCCTGGGCAACCTGCCTCTCCAGCTTCTCTGAGACATCTTTATTCAGGAAAAAGGACAGACGACTTGTTGATACTTCTAACCACTAACACCAGTCAAAGGACTTTAGGTTCAGAGGAGACAGGAAGAAGGAGAAAGACCAAAGGTTGTAACTACAGACTAGCACAATGTGTGACAGTTCAGGTACCTGGATGAATCTGTTAAAGATGATGGAAAAAAAAGGTGGAACAGCCTGATCTGTGTGAGTCCATTAAACTGAAGATTCACCAATCCATCCAAAAGGGCGACTATACTCAGATCTAGAATCCCAGTGGATAGAAACGACACAAGATATAGGAACTGGGAAGGAGACAGGAGGGGTAGTCTTGATGACAGAAAAGATATGGGGTTGGTTCCAGGTACTAGAGAAAGGAAGTCTGAGAATGAAGACAGGAGAGTAGAGGAAACTAGGCAAGAGAGCCAGGAGAAGCACTGAAAGTAAGAACGGCAGAAGACATTGAATTTGAAATTACAAAATATTCACATTATTTTTTCTTGTCCTACATGAATGTACATGAGTTTCCCTGGGCATAACCCTATTCTACATGAATGTCTTGTATTATTTTCTGTGTTATTTTAATATCTCATTTATTGCCTCACTAGGCATAATCTCTAAGAATAAATAGGCATAATTGTAATATCGCTTCAGGCTATTGTTAATGATTTTGTAGTTTGCTCTACTAGTGAGGACTTGATTTTTTTTTTCTATGCAACAGGGTAAAGATTAATATAAAAAAAAAAAAAAAAGATTTTTGTGGTCATATATCTTTTTATGCGTTCAGACGTTAACTGTAAAACCATTCCAAAACACCAATGAGGTACTGTTTTCCATTCAGCATGGCAAGTACTAGTCTCTGAAACATTTATTTAAAAGTAAGGAGAGCAAGAAAGAATAAAAGTATAATCACTGAATAAGCAGCCACAGTCTTCTATTGAGGAGGCATGCTAAGGCAAATAAAATATCTGAGTCCAGCAGACTGCCAGAGAGCCTCCGTTAGAATTGAGTATGTATCAACTCTGTTTTTCGCAGCGCACCACATTCCAAAATACATCCTAGAAAACATTTTCCACATTTTTTTAGAGTACTTTCTACCTACTGCAATTTTTACAATTGTTTACAGGCTGATATAAAAGGTTATTTCCTGTAAAACTCAGTTCTGATTCTGAAAAACAACTACAACAAAAAATCCCCTTTCGTATTCGACATAATCAAAAGGGGTGAATTTCATACTACAAAAGCTGTGCCCTGTGCTTTACTGCATTAGCCCTACAGATCCAATCCAGATGAAAGACAACCCCATCTGAGTTGTGGAGTTGTACACTACCTACTTAAGGCAAACTAGGACTTGGTGGCAACAAAACAGAACTAAGCCTTATAACCTACATGATTGTGCTAATTTGTGAGGTGAGAAGGGCCTTGAATTACAGAGATTATGGTGATAACGAGCAGAATCAATTATATTTCACATGTAGATTCAGTTTTTCTGATGCAGAATCACTTGAGTCATAAACGTTACAATGCGATAGCCACTTGACCACAACTCAGACTTTTGTCTCAACATGTTTGTTTTAACTGTAATGCCACAGCAAGCAATTATGTGGAACCATAATATATACAGCTAAATTAATAACTGTATGAACTCCATTGCCCCAGGAAGTAGTTTAAAAGAGGTCAGCAAGACACTGTTTTCAATATTTTTTTGGATAGAAGTACATCAGTATTATTTACCATCAGTTACAGCTGTGGACTAAATAGTGAAGTAGTGAAGTGTCATCAGTAATAAAAATTCTCTTCTGTTTAGTCCCCAAATCTGCTGTCCCCACTTCTGTTTTGGATCATACTTGATACTAAAGCTTTTCATATACTTTGCAATATCACAAAGTAATGCTTGTGAAATCAAGACTGACACATAAAAAAACCCAATAAAACAAACAAAAAAAAAAACCACAAAACAAAACCAAACAAAACAAAACAAAAAAAAAAGAAAACTGACCTTGTCTTTCCTGAGCAGAACCATCTATTTGTTTCTTCTTTATTTCCACCAAGCTTTCATTTTATATCTTCTCTTCTTACCCTTTTCATGTTTCTTGGTATCTCCAGCTATTGCGCTGTATTTCAGTAGTTAAGGCTTAAAATCAGGATTCTGGAGATTTCAAGTTCCCTTGCTATCTCGGATACTGGTGTAATATGTGGGTTTGAGTCATCTGGTAACTTGCCAGTGTATCTGTAAAGTGGACTTGTTTGCATTTGCCCAACAATGTGGCATATTTTGAATCGAACTAAATAACTTCCTGTGTGACTATGAGGTATTATTAAGTACCAAAGACTTCAGTTCAGTGAACAGCCTAATTAGCTGGGAAACATTTTCTCCCAGACTGATGAAATGGAAACAAATGCATTTTAGTAGACTTCTACATAGTTAGGTAAGCTGTGCTTTCATTTACTTTTCTTCTCCAAGGCAGGCTCAGCTTTACCTGTGACATTCCTGCATCTTCTTGTTCAAACTCTTAAAGAGTTTGCAATGAGAATATATGTGACTTTTTCTCTCTAAGTTTCAACACTCTAATTTTAAAAAGAATCTGAATTTGTAATTATGAAACCTGCCACTCCTTGCCCTCTCTAAAATGTACTTTCAAAAAAGTGTATTCCTCTATCTTCAGAGTTATTTTTGCATGTGTAATATTTTTCCATGTATAAGCCCTTTTTCAGAATTTCCTCTGAATTAAAAAATGCTGGTGTTTTCAATTTTTACAGTTGCAACACAACTTTATTAGTGCTACATAGAAGAGTACAATGCCTTAATTTGTACAACAAACAAAAATTGCTGTTTGTATCTGTCAGCATGGCAATTTTTTTTATTCCAATGGTCTTCACAAATGTATATATGTATGTGTTAATGTATATTTATAAAATTTTGTCCATGTTTTATCAGACCGCAACTCCGGTTTGCCAAGATGATTTTGAATTATGAATCTGTCTTCCAAAACCTTTGTGGCCAGTCCAAGTCTGGTGTTATCTGCAAATCTAGTAGTGTCCAGTCACTAGAAATGCAACGCCCCTCCCAAATATTGGATGCAATATTCCAGATACTATCTTGAAAATTGTGGAGGAAAATAATCACTTCCCTTAATGTACTGGCTGTGCTCCTGCTGACACAGACCAGAGTACTGTACATGGTATACTTATTCTCTATATATTTACTGAACCTACTTTATGTACTTAACTACCTTTGTTAATTCTGTTTATATAAACTGTTTTCTTGGCCAAACCCTTGGAATTTACCAGTGTTGAATAGAGCTGATATTATTCATTTTACCACCACATGATAGAAAGACAATACTGGGGTAGACTCATTGATAAAGTTCCCAGGTACTGCTAGGATGGATGTGGTCAAGTACTCTGCACTCCTTCTGGGGTTTTGGCTGCTTAGTTTCAGAACAACAGTGCAGCTGACTGACTTTAAATCAAATTGCTGGAAGAAGCCTCAGTGGGGCTTGGCCTCCTATACTTGCAGGAGCTGCTCCTAAGCTGAGGGCTCACCCTTAGTCTCTACCTGAGCTACGTTGCAGCTTAGCCTGTGCCTTTACACTTGCTTAGCTCATCTGGATACTGGTCCTGACCTGCAGATTTGGTCTTGGGCATGTCTGGTCGCTGTGGACATGTCTGGTGATCACTGGACTGCTGGTTGTCCCTACTTACCATCACAGTGCTCATCCACTCTCCTTGCCCATATGTGATGGGACTGTGTGCCCGACAGTGCCCTCCCTCACTGTCCTTCCTGCCTTGTGGGGATTCCTTCAACGTGGGGAAATTAATTTAATTTATTGACCATCAATAACAGAGTAGGGTGGGGAAAAATAGAGAACAAACCCAGAAACTTTTTCCCCCTACCCTCTCCTCTTCTCTCTTCTATCTATGCCCTCCCTGAGCAGTGCAGGGGAACAGGGAATGGGGGCTGCAGGCACTTCAGAGCACTTTCTCTCTGACTCTCCTTCTTGCTCACAGTGTTGTTCCCTTGCTCCAGAGTGGGGATCTTCCCGTGGAGTACAGTCCTTCATGAACGGCTACAGAGTGGGTTCTCTCCACAAGGTGCGCTCCTGGGAACAAACTGTTTCAGCATGGCCACCCCTCAGGATGCAGCTCCTACCAGGAGCCTCCTGGAGTGTGGGAGCTCCACAGGCTGCAGCTTCCTTCTGGGCACAAGCACCTGCTGTGGTGTGGGCTCTGCATGGGCTGCAGTGTAGATATCTGCTCCAATGTGGTTTTCCGGGGGCTGCAGGGGCACAGTCTACATCAGCATGGTCTTCCCCAGGGACATCACAGGGATCTCTGCTCCGCTGCCTGGAGCACCTCCTCCCCCTCCTTCTTCACTGACCTTGGTGTCTGCAAGGCTGTTTCCTTCACATAGTCTCACTCCTCTCTCTCACAGCTGCTGTGCACTAGTTTTTACCTTTCCCTAAATCAGCTATTACAGATGCCACCAGCATTGCTGACAGGCTGAGCCTTGGCCAGCAGTGAGTCTATTTTGGAGGTGACAGGAACTGATTTTGTGTGTCACAGGCGTAGCACCCAGTCCCTTCTCACACAAGCCACCCATGCAGCCTCCCTGCTACCAAAAGCTGCCACATAAACCCCACACACTATCACACAGACATGTGATGATTTTCTCGTGGCAGGGTGCTCAAGATCAGGCTGGATGGCACTTTGAGCAACCTGTTCTAGACGAAGGTGTCCCTGCCCATGGCAGTAGGTTGGAACTAGATGGTCTTCAATGTCCCCTTCAACCCAAACCAGTCTATGATTCTGTGATTCTATGAATCTGTGTTGAATTTAAAGAGCACCTACACATTCTTCTTTTGCTAAAAGACAAGTGTTCTGTATTTGCTGGCTTTTTCTGTGAGAACAAGCACGCAATGATAACCACTGTGCTTAAAAGTCTCCACTCAGAAAAGAAAACCATGATAAACCTCTTCGTAGCAGCTACTTGAACACATCTGATAAAGAAAAGGAGCTGTCCCCAGTATAAGAAGCAGCCCTGGTAAGTTTCTCTCACAAACTCAGAAGTGATAAATGTGCAAGTCAGGGAGAGGTTAAGGCATCAGATATGAAAAACAAATGCAGAAATGTAAAGTGACACATCACACACTGGAGTGCAAATCTGCAGTTGTAAAAACCCCAGTTCAGCTGCCGTGTAACCCTTCAAATGCAAATCCTTTCTTCAAACTGAAAACACTGGTTTTGAATATTTATCTAATCTGTATGCTTAGAGAAATCAGCTGAGCTATCAACCATCAAAAAAATGCAAAATAGCATAAATATTAAATGACATCATTTTACTTCTTCCTCTGAGATAAATAGGTGAGCATGTGCCAATAACAGCTCATTGGCATTGCCTTGCAGATCTGAGGCTTTCAGGAGCCCAGAAGAAGCCGAGCAATAATTGCAGACTCTTGAGTTGCAATGGCTGAGAGTTTTGTTCTCCTTTTTATATCAATTACAATAATTGAATCCGTGGCAGGAATTCTAGGATTTGGAATTATCTTGGCTGTCAGTTTATCTAGCTCCATCAGGAGCAAAAGATGGTCTCCATATGACATTATCATGATCTCTCTGAGCTTATCCAGAATCATTTTGCAGTGCTGGACAATGCTGGATATGTTCTTAATTTTATTTTACAATCACTCCGGTTATAAAGAAAATGTGTTTGTAGTTCTCAAGACAGTCTATATATTTCTGAACTACTCCACCCTCTGGTCTGGTGCCTGGCTTAGTGTCTTCTATTGTGTCAAGGTTGCCAGTTTCACACAGTCTTTCTTCATCTGGCTGAAGAAAAGAATTGCCAGCCTTGTGCCCTGGATGCTGATCACATCATCACTCTACTCCTTTGCAAACGCACTTCCATTCGCCTGGGATGTCTACGGCACGCACAACTTCACTGCTTCTTTGACCATGACAAATTCTTCAGAAACAGGAATCACAAGGAAAGACAGGTTGACTTTATTGATTCTTCTCTGTAATGCAGGTTTAGGTTTGCCTTTAATACTCTCTATTCTTTCAAATATCCTGCTGATTCAGTCTTTGTGGATACACACCAGACAGATGCAAAGTAATGCAACTGGCTTCAGAGATCCCAGCTTAGAGGCCCATATGAAAGCTATTAAGTCAGTCTGCTTCTTCCTTTTCATCTACATTATATATTTTATTTGTTTCCTCTTCCTTTTATGCAATATTTTTTCAGATTTAAGCATTGAGAAATCCTTGTGTGTAGTTGTAATGGCTGCCTGTCCTGTAGGGCACTCAATGGTCTTAATTTGGAGCAATCCCAAATTTCGAGAGCTCCCAGCTAGGATTTTTCACCATGCAAACTGTCACATCAGACCTAGATCCATGTAAAAGACAATGGCTTAGCCTGGACTTTCTTGTTCAGATCCAAATAAACTAAGTTGAAGTCCTGAGAGGTATAAAATAATAAAAGTTGGAATGAGTAGATTAGGGCAGCATGGAATCACGCAGAAGCTGGAAATTTGCTTTACGTGGATGTGATTCTTAGTTATGAAGATTGTGGAGGTCCTCCCCTATTGCCTGTGGAATACAAGTACTGTACTTGCTGTGCTTTCCTTGGAAATCAACACTGTTATCTCTAAAACAGCAGAAAAACAAGGCCAAGACTCAGACAAGAATGTAATCACTTGAAATGCTTTATGCTACAAATCATGATACTAACAGAACACACCTGCTTGTGCACAGGCAAGCTCAAATCTTATATGTGAAAAGGATGCTTGAAGGCATTCTGAATTATACAAGCTCATAATGAGGATGTTAAGGAATTCCCAATAGTATGCCAATTTTTTATGGATCGTTTTTGACTACTGTTGAACTCTAGAAAAATCTATGTTGCTTCTCAAGGCATCTTTAAGTTTCCAGTGGGATTGAGTAAAGAATGACATGGCCTTTTGAGATTCCTGCTCTTGCTGAAGTAGTAATTAGTGTCTGTGTTCCCAGAAAAAGATACATTGGAAGACCTGCCAGAATCCTGTGATTAGGGCTAAAAAGAAAAATCTCAGTGCATTATTGTTACATTAGGACTGGAACTTCACGATCCTTTCTGTTTGCAGTGGGAGTTCACATTAATTTAAAGTGGTTGTCACTGAAGTACATATGACTTGATCCTTGTGGTGACTAAGTCCATTCTGAATTAATGTATCTGGTTCTGATGTTGTAAATCTGTTTGAAGCAATGTATCTGTATTTTAAATGAGTGTGTTCTGGAATTTCTTTGTTTTAAAGGTTGAAAAATACCAAGGATAAGGATAATTTCCCTTTATGTTATAAACTGTTTCACAGGTGACAGCAGTGGTTTGCAGGAAATTTTTTTATGCCGACTAACAAATCTGGTGAAAATTCAGGACAAGGCAATGACACCATAACATGATCTTGTCACCATCAGTGCAAAATGCTGGTTCCCATCTTAGCACCACAAACATACCTGCTGGGAGGGTTGGTCTATGCCTTTCCATGGTGTCCCCTCACTGGCCCTAAGGAGCAAACCTCAGACCTCTGTCACCACAGGAACAAGCAAGACACATGGGCTATGCTCAACTCATAAACCATGTGTTTTGTCCTGCTCCTGGCTGAGCTATAAGGCTATAAGACTGAGCAGCAGGAATACCCTGAATAGCGGCTCTCACATAATTTGCCTTACATTACGTTATTCCACATTCCTCAGGAACACGAGATTTGAAAGAGGTTCCCATGCTATTTTCTTAGCTCTGTAAGTAGACCTTCAATCCAAAGCTGTCTTTGCAGAGAATTAAGTGGAAAAATTACCTGTGCATTAACCTGTATTTTGGAATCTAAGAGGGAAAGTAGACAGAAATATTGGAAAGCGCCTTATAGGGTCAATCTTCTGGTAGACCTTTCTTTCCACCTAACTCACTATTGTCATATGAATAAAAGTATCTTCAAAATGCATTTTGTACACAGTCTCCTAAATTCTTCTGTTCTCTTTAATAAATTATTAAATATGTTGAATAAAGATATGTTCTGGGAAAGAAAAAATCAGGCCCTGGGCAAGTAGGAGAATGATAGTTACTCGAATTAGGATCGGTTCATGCCATGCACCTTGTCTGAGAGTAGGCATTTTTCTCTTTTCCCTGTTCTGCTTCTAAGGTGGAACTTGGTTTGATTCCACTATCTTAGACCCACCAGTTTGCAACCAGAAGAAAGTTTCAAAGCCATGGAATCAAACCCTTTTAAAACATCCTCTGCAGCATCTTTAGTGATGATCTGGACTTGGGAATTGAGTGCACCCTCAGTCAGTGTGGGTGTGTTGATCTGCTGGAGTGTAAGAAGGCTCTTCAGAGGAATCTGGACAGGCTGGGTCAACAACTGCATGATAAATAAAGCAAAGTGCCAATTCCTGCTCTTGGGTCACAACCACTCCATGCAGCCTGCAGGCTTGGGGAAGAGTGCCTTGAGAGTTGTTAGGCACAAAGGGACTTGGATGTGCTGGTTGACCACTGGCTCAGAATGAGCCAGCAGCATTCCCAGATGGCCAAGAAGACCAATGGCCTCTTGGCCTGTATCAGGAATAGTGTAGCCAGCAGGACTAAGGAAGTGGTACAGGAAATCAATTCAGGAAACAAAGTTCAAAGCTCATCCTGCTCTAATCTTTCCAGAAAAAGATGATGCAAACGCTGTTATCTTGTAGTTCTTTTCATTGGAGATCCAGGAAACTGCTCAAATGTAGCATAAAGCATATTTTCCAGCATTTGGGGGGGGGGGGAAGTCTTTTGCCCTAAAGAGACTTTTCTAGATTTCTGTAACTTACTGGTTTATGCAGAAGCTTTTCTTTTGGCCTGAGGAACAAGTTCCTCATAAGTACTATGTGATGTGATTTCTGTTCACTGAACAGGTATATGGCTTTCAGATTCCTTTCCAGTGGACACAGAGTAATTTCCTTCTGTTATTCTGCATGGGACTATGGACTGTTGGACACCAATAAAGCCATACACAGAAAAGGCTCTGAACGAAATTGTTAAGCAATTGGTCACAGTCAGAAGTTCAGTTTTCAGTGATAATATAAATATATTCTATTATGGTTATCTGTAGATGACTGGCAAATCAATAAATCCTTCAAAATGATATAAAATCATCAATGACAAAAAATGATCAACGAATCAATGAAAGAAAAAAGGACAAGTGTCCCTATTTATTTTCTAAAGCACAGCCTGGTGTCTTCCTCAAGTAACAAAACATTAATTTGATTCTAGTCATTAACTCAGGGCAAGAAATGCAAATATCTAAGTGAGAGATCACTACAGGATCCTTCTCTGATTTGCATATGCATAAGCACAGCTGGGATTTTCATAACTGAAACTCTGGAAGATGTGTGATGGACTTTGTTTTCAATGCCCATCAGAACATGATTTTAAGGACTGGGAAAACATGTCAACATTACAGAGATACTGATAATTCCTCACACATGTTCCTTGAATGAATGCTACATGTACACACCAACACATACATGTGTGTGTGTACATATTGGCACCTGGGCTTCTTATATGATGGTTCTTTAATGCCTCTGCACATGCATATAGAAATGGAAGGCAGGATTTCAACATTAAACTGGATAGCTACTTAACCCAAAATATATATTTGTCTAAAGGGAAAAATTTTTTTATGGCAATTCCTTTTCTTTCTTCTTGATGGGGCTTACTTTGTGGAGGTATGGAAATGCAAGTGTTACTCACGGCTACAATAGTGGATCTGATATGGCAGGTTGCAAGAGCCTAACACAAGCCCAATTTTGTTGTTTACTCAGCTCTCTTCACACCCCCATTCTTACTCTTTATCAGTGAAACCTCTTAAGAACAGTATCTTTGTTGCATGAAGAGAATTTAAAATGACGATACCTACACTAAGCCTTTGAATTACTTTCAAATATCCTATGAAATGGAAATATTTTCCTTCCTTTTTGACACTTGGTATGCTACATTAAGCTCAGAGATGAAAAATGGTAGTTTATTATCTTCAAGTTATTGCAAGGGTGTGTGTTGAATCGGTCTAAAATGCAGCATGGTCAGAAATCCCAGTTCACTGTGACAGTATATATGTGTTTGTGAAAGCCCAAGAGTAGTTAACATCAGTAGTCCCAAAAGTGAAGAATATTTTTGCTAAAAGGAATTGTCAGCAAAACACTGTTTGTTTTTAACACAGTCACCATAAGAGTGTATTGTTTTTAACACAGTCACCATAAGAGTGTATCTACATGCACATACTTCACTTATATGGATTCCTAGATCACTTATTTCATAGGGCTGTAACAGGGACCCGAATAGAAAACTTCATCTTTCCCCGTAGAAAGCTGACATGACAGACATCAGCCTTAATGGTCTAAGAGGAAATAGCTATCAAATCCTTTTCCAACACTATCAGAACAAATTATAAGATCCCACCACACAGGAGTATGGCAAGAAATAACTTGCACTCTCAAAATTGGGGAAAATAGTTGAAAGGGAAGACAAACATGATGCATACCAAGTGCAGGAGCAAGAGAACTGAAGTGTCAGAGAAAAGCTGAAGAGAACAATCTGTATTGTTGTATAACTGGTTACAAGAGACCAGCGCTACAAAGGGAAATAATTAATTAATTGATGGAGCTTTTATTAATTATCTGTCACTTTCTCTTCAGAATCGGAGTACATGTTTCTTCAGCATTCATGTTGGACACCACCACAATTTTCAACTCTTGGACAGGCAGGATCATCAGCATCTTCAGTGTTTAACACATTCCTTCCAACCAGAGGCAGGAGCAAAAGGATATATTATGTATTCCTATGGGGATCTGAGCACTTTGCTTTACTAAATTAATTTCATACAACCTCCAGAGCCTTGGTAATTGATATTAGTTAGGCTGACTCTATTCTAGGTGTATGATGTTCAAGCAAGTAGATGCAGCATAACTGGCACAGCTTGCACTGAATTTCTGATGTTTTTTAAATTGCCTGCTCTTTCTGGACATAATATGGAATAGTAGAGGAAGACAATCCACAGGTTAAATGCAGAAAGAGTTAAATGATGCCAACAGGATATGCAAACAGCGATACACTGTAATTTGCATCCTTGTGATTACTGGTTGGGCTTTTATAATCAAAGCATTCTACCCTCAGCTAAGAAAAATGGAAAATCCTATTGTATTTTTGAAGCTTTCCTGGATATCCACTACTACATATTTTTCTGAGTATGTACCTTAAGAGCAAAACTATCATTCTGATTTTTGTTTGATTAATGCCTATATACAGATGGTATTTGCGAAAGGTGAAAAATGACTTTAACACAGTCTCTTGAAAATATGCCTAATAAATGTTGTACATAATATAAAAGCATCAAAACAGTAGTAAAAATCGACTAGTCATACCTGATACCTAAATTTTCATAGCTGAAATTATTTCCTTGTAAAGACATAGTCATTCTTCTATTCTTCAAACTTGAAAATTTAAGGATTCAATCAGCCATACATAATAGCAGAATTTACAACTCTTGAACAGATTTTTTCCTTTTGTATACCAAGACGTGACATAAGGTTTGCTGCAAATTCCACTTTCCTTGACAAAAGATGATGCCATGGAGAAACTCAGTGCACAAAAAACATTACTTCAATGTCTTTTATTATTTAGGCTGCTGTGTTACTAGAATGCATATTTCCTTATTAAATAGCTATTCACACAGCAAACACGCTTACCTCCTTGCTTAGCTCCCTCTCTCTTTGTTTGTTAACCCCCTCCCCACGCTCACACATAGTAACCTGTAATGAAATTACAAAAGGAAAACAGAATTAAATTATTACCCATAATCAATGATCACTGCTGAAGGAAGAAAATACGTAAAAATAGTGAGCAGCAGTAGAATGTTGATTAATGACTGATTTGCATTCTCCAATCACATCTGAAATCCCTTTCTTAAGCTGAAACTTTGGTGTTGGGCTGGTTTGGGCTGAAGAAACTGTGGGTTTGGAGACCAGCTACCAGAGAGACCTGATCCACTGTTTCTAATTTGTGCCTTCAAATTCAGGGATGAAATATTTAAATATTTAGAGAAAACATTTAGAAACTTCATCTTACAAAAAGACTCGAACACAGATATACAAGTCACCTGGTTCCTAATGAAAATTAAATCATTTTGATTTTGAGAACTGAGATCCTGGCACTTGATTAAAAACTAGAAGTGACCTCATAATTCTCTAAAGCAAAGGTCAGAGCATAATGCGCCATAATTTATGTCAGTTTTCAGCAGTCATTGTATCAGTTGTGCCATTGTTAGTTGATTGCACGCTCATCATGAAACCTTGGATAGTTATATCAAGTTAATTTCACTACACGTGACTTGAATTAATAGTGATTTCATGACTACTTGGAATTAACAAAAACTTGAGGGGAACAAAAGAATAACAGAGAATCACAAGATTTTTTTAATTACTGTTTTAAGGAAAAATGGTCCAGAAAGAAAAAATAGCCACAAAAAGACACTGTATAAATTAAAATGTATCAGAGAAAGTGCAATGAAAACATCTGCCTTAGACCATAATTCAAAGAAGTCACTTAAACTTTACTTTCAATTTGTTTAACTGTTGGGGACAGAAGCATTCAACACATCATAAGATCAAAATACAGTTTATTCTGAAGCTGAAAGACATCTTACCTTTTCTTACAATATAAATCATACTGACTTGCAGTTGAGGTCTCCTTAAACCCAAACTTTGTTAAAAATTTATTTTTCTTTAAAGTAGTTTCCTTTAGTCATACTTCTGTTGGAAAAATTCTGACTGACACTTCTCCAAAAGCATTTGGGCTCACAAGACAGTAACAAAGTATATGACTAGGTTTTGGAAGGTTTTGAAAAATACATTCATAAGAATACACAAAGGTAAACACCATTCCAGACGACTTCATTTCAGATGCTTCTTCAAATCATTGTCAGTTTGAGATACAGAGATTAATCCTCCTCAAAGTTCAGGTTTATCTCAACCACAGGATACATCTCATTTCTCTGAAACTCGAAGTCCCTTCAGCACAGTCTGAGTACGGAAGAAGGTGGTTTCCTTCCTAACTGCTTGTTTTCCTTCAGACAGCCCCATCTTTCCCTTAGCTTTGAGGGTATTAGCTTCATCTCTTAGTTCTATCTTTATTCTGTTTAAAGATAATGGCAGTTCAAAGACCCACATACTTACATAGCCCCAAAACAAGTATTGAAGCAGTCTGTATTAACTCTGGACCACAGGGAATGCACTTGGGTGTGCTTATCTTCCTCACTTTCACAGACATATGGGACCGACAGTCTTAACACCTGGAGGAAGCTTTTAGAAATGTGTACAGTCTTCTGTACAAAAGGGTTCATACTCTGAATTGAAACAATTGGGCAAGAGCTGTTTGTCTCGTGGTTATGTTGCAATGAGCGACATATTTTAAAATTCTGAGTTTTACTGTACAGCAACTATAAAGGTATAAATTTAGTATAGATACAAGAGAACTGTCTCCAAAGGGATTGGAGGCAAAGATTACTCTTGCAAGTTGAAATCATGAGATAGGATAGTGTTTTGTGGGACATAAACTGGCCTGTGGATCAGCTCTGGCTCTGCATTTCTGTCATAAAAGCCCACATGCTGTAAATTTGCATGAATGAGCAAATTTCTGTGTGTGTGAAACCAGAAACCAGATCAAAGAAAAAGTGGGTAGGTGCTGAGAGGCAACGTGTAAAAGCTCTCCCAAGAATACTTAAGATCTGGAGACTCTCAGTCCTGTGGATTCACAAGAACAGAAAAACTCAGAACATGAAGATTCTCAAGTCTGTTGAGGCCACAAGCACATCATGATACCAGGTAACTGCCAGTGAGTGCGTGTGAGGTGGTAATTGAGCATGCTGTGTGAATTGTAGTCTGCTATTAATAATAACAGCTTGGTACTACTACCATTACTAACAGTTTAACTAGTAAGAAGTGATTTATTAAACACTGATTGTGATATTTTTCTTCCCTGACTTGAACACCTACCAGGAAAACTTACAATTCTACTCATGAAACCATCCTGTCCTTTCTTGATTCTCTAGGACTAACACAGGCTCATTAGTAGTCTCCTGCCTGAGTCCCATCTGAACCTCACTTGACCAATAAGTATTCCACTAATACTGCTCATTCTCCCTTAGCTGACCTGCCTACTTTGCATCTTGTTGATCCCAGTGTAGGTAAGTCTGAGATTTTGCATATCCACAGGGCAGAGTCCATTGTCAAGTACCAGGTGAGGTGACTAAGGCCTTTTTGTCTACTCTACAGAAATCTTCCCTTGTTTCTACAGCAAAAATATCATTTATTCAGGTCTATTGTGATAATTCTTGAACTATGAAGCAAGAGATTTAAGTGGATCATAAAGTCTACACTTGTGTTAACCAAAGGAATCATGCCCAGCAATTCCTTTCAGTGAGTATGATTTTGGTTATTATCACAAAATTTTCTTCTGTTACCATTTTAGTTGGAAGCTTATTCCAGGACCTCATTTTTCTGATTGTTATAAGACTCCTTGTGACATCCAGTTTTACATGTCTTCACAACAACTTTTTACTTTTCTTCACATTATACTGTGCTTGTTCCAGTTAGTGTTAACCTGTTTCTAAATACTTCGAAGCAGAACTTTGTTTTGTTAGGCTGGCAATTTTTAAGAGTCCTTTCATCACCCTTTGACTGTAAGATGGACTTTGCAGTTATCTGATCATCCCTGAAGAATTTCTTTGTGTTGTTCCAACTCTAGTACATCATTTTGGTGAGCAAAGCATTGGATCCAGTTTCTTAAAGAAAATAATTCAAAGTTGTTCTAGTTATTGCTCCTTGATTCTCATAGAATCATAGCATCATTTAGTTGGAAAAGATGTTCAAGATCATCAAGTTCACCATTAACCTGGCACTAAACCATGGCCCTAAGTGCCACATCTACACATCTTTGAAATAAATCCATGGATGGTGACTCAACCACCTCCCTGGGGAGCCTGTCCCAGTGCTTGACAACCCTTTCAGTGAAGAAATTTTTTCCTAATATCCAATCTGAACCTCCTCTGACATAACCTGAGGCCATTTCCTTACATTCTGTTGCTTGTTATCTGGGAGAAGAGACTGACTCACACGTGGCTACAACCTCCTTTCAGGTGGTTCTAGAGAGTGATAAGGTCAACTCGAGCCTCCTTTTCTCCAGGCTAAACACCCCCAGCTCCCTCAGTTGCTCCTCACAGGACTTGTGCTCCAGACCCTTCACCAGCTTCACTGCCTTTGTCTGGACATGCTCCTGCATTTCTATGTCCTTGTTGTAGGAAGAGACCCAGAAGTGAACACAGGTTTCAATGTGCACCCTCACCAGTGCCAAGTACAGAGGGACAATCACTTCCTTAGTGCTGCTGGCTACACTACTTTTGATACAGACCAGGATGCCATTGGCCTTCTTGGCCACCTGGGCAAAATGTTCAGCTCATGTTCAGCTACTCATCAACCAGCATGTCAACCATTGGACAGCAGACATCTAATGATGTCTTGGATCTCCTCTCCCCACAGATTCTCTGTGTCTACCTGCTGGAGAGTAAATACCACAGAGCTGTGTGAGGACAGCTGAGGTACCCATTCCCATTCTCTCCCATCCCTCTAACCATGACTTTCTCTGCTTCACCTCTGTCTCAGATGTTTTCCATGTTTCCTTTCCCATCCTCTAAAAGGGGCTGTATTACTTCATTTGTTGCTTACCCTGCATCAGTGTGTATGCCTGAGAACCTGCAGAGACCCCTGGATAGTCCAGGTGAACCAGAGAAGCTTGTCAATGTTTTTTTTAGCCATCTCCACTACAACTTTTCCTAAGAGATCTTCCATTAGACAGCTCTGTATTCCCAAATCTTGAAACCTCTTTTAGAAAGTTTTTGCAGACTACGAGGAAGGACTGGGCTTTCTACTCTATATAGTTCATATTAACGTCCATGGGGACGGATTCCCCATGCTACCATGGGGATGAATTCTGGCAGGAGTCAAGAATATCAGGGAGCTCTTCATCTGTGGAAGAGAAAGATGGTAGGGACGTTGTGATACAGAGGTCCCTTTGCACCCCCTTTGCGATGGGGATTCAAGTCAGTTTGTGCCACTTAACACTGAACCTAGAAATCAGTCCCTGATTAACTTTTATTTAGAACTGTAGACAAGATTTGTGCTAATTTCTTCAAAAATGAGGTGAGCCTCTAACCACATCCTTCGTCGTTTGCTCCAGGAGATGAAAGCCCCAGAGTCTCCATGGTACTTTCTCTCTTAGGTGAGTCTGTGTGAAAGCAGTCCCTACACAAATCCCAGCTGTGGGATCCTGCTGCAGGACTCTTTCATGGCACATGTCATGAATGGCACCCATGAAGATGGCTTCAAAGCCATGTTGCAAGAACATCCTTGTGCCTGTCAGTAGCCTATGCTGCATTTCTTTGCAAATGCAAAGTAAATGGACTGGGGAGCATCAGAAGACAGAATCCCCTCTTCTACCCTACTAATCTCTCATCATACCTATGATAAAACCTGGAGATTTCCTTATGAAACAAGGGTTTCATTCATCTGAGGAAGGAGCAGAATTCCTGAATATGTAGACCAAGTTGTTACAGATTAATGAACATGGTGCTGGATTTTCTTCTGCTATCTGTGCAGGAATGGTGTCCCAGAACACCCCTCTATTCAGACAACAGATGCCAGAAGCAATGATGGGCTGTACAATGATAAATAATGAGTTACTTTTCCATACAAGAACATTTTGAGTCCAAGTCTACTGGCAAGATACTGTTAGGATGCTTCACAAACATTGCTAGATAGATAAGGCTGGATGACAGATGTGGCATCATGTTGCCATTGAACTTGCCCTTGAGTAAACGTCTTCTCTGGGTCATTCAACTAGAAGCACGTTCTGTTGTCACTAGACATATTCAGGACCTGTTAAAGTCATCATGAGTAGCTTTTAGGAAAGCCCTCATGCACTTTGGGCACAGGGAATCCATGCTGGCACCGTCAACCGAAGTGAATACTGATCAAGATGACAAGACTGTCTGCAACAGGAAAGAGAAGAAAAGGGGAGTAGCATCTGAGAATTTGGACTTCTTGCATCCATGGGCACTGGCATGTACCTGGGTACTTGGACATAGTGCTCTTGAAAAAGGCTCTGACCATCAAGGGCCTGTATGCTGAAAAACAAATCTTCATCTTAGACTTCCTAGAATGGGTGTTAAATGCGAATGAGAATTCAGCTGATGGCCACTAACCAGCAAGTAATAGTGCTAAATGAAACCACTGAATTTCAGTACAGGAACAGACATTGTAATGGATATCTTGTCTAGCTCTCATTAGTATATCTGTAGTGGGTTTCTCCTCACCCTGACCAGATTTCCAATGGAGTGGCAGTAACTTCCTGTTTTTTGGAGGTCTGTGTCAGGGAGCAGAAGCAGGATGCTCTGCAAGGGAAGGTCAGCCAGGAACTGAAGCTGACAGCAAACCAGGCATGAGACAAGATCCTCGCAAGGGGTGCAGTCCCATAGTACCTGAACCAAAAGAGCCAAGATAGGTCTGGCAATTGCAGCCAGGTTAAGGGGGCAGTCCAGGGAATCCAGACAAATCCACAGTAAGGTAGTAGTTCGAGATCAATCCATAAAGTCAAGTCAGAAGATCAGGGTCAGTATCAGCAAAGTTCATGGCCAGACCTAAACTTGGCTGCCTTATAGCTCTAGCAGAAACCATAGGCAAGTGTCTGAGGTCCTGAGCAAAGAATCAGCAGCCTCTGGCCAGACTTCTCTCTGCTCTTCCTCATGTAGCATTTTCTGCAGCAGTCTGACCCAATGTTACGCTGCTGCAAGATTATACAGACCTTGAACAAGCAGAAAAATTCCAGGGAGAAGAAGAGGTTGGTGTTCTATGGACCAAACAGTTCAGATGTTACTGAACTTGGGATTCCAGGTAAACAGCAGATAGGTGCCATCAGACTAAAGGTGTATGTGTCCGTGTCATAAAGAGCATTGTGAGTTTAAACAGCGCTCTGCAACTTGTTCCAGTAGCCACCATTTAATTAACAGCAGCTTTTATTTCCCTACATTCACCATTCTAAAGTGAATGAGAGAGTTGGTAGAACTACCAGCCATAGTCACCTGAAACAAAAAGAAATTCAGCAGAAAACAGGAAGTCCTGTAATCCGCATCCTGAGAAGGTCTTTCAAGAGCTTCTGTCCATAAAGTTTTGACTAACTAAGGAACCCCTGAGAAGCACCAGCCTCAAAGACAGAGTGGGTGCCATTCTTTACTCACAGAACTATGTCTATTTATAAACACCACTTCCGTTGATTGGAGTACAATTTTTCCCAAGGAGATGGCTAAGCTACAAAGTCAGGGATTCTATTTGCTTTTTCCTCTTCTAAAGTGATGCATAAATGACCAGTGGTCTGCACTTTCACATTCCTTTGTCAGATGACAAATAACCACTTTGTGTACTGCTCTGCCGGTGCCACCAATGTTGGTCCCATAGTAAAACAATTCCGAAGATGACATCAGATGTGTAATCAACCTTCATATAAGGTCACAAGCACACTTTTCAAATTTTATTGGAGGTTTTGGTTCTTTCAGGTTTGAGATTAATCTGTTGATAACGTCTAAAAAGGTGAACAATATTTCTATTGGTTCCTTCATGTAGTTCATGCTAGCACGTGAATCTATATATTTCCTCCCTCGTAGTTATTGGTGAGACACACAAAAGACCAGGCAGAGTTTGATCTAGGCAATGCCTAAAGAGTGAAGTTTCATCTGTCTGCGATCAGGATGGCAACAAAAGGACATCTTTCTGCTCCAGTGTTGTGGTTGCTTCTCCTCTCCATTGAGATCTCCCTGGGTAAGTACGTACTTTATGTCACATATGGCAGTGCAATAGGAAAAGCATGTAAATTTAGTACAAGTAGGTTGATATTCTATCAACCTGTAAGGCAAAGTGACAATAAGGTGTTTAAATATGTTTCTGTCTTTGATTCAATGTCCTTGGTGATCCTGAGATAAAGAAGGGTAAGTCATTTGTAAAAGTTTTGTATTTCACTCAGACATCACTGACTGGCCATTCTTATAGGAACCCAAGTCCAAGTTTAATGAACAGTCGAGCTGTCACAGAAACCAGCTGGATATTCTTACTACTGTTTTACCTCTTCTCAGCTCTTTGTAGACAGAATTAAAAATTCCATGTCTTTGTTCAACACAAATTAAAATGTTGTTGCTGTGTGTGTCCAGTGGAGTTTGGCTGGGTGATAAACCATCCCCTCAGTTGTTCTTGTATATCTGAAGCTTATCGCTATTTATGTCTCTGCTCTTCTAGAGCTATGTGTACATGTTTGAAGCTGGTGATGAGAGACAGATTTTGGAAACCTCAGGGTTTTTTTTTTCTTTACCCATGGAGAGAGGTGGTAACATCCCCATATGATGAGAACAAGACTTCATGGTTAATGCTTTGATGTAGCATGGCCTTGATCTTAGAGGTTCTCACCAGTTTTGTGGATACAGTCACAGTTCACGTGGCAGGGAAGAGGAGACACTCTTGACACAGATTTTCACAATATGAAAGGTGAACCAACTAAGTCTGATATAAGAGTAAATTAAGAGCAATAATTTCATTAACCATCTGCAATAGATAATCACGATCAGGCACTATCCTTTCCATAACCTTGCTCTGTCTCTGTGTCTGAAGGTGGTGATGAACTGAGGCTGTCAAATGGAACTGGCCCCTGCTCTGGCAGAGTGGAAGTAAAACATGACGAGCAGTGGGGAACTGTGTGTGATGGTGACTGGACCATAGAAGATGCTGAGGTTGTTTGCAAGCAGCTACAATGTGGATCTGCTGTTCAGGCCCTTAATCGAGCTCCTTTTGGAGAAGGGACTGGACCAGTATGGTTGTATCGAGTTGATTGCCATGGTCATGAATTTGCTCTCTGGAACTGCACACATTCAGGATGGGGTGTTTTTACCTGCCCTCATTACTTTGATGTTGGAGTGACTTGCTCAGGTAAGAAGTCATCTGGACTTGTATCATAGAAAAAGGATATAAGACTGGGATCAAACTTTGTCCTTTACTCAGTCACAGCAAGTTGCATCAGCATTAAATTTTCTGCTGACTACAAGTGCAAGCCTATTTTGCCTGGGCACAGCAATGACATAGAATGAACATATTAAATGACATAGAACAGAAGAAAAGCCCAACTATTTTTTTCTATCACAGCTCTTCCAGGCATCAGGAGATCAGTATTAAACTTGTCTATGACCAGGAATTGGGACTAAAAAAGCAGGTGTAGATGGAGAAGCAAGAAAATACAGCATTATGCCATACAAGTGCCCTTCTTCAGATCTTCATTTAAGCTAAGACAGGACAGTCTGCAATGGCAAACAATCCAATATCTGTTTGGCTGCTTCTTCTGCAAGATGTGGTTGGTTTTGTTGTTTGAATAAAGCACAATTGCAAGGCATTTTTCCTTCCCAGCTTCAAGACCTTACACTCGTGCTTTTTGATTTTTATAAGGTTCCTGTCAGCCCATTAATACAGCCCATCTAGATCTCTTTGAATGGCAGCTCTTCTCTTGTGGTTATCTCCCTCCAACCCCAAAATGATAAGAGTGTACTCCATCACATCCTCCAGGTTGTTGGTAATGACACTGAGCAAAACAGATCCCAGGAAGGACCCAACAAGTGATATTTCACTTGCTGCCAGTCTTCAGGTAGAGTGTAACCCACCAATCACTACGCTCTGAGTCTGACCATTCAATCAGTGGTTTAACCATGTTGTCCTTCCTCCAGACTGTAATATCCTAGTTTTTTGACATAAGAATATTGTGCAAGATGGAGTTAAATGGGCGTGCTAAATGTGAGGTAAATGACGTGCCCTGCTGTCCCCTCATTCATAAATCCACTTTTATCAGACAAACCAATCAGGTCTCACAGCCATGATGCACCCCTAATAAATCTGTGCTGACTTTTCCCATTCACCTTCCTCTGCCCAGGAATGTGTTCCAGAATGACTCACTACATGTTTTTCCCAGGTACCAAAGTGAGGCCGTGAGACTGTAGAACTCCAGACTGCCTTTTTTAGCCTTTTCTGAAGATGGGTACAACATTTCCTGTTTTCTCTTCCTGGGAAGAAGGAGATTCAACTTGCTATTCATTTAAATAATGAAGTCTTGAGGACACACACTAGTAAATGGCTATTAATTTATTTATTTATTTATTTGGGAGTTGCTACTTCTCAGTCATTGCCAAATGTTCAAAGCATCCCTCCTTCTATAGCTTCCCAAAAACTTAGTGTTTTCAAATACTAAAAAATAAGAAATCTCATACACCATTTTTTTTCTTGTCAGTGGCATACAGGAATTGCCCAAAAAATTTTTTAAAAGTATTAGTGGTCCTCAGAAAAGTGATGTGTCTTGCCCATGAAGGTACAGGAGTTATGAAATTAGGTCAGTACAATAAACCTTTGATGCTGAATTTCTTGAATTTTTTTCCCCAGGCTTCTCTGGTCTTCGTCTGACTGGAGGGGACACTGCCTGCTCAGGAAACCTGAAAGTAAAGCAAGAGGAAACTTGGGCTACCGTCTGTTTTTCACACATTGACTTCAAAGCTGCCTCTGTTATATGTAATGAGCTAGAGTGTGGCCAGGCTGTGGATGCCTTTGGAGGAACTCACTTTGATGACAGACATGAACTGATCTGGCAAGAAGAGTTTCACTGTGTAGGGAAGGAGACTCACCTTGCACACTGTCCCAGGAACCTACACCATACTAACACATGCTCTCATGATGCCACTGTTGTATGTTCAGGTGAGACTTTGGACCGATGAACATAATTTATATGTGTTCTGTATGTCTTCTTACTGTTAACCCATAGTTCAGAGCCTCTGCACACTCAGTTCTGTGGACCTCAAGACTCTTGGATGCTTCCCCTTTCATGTCTTGAGCCATTAAAGGGAGACCAGGAAGTAACAGAGAGCAGCCCCACTTTCTCTCATTCACTCAACTGAGGGTCTGAACTCGAGCTATTCTAACCTCTTCATTACTGCACCAGAGGCAGATGTCAAAAGAGCTGTAATTTCTTTTATGCTATCAGAGATATGCACTCAGTAGAGCTGAGAATTATTTACACATCTTTCTCAAAAAAATAAAAAGAGAAATGGCCAGAACAGACAAGCAGGAATGTGGAGAAATGGAGTTATTTCCTGTGGTGCTAGTGTGTATGTTAATCCCTGGCACTTCAGCTAATTATAAAACTGGGAGAGATATCATACCTCCAAAAGATTGAAGGATGCATGAGTTACAAAATCTAAATACAGCTAATGTATTGCCACCTACTACAAAAGTGAAGATTAGACCTAGATAACTTTTTTCCTGAGGCCACAAATCAAAAGGGGTAAACTAAACATGGGGCAGAGCTTCTGGCAACACCCTGTCACAAAACAAGCCTGGATAAGGATTGCAGTTCATGTCTGTTCCCCAGTCAGAGGGCTGCAGTCTGTTTCAAGACTGCCTTGGACACTGTCCCACTGGCCATGGCAACCTGGAGCACTGTCTGGGAAGCTGTGGCAGCCAAACAGCTCAGTTAAGGTATCTAAGAGATCTTTGTTCCTGCCTCTGTATTGCAAGAGTCTCATCTCAGAACTGAAATCCAGGTCTCATTAGGGATACAATGCAAGGACCAGGTAAGGATAGCAAGAGACAGTGTGAGAAGACAGAGGGACTGCATGGGGCTGGCAGTAGCACACCACAGTCCTACCCATGCTGCACTTAATTTAGTGTGAATATGCTGATGAGTATGGCCTGTTGTGTTCAGAGACTTATGCTGGTGCATGGATAAAAGCTTAGAATTGCAGGCTGCAGTTGATGCTTGCTGGGACACGTGAGATGACTAACTACTGAGATAGAGTCCTACTAGTAACACCTACTCTGAGCTTCTCATATGCTAAGGTAGTGCTGGAACTGCCTCTACAAGAAAAGATGTTGCAAGGTAGCAGCAGTATTGTAGGGGGAGGAGAGAACAGAGCAGAGCAAAGAAGAGACTGAACTCAGAGTCAAAAGACTTCTAGTCATGCAGGGCAGGCTACAACATGGACAATATAGACTTTTTTTTTCAGAGCTGGCTTATCAGCATCCTGACCTACCATGCTTCCCAATAACCTGAGACACAGTGAGTGTTAGTTCCTTGCAGCTAGAGCTCTCTTACAATTTTCAATGCAATAGCACAAAAAACCAAAAGTAACTGCAAAGTTCCTTTATTCTTTCTGCAGGCTATGGCGGGTACAGGCTGGCAAATGGCAGTACCACATGTTCAGGGAGAGTAGAGCTTCTTCATGGAGGCATATGGGGAACCCTGTGTGACTACCTGTGGGATTTAGCAGCTGCCAATATCCTCTGCCAGCAGCTAGACTGTGGAGTTGCCCTACTGATACCAGGTGGACAGTCCTTCGGGAAAGGAAATGGATCTGTCTGGAACGGCACATTCACCTGCAAGAAGAATGACTCACTCCTGAATGACTGTCCTGTGAGTGCGCTAGGTCATGATGAATGCCCAGCTGGAAAAGATGCTCGTGTGGTGTGTTCAGGTGAGCAGTGAAAACGCCTAAGAGGAGAACTGAAAAACTCCCTCTTTGAGGAAAAATACAAATCCAAAATTCAAAGGGAGTCTGTGGAGTCAGGCTCTTTTGTCTGCTGCTACAGGAATCGAGGCTGCACTTCACCTGCACAGGGCTGTTTCCTGTGAAATGCTCTTGCAGCCAGGGAACAGCAATAGCAGGGCTGCTCCACAAGGTGGAATGAGCTGGGGGCAGAGAGTGAGGACAGCACAGGCAGACTCCTTACCACCAAAGCACAATCTAAAGCATCTGCAGAGAGAATAGAGGATGGTACTGGTAATAAGGTCTATGGACTGTACCAGAGAAGTCAAAGCAATCAATCAAACGTAGGGTCCAACTAGAGAAAACATCCAGGCATAGCAGCAGACAAGACTGGAGACAGTAACACCTTCCGCATCCTTGAGGCAATGACTGTATTCCTGGTCCAGGTTTAAGTGAGGTCTTGGACCAGCAGGCCAAGGATGCATAGCTATAGGCCCTATGTAAGGCTGGTCAAAACAATTAAGGTCCATTGGTTAACCCGGAGCCCCAAAACCTAGTGCCTTAATTTTAAAAATTGTGAAGAGAACTAGATCCTGATTTTTTAGTCATTCTTCTCAGTAAAACAGGTGGACTGAAGTCTAGTTATGGGTATGGAAGTTCCAGGAGCCCAATGAAGTAATTTTTACTACTGAATTATAAGGAAAACCCATTCCCATTTCCCAGTCACACCCAGGTCATGCTTATGAGCAGCTACAAATATAACATCTCAGTACTCCCTTTTTCTTACACTCAGGGTGCTCAGGGGGCAGGTTGGTGAATGGCACTGCATGCTCTGGCATAGTGGAGATCCGCCATGAAGACAAGTGGGGAAGACTCTGCCACTCCCACTGGAATTTTCAAGCTGCCAGCGTTCTCTGCCGTCAGCTTAACTGTGGCTATGCAAAGTCGATCCTGATGGAAGACCATTTAGTGGAAGGGAATGGGACTATATGGAGAGATGTTTTTCACTGTGAAGGGACAGAGTCCTGCCTGTGGGACTGTGTTCAAGTGACTTTGGGAAATCCAACCTGTTCAGCCAAAGAAGTAGCCACTGTAATTTGCTCAGGTAAGTCAGGAATAGCCTTTTCTGGGTAGTGCAACTTCAGACCAGAACAGTGCTGGTGACCTCGCTCTGACAAGCGAGCCTGGTATGTCAGCCTGTCTTTAACATTCTTTCTTTTCTTTTACCCCACTCCTCCAGCCTTTGTTTCAGCATAGAAACTTCACTTACTAGAGGAATTCATGTTGCTTAGATGTGCCTAACTCCCCCCAGGATCTAGTCTTTGAGCTGAGGAAGCCTTTCTTGCTTCCCATTGCAGACCTTGTGTCCATGAAAGCAAACAAAGCCTTAGCACAGGCAATCTCATTAATCAGTGGTGAGAATTAATTTTTTACCAACATAGAAGTTTGTCTTCCATATCTCTCCTGCAAGTTATTTGTACTGCAGTAAGAGCAGTAGATGTTCTTCAATATATTTTCTGTCTCTCTTGAGTCCAGGCCCTGCTGAATCACTCAGACTCTCAGGTGGTGAGAGCCGCTGTGATGGGCGAGTTGAGATCTTACTCCATGGTGTGTGGAGCAGAGTCCTGGATGATGACTGGGACATTAAGGATGCCCATGTGGTATGCAGGCAGCTCCAGTGTGGAACTGCCGAGAAAGCCTATTACCTTCCAAAGTCTGAGCGAGGTATGGGTCTTGTTGGCTTAAGGAGCATCCAGTGTACTGGAAATGAGACTCAGCTGACACTCTGCAAGACCTACCATTATCAGACAGTGCCAACAGGAGTTTCTGAAGACGTTGGTGTGATTTGTTCAGGTGAGTTACTGCATGAAAGGTACCGAATGTTTCCTAGTGTTGGCTCAAGGCCTGTCCTGCCATCTCAGCAGATCTTAAAGAGGCATGAGTCTGAGCTTGATAGTTAAGAAAGCAAGTGTAATTTGCATCATACTTTCTGCATTTGAATTTTTTAAAATTTGTCTTTCAGAATCAAAAAGAAATATTAGAATACAGGAGCCATAAGAACACTAATTTGGCCATTAATGCCATGCATTCTGACGGACACTTGAGAATTAAATAACTTTTATTTTGTGACATTTCTATATTTATAGATATCTGCATATTTTCTAAAGAATATTATAACTGTTTCTAATCTTCTCTGATTTTGCAATCCCTCTGTAACAGGAACTGTCTCTGTCTAACTAAAAGAGTATAAATAGAGAACAGCTTCTCCAGCTTTCTAAGATAAGGTGACATCTGCATACGCTTAGTATGATTATACACTCCTTGTTTGCAACATCTCACAGGTATTATTCTAGCCTTTACAAGATGGAGGAGTAGGCCTTTCCCTTTATGCACTTTTAGCCTCACAGGAGTTCTGCCCAAGCAACAATAGCAGAAGAATTATAATGTAACAAAAATGTGACGTCTTAAAAATGTTTTAAAAATACAGCGATTCTGCTGACCTCTGTGTTTTGGTTGTGTTGCAAGTTGAAGAGCTGGCTTTTCCTCCTACAGGTAGCAGACGGATCAGGCTGGTGAATGGAACAGAACGCTGTGCTGGGAGAGTAGAGCTTTATCATGATGGCATCTGGGGCACCATCTGTGATGATAGCTGGGATCTATCAGATGCTAACGTTGTTTGCAAACAACTTGGATGCGGACATGCCATCAAGGCGTTTCTCTCTGCTCATTATGGTGAAGGGTCAGGACAGATCTGGCTGGATGACGTGAATTGCACTGGGGCTGAATCTGATCTCTGGGCATGTCCCTCTAGGGCATGGGGCCAGCACAACTGCCAACACAAAGAGGATGCTGGAGTCTTGTGCTCAGGTGTGTTTGGAAAACCCTTTTCTGAGCTTGTGGGTTCAAAGGGGAGGGTTACATGAAGGGGAAGCAGTGAATAGTGGAGACTTGCTTGGACCTCCTCTTGCTGTCTTGATTACAAGCACAGTTGGTCAGCACAATCTCTTCATCCCACCAAGATGCAAAGGGTCCATATTCTGCATTAACACACACACACAAATGTGTGGGGTGTGGTGGGATATTTTGGCAGTAAATTAGAGGATTTTGTAAAGATTTCCACAGCAAGGGGCTGTGCCCATTACAGTCAGTTGCAGCTGACTCTGAAACTGATGGAAACAACCCACTATGCACCAAAGCATCAGACAATCCAAGTAGGTTATGGTGGCTCTGTTCATACATATTTAAGACAGAGTGGCAGCTGTGAGAGAGAGGAGAAATGAAAGAGAAGTGGAAAAAAACACTTATGGGGACATGGCTGGAGATACGGTTTCCATACCAGAAGTATGTCTCTGAGAGGACTGTGGCCTGTGGATAAGTCACACTGCAAACAGTACACTGCTGAAGGGATTGAAGACTGTGGAGGACCCACACATGTCCAGGTACAACCCCTGAAGGGAATGCAGCCTGTTAGGGCCCACAATAGAGCTTGTACAAACTCTGAACGGACTGGTACCTGTGGAGCATCCGTGCTCCACAATACAGGTAGCACTAATACAGTTACTTGGCACTGTAAAAACAAATTGTTATAAACAGGCAGAAAAGAAAAACATTAGAAGTTTGTGGCACTGAGCATTCCAAGAGATGAGAGACACTGTTGGCACTCTGCATCAGAGCCGCATAGGAGCAGAAAATAACCACTCCCCTCTAAAGCAAGAAGTTCTACCTGCATATGGAGAGGGTGTCTGAGTGCCACTGAAGTGAGTGCAGACAGATCATTTTACTTATGCTCTAGACTAGTTGTTCTCAATTTTAGGTTCAAGGATTCAATACCACTGAGGGAAGATGAACCATAATTACATGGCAAAAATGGCTACTGGCCCTTTGCCAATCAGCAGGTATTGATTCAAGCTCTGGATGGGGATTAGCTGAATCTACAAAGTCAATGGCCAGCAATCAACAGTATGAGGAAGACCAAACACCTTTGACTGTTGAAGCCCTGGTATATGATAATACATATCCGGATTTCACTCATCAGAGCCAAATTTCTAGCAGAATCAGGCCCTCTAATTTCATTTTTTTTTTTTGTCTTCACTTCCAGATTTCCTTGCTCTGAGGCTGGCAAATGGCAATGACTGTGCTGGGCGTCTAGAAGTTTTCTACAATGGGACATGGGGGAGCATCTGTTCCAATCGTATGTCTCAACTCACTGCCGTAACTGTGTGCAAACACCTGAAGTGTGGAGAGGAAGGGGAAATCACAGAAGATTTCAAGTACGGCAGAGGTTCTGGGCCCACATGGCTGGACCACATTGAGTGTACTGAGCAACACAGCTCTCTCTGGCAATGTCAGTCAGACCCCTGGGATCCTCAGTCATGTGATAATCGAGCAGAAGAGACACACATTTCTTGCACCGGTAATCAGAAATGCATTTGTACAGGATTGCCCAGACACATACATTAACCTATGCACATATATAGGGACATTACAGTAATTACCTTATGTTTGCTTGTTATTTGGCATGCATTATTTCTAGTTTCATGTAAATGGCAGCAACATTTTTGTCTCTATTCTTGATGCAAAGGAGTGAATTAAAATTACATCATTGTCACCGAGTGCAGTTACCCAGTGGAAATCCTAAGGAATTCCCTAACAGGATGGTGACACTGTATATTTTTAAAGGAAAAATCTATGATACACTGTCAGTCTGTGAGATCTGAGTTAGGATCAGATTTTTCAAGAGGTCTAGAGGTAGGTATGTGTTTCTACTTGTATGGAGGCATATCAGTGCATAAGTATGTAGATGCACACATGTGCATGCACATAGCCATGGACATGAGTACAAATGAGTTTGACTCTAAAGATCCACTTTAATGCCTGCTCTTGTGACAGTACTTTGTACCCCTGAATATGAATATCCATATTTGTATATATTCACTATAATATAAATGAATTCTAGATGACATTCAGATATCCTGAAAGGGATTGCAGCTGCCTCATGCGAGAGAAGAAAGAAAGCATAACCATCAGGAAGATTATTTTACTCACGGCTATAACCAAACAGCAGTCCACCAAGAACTAAACAGGCCACACATATATTTCAGGAAAAAATACTTGATTGTTAATTTTCAGGCATTTTATATTCCCTCACTTTTTTTTTTTTTAGGAAATAATTAAATTATTTATTTCATTATTTAAATTCTGCAGGAAGAAAAGAGGCCATATCTCCAGCCACATTTGCTAAGTGTCCAAACTCTACAAATTGTTCAGGTACTTCGACCTCTTTATTTGTCCTTATAGGTCCCTCTGGACCTTCCTGCTGCTTCAATAACACAGGTTTCTGTGTTTTGCAGACAGGGAGAAGTTACGAGTCATAGGAGGAGAGGACGAATGCTCAGGCAGAGTGGAGATTTGGCACCAAGGTTCCTGGGGAACAATCTGTGATGATGCCTGGGATGTAGCAGATGCAAACGTTGTATGCAGGCAGCTGGGCTGTGGATCTGCTGTGTCTGCTCTGAGTGAAGCTGCCTTTGGGGAAGGGACTGGTCCCATCTGGCTGGAGAAGGTGCACTGTAAAGGAACAGAGCTGTCTCTTTGGGACTGTCCTGCCAAGCATTTGTTTGGCAAAAACTGTGATCATAAGGAAGATGCTGCTGTGAATTGCTCTGGTTAGTGACTGGTGCTTTAACACATAGATCTGAGGAGGCAGATAGAGGAGCATTATGTCAGCTGTGCTTCCCAGTGACCAACCCTTTCATAATTTTGACTGCAGGAACGTCACAATTTATATGAAGATGTTCTCGCTACTTTTCCCACTTGCCTCTTCCTTAATGTGGATTCACCTTCCTTTTGCAGGTATGACAGAAACAACGATAGAAACAACAGCATCACCCACTAGAGCAGGTAAACTCCTTCTTCCTTCTTCTCCCTTTCTTTCTCCTATCAAATGACAATTTAATGTCCCTGATACTGCCTAGCAGAAAAATTAGCATTTTATTTCAGCTCATCAAAAGGCATTTCCTGCAGCCTTTCGTAAAGGAAAACCAAGTGGCACTATCACCAGCTGATGAATTCTATCTCCTTGAGCAGGATCCACAGCTGGGCAGCAGGTGATCTGCCTCACCCTGCTAGCATGGGCACAGCAGGCAGCTAGAGAGGAGCAGTGCTTTGGGACATCTAATTCCCTTCCTGTTTCTTCTTTATTTCCATTCAGTTCCTCCACGCCGCCCTGCAACAGACAGTGCGAGACTTTCAACACCTGTCATCCTCTGCATTATCCTCGGGACCCTTCTCTGCCTGGTCCTTGCCATTCTTGCTAGACAGATCCGACGTGCCAGGGCACAGCAGAGAGGTGGGTCCCTCAGGACTGGCATGAAATGCCTCCTTGATGTGGCTGGCAAGTGTTTAGTTGGCTGGGGAAGCCAGCGGGATGGGTGACTGAGATGAACTGCATCTGTTGCCACGCTGTAATTTTCACTCATTTTCTGTCAGTGAAATAGCCCAGCAGTGCTTATCCTCAGTCAGCATCTCTTGGTGACTTTCTAGATACCAGCCAGGCCATGTAGCCCCTTGAGGGCACTCCTCCTTTTCAAGACTCCAGCCTGAGTATGAGCAGAGACTGTGTGAGTAATCATTACCTTTTACTTTCAGGCTTCAGATTAGCCTATGATAGACCCTTCTCCGAGGCTGTCTATGAAGAGATTGATTACAACCTGATGAGGGAAAAGCAGGTCGTGACTGTCCTCTCAGGTCTGTGTCTTGCTCTTGTCAAGGGAAAGCTCCTGCTGGTGGCTCTGATCCCAGTCAAATACTTTGTAGCTCCCAAATCTGTTGGGAAACTAAAAACATCTAGATTTAAGGAGAGAAGTTTCCTGCCCAGGGGACTCTGTCAATTCCTCTCCTAGGGACACTTTGTTTTGTGCAGTCCTCACTGTGGCCATAAACCATAGATCAGTATTAGTGAAACAAAGAAACAAGCAAACAAAATCCTCTTGCTGCAATTATTTAAAGCAGAGACAAATAAAGGAATAATTTGTGTCTCCCTCCCAGCAACTGTGTCCCTGTAAGCTTCCTCCTGTGGATTGCTTTTCTCCCTTTGTGGCTTGTCTCCCCATGAGCCATGAGAGGTTTTACAAGGCCCCTGAGGGATTCTTGGTTATTCCACTGTAAGCCTTGCAGGAGTAATGCTGACTGTCAAAGAATCTGTTGAACTTGGATGGTGTTACTCTATGCTGCTCTTTTTCTCATGATGCAGTCTCAGCAGTCAAAGAGAGTTTAATCTGATATCACATTCTTTCTCATTTGCCTAGATTCATTTTCAGAGAGTTCAAAAACAAAGCTACAGTTTTATAGAGGGGACAGTGGTGAAGAAAATGGTCCTGGAGCAACTCAAGGTAATGAAAGATGGGGATTGTACAAAGAAATAAATCCCATATCAGGGTAGCTTCTAATATCCAAAGCATTATTAGTGATTAAAACATTTTTATTGCTGCACTTCATGTACTAGTGATGTTTTGATGTGAACCAAGATTTTCTGTTTAACTCTTGCGGTGGAAGAATGTCATACAATCTCATATGCAAGTGCTAGCTTTCTCTTCTATATGAGAAGTTCAAAATCAATGTTTGCTGGTAGTATTGCACACTTCACAGGATCCAGTCAACTGAGTCCAATAATTTGACAGCTGCTTCTCTTAGAAATTTCAACTGCAACAGCTTGTAAGCTGTTGCTTTATTTGTGAGAAAAATGGGAAGAATTAAGACAGAGGAAAGACATACTCCAAATAAGAATACTGGCATACAGTTTGATTAGGAAACTTTAATCCAAGTGATCTGAAGAAAATGCAGATTCCCAGCTGTGAGTTTGTGGTGGGGTTTTGGGGGGGTTGTTTTTGTGGGAGTTTTTTGTGTTGTTTGTTTTTGGGGTTTTTTTTGTTGGTTTGGGTTGTTTGGTTGTTGGTTTTTGGGTTTTTTTGGGGGGAGGGGGGTGTTGGCTTCTTTTGTTTTGGTTTTGTTTTTTTTAATTTGAAATAGCCAAGGGAGAGCAAGTGTCCAAAGAAGAACTGAATTTTCTTAGAGCCGATCAAAAATGTCTCTTACCTGTTGCCTGGTCTCCAAGAGATCAACTGCCAAAAGCACAAGCAGTTTTGGTCCTCAGTTGTCCATATCTCAGACTCTGCTGCACCATGTCTTTAATTTTATTTTCTATTCCTTTTTTAATATTAAGGAATTCTTTTAGTTAAAAATAAACCAAAAGTTTTTCCTTATTTGCTTTGAAATGCTTATGAAGAAGATAATTATCCTAAATAAGATATCTTTCTTATTCAGATTGAATATTGATTGCTAGGCAAAAAGTGAAACAGGAGTGCTTTGATTTGTCACAGAATCAACTAGGTTGTAAAAGACCTCTGAGATCATCCAACCTTTGACCTAACACCTCCTTGCCAACTTGACCATGGCACTAAGTGCCACATCTAGTCTCTTCTTAAATACCTCCAGGGACAGTGAATCCACCACTTCCCTGGGCAGCCCATTCCAATATCTGATCACGCTCTCTGCATCTAATCTAAATACAGCTTAAGACTGTGCCCTCTTGTCCTGTCACTAGTTGCCTGGGAGAAGAGACCAATCCGCACCTGGCTACACCCTCCTTTCTGGTGGTTGTAGAGAGCAATAAGGTCTCCCCTGAGCCTCCTCTTCTCCAGGCTAAACAACCCCAACTCCCTCAGTCACTCCCCATTGGACTTGTGCTCCAGTCCCTTCACCAGCCTCGTTGCCCGTTTTTTGAACATGCTCCAGCACCTCAATGTCCTTCCTAAACTGAGCAGCCCAGAACTGGACACAGTACTCGAGGTGCAGCCTCACCAGTGCTGAGTACAGGGAAAGAATCACTTCCCTTGTCCTGGCTGGCCACAGTATTCCTGATACAAGCTAGGATGCCATTGGCCTTTTTGGCCACCTGGGCACTCTGCTGGCTCATGTTCAGTTTGCTGTCAGCCAGGACCCCCAGGTCCCTTCCTGCCTGGCTGCTCTCCAGCCACTCTGTCCCCAGTCTGTAGTGCTGCAGGGGGTTGTTGTAGCAAAGTCCATGTTTATACATGTATTATTTGTAAGTATATGTATATATTATAAAACTGTGAAAATAAACATTCTCTGAGGGATGGATTCCAGTTAAGTACAGACATGTCATTATCACAGTCCTGTATTGCTGCATCATAAGCTACTGCTTTCTCTAGTGGAAGATCTCTCCCTGTTATAGCTAATACCCATGCTGTTCCAGAGACCTCTCCACTGACTGAAAATGCCCTGCAAGATAGTTATGATGATGTGACAGAAGCTCCTGGACCTAAAGATGCTACTTTTTATGGCCAGAATGTACAGGAAATCATTGGGATCCCTGGAGAAAGTGACAGAAACAAGGATTCAGAGACAGGTGAGGCTAGAAGAGCAGTGCTGTTAGTTTTCATAACCTATAGTTACTGTTCTGAAGTCAGTGATAATCAAGGTGCAGATACCTCAAGGGATTAGCTAGGTTTTATCTAACCACTATCAGGAAGGATTGCCTTTATTAGAAGTGTTTAAAGTGAGATCAGTAATCTGCTTTCTGGAAACAACAAACTTGATCTTTGGATAGGTGTGCATGTATCAGAAGGCAGAATGACATAAGCATTTGTCAGGTCTTTCACAGTCACTCATATCTAAGGCTCTAATTTCTGGAGGAGACAACTGACAGCTGTGCAACCACATAAAGGTAATACTACAGAGCTCACATTTATCTATCTCAATGTTCTTCCTTTCACTTTTTCAGACTGGAGTCCTAGTATGTCCCAAAACAGGACCTCTGAGGCTGAGAGACCTTCATCTCCTGCTTTTGAAGATAAAGGCTATGATGACATTGAAGAGCTGGGACACTGACAGAGACTGCTGAGCTGTACTGACCACTTTTGGAAAAACACCTCTGTTCATAAAATGCTAATCCAGTACTAGCAGAACCAGAACAACCTGCATTTAGTTTACATAAGTTTGGTTTATTTGTAGAGAAGTGATTGCATACTTGTAAGATAAACTAACATGACTTTTAAGAAAATCTTTCAAGTTTCCCTTATAATTTCTGGTTGCCAAGACTGCCTGGACACTTTTTGCTTCTCTTTCTAAACATTGTCATTACAATTATTTTTCTGCTGAGCTAATTTGTTCAATTATGATATTTTCTTATTAGAAGCTGTTCAAAGATCTCTTCTCAAGTTTATGCTTTTCCTCCCAGATACATGGGACAGCTTTGGGGGGATTCTTATGAATGGAGACTGAACTTCAAGAAAATCATCAAAACTCTGTTTCAGCCAAGCCTTCAAGAAAGGAATTCTTGCTGATTGCTTCTGCAGCAGCACCAACAAGGCCTGACAGGCATGCTATAGGCTTGTTGTGAGACACGGAAAGAGAGAAACACATCCATCCATGGGATTTGACTGCATCATGCTATCTGCTTTTCCCGGCTCACTAACAGAAAAACTGGGAAAATAGAAATAAAGAGTGTTTGCAAAGAACAGGAAAAGCCAGCAGAAACTGACAGAGGCAATCAATTCCATACCAGAAAGATGCATAGCAGAAATTTTATCCCTGTCAGAACTGTCTACCCAGGACAGAACTTCTCCTCTCCAGTGGCACCAGGCAATGATCAGGAAGAAGGAATCTCTGTGGCCTCCGAGATGGCAATAACTGAGGTCATTGGCATGATCCACTTGAGCTGAGTACTCCCCAGGTGACTGGGATATATAATCCTCAATGGGACAACTGGACTGATTTTGGGAATGTGCCCACAGTGTTAAAATTTGTAGCCAAACTCTTAGAGCATTATGCCTGCACGTGAATGGGACCTGCACAAGGATATTTGGAGCATATTGAAAGCATATTAACAGAACACAAGATTAATAAAATATGTAAAGTGGCATAACTGTGGGATCTATCAGACAAAATTCTTACTAGGAGGGATGAAAACAGCTGCATACAGAATTATGTATAAGATCTCCTGTAGGTAACAGATCACTTCAAATTATTAAATCGGAAACAATCATTCATTGAGACAAAAAGAGCAGGATGAAAACCGAGAATTAGGCTAATGCTGAGCTCATAACAAATCTGTCTTTAATTTTTTTAAAAAAATCAGGTACCAAAGGAAATTGTTTGTGAGTGGGGTACAGGCACTTGTAGTCTGTGCAGCCAGCTGTGTAGGTGTCCTCTGTGTGTGTGTATTTATGTACCTCTCTGGGACACGCCCTCAGACTCACTACTGGCTGAACATGTGAAAGCAGCAGTCACATCCATAGTGCCCTGGAAAGGGGAAACCCCAGACCATAGAGGATGCTTGAGGCAGTGACTTACAGCATCCCTTAAAGCCACATTCCACAGGGATTTTGATCTCTCAAGAAAAACACAAGGCAGGATTCTCCTTTGGAGAAGCCCTACCAATTCTTTCAAACACATTCAAGTCAGTCGTTCATTAATTCTTTTTTGCCACTTTGTCTACCAATACGCCTGGCAAAGACCTCACACTGAAGGGCTTTCCCAGCTCTGTCCCAAATCCTTTCTTAACCATTGTTTCACTGCCCGGTACTCAGGTGTTAGGAGATGATTTCAGTGAGAGGTCACAAACTTCTGTCGGCAGCTCGGATTTCTCACTCCTGAGTTAAAGTTACTCTGAGTCCAGAACGCTGCTTTGTTGAAAATTAAGGTTACAGCCAGATGAGTGACGAGGATCGCCTTCCAGACGGCTTTTACGACTCAGGGAGGGGGGGCTTTTAGGACTTTGAGGACTTTGGGGTGTGGGCTTTTAGGACTCAGGGGAGGGAGACTTTTAGGAGGGGGGCTTTTAGTACTTTTAGGAGGGGAGCTTTTAGGACTCAGGGAGAGGGGGATTTTAGGACTTTTAGGAGGGGGACTTTTAGGAGGGG
>JAWWEW010000001.1:27846898-27972377 GCA_035583185.1 Anabacerthia variegaticeps | reverse complement strand
GGGAAAGAGGGAGGGAAGGAAGGAGGTCCCACCCCCGCCGCACCGCCTGCCCGGGGCGGTGCTGCTGCTGCGGCCGGGAAGGGACACCATGGGTCGCACCGTCGTGGAGCTGTTTTACGACGTGATTTCTCCCTATTCCTGGCTGGGGTTTGAGGTGAGGGAAGGGAGGATGGTCCTGCCCGGCCCTGCCCGCCGTGCCCCGGGTCTCTGCGAACGCAGAGACCCGGGGCACGGCGGGCTGGGTCGGGCCAGGTCGAAGGTGCATCCCATTCCCCTTCTTCCCTTCCCTTCCCCTTCTTCCCCTTCTGTGCCGCAGGTTCTCTGCAGGTACCAGCACATCTGGAACATCGAGCTGCGCCTTCGCCCGGGGTTCCTCGGTGGGATAATGCAGAAAACGGGTAGGGAATAAAGGGGGATTAATTCCATAGGGAAACACCTTCTTCGCTAACAGGGCACTAAAATGGGCTTTAAGTTAAAGTTTTGGCGCCCCGGTAACAAGTTGCCTGTAGGGTTTGTGGGGCTTGGTAAGTGATTGGGAAATGGGTCACGAGGAGTTTGGTCCTGCTGATCTGTGCCAAAGTTCATGAGTCCTAAAATACCGTAATAATAATTTGATACGGAGCGTTCTCCTTAAAGCTCTCTGTTCAAACCCAGAATTAATTTGTGGAACGCTTGCACTTTGTAATATGCAGGAAGGAGCCAAGCATGTCCTAAAACAGGACTTACGGCTGTATTAGAATAAATTGATCAATGAGACTTATAAATCATGAAATTAGCAAGTATGTACACTGGCATTTGTAGTTGTATAGCTTAAAAGTCATCTGTTTGAATCAACATAAATCCCTGCTATGGCATTTGTACCTTGGTTTAAAACTGATTCTGCTATCTTAAAGGATTGATCTGTGTAAAACCAAAATAAGTCATGTTTAAATCGTAGCGTTATCTTCAGAAAAGCTATGTTTCAGTATGCTAAAATGAAATTACACTCTTCCTTAGGCACATGTATGCATGAGGTCTAATTTGTCCAGTGTTATTACAATACAGTTGGAAATCTCAACAGAACTTTTTCCTAAAAGGTAACAAGCCCCCAGCAATGTTACCAAAGCGTGCTGAATACCTGCTGAAGGATATAAAGAGGATGGCAAAATACTACCAAGTGCCTGTAACCATTACCGCAGATGACTTCCGACGTATCCTTCAGACAAGTAAGAAAGAGACTTAGCTGGCTGGTATTTCTCACCTCTAACGTTTCCGGTTCAAGTTCTCCCTAACAGTAAAGGTGAAGATGAATTCCCTGTCCACAGCCTCTTCCTGTATCTGTGAGCTATATGAACTCTGTGCATTTTCAACCGTAAAAGAAATTTTTTGAGAAATATGGTTGTGAATTACATTAGCATGGGCAGTAACTGTGAATCAAAATAAGCTTTACTGTTACAGTCTGTGGGTTTATCTGGCCTGTTAGAGAGGAGACCATACTGTTCTTACGTAGTGTTCACGCAGACCGTATCTGCTCCTGATCCTGTGCCTTGTTTCATTATGTTTCTCTGTCTCCCCACTAATCCCAGGCAGTCTTGCAGCCATGCGCTTTATCACAGCCATTGATATGACACAACCACAATACCTGGAACCCTTATCTAGGGAGTTCTGGATACAGTTTTGGTCACAGGTCAGTATTCCATGAAGTCAACTTTTTGATCCTTTCTGTCACCCTTCCTGTCCCATATCGTGCAAATGCAGAATTCGACCAAGAGAAAGGAAGTGTCTTTTAACGAAGTCATAGAAGGAATCTAAGGTCCTGGTGGTTCAGAAGCCACTGTGAAAAGAACTAGGTTATAGTCAGCTTAATTTACCTTCTTTTAGGTATATATGGTGAATCCTACAGGCTGAGTGGATCAGTGGTTCCTATGAGAAAAAACTTGAATACATTCCTAGATTAGTTGACTTAAAACCTTTTCTGAGGAATTTCTCCAGCAACTAGTATTGGTTTTAGTTCTGTTTTCTTAGGAAACTTGCTTTAAAGTCCAGAGCTGAGCTATTGTTCTTAAGTACTGATTTACTTATTTTTTTCTTTTACCAGCATGAAGACATCAGTCAGCCAGAGAATATATTGACTGTAAGTGCCTCCTTTTTGTTGGTGCTTCTTCATTTCTCATACAGATTCTTGCTGATGACTTGGACCAGTAATAAACATGAAGACAGCTTAGTCAAATGAACACTTGCGGGTTTGAAAAGTTTCAGGGAGAAAAAAATGGATTTAATTTCCCTAGCAGCTCTGTTTGGAATGTTTTTTTCTTTCTTGTCACGCTTTGCATGACACAACCAAAATCCCCTCTTTTTCTTTTTTTGTTAATTCATGTGACAAGATACCCAGGATGGACAATGAATTATCTGTTAGTACTGTTTTATTAACACTTGTGAAAGTATGAACAGTTTCTCCAGAATGCATTGAGGTATTGCTGCTATATGAAATGTTCAGGTGAACACTTTGGGGAAGTTCACTGTCCTTGGAGTGATGGAGCCAGGCTTTCTGTTCAGCTCAGTGCCGTATTGCCCTTTTGTATTCTTAGAAATTATACTCTTGATGTATTTTCTTTTGGTGTTTAGACTTTGTTTATTACTGTAAAATCTGTAATGGCATGTAAGTTAGTGTACCAGGAGATCCTCTTTAAGGGCTCTCCTTTCTACATTATTTCATAAATTCTTGGAATATGAAGAGGAATATGATGAAAAGAGAGGAGTTGTCCATGACTGGTCTCTCCTATCTACTGTCCCTAACTGAAATTTGAAACGTGCAGTCTTTTCTCCCAGTCTAGTCCTTTCATTTCAGCTTCATCTTAGCGTACCTTTTTTACCAGAATTCCAGCAAAGGTTTTTTTTGCCTTTTTAAGAGGCAAGATTTGAAGGATATAATTAAACTGCAGTGCATTAACCCTGGTAGGCAGCTAAGCTCCACACAGGCACTCACTTGCTTCCTCCTACTGCCCTGGAGGACAGGGGAAGAAGAATAAAAGCAAGAAAACTTGTAGGTTGAGATAAAATTGCTTAATAAGCAAAAGACTAGTGGAAGAAGAGTGAAAGAAAACAAAGCAAAGGCAATAACTCACCCCTTCCTATAGGGAGAGTAATGCCCAGCCAGTTCCCAAGCAAAAGGAGGTTAACCTCCCTAAACTGCCTCCTCACTAATTATTGCTGAGCCTGTTACATGGCACGGAACATCTCTTTGGTTAGTTCAGGTCATCTGTCTTGTGCCATCTCCCAACACGTTGTGAACCTCCAATTTATTCACTGTGGTGGAAGAGTGAGAAACAGAATGCCTTGGCACTGTGCAAACACTGTTCACCAACAGTAAAACAATTAGTATGTTATTAGCATTGTTTTGGTCACAAATCTGAAACACGAAAGTACAGGAGCTGCTGTGAAGAAAAGTAGCTCCATCCCAGCCAGACCCAGTACAAAAATGTATACATAACATTCCCACAGTCTCTTAATCCATCATTATTTAAATAAAGCAAGGATATACAAAACTTCAGAGTCACAAACTTCATACTCAGAAAGATCTTTAATTTAGTCACTCTTTGGCAGTCATTGAGTATCCCCCTGTGTTCATCAAGGCAGACAGGTAGGCATCTTCTTGTTTGAATCTGTCTTCATTCACCCCTGCAGCAAGTATTAAGACTTTCCTCTCTTCTGGAAATGTGCCATCCAAAGGTTGGTGAGGGGTCCAAACCCTTTCATCTGAGTCTTTATAGGTGAATTTATTTTACAATTAGAAAAATGGAATGTTTTTTACTTGATAAGAGTTCGTTGGTATTTTTTTATTTTTTTTTTGTCAGCAGTAGTTTCACATAAATTGTTATAGCAGCTATGTTTAGTCTGAATTCTGCCTCAGTCTGTTTAAGTACTTTTTGTGCCCTAAAATGGTGAGGACCAGCTACTACATCAATGTGTAAATACTGCAGTCTAAGCACTGTGGCTATTAAGCATATACAGCATTTTCTAGTCCAGTGCTACACTTTTTTAATGCCCTGTTCAAGCACAAGTCAAAAAGAGCTCCTAATCTCCGTGATGTGTAAGTAGGAGAAGGATCAAGAAAATGTGGATGCTAAACAAAAAAGTGATTGAAAGAAAGAAAGAAAGAATCAGTAACACCTGCATGTGCAGGATTACTGGTCCATGTGCAATATTGGTTTTTTACTAAAAAAAAGTCATGCCATTCAGGTAGATGGCAGGGAAGTTAAGCTCTTTTTTTTTAGTGAAATACTTTATTAAAAGGGATTGTAATTTCAGTGTCACCAGATAAACATCAGACCTTTAACTCTGGCTGCTTCATCTCCTTCCTCTGTGGCAGAGACACAGAGGTGATGAAAAAGATACAGCAATAACACTGTTCAACCTCTGTGAGTTACAGTGCCCTTCATGCAGTATCACCTACAGATCCCACAGGGCCACATTTGTCATACAAACTGCTTCTGTCTTGATAGGCTTATACAGCAAGATTTTATTTTTTTCACAACACCAGTTTGGTTATTTTTGTAAATTATCTGATGAGTCATTGTATTAGAGGATCGACTTACTGTTTGTCTCCTTTTCAGGGGCTTGGGAGTTTAAAATTCCTTCTACTTTGTATCTGAAAATTGTTAAGTGATGAATGGGTTGGGAATACAGCAAGACAGTTGTGCAAGAAGTGCTTCAAGAGTATTTTGAAATTTTTTTGACAATATACCTTGGGTAATAACATTGAAGATTAAATTAATTAGACTGTAGTAGGAGTGAGAGTATTTACTATTAAAGTACTCTTAATTATACCATCTTTTCTCAGGTTGCCCAACGGGCTGGGCTATCATCAGAGCTCTCCCAGAAGGCACTTGAAATGATTTCATCCCCTAAAGTGAAGGACCGACTGAGAGACACAACAGATGAAGCAATGAAATATGGGGTGAGATGCTTCCAGTACCATTGGGCTTCACAGCTATGCATTCCTTCCCTATTATGAATATGGGGAAGCAGGGAACAATGAAGGTGATGATTAGAAAGCACTATATAGACCATCTCTTTTGCTTTTTGAATGTGTGAAAGTTAACTCAGTGTTGTTGGTAGTTTATCTCACTGTCATGGGAAAACCAGGTTGGCCCATTCAGCTCATTCCAGCTGGACAGCAAGGACAGGACCAGTACTACGAGATACCATTTATCACTACTTGAAATAGAACTGTGGATTTATCAGGCTGCTTTTTTCGCTCCTTCAAAAGGGGCACACGGGCTCTGGAGAGTCACCTACATTCTGATGGCTTCATCAGACTTTAAGAATGAAGAAGGTGAAAAGAAGGGGAGGAAAACAAGTCAGACTTATTGGGGTTTATTCCTGAAGACTGATAATGTGTCTGCAAAAAATTCTGTCATTATAACATTCTTCATTTCATCTCCATGGTGTCAATAGGCATTTGGGATGCCTGCCGTTGTGGCACATTATAATGGGGAACCTCACCTCTTTTTTGGCTCTGATCGTTTAGAGCTGCTAGGCAGCGTTATAGGTGAGTCTACCTAATAACATCACTGTTGGTTTCATGCTTTCACCCTCCTTTAATGCAATACATAATGCAGCTGAATAAAACACTCTTTAAGGTCTTTCAAATACTAACGAATCTTGGGTATTCTCCTCCTGGAGTGAAACTACTGACTGAAATCTATCTCAATACAGTTAAAGTGACCAAACATGTAGTCCTTTTCCAGACAGGAAGTAACTTTAGTTCTCCATCCTCTCTCAGTATGTTTCAAGACTTTGTGCTCCACATGTCAGTCTCAAATTACAACTGAAACTTGTTTTCAAAATATTCACATTTAACCTTTTGGTACTGGACATTAGGTCTTGGCCAAGATTAAGACTGTGGCCGATACTGCACTTTCTTAGTTTTAACATTTTTATTTTCTATCTTCTTAACAAAAAACACATCACAGCTCCCCAAACCGTAACTTGTAAGTGCCTACCTACACAGACTTTTAACAGATACTCATATATTGAACATCCTTCTTTTCATTTTTCTACAATAGAATGCACACTTTAAATTTTTTAAGAGATTGGAATACATTGTGATAAATTATAAAACTCAAGTCACCTATTTTAATGGGTTAGAGGGCCTTTGACTATTGATCTCAAGGGAGTATGTCAGTAGAAAGACATGCACATAACTAGATCTCATGCATTTGTTGAAAAAATTCAGCAGAAAATATTAATTAATGTAAATTAGTAATAGTCACAGGCTTAAACAGAAGAGAATTTTGTTGGTTTTTTTTTTTTCTCTTCTGGATGGGTTTCTGATTCCATAAAATATTCTTGATGAAAATGAGAGTGAGCGGAGGAGTACCCACTACAGTAGTCTCTAATCCTGATTAGAATGCTGTGGCCTGGCTTCTAGTCTCAACCAAGTACTTAACTCAGACTTTCCTTTTGTTTCTCTGATTCTCCAGCGTTCCACCCTTTTTGCTTTTGAGTCCTAAAAAGAACTGACTTGACCCTCATGTGAAATACCCCAGACCTGTACAATCTTTCATGTCTAACAGAGGAAAATAATTCTTCTGTACAGCTTCAGCTGTTACTAGGCAGTGAAGGATTTATGCAGCTCTCTGAAGCATGCCAAACCATATATAAATCATCAGTAGTTACCCTTCAAAAGAGCAAGAACAGTCATCCTGCTGCAGAAATATGACTGCCCAATCACTTCTGTGTATTAAATTTTAACTGTCTCTTTTGTGCTGGTTTGTCTTGCAGGTGAAAAATGGCTGGGACCAGCTCCAAGCCCCAAGCTGTGAAAAGTCCTGGGGAAATATATAAGCAGGAAAATATATATGTACACAATCGATCTTCAGTGATTATCTGGATGTATCCAGTTTTACAGAGAAATGGCCTTCTCATCCATAATAGTTAATTTTACAGCTTGGTCTCATCTCTAATTATGAAGAATTTCAAGGTTTGCCAGTATTACAGTCTGGTGAAGTCTTTACCAATACAAACGTGCTTCCTTTCATTTGACAGTTCACAGACTAACGTGAAAGATTAAACATTAAATACTTAACTTCTTGCAGATTAAACATTCTTTTTCTCCTGGGTACTCCTCTTTTCATTACCCTAAAACTATGGGGCTTAAATTGTAATGGGACTGTGATCTTTGGACTTGTCATGTTTTCATGCTTGTCCTTTGTAAACACACACACAGACACACAGACAGACGCACACACACACAACCTAATTGAAGCTGGCCATATTCTCCTTTTATTTTAAATCCAATGTACTACACAGACACTAGAAGCACAGGGTAAGGTATTCATGCTTCCTTTTACTTTGTAGCATGGCAACTGGAGGGAACACAATTCAAGCCGAAAGAGAAGTCTAGGGAACCAATCAAGTTTTTCAAAAGAACTGTCCCCATTCTGAACAGTGTTTTATACACCTTGCTTTGCAGTGACTGACGTTTGAGGAAACCACCACACACATGCATTCTTAGGCAGCAACCCCAGACCCTGCAAGTTTTATAGTCATGTCTTCAGAGGACAGTGGTGATCACCATATAAGTTTAGCTGGTAACTGAACCAGACTGTATTTTGCTTCCTGAAGGATGCCCTAATTGCTGCCTATCTAAAGGTGATTTAGATAAGGCTGTGAGGGACTTCCCAACATGTACACTGCAGAAAGAAAGGTGTGCAAACAATAAAATTTTCACATGGAAACAGTTTGAACATGGCCCTGTATTGGCTGAATTGGAATAAAACACTGAAACTAATTTGATCTGCGTGAAGCTTGATTTCTCAGTGATCCCGGGCTGTCTCTGATGCATCACTGAATGAAACAGAAGAACTAGCAGCAGCTGGAATTCTGGTTTTTGTCTTTTTTTGAACTTTAAGGTAAAGCATGTTCACACTTGTTCACTTGAACAGCAAATCCTGGAACAAAGCATCAGAAAAAAAATCTGTACCCTTCATGTTCTTACAGCTGTAAGTGTTGTGGGAGTATCATTTGTTCCCCCATCCGTAATTTTGCCTTGTTACAGCTCTTTCATCCTTTGAACCAGACTGATAGAAAAATAACCAACCTTCGTGGCAGAACATTGTTGATTTAGCAGATGTACCAAATGAGATGGATCTTATAGACTGCAATATATTTCACAAGACTATCTTAAAGGCCCTTAGACTTACTTTAAATCAGTGGAAATTAAATGCTCAAAACCTAGGTACTAAAATAATACTTAAACACTACTGAAATAAGGAAAATCCAAACTTGGGGATTTTTCTTACATTGCTTAGTGCCTGTAATTAACCACCAGTAAATGCAAAACCACAGCCTTTGCATTTATATGAGTGAGTTTGCCAATTGTTGCAATTCTAACTGGATACTGACTTTGAGCCAAATTTGCCTGTTTGGGAGCAGGACTGATGGAGTTCTGCCTCTTGCTTAGACAACCTTGCTCCAGGGTTACAGAGCACAGGCTCTGTAAACACTGGTAGACACTGTGGTGAGTACCCCAGTGAACACTGGCTAGCAGCTACACTGTCACGCCCAGTACTTATCCTTGTTGTAGCATGCATTGCAGTAGTCTCAGTAGTGAGTACCAGATTCTTTACCTAGCTTCCCTTTCTGATCTCCTCTGCCACCAGTGGCCACCACCACAGGGGGTAAACTGTTTACCTGACTGCTCTGAATGCCACAAGGTGGCAGGGCAGCTAAAAGCTGAGCACTGGAAAAAACACTGAGGACCTAAACAGCAGTAGTAAGAACTACCAGATGTTTAGGAATATTTAGGAATAGCTGGAAGAATTTTCTTCTGTAGAGATGATACCCCTTCTACTTAGCTATATACCAAACTAGTTTCTGAGATCCTCACATCCACGCCACTTTCAAGGTAGCATATTGTTTAGCTGTCAGGCCAGAGAAGATACCGGGCAAGGAGAGGAGTATTGAGTGACAAGACAGACTCTCAGCAGCACATGCAAAACTGGACTATGAATTCTAGGGAAAAAACCTGAAGGTGCGTTCCCCTCTGCTCTATTATAGATCTCACCAGGAGATCAAGTCACACTTCCCATGTCTGTAAAAGCTGTGAAACTGGCATGGACAAGTAGGTCCCAGCAATGCTAGGCTAAAAACAAACAAGCAAGTGTACACAGATAGGCACATCATAAAATAAGCAAAAAAAAGTGGTTCTGTAGAATAATGAAACCGTAAGAAGCAGAGGATAGGCACAGAAAAAGCTAGGTTGCATCCAAGCAATGGAAATTGAACAATCAAAGAAGAGAAAAAACCTGTGCCTAGATTAGGACTGAGAGCAGTGTCTCAATGGGAATTGCTGTTCCCTGAGAGGGAGGAGGCAACCAAGAAAGGGAGGGCTTAGGTAGACTAGGCAGGCCAGAGTCAGCTGGCCATGGAAGATTGTTTGGGGAAGAAGGTACGGGATTAACACTGTTTACTGTGGAGCTATACAGTACTTGCTGTACTGTTTCAGGGAGACCAGGAATGGCCCAGGGCCTGCCTCCATCCTAAACCAAGGACCTACAGCATTCCCCCACATCCATTACCTGTGCTCCTCACCCAGTGTGCACCGAGACAGTCCTCCAGCGGTGACATCACACACAGCACAAAATGGAGGCCTGCAGAACAAGGCAGTTCTTTAACCTCCCTTTGCAAGCACCTTCTTACTGCCCTTTCAACCCTCAGCAAACAAAGCCTCCTAAATTAAGCCTCTCTCTTTTCTCCCATCTTTATCTCTGCAAGTGAGAAGGAAACATTTTATTAAAGCACTTACTGGATTATGGTGCTGAGCGTCTGCTTTGCTGCCTTTTCCTTTTCCAGTGGAGCCAGCAACACTGCTGGAAGGAAGCAACCTGCTTCCTAGAAAGGAACCAAGCACAGAACAATACAGAAATAATCAAGAGGATATCCCAGAAGCTGCACATACTGCTGCTTTTACCCCAAACTTTTCACAGACCTGTGGCTCATCCACAGGTGAGAGTGAAAGGAATGTATCTATGCCCAACTTCACTAATGTGACTTTGATCTATTTCTCATTCTAGCTTGAAACACAAAGAAAGTGACTACTTTTATTTCATCTACAAAAAAAAATTAAAAAAAAAAATTCATTGGCCTCTGTTTCCAGACTCTTTCAGTGCCACAGGTCTTCTGGCTTCTTGTCTAAAGAAGCTATACCTATAGTTATCTAATGAGTAATAAAAGCATTCTCCAACCTTACCGAATGTTTACATTTGTCTGTTTTTAATTTCTGTATCAGTTCTACTGTTACACACAAAAAACAGCTTAAAGTAATACAGCAGGTTCCAGTAAGTGACAATTCATGCAGTCAAGCTAAGAAATGCCATTACTGGATACATCTGTGCAGCCTGAATGCCTTATCCCTAAGAATGCACTTTTGTGAAAGGGAGTCTAATCTTATGATCTCACAGTGTTTCTCTTCATTTTCCCTCTGACCCCTCCCTTGAGATTCCCCCATCTGACCTCATGGTTTATGAAATTTGCTTCTTATCACATATCAACACCATGGCAAAATCAGGAATTAAATACTTTGCAAAATTCACAAACTAAAACCACTCTTTTGCTTCCCGTAATCCTCTTATATTCACCATACACATTTCATAAGAAATAAGTATGATGTCTTTAACATAACAGCCTTTTTACACCATTCTAAATTTATTCTTTCATGACCCTCCAGTCTATCCGTTCAATGGTTTAAAATTATTAAATAGGGTAGTTTCGTAACCAGTATAGTTTGTGGGAGTTTATGCATGGCTGTATTGCAACGGTTAATCTGTATTATAACTTTTCTATAAATCAGAGAAAAGTGGAAAGAGTTTGAGTTTGAGAGCTGGTACCAATGTGGAATGTGCTAAGGGGGCAGAAGGACCAGGTGAGTACCTGTGATGGCATATCACCTATCCACCATTCAGTCAGGATCGTGAAGAAAGCTGTGAAACTCAGCTAATTAGGAATTCCTGCAGTAAAATGTTAAGCTAAGATGTTCTTCACAAGAACATTTTTTACTTTTTGACTTACATGTGATCGTACCAATATTTTCTAGGGAACAGATGAGATGCAATTTTTCAGTACTTTTTCCAAAGGCAGACTATCCCCTTTCTCAGTGTCATGATGTCATTTAAAACTGAGGTTGAAAAACAAAAATGGTAGATCACTGCCATTTGTTGCTAAACTGTGGTTTTAAACATGAATTAACAGTATGAGGGTTCTTCTTCACTTTGTATATATGCCAGTTCCATTACCTTGAAATTTAATTATGATGTATGTTTTTGTAGGAAGTGACTAATAGGCCAAGTAACTGATTAAAATCACATCTTAAAGAACTAGAAGTGTCTAAGGGTTAAGGAGAGTTATAGCTGAATTTATATCCTGCCCTTGAGGCTAAGAGGAAAGTCACCTCTGCCTCATGTGATATGCACTGGCATATGACATATGTTGATGCTTTAAAGCCACCTCAGAAAATATTTTGGCAATGGCAGCTCTCTATGTCTTTATCTGGAAGCACAGTGACCACAGACTGCTGACACTTTTTTCTCTTTTTCTGTAATATTTTTCTCTCAATCTGAAGGGCAATTTGGAGAACCCAAGAAATGTGTACATGGGTTAGGAGTTCTGGAATTGTTCAGTCTAAGATACAGATTTACAGTGGGCATGTCTTAGTTTTCTCCGTAAAAAAATAAAAGTCAGTTCAGCCTGATTTTACACAGTGTATTAACTGGCTGAATAGTTATTGTATAGCTCACTAAAGAGCAAAACGAAAACACCAGGATGCCTCTCTGTGGCCCAAGGGGTTTTCTTTGCTTTCAGTTTAGGTTAACTGTGGCATTTCTTCAGCTTATTATGCTTGGTTATGGATAATTACAGTTCTTCCCTGTTGCATAGATTAACCCGAATTACCAATATCCATTTAAATGTAATTTCGTCTAGGAATAGTAACATATATTGCCACACGTGATCTTGTGGTAATTAGTCTTTTGTCAGGACTGGATGTGGTAAAAAAAATGTTTAGTATTTGCAAAAATCAAAATAAATATATCATCCCTGTGATTTTCCTTTCTTTTTTTTAGCACAACAAATTGTTCTTAATATTATCTTTTTCTAGCTCAAGAACTGTCAGAACTTCTGGAAATAAATTTTCAAAAGCTTTGAAATTCCTAAGGGTAAGATTTTACTTTGTGCTTAGAGAATGCAGGCTCAACTCTGCTACCTCCTGTACCTCACACACACATGTAACTATGTCTCTGCAGTCTCCTGATCAGATGAATTAATTTCAGCTAATCAGAAAAGTATCCATAACGTTTATCCCTTTTAACCATGGCTCTCTTAGCATAAATCTGAAGCCCACATACAAACCTGCAGGTTTGTTGGTGTACCTTTATACAGGTTTGGGTTTTTTTAAAGTATGCTCTGAAGACATAATAATAGCTACAGTACAGCGAAAAAACACCACTCCTGCAGGGTGCAGCTGTCTGACCATGCCAAGGTACTGAGAAAGTACAGTGAAAGGTTTGCAGTGTCAGTATCAGATCGTTGCCACTGACAATGGAGTCTATAAAACCTAAAAATTATGTTGAACTTCGTATCATTTATCTTTCATTCTCTGCAATGATTATTCTCGGTGATGCATATTAATAATTTATATACCTGTGAGACAGTAAGGAGTCAGCAGATAGGGAAACTATCTTGGGAAGAGCAGTAGAGGCCACTAGAAAGCATCCCTGTTTCCAATATCCATAACAAAAGGGGAACTCCTAGGCTGAATAGCCTAGCTCTCTTTTAGTGGAGAGTACATTCAGTCAGCAGCTTTTCCCCAAGGAAGCAAGCTTCAAGCTCAGAATGAGCTGGGCCTGTACTATCAACATAGTATTTTGATCTGGATCTGAACTTTCATAGCTCAGCTACAGCTCTCAGTGGGGCTTTCAGCCAAGGGAAAAAAACGCAGGGAGGCAAATGTTGCACAAGGAGTAGAGAGTTAAAAGGAGAGAGAATCCAAGCCAATATAATAAGTTTATGGTGGATCATTTCCACTGGGCTTCACGTGATGCAGGCAGATGGGAGAGGTAAGTGGATTTATGGAAGAATCACACATGAATTAAACTGTGGGCCGTGGCAGGGGAGGCACACAGCACTGTTAAAAACAGCAGTGCATTCTATGCCTGGGAGTGCCTCAGATAAATGGTAGGCAAGCAGGACTGCAGTTACCCACGAGGTCAAAAGGAATGTGAAATCTTTCACTTGATGACAATAGACCATTTCTGACACTCACGCAAAACAAACTGGTTTACATTTACACTAATCTCCTGCTCCCACTAGTATTTCTCATCATAAGTAAACACAAGCTGTTCATTCACTTCTGACAGGGAACCATCTTTCTCACACCTGATGGTTCTCAGTGAGGTGCCACAACGGCAACAGGAGTGAATATAGGTCAAATGTTTGTTAGGGGAGCTGTGGCCCACTCAGGATAATCCCAGAAATCCATGGAAATGGTAACCTGGACAATGCCATGGTAGATACAAGTGAAAATCCTCGCACCACCAGGCACAAAGCAACTATTGCCTTTCGGTGTCATTTCCAGATCCCTTCCAAATGAGACCATTTCATGGTGTTGGGCCTCCTGGCCTTACAGGATTTATCACTCTTGGTCTGAGCTGATGACACTGAACTCTTTCTTCTAAGCTTTCAACAGAAGGACCTATTGAAGCTCATTCCTAACTTCTGCCTCTTAATAGCAGCTCATTAGTTGTCTTCTGCTGTGAAGGTCCCTGACATGGCGCTTTTTCATATCACTACATTTAACGCCTTTATGTCTCTCCCTCAGATCAGGCAATCTTTGTATATAGCACCCCAACTCCTAATTGTAGCATATGGCACGGCTATCTTCTTTTCTCTACATGATCATTAATCCCACTTGTTTTTCCTGTTCTCCCAGAGTTTCAATACCAGTGCCTGGGGTTCTTTCGTGTCTCTAAGTATACAAGCACTCATGCTGTGAGTTGTTCTGCAGAAGTGGAGAAATCTTACGAACATCTCACAGAACAGAGGTCTCTGCAGAACATCTGACAGTATCACATCTTCAATGCTGTTGCTAAGGTACAGACAATTTTAATCAGGGATCTGATGGCCACTATTGATCTCATATAGGGCAGTTGCAGAGACTAAGACCTAACTCTATCTTCACAGTAAATGAGCTCCACTTTCTGACCCTTGTTATCTTTATCAACAACCCCCTTTCACACAATTCCTATAGATTATACTGTCCCTTCCAACGAACTCTCTCCCTTGCCATACACATAATCCCTAGTATTTCTTACCATCTCAACATGCTACTATTCCACTCTTTCAGCAACAATTGTTAGGTTTTGCCTTTCACAGTTTCTAATGACTTCCCGAACTTGATAGCTTAGTCTTCTCAATCACACTTTCCAAAATCTTACACAGTCCTCTCAGCCTCAATCTCAGAAACAAACTGAAACTGATTTAAATTTTCCCTAATTTTAGCTTTAGGCTGATGTTTAACATGAAACGCACCAATCCAAATCAATTCATTTCAACAAAGCAAAACACAACTGCAAACAGCGTCTGAGATAAGGGCAGATGATACAACCTCAACAGCAGGTAATGTAATAGTTCTCCCTGTTATGGAACTGAAAAGAACTGCTAGTGACTGTAATCATCTCTGCACTGCAAATGGATTCAAGCTGACTTTAATCAACCACTTCAGCTTTAATCAAGTACTACTCTATGAGCCCAGCCCAAAGAAATCTCAGTGCAGGTTAGCCACCCAATTACCTCCCCTTTGAGAAGCATACTGCTTTGTTCAGGAAGCACTGTTTCGGTAATTCCCATATCCAAACTATCTAGTTTATAAACAGGTATGGGCACTGCATTCAGAAAAGCAACCACAGCTCTCCAGTGAAACACATAAACACATTAATTCTTTGCAGTCTACTGTAACTCCTTATGCACTATGTACAGCACTATTTATTCACACCCCTGAAACATTCTCATCCCATTAAAGTTTGCATGCCAGTTTCTCTCCCCATTATCATCTACCTATGTTTCTGAAATCTTCAGCACAGCACACAAAAGATGTGGCTCAACCTCCCATATGCCTCTAGAAGCGTAAGTAGAGAATTTTTTCTCTTTTTCTTTCTTTTTTTTACCTGGTGAGCTAGAAGTACTGGGTGTGCAGTCACTGTCATCCAGCCACATACTCTGAACCATTGAATCCTGTTTTGGAGGGCCCTCAAGAGAGCACGTCAGCTCCTGGAGAGGGCAGAGAAGACGTGTTTTAATAATGCACTTGGTAAAACCAGGGAGGGTAGCCTCTGTCTGTTAGAGATCATACACCCACCCTGTCATTCTCCTCTTCCTCAGATGTTCCATTTTCCCTCAATCCACTACAACAACTGCTTACACTGGATGAAGAACGTGAGAGTGGCTGCATCACACAGTATCCTGAAGTCTGACTCCTGAGCATTCTGTGAAATGCAAGCATTCAACATCATCATGCTTATTGTTACACATAGACTTAACTTTTTGTGGCATAACTTTATTACACAGCAATCAGAAACAGTAAGAAGAAATTATTTGTCCACAGCTAGTTTTTCCACCTAGGAACAGAATACAGGTGAACTGGCTTGCATACCTTAATTTCTAGTTGCTACAGCAGTTAGTAGAAACACCACTTCTTTGTGTCCATGCTGGATAGCTATGAAAGGACAAGTCTAACAAAATTTTTAAGTCACAGACTTTAGTGTAATAAAGCAGAGTCAAACCACCTGCATTTAAGTACTAAATACATCTAGACATTCATTAAAATCAAGAGATTACTTATTTTGGAGATCAGAGATTTAGCAGCCTAAATAAAATATGAAGATGTTAACTGAGTTTAAAGGGCAGGCAAGACCCAGTCTAGGCCACCCATTTCCACAGCCACTATCAGGCTATCATGTTTGGTCTTACGTGAAATTCCAGACAGAACAAAGGGACTATAAAAAGCACACATTTCATGTCATAGAGCTTATAAATTGTTACTGCTGTTTTTCTGGACAGGTGTAACAGGAGGAGACATTAACCAGTATTACAGAACAGTTAACTAAGAAAGTTTAATGAAGCAATGGGGAGGTAGAAATAAATTACTGAGATCTGCATGATTGCAGGCTGTCTCAGTGTCAAGCTATTTAGGACCAAGTGCCAAGCTTGCACAGACACGTCAGAACCTTCCTCCTGCTTACAGACAGGAACACACCTAGGTCAGATTCCTATCCTGGTGATTTTCCATGTGCCCAGTTGCCAGCAGACTGGCTCCTGTAGATCCATCCTCCTAAACTTTTAGCTCCCATAGGGTCATTCAAAGGGGACATTCAAAGCAAACTGTATTGGATCACTTTACCATCCCTTTCTCAAATGGCACAGACACTGAGGTAGCCTGCTGCATGTCTTGTATCTATCAAGAAAGACCCTTAAGGTCAGCTCTTCCCAGCTCAGAATTTGGGATCCACTGCTTACAGTCATCTAGCAGATATAGCAATCCATGAGGCTGACATGCTGACATGGTAGAAGGTGCACTGTGCATGTAATTCTAAAATTCATGGTGAAATATCACTGTCAGTAAGCCAGTAAGAGAGAGATGAAGTGCTTAAAAATGTTAAGAAACACTAAAAAAGCTAAAAAAGGCAAGAAAGACACTTTTAACATACTAAATATATTTATTCCTTCAGAAACACTGCAAAACGTGGCCAGTCTTGACCTACAAGCAGTAATGAAACCTAAAGTCCCAGGCATATTACATGCCAGCATGCAACAGGGAGAACAATAAAGATAGGGCCAATATAGGCCAAAGATATTTCCTCGAGTTTAGGAAATATATTTTGGAGGAAATGAAGGCAAACATGCTTCTCCCTTAGCAGAGCAAATCAATAACATGAATTTAAGTGAACTGGGATCTAGATTTCCACAAAGTATCTGCTTCTCGGCATCCTTCCTCAGCAGGTTTCTCCATCCTCGTTCTCTGCACTGCATTTCCTGACCTATGTCATCCAAAGGCACTAGAGACAGAGGTGGAAACGTGTTCTTCTGCTCTTGCCTTCTGCAGGCCAAGCTATTCTCACTCGTCTGAAAGGAGGGGAGGGGAAGAAAAGGGGTCACACTCAAGGTGGCCTCCATTCCCCACCATTATTAGAGGCTGGTTCCGTACTGCTGATTGGGCAATGGGAAGAGCAATAGAGCCAAAATGCTCCAGCAGGAGCTATCTGTCCATCTGCCTCTCCCAGAATTCCTGCTCCAGGAACTGCCAGTGGAGCGTTACTTGGTGCCACTTGGTCTCTCCACAGTCCTTGAGGTCCTCTAAGTACGTTCATGCTCCTCTTAGCCAGGACTCTCATTTCACCCCAAAAGTCTTGCCAGTATCTTCAGTGAGGTAACCAGTGACTGAGTAGCATCCGGTCCACTCCTGATTGGCTTGATGTCCCCTCTCAGATGTGTCTGAGGAGGGAAAACACACATACAAAAAACCCATGTACTTTTCCTAGGATATGGACACATACAGTACAGTGCGTGATTTTTCAGATGCAACCCAGAAAGTTTTCTGTTCCTGAGAAGTTCTGCTACTTGGTTTCATAGGCTGGGTTACTTCTTTTGAGCCTGTCCCTTGGGAACAAGGAATATTTGGAAGGCTACGTGGATAGTTGAGCAGAAAAACTAAGGACAATGTCCCCTGCATGTGGGAGAGAAGACACTGTTAGCTCAAGCAGACAATGTAGTTTCATGGATTGCAGGCTGATCACTACAGAAGGGTGTGTTGAAAATCAGCATGCAAGGACAGAAAGTAGTGCTGTTTTGTCTCTACTGTAAAATAAATAATCTATTATTTATGTGTTCCCTTGGCATTTATTTCCAGGCTGGTTTTAGTGGAACACAGATGAAGGGGTTGACCATTCAAGTCTTGAATCTGAAATGATTACTTAAGACCAGAAGCAACATACTGGACATTTCTGCAATAAGAGATTTCCTGTGACTCTACTCTTTGGAGAGAACCAGGAGTGGATTAATGACATACTACCGGGGATAACCAATTTATGTTATCTAATAGGGACTACATAAATTATTCTAGAACCATTCAGAACTCTTTTTGCATTAGAAGTATGCCTATATCATGATCCTGTTTTGTGGTTCCACAATTAATGAAAAACAGGCTATTTCAGCAGAACGTCAGTAAATGGACTCCAAGACAGACTATTACAATTTATACTGCCAGCCTTTTCCTGCAATACTGTGCTGAAACTGTCTTGCTGAAAATGGTGTGCTTTTCATGGTGGAATTACATGTTCTTAATTCCCTGTCCCGATACCATGCAGAAAGTATGACTGCACATGGGGTAGTCCCTAAATCTTGAAGTTACAACTCTAACTCTCGTTAATCACTAATTGTTCAAAATTCCATGCTACATCCCACCTTGTAAATAAACTGTTCAGGAATGAGCTAAACCACTACAATTATGAAAACTGGTGATCATAAGTGGGTTTGGGGCCATGACTGGAAAAAAATGCAGAGAGAATCCTAGGGACAGAACTCTAGGCAGACTGCCAAATCATACAGGTCATGCCTCATGTGCATAAACAATGGTCATGCAAGTATTGTTAGTGAAATCCCATGCTATGTTTGCTCTCTGAAAGCACGTGGATACCAACTTGAAACAGCCATTGCAGCTGGCTCACCTCCTCAGCTGATGGAGAAAGGGGGCTGAGAAGTGGGGGAAGCCCACAATCAAATGCAGATGTCAGGAACAGTGTCAAGAAAGCGTCATACTTTTTTTTTTCGGGATATGCACACATTCTACAGTCGGGTAATTAGGACTAGCCAAGTTATGAGATCTTTTCTTAATAGGAGAATTCTTGCTGATTATGCAAGGTAATCAGCTATCTAATAAAAGCTAGAGTCCCTTACACATGCCTAGTCAGGAACTTCTTAGTTCACTAAAAAAGTCCCAGGCAGAATAAGGAAAGGGAGGTGGAATGATGTAGTAATGCTGGAAGATGGGGCTTGTTGACGAATTAGCAGTTCCATGTCCTGCATTCTCTCTTGCCCTTGCTCTCTTGGCTGCCAGAATTAGTATCTTAAATGGTCTGTATCTCCTAGATGTACTCCCATCCTCCTCCACACTGAAATTCTGGACTCTCATCCAACCCAAAAACTAGGATGTAGACAGAAACATACTTATCAGAACTCTGCACCTCAATTGTGACAAAATACTGGGCAGTCCTACAGCATACAATTGGGTAGCTGAGCAACTGCAGATAGTTACCAGCCTGTAATTCTAAGGGAGCATTAGGTCTAGTTGGAAGAAAGGATCTTCATTGTCAAATTTGGCACCTGGAGCAACTACAGCCATAGAGGCCTGGTCCTAGGGCACCTCCCAAAATTTTCTTAGAGTAGACACAGTCTTGAGAAAGGGACATGCCCCAAAACACAGAACTCAGTCCCTTTTTTGCCACAGGTCTCAGCCAAGTTCTCATGAAAAAAATTAGGTGTGGCAAGCTGTTCCAGAAAGTCAGCTGCAGCCTTGGATTTAGAGACAGGCTGCTCTGGAGTCTTGGAAATGTAAATGGGAGGTTTGCCTAAGTATCCTAGATAGGCTCACACCCCAATAAAATACAGCTTGAGCAACATCAAAGCTCCACTACCAGGAAATTGCATTTTTCCAGTTTTTGACAATTAAACACCGGGGAACTGTTTTGCAGACTACCACATGAATTGTTTTTTAAGAGAACACTGGGTGTGGTATGGCGTGCTTTAGCAATGAAACATAGGTGCAACACATGGGACGGTGCTGTAACACCTGCTGTAACACCTTGGGAGGACTGAAGACAGGTTAGTTCACGCTGGTTGGGAGCAGCGGCATGAATCCTACTTAAAGGGGCAGAACTTTGAGTACAACCCAACATCCCAACATACCCTTGTCCAAGCTTCTCCATGAAGCTCCAAAATCACTCCAGAGCAAACTATAGAAGAAACATATACATGAGTAAACATAATTGGACAGCTAAGACTCTGTGTATCCTGTTGAATGCAAGCTAACATTCTAGTAAAGATATAACCAAAATCACCATTAAGTGGTCCAATCTTTCTTCACTGGCTGTTTCAGAAAGCTGAGTTCCTGACAGGCTCTCAATTACTGTGTCACAGCCAGACATCTAACTTGCAAGATGCTACAATGCCTGATGTGGACAATCTCAGTAAAGCCTCCAACAGAATGAGACATGCACCACACTTAAGCCAATAGCAGAGACAGTGAGCATCTTTCAAATACTGAAATTATTTTCAACTCACTTGCTCTTTCTGCTGGGGAACTCTGGGGAGCTGGGACTGGATGATCCATCAGACTTCAGGTCAAAGAAAGTTCCCGGACTGTCCAACACCCTCTGTATCCTCTCTGCAGTGTCTCTGCTGGGAGAAAAGAGAAAACAGCTATATCCCAGAGCCAGAGTTAACTACTATCTATTCTAACACTCCTTTACAAGCCACAATACAAACCTGGATCTCACATACACAAGTGAAAGGGAAGCAAACACAGGTGTGTTTAAAAGGGCAGACTCCTTAGATGTCACGTGACATATTCAAAATGGCCAACTTTAAGCTCCTTTTGAATTGATATAAAAGCCTAAATTAATGTCAGTGTTCACCTTTAATTCTTTAATTTATTATTCTATCCTCCCCATTTAATTGGTCTTAAGAAGGTTTAGGATTTAAGAGAAAGTGTAATTATGATGGTTACAATGGTATTATTGCTACTAGTACTTGTCAAGATACTTCTGAAGAAAGCTGTCTGTGTGAGTAAAGGAAAATCAAGGTGTTTTATTTTGGGGGCACGAGGGGAGTTGGAGGGCTTCAGTGATGGGAGTTCACAGAGCTTCTCCTCTGCTCTGCTGCTTAGTTGACCCTACCTCTACCTCTCAAATCACAGTTCCTCATGCCCTCACTTGTGCTAATACAATTATTTGTGAGACTGGAAATTGCCCTGACAAAAAATTAATTCCAAAATTAAAACAACCCTGAAACTTGTGACATGTGAGTAAGTGGAATGGTCCGGGTCAGCTCTGTCACCAAAGCCTGCATATCATTAAATTACAGCTTCAGGGTGAAGTCACACATTAAGCTCACTGTTGCCAGAAAGAGAGCATGATCCAGCCTCCTTCACTCTTGCTGAGTGCACTTCCCATCAGTCCTGGTACCCATCTGACTTTTCCATGAGCCAGTTCAAGGCAGAACCTGGCAGACAATTAATCCAATGAAAGGAAGTTGACAGTTTTTCTCTTAGATTTATGGGCTGAATCAGTTTGAGAAAAGTTTTACTATGCATCTGAGCCACCACAAAGAATAGTCAGGACTGGGTAGTTGAGAGAGACACTCGGAGAGGGGAAGTATCACGTCTGCCTTTCAATAACAATGAACTGTTAGAACAGAGCACTTGCTAGTGAAACTGTGCCTTCAAGAATCACTCAAAAAGTCTTTCCCAAAATACAAGACTCCCTGTTCCTCATATCTAAGTTTACAAATAAGCAAAAGGAAAGCTAAATAAGCCAAATAGCTTACCAAATCCCTCCTAGCAAAGAGCAGAAAAAAAGAACGAAAATAAATCCAGGGGTTTTCTTTGTGATAGAAAAATTTTACAGATCCTTTAAGGGGATAGAAAAGGTTGTTGTAAACAAAGAAATGGACTGAGGGACATGGCTGCCTAAGGTACAAAAGTATTTAAAGTAGTGAGAAGCTGTGGCTACTGTACTGGCTTAGACTAGGTAACAGGGGTTGTTGTCTCAGATGATTTAATTTTCCTCAAAGAAAGTTCTATACTATTTTTATTGAGATTAGGTCAAAAGCAACTCATTAAGGAAAAAGAGAAAATGCAGTCATTTCCTCCTGTCATAAAATCACTGGTTTACCCATTAAAGGTGGCTTTTCCCCTTCTACACTGAGTCTTTAATCTGCTTCCTGGAATTCTTGCAACAGAGAAAATTACATATTAGATGCAGAGCACTTCCGTGACTTTTTAGACTCCGTATAACCTTAAAAAGATGCCTCAAGCTAGAGCTGAGAGAAATTTATGATTTATCTAAATAATCTCTCATGACCAGTAGACAACTTTTGAATGGTTATAATTCTGTCAAATATGCTAAATCACTCCTTGAGCCTGTATATTATCCATTAATTTTAATTATTTCTCAGATGACCTAACTTAAACACTAGTCTTTTTGACTTAGAGCTTTTTTTAAAAAATCCTTTAAGATACAAAAAGTTTTGCCTATCTGACCATTTTATCATGCAGACAAACAATGAAGCATCCCCTTCCCAAGTACTACCTTTTCATATGACTCTTACTGAAAAGTGGTGAATACAGAACAGGAGACCAAAGAGTCCTGGATCACACTGTACAATATTTAAGAGTGATCTTAGAATGTTCCTCCACCCATTCTTCCTTAAACACTGATTCTCCCCACTTCCAAATGTCCTTTTTTAATTTCATCTGTTTCTGTCATTTGTCTATTTCTCCATTAGCTGATAATCATGCTTTTCTTCCCATTCCAACCAGTTCCATTTTAGTTCTTATTCCTGTTGATTCCCCTTCTATCTTTATGTGTGCCTTTCCATATTTCTTTTTGCATCTCCTCCTGGTTTTTTACCCTCTTTGTCTCATCTTCCCACAGCTCATACCTCTTTTCCTCCTGTATGTTTTCAATGCCAATGGCACTACTCCGTCGCCCGTGGAAGCGGCTGGCTCGAGTACGTGATGGGCTCCTACCAGGCAAGGCAAAAGACTAGAAAAAAGGAAAGCGTGACAGAAAGGAAGGAGGGGAACAAGACAGGAAAAACTGGAGAAGTGGAAGCATGGGAGAAGAGTTTGCGACGTGGTTCCAGATTCTCTCCTTTACTCTGCAATACAATAGCATGGCCCAGCTTCACCTGTGCAAGAAGGAGTACTTTCTGTCAGTTAGAAAGAGCAGCAGGCCTTACAAAGGCAGTGTGATAAAGGGACAGAGAGATAGAGAAGCAAAGGCAGAACACAGCCAGTATGCAGAGAAAGGAGGTCTGGAAGAGAGGTATCTCCTTATGATAAAAGGAGAGGCAGAATCAAAAAGGTAAAGAAAACAAGAAGTTAAAGGAGTGGAGGCAGCAAACCCAAGTCGTTAGTAAGCTGTGACTTCACTGCGTTGATATAAGAACGCATACAACCGAGTAAACTATCACCAAGAAATCTTCCCACTGAAGGACACCTTCTTGGCTTACTCGGAGATGCTTCTTTTATAGTTTGCCTGTATTGACATCACTAGTGCAGAGACCACAACCAGCTGGATGCACTTTGGCCAAGGAAACCATATTTTCAATATCGGAAACACACATCCTTTTCTAGAAAGATTTGTCATAGATCTATTATACTCACACTGGTCATGTATGTTTAGTATCCCTATCAATCAAGAAAGACTTTGATAGTGACTAGAAATATTCATTCTTTTTCTCACCCCAAACTTTATTAATTCTGCTGTTTGTTCCCAACATGCAATTCTATTTACAGCAAAACAGCACCTTGAATATATATTGTGTACCTGTTTATATTACAGAAAATAATCTGATTGGTGAAACTGAAAAAAAAATCAAACAGTTCCAGTGTCCTTATGTTCTCAGCTCTTGCCATATGACAATACAGTACCATTCTGGTCAAAACACAGTGCATGCATTTTTTAACATATGGCATTGTACAGGATCTAATCCAGGATACCAGAGATAGATGTCAAATGCAAAACCATGTTTGGCTTTCTTCTCCCAGTCTACATCCATCTCAGCTCTAGTTTACACACGGACTGAGGCTAGCAATAGGCACAGACAAAACAGACTGCAACACATGCTGTCACCACTTGTGAAATGGGATGATACAACAAAAAGATTCACAGCTGGACAAGAGGGCAAACTTATAGGGAAAGAGAAATAAAACATATGGGTGGTTACAAAGGTATGCCGGGTTTTCTTCTTACAGCCCACCCGAATACCTTACCGCAGCAATGGCCTTAGGGCCCTCGGCGACACTCTGGCTGAGGGCAAGGCCAGCTGTAGCTGGGCGGCTGGGCAGGGTGGCTGGCTGCTGCTTTCTCATGGATATCCCCATGGTATCCAGGCTCTGGCTGCGGCCTCTGATCACCCGCTGAACAGAAGGGAGGCAGGGAAACAGACAAACACAGATATACACATATAGACATGCACACGGTAGGGTAGTATGAGAAGCATCACAGATCGAGTGGAAAGCTGTGACAGACCGACACCAGAACCACACAAATCCTACCTCATAGAAGGCAGCATCTTAAATACTGCCCATTTTTGCTCCTAGCAGATGCATGTAGCTCTGGGAAGAGCCAGGGAAGAACTCTTCCTCAAGTACATTCTCTATTTTCACTTCCCTTGTCCTGTTGCAATAAACAGAGATTCCCCACCAGTATCCCAGCATGCTGGGTAAGACACTATCACCTGGGCATTCCTATCCAGTACGGGCTATAAAACACAAAATCAAACTCCTGTTCAAGACTGTAAGGTTCAGACTTGTATGAACTTCAGTGCTGGTTTCAAAGGGAAAGTAGGCATATCAAAATCTACAGCATTCAAAAAAGCCATTTTCTGAGTTTACTCAGCCTTTTCCAGCCTTTTACAAAGGGCACCTGTGTACAATGACATGCAAATTACACTACAGGCTAGAAGTCAGAAAAAGGACACTTTAGGATAACTAGTGGAAGATGTAGATGGGTATGAAATTCATGGTTAGTAGCAAAGGCAAGATAGACTGATTGTATGTAAAAATACACCAAAGCATCCCAGATCTGACCAAAGCTATGCACATAGCTACCAAACCTCTGTGTGAATGGATTAGTTTCAGAGCCTTTAGTAACTCTAACCAGCCTACCACAAAGAGCAGGTGGAGGTAATCTGAAGAAATGCTATTCATAACATGTCTCTCTTTCCTGACAGAAGGTTAGAAACTTCCTTGCAGTGGTTCTTGCAACTCTTCGAATTATAAGGAAAATGAATTGGAGATTTGCTGTAGGAACTAAAAGCTCCTTGGTACTAGTTATTGCAATTCCACTTGCAAATACTGACTCCTTTTTCTCTAAGTCATACAATAAAACCCCATCTGACACTAGACACCAGCATGAAGCATAAAGAGTTTGACTCCTACAGGTCAGTAGGGAATTCTGAACCACACTACAGGTCTGTAGGAAGGCTCACCTTGAAATTTTCGAGGAAACCCCCACTGCCATTCTCTATCTTGTCATCCTCCCCTATGGGTAATCCCATCATACTGCGGCTGCGAAGCTGCAGCTCCTCAAAAAGGCTCTCCAAGAGGGCACTCCGTGTTCTTTCCTGGATCAACATCAGGAATGAGAACAGCTTTTAATGGAAGCAGAGGATTTTTCTCCTGTTTTTTTCAATGTCTCACATCCTTCTTAAAAAAAACTAATGACCAAGCAAACAAAAAATCCCCAAAACAGCAACAAAACCAACAAAACCTCATGAAAATTACTTTAAACAGTATGAACTGTTTTAACTGCATAAAGTTTACACTTTTATTACACGGTTATTACTGCAGTAATAACCAGCTCTTTTAAACTCCTTCTGAAGCAAGGCATAAAGGACATTTTTTTACAGTTGATGAAATAGAGGCATGTTTTTTCCTAGATCAGGCAAGCAGCAGAGTCTGGAACAGAATTTTGGTACCTTGAATCAAAAATCAGTAATACCAGTATGCAACCTGTAGCATAATACCAAGTTTCAGTAAATATAGAATTTTCTTCAGCAAAATGTATGCAACACATTCCCATTCTTACTTGAGGATTAGATCTTTATACTAGCATGTCCCTGTTCATATTCTATCACACCTACTAGGAAATACAAAGGAAGCATCCCACAGCTGAGTATTAATCACATTTCATCTTCCTTTCTTAATCAACACAAAAAGTTAAAAATTTTAGTGTATTTTCTCAATCTGACAATAATATATTCATAATTACATATAATTATAATTTTTAATGGCAGCAACCAAATAAGAGACCCACCTCTAATTTAGCAAATTTCTCAGCTCGATAGCAGCTGTACTCAGCATTGATGAGCTTGACCAGAAGGAATTCACGAAACTCTGCACTCTACAAGACAAGATGAAGACTAGACTAAACTACATGAAAACAGTAAAAAAAATATAACACAGTAAAACTTCTGTTTACTACTTTTTGGACCTCCAAAGTCATCTAGCTAGACTGACAATACTGACTCAGAACACAAGTGTGTGTACCATATCCCCCTGCCATCTAACACTGACCCAGAGAAACAAACCTTTTTAAATATGGCTGGATTTGGCAGAGGAGGTCCAAAGAAGGGGACATCATCTCGGGCCGTGACTGAAACCTGAAATAATATAAGGGGAAAAAAAATAAGTATCATAACACAAATGAGTCTATCAAAGATTTCAAATTATGATAGACCTGATGCCTTCTGGATAATTTACATGTCCAAAAGAGGTATAATATAGCATCCTGTGCATCCCTGTTTTTGTACTCAGTGGATGGGTATGCTAATTTATGTCCAGAAATTCAGTCAGCAAGATGGGCACACAGCAAGAGCAACAAAAGATTGAACTGACTGCTTTTTAAAACATATTTTTAATAATAACCAGTATATTTACAAAAAATATGCTTCTACTCAGCCTGCAAGATTTACCTCCACTAGAAGAATCTTTGTCAATGTGGTTTTACTGACCTATTTTTTTTTTTCACAGAGAATCCTTGGAGATAACACTGTGTACTGAGGGGAGTATCTCAGTGCCACTGCCTCCTCTCTGAGTCACAGGTGGTAACCATGCAAAAGCATTCTCCCAGTAAGAGATAAGGAAATGCATGTGTTTCATATTTTTATTTTTAACACGCTCCTACCTGACATACCAATGTCAAAAAAGTAACTGTAATGCAGTCCAGCTTTCAGATAGTCACTTGTCTCTTCACAGCACTTACCTATAATTACAGGCAGCTATCTTACCAGATACATATACCACTTCACAGTATTTCACAGTTATTTTTCTTTGTCACATTTGAGATGAAACAATACCATTATTTGCTATTTCATACAGGAGGGAACAATGTCATAACAACAAAATAACAACATGTAAATGTCACAGAGCCAATGAGAGTTGTGAATTTACTGTGAGGAAGAAGGAAATGGGCTCTTGATTTAATTGAGATTTCTCACAATCTCCAACTCCCTCCCAGTAGATATCTACCAGTTAAAATTCTGCTTTGCATTTTTAAATTTCTGATTGCTAAAATTGATTCTCTGAAATAAATGCCACTCATATTCAAATTTAACAGTAGGCACTAAAGCTTAAGTAAACAGAACAAGGGATGGGAACGAAATCTTCCAAATTGCAGTCTTTTCTGTACTACAATGCTCTCAAGGCAGTAAGTTAAAACATCTTTGGAAAAACCTTTACCGAACACTCTGCACTGGCTCTGGGGTGCTGACTGGGATTATTTCTTCATCATGAAATGAAGTGCCCCTACTGCACCAACAAAAAAATGGTACTGCAGACAGGCAAAGATGAAAACAATAGCTGATAGAGACAAGACCAATAGCAAGCTCCAAAAGCTCTTTCTCTTCTCATGAAAAAATCCAGTGAATTTTTGTGCAAAACAGAGAACAAGAGAAGTGGAATCTTATGCTCCTAATCAACACAAGGCTGTCATTTGTCACTACAAACCAGCTGCCCAAAGTATAGGGAACAATGAAAGGTGGTTGTTCCACCACCAACACCCTCTTTGGTGGAAGAGCAGATGGGGAACCTGTTCTAATTTTGATGTTCTTGACGGTCCTGTAGACCTCCAAGGCATAAGGACTCATCATCACCAATAATCCAAGACATAGCACTTGGATTAAAATGTTTCTACAGTGGAAAACCCATCACAAATGCAAGTTTCTTTATATTTTCTGCTCTTTAAGCATGTCTGGAAGTTGAACATAAAAGTGACACAGACATCCATATAGTCATGTCATGGAGGGAGAAAGAGCTGTGTCCAAAGGCTGCAGATGAGGAATCTGGGCTCTAGCAGGACCTCTTTCAACTGGAGTGCCCTAACAGGTAGCACTTCCCTGTCAGATAGGCATCAGTGATCCCCAAAAGCAGGTGTAGCTGATTCAGATTTCACAGATTAGGCCAACCATCTGTATGTGACCTGCAGTTTCAGGTAGTGCAAGCTGGGTAGCACAAGCAGTGCAGACATGAATTTTACCTGACTTATATCATGTAAGCAAGACAATGCCCAAAGTGGGATCAATTGTGCCTCATGCTCTTTGATGTAAACAAAATTTTTTTATCTTAACTCTTCTTGCTTCAATTCCCAAGCGTTATGCTTCAGAAGTCCATCAGCTACTTTGAAAAACATACAACTACACTTTAGTTTCATGTGCAGATACTTAAGAAATGAGGATGACAGGTGGCTGAACCCATATGTCTCCCAAAGGCCCAAGTACAAGTTTCCACTTCAAGGATCAAAATCAGTAGAGGTGAATCTATTGATTCTGGTTACCTTGTAGAGAGTGTCCCCAGTGGTGCTATGAGTGAGCTGAACTACCACATAAGCATGTAGGAAATTAGAAGCAATCATATCAGGGACAAAAGGCGTGCTTTCATCCTGGAAGATGATGGCTACAATGTCATTCCCAATGTGACGCTTCCGCTGAAGCTGAAGAGGAAAAAGTAATAAAGAGAGAAGGCAGGTGAAAAAGAGCAGAACAGTACAATAGGACCTCAAACACCAGTCTGTCTAGCATCTCAAACCCATCTGTTCAACCAAACTCCTCAACCACTACTTTTACCATTACTCCAGCTGTAAATCCCAATATTATAAGGTTAGTCATTCTCCCTTCCACGCAGTCTTCTTCTAACATCCCTCCTCTCTTAAGCCGCACTGTTACAATCCTTAGTCCTCCCTCTGATACCTGCTGGGAATCTCCCTCTGTGAAGGGCAGCTTTGTAGACACATGAAACATGATCTCCTTCCCCCGGAAATTTGTATAGACTGACTCAGTGCCTGTTTGACCTCTGGTAACATCCAAGCCTCCCCGGAACCTGAGCAAATCCATACCACGCCATAGGTCAGGCAGTAGAGATGAGAAAGCAGAGAGAAGAAAGACAGTATCAGTAACAGTATTATCAAAGGTAATTTTTAGGAAATTAGTGATAGTGAGGCACCAAATCTTCCCCAAACCAGTGCACTGACTGAAGCTGCAGTGTTTCTGCTGGTGAACATACTAGCTTGCTAAAAGCTATGAAGCTAAATCAGGGATTCTCAAAGAAGTTACTTTCTTTGGCAATCTTCTGAGAAACACACTCCATATTTCAGAACTACAGAAGGATGGGCGGCCCCATAGAAAGAGCCTAAAACAATACTGTCCCATATCATTGTGAAACAAACTTGTATTTGCACTGTCAAATAAAATTATTCTTTGCTGATACTGAGGGTCAGATTAAGATACCAGGAATATTCCAGCAGAGACCTAAGCGCCAACTAGTTCCCAGACACGATGGCTGACAAAAGTATTCTGGGCCTCTTCATCTGCACTGGGATTCAGAGGACACAGCACCTTTCTGAAAGCAGGGCTCTAACAGAGCCGCAGCCTGTGAATACGCAGTGTTCCCTAACTAAATCTGGCTTTCCAGCTGCGCTAGGTACGCACCCACGGAAATCCTGCAGCTGAATCTTGTCACCAAGGAAATCCAGGAACTCCAGGAAACCCTGACTCTCTACTGTGTTACTGAAGACTTCTTCTTCAGTTGTCTACAAAAGGAAAGCAGAAGTCATAAGAAGCATAAGCAGTGCAAAGAACAGGCAGTAATTTCTATTCACAATTCAACCAACAAACATCTCTGCTTAAATACATTTCCAATCTGGGCCTTCCATCGTGCTGGGGACCTCCGCCTCAGGCTCAAGCTGCCATTAGGGTTAGAGTTAGGGTTCAGAGATCCACAAAGCCTACAGTTCCAGGGACAATGGGGGTGGAAGAGGCATGACAAGGGAAGCACAGAACTAGAATAACATCACTGCAACTTTCATCTGGACCACCCATGGAGCTGAGGACTTCTGCCTCCACTCAAAGCTGACATTAGGGTTAGGATTCAAAGATTGACAAAGCCTATACTGCCAGGGACACTGGGGATTGAAGAGGCATGCCAAGAGAATCATGGCACTGCACAAACACTGCGGCCTCCACACTACTGTCTCTGGACAGTACAGACCATATTATTACATTTAAGCTAACAGAATTAACTCTCTGTATTTTTTCCCAAGTACAATGGGATCTTATGGAGCTTACCTGTCCAGGTTTCTGGTAGATGACCCCAAATTTGAAGTTATTGCTTATGACATGTTCATCAAATGCGACAATAAGCTGTGAAGCCTGAGGCAATGAAAACAGAAATTATCAACTGGATGTCATTAGCCAGCTCTTGATAGAAAAGTGACATAAAGACATATCAAAACACTATACCTTGGGATAAAGGACAGGAAAGAAGCGTTCAACATTCACATCCTCACACAGTAGCTGTTGAGTGAGAGAGAGAAGGAAACAGAAGCATGATTATCATATGCCCTAACTTGCTGCAGGCATGAGAGTGCAGGCACTATTTATAATTATCTGACAGGAGCCTCTTCAGGCAAAAATTCTGAGCTAAAATCAGAAGAGAATGAAGAGAAGTTAAATGGAAGGGTAAAAGGGAACTATATGACAGTTTGACTGGGGAGTAGTAGAGAAAAAAGGAAATGGGAGAACAGAGGTGAAAATAACTTGAAGAATGAGGCCTTAAGACAAACAGGCAAGCATGAATCTCACCTTTGCCATCTGGACAGCATTGGGAAACTCATTCAGACAGGAAATAGGGATTAAGTCATGTTTGGTGCCAGTACGAGTCCTGACACAAAACAAAAAAACGCATTAGAGACATGGCTGAAGGGAAACACAAGCAACACTGTCTCTTTAAAGAGTAGCCATTTCTTCAGAGTATTCTTAAAGTGGCAAATTCCAAAGGATTAATTTTAACCCTAGTGCATAAAATCACTGGAAAAGTGAGGTACTTTCATTTCTTATTGCTCATCACCTGTAGCAGGGAGCAGAGGAAGACAAAACAGGAATGTTTACTCTCTTGCTCCTTGTGTTCTTTTCTTTTTTAAAGAAATATTTTGCTTCCCCCCAACCCTGCACCAACTTCCTTTCGAAGAAATCTAAATGCTGACATACAATTCATGGACACAGAATAATAGGAGATTCCTGTGATCATACAATGAGGGCTTGAAAGACTGTAAAAGGTCTGTTAGAGACAGCCTAGGAAAGCAGATCTATGCAAAGTAAAGGAGGTAGAAACTGGTGTAGCATTGTTCCAGAAAGGTGATAAAGAAAAGCTTCCTTCCTCTAGATTTGTATACTTAAGGAGAGATATCTTTCTACAGAAGAAGAAATATTGGACTGCCAGAATGCTCTTCAAACCATTATACACAAGATGTGAAGTGAAAAGTACTGCATATAATAAAATACCTTAATAGAGGAATTACTACCCTTTTTTTCTTTCCTGGTCTCTTCCATGGAGGAAGACTTTTGAGCTAAGATAAACACTCCCAGGCACAGCTCACAAATAGGCTCTCTTTTTATAATCGCCAAGATTATTGCTAGTACTCTGAAGCATTCTTTGCCTACAGTGGAGGAAACCCACCAGTGATTCTCTTATAGCTGACTCCTTTGTCACCAGTATTTTCCGTCAGTCCTGGACGAATCCTTGTCAGCAGCAACTGTATGTCAGTTGGTTCCAGTACCATGTTGCCTACCAGAAGTTCACCCAGCCCATAGTGTGGTAAAAAGCTTTTTGCAGTGTGCCTCTCACCTACGCAAGATTCAACTCTGTTCTTCCTCTAGTTCATTCACCAATTTTCTCTGGATAATGTCTCTCTGTAGAAGCCCTAAATGTTATAGCTGCCCTGGGAAGTTAGGGAATGTTCTAGCTCACTTTCAAGGAAGCCTTAGTCTTAGGGACAAAGCCTGGCTATCTTCCATTAGGGAATCCATATTCTCCTACAGAGTACTCACATGTCTCTAAGTACACAGAATAAACAGAAAACCTTTCCATTTGAGGGAAGAACGTGTACTATAAGGTACTATAAGTGTATATAGTGCATACAGGTACTAGAAAGATGTACCTGCAAGCATCACTTCAGCTTCCTCAAGGAAACTGCTCAGAGCAACACAGAGGGGAAGGCAAGGAGAAAAAAAGGCTCAAAGGTTTCTTTGCAGTTCCCTCCAAAAGAAAGACATGAAATACACACCCACATCTATGCAGAGGAAGCTCAGTGTAAGACCAGAGATACAGCACAGTAACATCAACAACAGGCAGTTACCTCAGCAACAGGCGTAGATTTTCCTGTTTCTCAATCTGTTCATACTTCACAGAAAGTACTAAGTAGCCCAAAGACATGTCACTGGAGTAAAAGTTCTGGTGCTCCTGCAAACAGGAAGCCAAAATACATAATTCCCAACATGCTTCCCAGAGAAGTTTACCGGATTTTCTTGCATGCAACCTGTCACTCAAGATTAGCTGATTTTTAATTTAACTTGCAATAGCATGCTTGAAGACATGCATATGCTGTCTTCAAGCCCACTTGATCATCAATGCATGAGCATATCAGTCAGAGTGCATCCACTGTCAATTCAGTTTCTCCTCACCTGTACAACATCAGAAGGGCTCCTGAGAAGGAATAGGATTAGAACATTCAGCAACACATTTTGAAGAAATCGAGTTTCTTGTAAATAAAACTGTATCTTTTGTGAACTTTCCTTTTATTCATTCAGACTCTGCAGTGCTCTTCAGCACATTCAACTGGATGTGGCTGTGGGAATTTTCTATACAAGGAGTAAGGAACATTATGCCAAATGGTTGACCTCTGTGAGGGCTCACATCTCAGGAAGGATACAGTCAGTAAGTAAATACTTTGTAGGTGTTCTCAGCAGTGCTACTGACACTGCTTGAACTTCAGTGGAGTGTGCCTGGAACAGAGTCATTCAGTCAAACCATGAAACGTAATGCAAACATTTTTACAGTCTCTGTATGTAAATGGTTGTGGCCAAACATTTCTCCTGAGTATATGCCATATTCCAATGGCTTACATATATCAATATATACATATATCAATACATATTTATATATAATCTATACCAATATATAACCTCTAATCTCAAAAGGTTAAAGCCTTTTGACACAGGATGTGAATGGAAACCTCTAGTAAAATGAAAATACTACAGAGGTGGAATCATGCAGAAATGCTTTGATCACTCCCATCGTCCTAGTGCACAACTTCTTTATGGCCAGTTTTCAGAGCTGGCTGCTACTAAACTCTGAACAAAGCACTGAGACTGAATTTATGCTTTCAGCAAGCAGTCCAAACTTAATGGATTTGAGGTATAATCACAGTGAGAACAATGAAAATGTCATGCAGGGGATCTGATTCTCTTTGGATTAGATTAATATCTTAATCTTTTGCTGATAATGAGAATTTCTGTTGAAAGGGGCAGTAGTGCATTTCAGTATTTAGCCTCCAACCCAAGGGAATACACTGAGATTGGTATAGTACTTCTGAGCTAGCAGTGATGAAAGCTGGGGTCAGACTCCTTCTCAGCAAAACAAAATAATAATAAATAAAACAAAACAAAGACTCACAAAACCAAAATCCTCTCAGCTACCCTACAACAGGCAGAATTATCTGTGCCTCCTTATGCCTTGGGATCAAGAAAATCAGAAGTCATACAGCAATCTGCTGATGGTAGATCAGGAATATGCCCATAGAGACCTGCAGTGCAGAACAGTTTAGGCAACAAAAAAAATGAAGGCCTTCTTTTAGTATCTTTTATAGACAAATCTTGGGATTTTCCAAATCCCAGATGATGTACCTCAAGATATCCAGCTAGATTTCCCACTTGTGGTTCTGTAGGAAAAACAAGCTGTATCTACTCACTGAGAAGTCAGACGCTCCCAGGAGATAAAACTCACACACTTCAGTGGGGAGTTTGATTCCCAAATACCACTTTGTCAACTGTTTCACAGAGGCACCGACTGCTAACTTGCTTGTTGATGTATGTTCTAATTATGGTGTTACCCATCACCAACTTACTTGAAAGATATAATCAAAGTACTCTGCATATGTTTTAGTGTGTGCTGATTCTGTCTGGTGGCTTTATGCTGTTTGGTTTGTAGAAGCAATCTCCTCAGCCTAACTGCAAAGTGTTTGCCATGGTCAAATTAAACAGAAGAGAGAGATAAAACACTACACCCCTGCAAATAATGAATGGGCTGTTCTCCCACCAGTCATCAAGAATCAAAGACAAAGTCAACCTGACAGGATGGCCAGGGAGAATGAAGTCAGTAGCCAGGATTGCAAGACTCAGAGGGAGCAACACATGAAACACTGTACAAAAGCATCCTCATGTATGACACAAAAGTGGGACAATAAGTTGCATTCAGTTGTACAGTCAAAAATTGGACAATTTGGAATGTGTCCTGTGAAAGAAATACTCCAGACACAATAGATTAATAAAAACTCAATGGGAGCAAAAAGTAATTTGATCCAAAATGGTTGTTAAGTCTATCAGTTCCTTCCTCAGCCTTTTGCCTAGAAAATACAGAAGGTCTGTTCTGGCTCTGGTGGACTGCAACCTCTCAGTACACTGACGAGACTGCCTTTTGCTGTCTACACAATTTTTTGTATTAGTCATAGCTCTGACTCACTGTGAAGTAAAAGATACATCTAGTGACATACTCTGATATCTGTGTGAATACATTCAACTTGAAGTTAACACACATAAATCAAATCTCTCTTTGAAATAAAAAAGTAATAACTAAGACTACAGTCACTGCTCTGAACCTCAATGTGAAAATGAATCTGTAAGTATTAAAGATATTGATGTTTTCACTTCCTCTCTGAGACAGAAAAAACCCAACACCCAGAACGGCCCTGCTACTGACTCATGGGCAAAAGATATCATGGCTGATCAAACAGGAGGGTCTGAAAACAATAAAGTGTAAGTAAAGAGCAGCAAAGATGCAAACAGAGTAATATGGCCTCTAGCTGCAATGTTCAAATCACAGAAGTCCAGTGTGATCTGTCACACGAGTCAATGATAGTGACTGAACTTATCAGCACACGGGAAAAAAAGTTGAAATCAAAGGAAGCCACATAGGACAGTTTATTTCTTCTGACCATAACTTTCAGGATACTAATAGATTTTTGGAATGTGAACAAGAGTCAGGTGCAGTAATCACTGTGACCAAGGGCAGAAAGACAGAGTAGCTGAGGAATAGACATATTCAATGGACATATTCAATGGTCAGTTGAAGTCTAGAATCAAAACCCATAAAGGAAAGAAGTCATATGCTAGGGTGGATGCCCAAGACAGGCTGTTAAGGAAAAATACGGCACAATGCCAACAAAAGTCAGGACTAGAAGGCAGAGCAAAAGAAGAGGAGCCAACTTGAGGTTAGCTGCAGCCAAAAGTAACACTGAGCTTCAAAGACCAGAAACCAAGATATCTTTTGGTGAGATTTCTAAGCCAAACCACAGCAGATTTGACACACTGGAATCTCAGTTGTTTTGGAGACTGGGTTATCAGCTCTGCAGGCAACATAACAGGGCAGCGCTGCACAAGAGGGTGCAACTTTCATGGGGGAATGGGCACCAGAATTAGTGGAGGTCTTAAAATAACTGAATTCTTGTCAAAGCTAGTCTGGCTGCATAGCTTGATCCTGAATGCAAGACTAGCTTTTAAACTGAGATCTGAGTAATCATATGTATGTATAAACCTAAAACTTCCTCATTACAGTTTTCTTTTTCCTCTGTGACGTTTCTTTCTCTGTAAAAACACATAGGCAACAGAAGGCAGACACGGAGTCCTTCAATGGACAACAGCTCTTCTGCAGTTAAGAGATGAACCATCAAAAGGCTTTATGGTTAATACTGAAGAAATTCAGTGGTGACAAGATACCCTGGAGCTGAGATGACCTATATAGAGGTACAAATTTGTTCAGCCATAGAAGCAGTTTCCATAATATTTAATGCAGTCTGAAAGGATGGTCTGGATTTCAAATGGATCTCTGTAAAAACAATTAAGTATCTTCCGTGGGTCCAAGGGAAAAGACTAACAGAATACAAAAGGAGTGCTGACAGTTTGCCTGAAAAGTTATAAAGCTGTTAAGACATCTGCCATCTGCAGCAACAGTACTTTAACCAGCACAAAGAAAGGAGAGCGTAATGGAGAAATACAAGATCCCATATGAATGCATGGCAAGAAAGCTGCATGGCATCAGCACTGCCAGTTTCAAGCGCTTGTGAAACTGCACTTGTTTCGCTGACTGGCAGTTCCAATGTATAACTTTATTAAATCCCTCCTGGCTTCAGTCTGCTTCTCTTTATTATAGCTTTGAAAAACAAAGTAGACATTGAGTTATTCCCACAGAAGACAAAAGGTTTTACAGCCTTCTTCCTACAGGCAGAATAGATCTTACTGCGTAAACATGGTCTGAGTAATACAGACCATGATGCAAAGAAAAGGAACTGAGCTATGGCTTGTGTGTCCTAGCACATTGTTTTGATGGTTGTTTTAGAGGTTCTGCTATAAAATGTTCTGCAAAAGGAGTCAAAAAAAGTTGCTGAAAGTTGATTGATATAGATATGCACACCCAGAACTCAGACACGCACATAAAGTTTGTAATAGCACTCAATATTCTAATCTTCCATCTTTTTTAAAGAATATTCCCTAAACCATTTGGCTATGTCTCTCCTACCATACCATGCTTCTGGACTCTTCTTCAGCTAAGAACCATTTGCCATTATTCAAAGCTTGAAAGAGACCTTTCTTGACATTCCTGAAATACCCTTCCCATGTTGGCAGCAAGAAAAGGACCCAACCCACACAGAATCAAAATCATTAGTATCACAAACATTGTCCCGAAGAAATGCTCACCTAGAGAAAAAGCTCTGAGCTCTCTCCTTACCTAAGCTTTTAAACTATGGGCAAAGTTTTCTATCCATGGGTAGAGTTTTCTGTGAGAAGAGTCCTGTTCACCTTGTTTTCTTCTAAAACTGGCTTGCTCGAAAATCTTGCAAGTTTAATTAAACATGGACACACATTCATGTCAATTAAGGCAAAGAATAAAATGTTGAACACTAAAAAATGAATAATATAGGAGGAGATTTTCTGTAGTACTGAGGCACTGGTGATTGCAAATGCAGTCTGATGATATAGGAAATCCTGGATCTTACTTGGAAGGAACAATGATGATATGGCCAGGCTTGAGCAGTATGGACAAGATAAGGTCCAGAGGTTCCTTCCAACCTCAACTGTTTTGTGACACCAGGTCAGCAGCGAATCCTACAATCAGACTGAAAAAATCATATTGCAATTTGCCTCTCATGCTATCTGGCTCTGGAAGCCTTCAAGCACAACGCTAAATTTACCATGACAGAAAAATAATTACAGTTGGCATACTGAAAGCTTCCAGAAGGTTACAGGATAAATGTCCATTAACAGATTGGACAGCAGATCTGTCAGTCTTGATAGGAAGCCCCCAGGAAGGCTTTCTTTTTTCTCCTAATTACGCACAAATTACATTAATATCAGTTTTCAGTGTTGCATACTACACAAGATCGTTCAGATGAGCACAACTAGTGCTGCGGACTTGCTCAAAGCTCCAGAAATTCCTGTTTTTGAACTTACTGAGCAGTCATTGAGGGAGATCACTGAGTAAGATGCAGCATGAGTATACTGTCAGGCATTCCTATCTCCTCATGCCATGAATTGAACCTCAGAAAAGATCATTGGTCTTTCTCCCTTGTTCTTGATGGCAAATATCATTCTTAGATCCAGTCTGGTAATCAACCAACTCACTAAGTAGGCCAACCCAGATGGACCTTAATGGCCAGCCAGCAAACACACACTTTATGAGGCCAAGCCCTGTTTCCCTATGTGTCAAATTGGAATTTTTAAAGTCAAGGAATATTTAGCACGAAATTTACTTAAATCAACAACTGCAAAACACACAGTCCAGTTTCATCATACACATTCGGCAAAGACCACACATCGAGGAAAACAGACCATTTTACTTTCTCCTGAGGGGCTTGCACTGTCAGCACTGAAGTGCCCCCTAAAATAATAACACTCCATTTTCAATTTTATTACACTTTTTTTTCCCCTTGTCATCCCAAGGTTGGTATCTGTACAGGAGCCTCAAAATGGCTTCTTAACCAAATATAATCATTTCCTATGCTAATCTTTCTCTTCTAATGATGCACAGGATGATGCACATTTCACAAGGGGACAGGACCAACAGAACACACTGCAGGCCATACCATAATATATACCTTATTTACGTTAGTTCAAGGCATCATAAGGAACTGAAATGGGGCAGCTCTGCAGTCATTTCTAAGTCCATCACAAAAATCCAAAAAACATTTCAGTCTTGAGGCTGGGTGGGAAAAGAAGGCTGTGAAGGTCACTCTTACCTTTCCCAGAAAATGTTTGCGGTAAAGCTTGGCTGTAGGGTCACTTTCCAGTTTCACTTTACCACTCCAGGGAAAGGGCACATCAGAGAGGGTTGGGCTCAAGCTGGAGAGGTTGTGGCTGGTCCCTTCAATCCAGTAGCCCCCAAACTGGGGTAAGATAATGAGAGGATACGGCCACCCTTTTTGTAAAACCTATTCAGAAGGACAGAGAGCATCAAAACTGACAGGTCAATAATCTGGAAGGTCAATAAGCTGAAAAAACAATAAAGTCCAAGAATAAAACAGAGTAGTACTAACTCACCTCGTGGATGCTGGGGTAAGGAATATACTCCTCTTCTGTCTGAAATCAGAAGAGACCATTAGCAAAAACATGTCATATCTTTTAAAGTGTTACGCTCTCATGATGGTGCAAGCTGTGCCCTCAGCTTCCAGTCTGCCCTAGCTCATCTTTAGAGTTTTACTTTAAAATTCAAGGTTAGACTCCATTTCCAAGGTCTCAGCATCGTCATATAGAACTTTGAGAACAATAAATTTTGGAGTCAGATTTTACCCACCTTCCTCCTTGAAACTACACAGAATACAGGCATGCAAAATGAGGACACAGCCAAACTATAGGCAAATTCGAGGTGGTTAGGGCTGTCAGCCTCTCTCCTTTCCTTCCACACAGTGTTAAGACAGCTGCTGCTCTTCTGCAGACAGAGATGACAACAGGAATGGTACAGTGAGATTGAGGTTGTATCATCTCCATGGCTAGTATACAACTGCGCAGTGCTGAGGCATGACTGAGGGAACAGGAGCAGTATCTGAGCCACTTTATGCCACTTGGATGCACCTTCCATCATCCCTAAGAACACTGGCTATCTCTGTCAGAACTGGGCTCTATCAATTCTCTATGTGGCTTTTTTTAAAGGTTATTCCAGGACAAAATCAAGGTCAAGTTTGATTTTAAGGTTATTGGGCCTGAGCTGAGACTGAAGAAATGGAGAGGAAGAGTTGAGAATTTAAAGACGGGAATCTGTTCTTATTGGCCTAATACTGAGCAAAACAAACCAGCTTTCTAGGAGCATCTCTATGAGTCATCAAGCAGACTACTGACATAAATGCAATCTGCTTTCATGGACCTTATTATAATTCTCATATTGAATATATCTAAGAAATTACTTAGGCAAAACTAAGACTGTCAATAACAATAAACACTTATGGAAATATTAAATTAGAAAAAGAGAAGTGTTAATTCTATTTCAGCTACATAATTTCACCCAATTAGGTGAACGTAGCAATTAGGGGAAAATAAGAAAATTAAAAAGGCAAGCCTATGTGTGTTCTTGAGATGTTTGTAGACTCCCTGTTTATTCCAAGGTGAAAATACACTACAAGTCAGGTCAGTAATTATCTGCTATTCTCAGCAATTTAGGAGGCAACAACGACTTGGCCTGACCTTGAGAGGAGCTGGAAGGGAACATCTTTGTTCATCCAGACGACTCCCCTGGAAACATAAAGTCATAGACAGTGAATCCTGCATGTCTGTTTCACTTACCCTCTGTGTCCTTCTCCATATCCTCAAGATGCATATTTTGTCTTTCTATATGATCTTCTATTTTATGCAAGCTTGGAAATTTAAATAAACAGGAGCAGTAAAGCTAGGACATGGCTAGTCCCCTAGTTTGGCATTAAAACCATAAGGCTACCCCCAACATTACATCTATTAAAAAGCAGAAAGCTGGCAGATATCAAAAGCAATCTCCCAAACTGATTATCTTATTTGATTCTCTAATCTCTTCTAGCTACTTTATTTCCTATCCCAAGCAATATAAAAAAAGTGGAAGAGGTAAAGACAGAACACAAAAGAACACTGTTTCCAACCATTCATTCCTCTTCTACTTTTCCCTCTCCCTTGAAGATAATCAGGCAGAGAATAGAGAGCCTCAGAGCAGGGCTCAGTAAAGTAAAAAACACTTGTTTTGAGCATTAGAGTTAAGCAAGAAGACCTTTTCCTATCAAGCAGCCTAAGTGCCTTGTTGCCATCCACATATGGGAACAAATCCCTCTCCTGGAGGTAAGACAAAATCAGAGCTCCTCTCCATCCATACATCTGACTAGTGCAACAGACTCCTGCAGGCAGCAAGGAGCTACACGGCAAAACCATCTACATCTGCTTTCCCAGGCACCATTACTGCAAGGTGGGTTGGAATCACAGGGCAAAAGGCTAGTTCCTTCCTGAATCAGGTGCTGGGATCCAGACTTGATTCGCTTTCTTAAGGCTACTCCATCCTCTGCCTACTCACCATGGCAAAGGAGCTCACTTGCACCACACCTCTGCAGCAGAAGCACACAAGAACAGGAAAAGTTTATTGAGGATTGCCCCAACCACAGAGCAGAGGCCCAGAACAGAGGAAGCCAAAAAGATATGGGGGTCAACAAGCCATAGTTCAAGTGGGCATCACAGACAGCAGAGTAAGAGACAGAATTTGCATTGTCAGACAGGAAGATGAAGACCAGGATTTAAGTTGAAGCTTTCTTTTACACACAGTACATGAGTATTCAACTACTGCCACCTAAATTTTGTAACTCTCATACTGGAACGTGATGCCAAGACTACATTTTTATACGCCATCAGTGGCTGTTTAATGGTGTGGCTAACGAGGGATTCTGGACAGGATAGGCAGCTCTCAACTTTGTTGTGAAAATAAGCAGAATATGATTTATAATAGCTATGCCTACACATGTATTCTCCAGTGGAACTAGATTTTAAACTAGATTCTGGTAGAAATAGGTAAATCTCAGAGGAAATCTAAAGTGGAAACCTAGGAGGCTCAAGAGCAAACATTTTGGGCCAATTCTCCAGCTGTATAGGGAGCAAAAACTGCTAGCATAGCAACAACATTAAGCAACAGCAACCTCATATTGAGGATTATTAATAATCAGGATGCTCCTTGCAGGACAAACAAAGGAAAAAAAAAGAGGCAAAGAAAAAAATCCCAACACATCTAATTCACATAAAAATGAGGTTTTCAACAAATGAGAAAACTTATGAAAAGAACATAAAAATGAGCCATAAAAAACGCTAAACCTTCATGAAATTATGAGGAGCCCGACTTTGAGCTCACAACAAATGCTTAACACCTTTAAAAACAGTCAGAAACACCAAAAGGAAACAAGTATGGCTAAACTCCAGGATAAAGGAAACTAGTAGTACATGCATGTGGTCATTCTTCCTAAGTTTGAAGTTGAGTTCAATTACAAAAAGGATCAGTAACAAGAAATTCTAGTTGGTTATATATAGAAACACAGTGAAGCAAGCAAGGAACAATCAGCAGACAACATAAAAGAAAACCAAATTATTTTCCTTAACTATATTAGGAGCAAGAATCTTGGCATAGTATCTACAGGGTGACACAGGATCAAACTATAAAAGCTGAGCTTTAAGAGAGTTTACACCACCACCACCTTCTCCCAAAAAAATTTTTTTTCTCACTTGTATTTCAGCAAGGGAGTCTAAACAAATACCAGCTTGGAACCTTTCACCAGGAAACTTCAGAAGACCTGTTTCAAATTGTGATGTCAGTATACAGCATTGAACAACAAACTCCCGGGACATATTGAGTTGTGAAATTAAGATGGAACAGTGGCTGACAAGTGATCTTTACCTTTTGCAGAGGTAGTAGTAATCATTTTGCATTTGGGGAAGTCATAAAGGTGAGACAGTCAAGTGCATGAAACATAAAAGGATGTTTTATTGATGTGATCTTGAGTTTCATTTGCCAACCTAATGAGTTGGGGCTCATGAGTAAGGCTACGTTCAGAAACAGGACTTTCAGGAACAGACCGAGAGTCCTGTGCACTATCAAAGCAGGATTGAAACAGGAGGGATGTACAGGTACAAAGCAGACACAGCCTTCTAAAACAAATTGTAGAAAGTACCAGGACAAACTTGCTGTGGACCATGGGCTTTCTGCACATGGAAATGGAGACTGGGAAACTGCAATTTTCTAATATTTCACTCCCGTTCCCTGACATTTTTGGCAGATCTGATAGCTGCAAAAACTTTCCAGTTTCAAAGGAGGTCCTGGTAGGAGACCAGCAAGGCCTGAGGGAAAACTTTCTGGGCTGCTGTAAAAGAGCTGCTTTTGTCTCAGAGCTTCTACAGAGAGTGGAGGAAAGTACCAGCACATTCCAAGACTCTGTGCTGTTAAGGGAGCTCCTGGTAGCCTGCGAGTAGAAGACATAGGTCTTAATCTACCAAACTCTCCTTTAGAGTGATGCTTAAAATACTGGCAAATATCTAATGCAGCCCTGGGCTGTACAGTCCAAAGCTTTATTTTAAAGGGTAACCAGGACTACAGGAAACTTACATCATAAGGTGTTGGAAGTGTCACAGCATGGGCAGAACAACTTGTCTATGATCACTGTCATTCCTCAGAAGGGAGAGGCATGTCAAATCTCAGCCACCTGTTGAGATGTCCTTCTGGTTTGGTCCAGTTTGGCTTGTGGTACTGCATTAAGGAAAGGCTTTCCCTCACTGTTTCCCCAGGTAGCATACCAGAGACAGCATCAGTCTGGGAATCTGGTAACCCCAAGGTCTTGTACAGGGTAAACACCTGCCTTGAGCAGGATGAAAGAATGAATGGCAGAGAAAAAACTGTTCAGACCCAGAGTCAGGTCCAACAAGCCATAACAATGCTACAGTCACATATATTTTTTTATTGGGAAAGAGCGGTGCTGTGAGGGTGGTAGTCAAAACAGAAAACTTGGATACAAAATGGGATACAGAAAAAAAACATGAAGGTAGTTGTGAGAAAAGAAGACTGAAGAATATGTGGAAACTGTATGAATAAAGAACAGACGTAGCGAACAAAAGCAGTAAAGGGAAAAGGGATTTGCTATACAAACATGTGAAGACCTGAAAAATCTGGTTTTATTGGCTAAAATAAAACTTCCTTGTTTTTCAGCTGCTTGCACTGCAAAGCAGGCCAGGAACAACATATTACTAAGTGCCCTTAAAAAAGTATTTACTGTGACTTCACTACATCGGGAGGCATGGAACAAAGTGGCCGGTAGTCCATTTACTTCCAAGTAATGATTATTACCAAAAAAAAAAAAAAAAAAAAAAAAAAAAAAAAAAAAAAAAAGACAAACTTCTCTCCCAGGTCTCAGGGATTGGTTTCAGCTTAAAAAGAGAGCACAACTTTACCCGTTAATTCATCATACGTTATGTGAAATGGATATTCTAATTGTCAGTCAAACAATTATACTCCAAGCAAATTGTTGAAGTACTCAAAAATGAATTCTATCCTGTAGATTTGCTGTTGTTATTTTACAGGAGAAATATTCAAGTCTCCTTCTTTGCCTTTTACTCACTTTGACTGCTAAGGAAAATCCCAGATTTCATTATCAAGACTGATTCAGCAAATCCAAAAGACTGTCACAGTCAAATGAAGAGAAAGAAAAATACAACCCGAAGAATAAATAATAAATTAGTAAAAATATAAAGAAAGGTCACAGCAAATACTAAAACAAAATATTGGGGGAGTTTTTTCTTTTGGAAAACACCTCTCTTTCAAGAAACTTCTGTCATGCTTAAACAGCAGATAATAATTCCCCTAGTGCAAGTCATATGACAAAACAAGCTAAATTAGAAAAAACCAAACCACTAAACAGTCTTAACAATGGACAGCTAAGACAACAACATAGATCCAAAATTAAGCAGTCTGCATATGTTGGAAATTCTCATCAGCTCCCTCTTCTCTACCTAAAGGGGTGCAAATCGAGTAAGAAACTGTTCACATGGTAAACCGGGAGCTAAGAAACACTGAGAATCTTAAGCAACAGTCACCCAGTAAGGGACATCTGCTAGTGACTCTTTAAACAGATTTCAAAAGGCCTGGAAAGGACTGTCGTACCTTTTAACACATGCTTGAATTGAAGCAGCACTGCATGCTCAAGCTTACTTTCCAGCACAATGAAATGACACAGGCACACTCACAGAGCCTGCTATTTTAAATCACTGAAAACAGATCCCACATACAGTTCAGATGTCAGTACAGTAGTTGCAAGGCCTGTGTCTGTCTACACATGAATATATAGCAGATATACCTTCAGCCCCTCTTCCCTCGCTCCTTCCTTCTAGTCTGTCAAATAGTACCTCAGGCTTGTAATTCTATATTCAGCATTTTGCTGCCACCTTTCACCTCCTCACCTTTATGGTCTCACTAAAGTCTTGCATTTTCCTCATATTCATAATTTGATCACCCAAATTCCAGAAAAGAAGTTAATTGATTTTGATAAGTTTAATTCCTGCACATAATAAAAGGTAAGAGTTATGTGCTATGTTGTGTGCTATGTTAGGTCAAGGTTAACTACAGCATTTTAAAGAAGGTCCACCACTCAGGAAAAATGCTGGCAGCCTGCAAGGATGGTCTGAGAACAGATAAAATGAAAAATTTAAAGACTTCGTTGTTAGATATTTAACACATATAACAAATTATTATATTACTATTTCTTTATTTGGAGTAAAAGGGAGAAAAACTCAACTCTGTCCTATTTTAGTTTTATAACATAATATATGCAGCTAAGTGCACAGATTTCCATATAAGAGTTAAGCCAGAGTCCTTCTTTCTTGCACAAGTTAAAGACAGGATCTACAGTAGTTATTTATTAAACTGTTTGACCTTGCCAAATGCAGTTAGGTTAGCATCCTATTAATCACCTGTCACTAGTACCTGCTACCCAGGAGAAATATAGTTTCCTGAAGACGATGCCAGAGATACCTTAATGCAATTTTGATTTTTTCTAATAATCACACTTCTGCAAAAAACAGACAATTATAATAATCTGTGGCTACTGCTTCCATCATGCTGGTTGGAAAAACAAACACGGAAATACACTTTTGAAATCCCATTGAAGAGTAGATATAGGAGTTTGAGCCCGGAAGACTTAAACATTCTGCAAGGCCAAATTAAAGGGTATTGGGAATGAAGAGAGACGACAAATAGCAGCTGATTATTTGTTTGGCTCCAAAAAATCAAGAGATCATGAAGTCTGACAGAATTACTTCTCCTTACCTGCATTTTTTCAATCATCTCAAACAAGTCCACAGTCTGTGAAAAGGAAAAGACAACAGGGAAAAATAATTTAACATTTGAAGAGGCTAACACTATCTTCTGTGGTAACCCAGATACTGAAGGAGCCAACAGCTCCTTCCATGTTTTGGCAAAGAAACTACTTGCTCACTGAAGACATGATGGAATTGTTCTTCCTTCACTGATAGCATGGACAACAACTGGCCAAATTGTCTTTGAATTGTCTTGCAAAAGCTTGACCTAAACCTGGTCAGATGGGTATCAGAAATTTCTCTCATTCAATGGGTCACACTGATTTGACAGAGTATGGCATAAGAACATAAAACAAGTTAAATAGAGTTTAGGATTCTTACAGAAGTAGGCAACTGTACCTGGAAGACATGCATGCACATGAGCTTGATTTCAGTCATTCCTCTGCACACATAACTTTTGTTCAAAGCACAGTCCAATCCAGAGCCAGAGGAACATGGACTACTTTTACCTTGTTGGGGACAGCCGGAGTGAGGGCACATGGAAAGCCTTCTGTGGGAGAGTCTATAACATCGCTGAAGCACGGCACCACCTCCTCAGACCTCCTGCAACAGACAGAGGCAGAAGGGGAAAAAAAAAAAAGAAAAAAAGTTCTAACACTTAAGAGAATTCAAGATGCCAGTGCTTGACTACAGTGTCTCCTTCACCTTCTGTTTACTATTCCTCTCCCCAGATAATTTCTTACCTATGAGGAAGCTGTCATTTCCATAAGAATCCCTGAGATGTCTTAACTTACCACTTACCGCCTGCAAACATCCTGGATATAACAGCAAAAATCTTCTGGCCCTGACTATTCTGTCTCTGCTCACACACAATATTTTCCTCTCAACTGTCATATAAGTGCCAAATGATCTGTCTTTGCCAAGTTCCTCTTCCATCACGGATTTGCAGCAGACTAAAGACTCACAAGAAGGTCTCACAACAAGTTTTGTGTTCAGATCTCAGAACCATATTAAAAGAGATGAAATTCTGAAATATCACTGAAATCAGCACCCAAAGAACAGCCCCAGTTGCCACAGCCTGAGTATTAGTCTCCAAAACAGGAGCATAACAGAGATGGCATGAGAGCAGAACTGATACACCCTGCAGAAGAGATGCAGGCACAGTTCTGTGTTACCACTGCTGGTAAAGGCAGCATGGAGATTAAATGGGCTTTTGTCTGCACACCTGTTATGGAAAATATATTATTACTATGATCCCTGGTGGACCAGTATTGTGGACAAACAGCAGCAGCACTTTATTTGATTTCATAGAAGAGAAAATAAAAAGCAACACAAATAATGCCCCACAAATAGTTAGACACACATTCTATTTCTGTGTCCACTGCACTACAGCCAGCCTCACTGCCAGTGGCAGCTCTCCTACTGTTACTTAACTTTCCACGCCACTCACAGTTTAAATCATGGGGTTTAAATCAATGTAAAGGCCACATAAGTGGGGCTGGGAAAAAAGCACAGGTTTCTAATACATGAGACAAGACTCAAACTCTCTATAAAGCAATCATGAATATGTTTGTTATGTGGTCACAGAATCACAGAAAGGTTTCAGTTGGAAGGGGCCCTAAAGATCATTTAATTCCAACCCTACTGGCACAGACAGGGATATCACCTGCTCGATCAGACTGCTCATGGCTGCATCCAACCTCACCTTGAACACTTCCAGGGATGAGGCATCCACAGCTTCTGCGGGTAACTTATTCCAGTGCCTCACCACCCTCTGAGTAAAGAATATCTTCCCAATATCTGATATGAATCTTACCTCTTTCAGTTTAAAACCATTCCCCCTTGTCCTGTCACTATCTGCCTGGTAAAAAGTCACTCTCCTTTTTAGTAAGCGCCTTTTAAGTACTAGAAGGCTGCAGTGAATTGTCCCCAGGTCCTTCTTTTCTCCATGCTGAACAACATCAGCTCTCTCAGCCTGCATTCACAGGAGAGGTGCTCCAAGCCCCAAATCACCTTCACAGCCTCCTCTGGATCTGTACTAACAGGTTCATGTCCTTCTTGTGCTGAGGATCCCAGAGCTGGATGCAGCACTGCAAGTGTGGTCTCACCACAGCAGACTAGAGAGGCGGAATCACCTCCCTCAACATGCTGGCTGCTCTTGTCGTGTTGCAGCCCAGGATATGTTTGGCTTCCTGGGCTGCGAGCGTACGCTGTTGGTTCGTGTCCAGCTTTTCACTCACCAAAACTCCCAAATCCCTCTCTGCAGAGCTGCTCTCAGTGAGCCCTTCTGCCAGTCTGTACTCATGTCTGGGATTGCCCTGACCCAAGTGCAGCACTTTGCACTTGGACTTTCTGAATTTCATGAGGTTTTCAAGGGACCACCTCTTGAGCTTGTCCAGGTCCCTCAGGTTGGTCCTTTCCTTTTGTTGTGCCCATCGCACTGCTCAGCTGAGTGTCATCTACAAATGTGCTGAGGGTGCACTCACTCCCACTGTCTATACCCTTGATAAAGACATTAAAGAGCACCAGTCCCAACACAGAGCCCTGAGGTACACCACTTGTCACTGGCCATCTAATCATCATATAATGCATATAATAATCATATAATGCAATCAAGAATTGCTATCCTCTAGCTATTAGATGCACAACTGCTACAGCTTCCATGCTAAGAGATCGGTTTCTGGAAGCTCAAAATACTCAGTTAACTATTTTCCTGGAAGTTCAGGGGGAAGCAGGTGTATAGGTAGCATAAATACTTCTGCTAATCTGGAAGCCTTCCAGTAGGAGAAACACTACAGCATGATTTGCAGCTATCTATGGAATGACAGGATAATAACTGGCATCACAGCCTGATAGGATAGTGAGACACTAATATGTTTTTTAAACCCTCATTAAAAGTGATAGGCAATTCAGAAGAACTGGAGGTAATGTGAAACAAGAGCGGGCCTGAAATGTTCATAAGGAAAATTCTGGGCAACCACTTCTTGTGAGCAACTGCTTCAGAGAGACCCATTTGCTCCACCAAATATGATTGTTAGGTATATGGTGAAGACAGCTGAAAACATGACAGGGGAACAGCCCTGCTCTCAAACACCTGCACATCTTTTACATTTGCTTACACAGAGATTCCTAGAACTCAAGAGAAGGAATTACTGAGGCAGAACTGGGAAAATGAAGCGACCACTACAGATGAGATGTGACTTGGTCCCAAACTTTCTGCCCAGAGACGGTGACTTCCAGTAAGGAGCCTCACTCCCAGCCGCAGTCCCCACAGCAGTCCCTTGGAGGCCACTGCTCCCACCCGCGGGCAGCCGGTGCCCCCTGCTCGGAACTCGGAGCACCCCCAGAAGAGCTGGGCGGGCACCGGGAGAGCCCGGAGGACCCAGCCAGCTCCCCCTCCCCGCCAGGCCCTGCCCCGAGGGGCACGAGAACAGGGAACTCCAGAGAGGAATCATTCCCACGCTCCCACCCCCTGAGAAGTCCCAGCCGGAGCGCTCCCCCATTCCCAGGGCGGCAGGAGAGCCCGCCGAGCCTCTCCCTTCCCCTCCGGGCAGAGGAGCACCCCCGGCCGCCCCACCGCCTGCTTCCCCCGGCCAGAGCGGGGCCGGGCGGGAGGGAAGGGAGGAAGGAGGGGAAGGAGGAGGAGGGAGCCGCGGGCCCACAGCCAGGTGCGGACCTGCCGGGCCGGGGCACAGCCATCGCCTTCCCCCTCCTCGGCTCTGCGCCCTCCCGGCCCGCCCGCCAGGGCTCCTCCTGCTGCTCCGGCACCGCCGCCCGGCCCGGCCCGGCCCGGCCCTGCCCGGGAAAGGCCGGCCCAGGCCCCGGCGCCCCCGGCCCCGCACCTACCCTCCGCAGGCTCCGGCCGGGCAGCCGCTCCGCTGACTCAGCTCCCGCCTGCCCGCCTCGGGAGCCTCCCGAGCCCCGGCCTCGCCATGGGGAAGGGCTCGGGGGCCCCGCCGCGCTCGGGGTCCCTCCCTGTGCCACCCCTGCCGCTCCCCCGGCCGGGATGCACCGCGCACACAGCGAGGGGGCCGCGGGCCGGGGCTGGGGAAGGAGGAGGAGGAGGAGGAGGAGGAGGGATGGAGGAAGATGAGATACGGGGGGATGGGGTGGTGACTCCTGCCCCTCCTCCGCCGTGGAGGGTGAGTCCCCCGGAGCGCTCGGGCGGCGCCGGCGGCAGGGGCTGCCCTGGGGACGGGGCGCTGCGCTCCGTGGGGACACGGGGACAGCAGCGGGACCCTCGCCCAGCTCTGCTGTGGGACGGGATCGCTCCCCAGAGCTCCCAGTGCCCACTGAGGGAAGCGAGCATCAAGGCAGTCCTCCGCAAATGCCCTCCAAGGGAAGGCTGAGAAGACAGTAAAGCCACCAGCCCTTGGCATTTGGAGCTGGCATACATCAAGTGCTGCTGAGATTTGGCTCTACATCACTTATGAAATAGCTCACTGATCTAACATGTAAACTAAGGAAGCTCAAATTTTGAGGAATCACAAACCCCTTAACCACATACATTTGCATTCACTCAATAGATCGACATTCCTGATAAATACTGAGCATGAGAAGATGATCTTCCATTGCAAAAGTATGCATAAACCTGCATTTAAATGAGAACACAGAGTTCTTCTGGACAATTTTTTTTTATTGTGATTCTCAATTTCACTCCTAAGGATGATGTAATGTTTCCTCTTTACATCAAGACCTATAAAAGCAGCAGCTACAACCTTATGCCAAGTGTCAGTCTCACACTGGTTTTGTTCTGACTCGTGAAGGGGACATAAGGAGACACACAGAATAAGAGACAGAATTTGCAGAGGAGCCAGAGAGCTAGGAAAAGGTGCGAAGAAAGAGTGCAAACAGAATGCAGAGAACCAGACAGACCTATGATATAGCTGATACAGATAGGGGGTAGGGGAAGGGGGGAAGGTAAAAGGAAAAATTGAGAGCAAGCAGTTATATCAAAGGTTTAGGGATGAGTGCAGTATTTTCATCCTAATGCTTCCTATAAATTCTACTCATAAAAGACCTGGATAGAAACGATCATGGGGGTTTCAAGGGTCTATGGGTGAGAAAAGAGACTGTAAAGAGTAAGGAATCAAGGCAGGTGACACCTTTGAATAGACAAAAGGAATGACCACTTGCTGTTTTTAGTAAGTTGCATGGAATCCAAGTGATTCATTTTCCTCTTGTCTATTTCTTTTTTTTTTTTTCCCTAGAAGATCTGATGCTGGAGTATGGGCTAACTCATACAGCCTACATCCTTGCTCCAACCCAAATGCCTCCCAGACAGCACCAGGGCACTGAATACAGCAGCTGCTCTCTGCACGAGCAGTTATTCACCTGTATCTAAGCAGAGATGTGACTGGGCCAAGGCAAAGAGCCAAGCTTGCCATTTCTGCTGCATCTAGGAAGGAGGAAGAGACATTATTTTTTGCTGCTGGAGAGGGCTGCCAGCGGTAACTACTGCCCTCCCCCATCTCAGGGTCATTATCAGCAGCACTAGCAAGTCTGGCCATGGTGAAGGCAAAGTATATAGAGAGGCCCAGGTCCTCCTGCCATTCTTGTCCTTCGGCAGCTTGCCACTACAGACAAGAGCCAACTTTGTTCCCATTCAAAGCCACACTGGGCTCAGTTTTCATTTAACTGTCTCACAGCTTCACCTAACCTTCTGTGCAACTCCAGTTGTTTACAAAGCCCTCAAGATACACAAGCAAACCAGCAAACAATTATTAAATACCTTAACTACTGTTCTAATTAGCCTCCTTTAGCAATAATCATGTGAACAAATCACTTGTAAACAAATCACAGGACCCCTTTCTGTTCCTCAACTTATAATCAAGCTAACGATTATTACTATTTACTCTGCTGATGCAATAATATCACCAAATATAAGCCTTGAGTTTTGTACTGAGTAGATTCAGCTCCTATTGATAGCTGCATTCTTACATGACTAATTCTGTGTACTTACTGTCTGAGATTGTAAACCGTATATTTGTCTACAGTAGCAGAGATCATTATGCATTTTATAGTTACTGTGTGTTTTAGGGACCGGCATACAGTTGTAGCTATGTTAATATATGTATTACAGTAATTGGTGTCTATACCTTTTGCTATACATTTTCCCAGTTTTTGTTAGCAGAGTTTTTTCATTTTTTTAACTGTATTAACATTTTATCTTACTCACATAGGAAAAGTCTGTACTAGCTGCAACACAGAAACTGGTCCCTGCAGTTGTATTAATTGAGTCATTGTAAGAACATCAGAAGCTCCACAGAAGCTGCGCAGTACCAGATAAACACAGCAGCATATCCTTCAAGGGTAAACTCTTCAGGGTAAAAACTGTATTTTTTTATTTCACTACAATATTACCCAAACTCACAGATGCATCCACAGATAGAAACATACATGTTTTCACATCAACTGTTTCCTCGGATCTATGCACACAGCTTCTAAATATAGTACCGGCTGTGCACAGACAGCATCTCCCGCTGTGCACTTGAACTCATCGGGTTTTGTCCAAGATTAACAGAATCAGGGTGAGATTCCTTTGAGTCTGGACAGACCCTCTTTCATGCCCCTTCATCCCTTCAGTTTGTTTCATTTCCTACAGACACATCTGCTCTCCCCACCTCCACTCTCCCTTTCTCTCTCTCCAACTGCTTCTCTACACAATGCAGTATAGCATAATGTCTTATAAAAAGCACACAGACACTTTTCCTGCTGAGGCTGAAACTACCCCAAAGTCCGTCCATTACACAACGCCATGCAAGCAACAGAGAAGATCTGTATCAACCCTCCCTCAGCTATCTTTGCTCCCACTCTGTCTAGATGCAAAATATTTTTAATTGGCATTGCAGGCAAGATGAGAATAAAAGCAGCTAAGCTGTTCATCCCCTACCTGAGCAAGGATCTCTCATCCCCAGCTGGTGAGCAGATGGAGACAGGGAACCCAGCTGCTCTCCTTTCCTTGCACTATCAATTATTCACGTAGGTTGCAGTGTCCTCCCTCTCCCTCCCTCCCTTTCTCTTCCGCTGCCCCCACCTGCGGCTGAATGGAGACTGAGCAGGTCGGTGCTGTCATACTTGAAACTAGAGATCATTGTCGATTGAACAGCCAGCTTGCCGAGCAGCTGTGCTCTTAAGCAGGGAAGATTGGCCCTAGCAGAAGGGGACAGACTGGCAGCTCCAGAGGTGGAGCACAGGCAGCTCTATACATCAACATCCTGCTCCCTATGCTTCTAATCCCGGACCTGCAGGGATGACCTTTAAAAATGAGAGAGTTGTTTTGTTTTTTGTTTCACAGAAAAGCACATTATTCTACTCAAGTATAATGACAGTTATTTGGGGACAGTGAACTGGGTCATGCGGATTTATGTGTATAGATCAGAGCAGGAAGGGAAAGTAGAGGACAGGAAAAGTCTGAAACATGCTTACATACTACTGATTTAGTATCATAGCAAAGGCACTAAAAGAGAATAATCTGAGGTGACAGGATGACATGGTACTTTCTGCAAATGCTTTTGGTAATCATGAGTCATGAGACTGACCTGTGGGTGGGCATGATTGCTCAGTTGCGATTTTGGTAGATTATTAAAAAAATCCTAAATGGTAGGAGCCTTAGGCAAAGGTAAAATGAGTTCTGGCACACCTAGGTCAAGGCTTTTAAAGCATTTTGCCTTTGTAGAGGGCTACTACCTACAGCTGGGTGAGTGCTTTAGATCTGCCTCACAGCAAAATTAGGTTCAATTCCCAGGCCAAATTAGCTGCTCTGTTTTGCACTGGAGTAACTCAGCCTGACTCATGCTGGTCCCATCCGTCTGCTGGGGGACCCTCCTACTAGGTCAGCTCAAACATCACAGTAATTTATTCTGTTAAATCTTCCCATGACCACAGCTGTGGCAGAGGCACCACAGACAAAAGAAACCAACAAACAACAAATCCCCGCAAACAAGTAAAACCAACCAAACAAAAAACCAACCCAAAACTAAACAAACAAGCAAACTAAGAACAAAAAAACCCCAAACACAGAAACCCCCAACATACTAGGATGCTAAAACAGTAGGTCATCAAGGCTTTTTGCCTTATTTAAATTTCCCCATCTTTTGAAAAAACATTGGCAGGAATTTTACCAAAAGTAAAAAGAGTTTCCTGAAATTACATTAAAAGTAAAGTTTCTAATAGGAATTTTTGGTATTGCAACCACAATTGTGAGTAAGACTCCTGAAAACCAGCACTCCTTTTAAGAGGGCATTGTGATTGTTTTTAATTATCTTGTTTTCAAAACTTCATGGATCAAGGTTTGTCAAGAATTTCTCCACAATTATACAGGCTGGAAATGCTGTATTTTAAATCACAAAGAAGTCAGCATCTTTTTGTTTTCACTTGAGCATGGGAACCATCAAGTTGTATAGATGGAACAACAACAAATTTCTCATGGATTTGTTTTGTGCAGTTGTTTCTGATTGAATCCACTGGGGCATTTACAAGACCCTTCTCTTCTGCTTTATCTTCCATGAGGTTCACTTTGCAACCTCTCCTTCCTTTTGGACCATTTATGGGAAATATTTTTTCCCGATTGACCATTTTAATTAAGTTGGTAGGAACCTCTTCTCTGAGATAACAGAAAAAAATTCTCTTTGAGGCAACTATCAAAATATATCAAAGACATAATGATCAAATTATCAGAATAGAGTTTTAAGAAAATTATCAAAGCAACAAATTATCTCTGAGACCCTAATTTTAGAAGGAGATAACTATTCCAAAGGTTACTAAGGGATAATGGTATACAGGCACAAAGATTGTCTAAAATATGTTTTGTTTCCAGAAAAGTAGACTAAGAAGAAAGCATGGTAAAACTCAATAAAAGTAAGAAAATCAGCATTGTAAATATTAGAAAAGCAATCAAGTTTGGCTTTTCAGTGAACAGCAAATATGAATACCTGTGCATCTACCTACAGATAAAAGAGCATAGATTTATGCTTTTTTTTCTGAATATTAGACTCATACCAGACTAATTGTATGACTATTTTGGTTTGAAATTAGTATTATTCATAACCTGATCAATACAATTATAACATCCTGCCATTTATACAAGTCTTTAAATCATCTTTATATTAGAAACTTCACATATGTCTGTAAAGACTCTAGAAGAAATTGTTTCCATAGGGGTACTAACACTTCACATTTCCTTGCCCCCTTTATTTGAAGATCTCACAATACGTTACCGATATTGGTTTCCATGATTATCAGTGTTCCACATAAGGATAAACTGGCACAGAGACACTAACCCTTACTGTCACCCAGGACCAGAAAAAGGAAATAGAGCTCTGAGTCCATCAGTACAGCTGTATAAACAGCTTGAGATGCCTGCCTACCACATTGACACAGGAACAGTCCAGCTCTGATCAGCCAGTGGATCCATGCAACATCCTGAATGCTAATGTTGGTGCAGTAAGGGGACTGGGATAAGTAGCCGGGATGGAAATGGGATATGGCAGGATTCCTTTTTTTTTGCAAGAAACAGAATTTTAAACTGCCCCATGAAAGTGCATCATCAGTCTCTCAGCAGAGCCCTTGGATAACAACTCAGTTTATTTTCAAGCCTGGAGCAAAATTGCCTGCTAGCAAAACTTATATGAGAAATATTAATTTATCTGACTGTCAGTACTGTATGAATTGGGGGAGATTTTGACAGTGTAACTCTGGATATTTGTCAACAGGGTAAACTCATATGGAAGGAGATTTGGGGATTACTTGCTAATTTCAGAGATGACTGGAATGGCCATCATTCAGAAAAGAGGAAGCAGCTCCTCCATAGAAGTGACATCTAGGTTCTCACTAGGGCCACAGCAGGACAAGAGATAACATTCAGGTTGCACCAAGGAAAATTTCAGCTATCTCTAAAGAAAAATTGGTTCTTCCTGTGAGGGTAGTTCAGTGGTGAGAAGTGCCAAGAGAGGCTGAGTAATATCACTCCTGGAGATCTTCAGAAGATGTATGGACAAAGCTCTGAGGAACCTCTTCTAGCTTTCAGGTTGTCCTTTTTGTGCATGGTAGTTGACCTAAATGAGACCTTTTCCTACTAATTTATTCTATGATTTTATTCGTTGCATGTTAGAAGATCCATGGCATGAAATGTTCAAAATCTCAAAGTTCATAATTTCAGTACAATATGCAAGACCTTCAAGCTCTGCAGTGTATCAGATCATAACCAAGTTGAAATTCTTCATCAATGGTTTCCACCCAGAAATCAAGTTCTCTAATCATTCAACAGGCAAAAATTTTCTTGGCATATGTGAAAGTCCTTGGAAAATCAGCGAGAGTTTGTAGCATCCAACAAGTCTTTTCCTGGAAGTATATCACAAGTGGTCAATGAGAGGATAACTCAGGGAGATGGAAAACATGAGATATGAGAACAGCTGTACCAGAGGAAGGCACTCTAATAAGCCCATATTTTGCAAATAGTAGTGCAGTATCTATATAATAAGCACACCTAAGAGAAAGAACTTAGTTCCTAGGCTCTACTGCACAATTAACTTTATGATTGGCTTTAACTAATAATTTTAACAAAGGAAAACTTTCTTTACACTCTCTCTCAGCCCAGTCTCTCAAAAGCAGTGATACATGGATATACCAAGCCAGTTCATGTCCCTGAATTACATGTGAAATCAAGGATTGCCAGGGTCATGTTAAAACAGATGGATGGCTAGCAGAGGGAGAGAAGCAAGTCATTACAAGGCTGAGGAAAGGCTGAAGAGCACATGGGTGAACATATGGGCCTTCCTGGGTTGGATCAACAAGCTTAACAATTTGCAGTAATGAAATGGTATTCAAACAAGGGGAATAATAGCTGCCTAATCCAAACAGAGGGACAGGGAGCACAGGCAAACTTTTTGTGCTGTGTGTGTTCCCACAAGTTTCCAAAGTGGTGCTAGCTACTAGAAAGAAACCCTGGATGGAGAGGAAGGGAAGTCAGACTCAGATGCAGTGCAGGTGAGGACAACAGAGGAACGCCTGGATGGAAAGGCAATTGGACAAGTAAGTTTCTTTTGCAGAGCTAGGGATAAAATTGCTCTCAATTTCTCTCTGTCCAGATTACTTGAACCAGCTGGGATTATTCCCCACAAACATCTACAACTGTGAAGGGCGCAGAAGGGGTTAAAGCAGCCCGCGGCACGAAGGGTGTCGGGACGGCCCCTGTCAGACCACCTCAGGCTGGGGAATTCCCGGGGACAGGACACCCAGGCGCCTCTCCTTTGGCAGGAGCCCCCTCCTCTGGGAAACGACAACAGTGCGGCGGCCCCTTTAATAAAGGGAGCCGGTGCTGATTAGTGTGGACGGCACGATCCACTGCGGAGCGGGAGCGGGAGCGGGATGGGGAGCGGGATCGGGATCGGGGTGCCCGCAAAGAGCCTGCTGTGCCCCGACAGGGCTTACCCCCCCGGCACCACAGCTCGCTTATAAATACGGGTGGGGTGGGGGCAGAGGGGTCGTGCTGGTAATTTTTTTGGACCTGATCAGCACCAGAAACATTGTGAAACGATGTAATTTAGTGAAACATTTGTACTTCAGTGAAACACTTTCATTCGGTTTTTTTAACTGAAGGAGGATGCGAGATGATAGCTCAGGAAAATCTCGGCCCCATTTGCAAGGGTCCCCATTCTAAAAGAAAATGTTCTCCGAGAAACCTGCAGTAAAGGGATTTGCTTAAAGTCACAACTGAAGGGTTTGTAGCTACTGGAATTTGATCTGAGGTTACCTGAACCAGAGATGGGAGCCTCAGTTACAGGAACAGTCTCCTTGCTTCCTCCTTCCTTCCTAAGATTTGTCAATAAAAGAAAAGCCTGTGATACAGTGACTTTCTCCAACAACTGAAAGGGGAGGACATGGCTGCTACAGGAACTGGGACAGTAAATAACCAACATCCAGACTGTTCACCATTAATTCCTCAACAGAATTTTATCAAAAGGCACCTACCAGTTATTCCACAGTGACAGACCACCTGGAAAGCAGTAAAGATGGTTTATGCAGAGCATTAGGAGACAAAATAGTGGATCATTTATTTGTTAACCAAAAAGGGCACGCAGAGAATAAGAAGGGTCCAGTAGTGTGTATACAGCAGCCAAGAACAGCTGATACTTGCTTTGACAAATACTTGGCCTATACAACGACTTAAAAAGAATCACTTCATGATAGTCAGTAAAAAAGTGTCTACCACTTAGGAACCATACACTAAACCTAAATACCCAGAAAATATGTTAATGAAGAATGTGGGGAACATCCTGCTTATATGAATGGCTAAATCAGTGTCCTAATGTGTTTGTAAAATATATATCATAGTAGGATATGGTACAACATGACATGTGTGGGCTGTACAGTATAGGTACGCATATATTTATAAAATACATGTATTCTGTTTATCAGCCCTGGAATGAAAACAGAATCTATGGCTTTGAGTTTACTTAATACAGAGAAGTGCTCCTTAAACTTTTTGGAGTACTGTCAGACAGCATTTTTCACAAAATAGTGTTTCCACATGAAACTTAAATGAAAAAAATATTATGGAAAAATGGTTTTGCAGCCAGTTTGTTAAGCAACTCACTGGCCTGGAGAGCACTAAGAGAACAAACAGCATCACTGGAAAATCAGCCTGCATAGAGCCCCTTGTTTAGTAAGAATCCAGTAGAATTCCTAGGCTGCAGGGAGCTGAACTGCTACAATAAAATAAAACATCCCTATAGACTGCAGGGAAAACAACTCACTTCCCTGCAGTGGAGTGGGGGAGGGAATCAAAAGAGTGGGAAAACACATGGCTTGAGATAAAGGCAGTTAATAGGTAAAGAAAAGTCTGCATACGCAAGCAAAGTAAAACAAGGAATTCATTCACCACTTTCCATGGGCAAGCAGGTGTTCAGCCATTCCCAAGATAGCAGAGCTCCATCATGCAACATGGTTACTTGGGAAGATAAACACCATCACACCAAACGTCCCCCCCTTCCTTTTTCTTCCCCCAGTTTTATATACTAAGCATGACACCAAATGGTGTGGAATAACCCTTTGGCCATCTGGGCTTAGATGTCCAGGCTGTGTCCACTTCTGACTCCTTGTGCACCACCAGTCTCCCTACTGGTGGTGTGGGGTGAGAAGCAGGAAAGGTCTTGAGTCTGTGTAAGTACTGCTCAACAATTGACTAAAACATCTCTAAATTATCAACACTGTTTCTAGCACAAATCCAACATACAGCCTCATACAAGGTACTTTAAAGAAAATTAACTCTACCACAGCCAAGACCAGCACAGCATGGGATAAAAAGCATCCAGCCATTCTCAGGCAGAAAGTGGTCTTCTATAAATTGTAGACCTGAAATAAAGAATGCCAGCAGTGTTTTGGTGACACATAAAACTGAGAAGAGGGAAAATCCAGCAATGTTCAAACACCAAGCAGAGCTGCATAGACTAAAATGTAATGAAAGGACGGCAAGATGTTTACTTCCTTCTCAAAGAATAAAAAGCATTGATAAATATATTGATATAACTGATGTAAATATATTTGTGGAATGAAAGGCAGAGCTATAATCAATAGTGGGGCTCTACCAAAATGAGGAAAGTCAGGTTTCTTAGGCAGTAAATATTTACACTGTGGTAATGCGCAACTAACCAGCTCAGCTGGCTTGGTGTGTATGCTATGAAGAAAACTCAGAAAGGTCAACGGCTAAACCAGAGACTTTTGGAACAGCAATAACAGCCAGCTACTCTCTCATCCTGAAGAGTTTTGCATAGGCATGTCAAATGTGGGGGGGGAATCTGCTAACCACAGCCTTGTTGTTTATAATACCAGTACTTCACCTATACCCTGAAACAGTAATTTCTTTTCGCCTTGACTCATCCAATGACATACACCCGGTGTTAATCTGGAGAATATCAGGTTTTATTTTTCACCTATATGTTCTTCAAGCTGTTCCACTTCAGTTGTCTCTCGCTGACCTACCACAAAAACCTCTTGCTCTGGCAATTTTTAGTCAAATCTTCTCCATTTAGAGACCCACAATTAACAAGAAGCCTTGTTTTTGTCTTTGTTTTATTTGGAAAGATGTTTACAGTCAGATTCTACACTGCTTATTTGACCTACCAGTTTCAACACAACTTGTTAAAAAAGTATTCAGCCTGTAAATTCACAAAATATAAAATAGGAGCATAAAAATAATCTCTGAAATTATCTCTAGGAGTGTTTTAATGAGTTTTGTTCTTTACCACATTAAATAAGCCATATGTACTTTGCATGGAAATATTTCTGCCTTCTCCATGAAGTGTGTCAATATGGTAGATACTCAAGTTCCCAGTTTCATGTACTTGAGGTTCAGAATTTTAGAAATTGTGAGACAGGCTTAACAAAGTTCACCAGAGCTCTTTTAACATGAAAATACACTTCAGGGAATAGTTGCAAGGGGAAAGCAGCAAGCAGAAGCAAGAGATGCAGAAAGTTGTAGTCCTCAATATAAGCAAACACTTGTCCGGAATTTTGCATAAATAAAGATCAGTGCATCATCTAGCCTTTGCAGTGCACATAAGAAATTGAATAAATCACTTCACCTTCACACATTCCTCATGCTGCCCTGTCCCCTACTTTCCAAATATCATTTAACAACAGCAGGTGAACATAATATTGCCAAGGAAGCAGAGGAGCCAGCTCTCATCATAGAGGCCCTTTATCTTTTCTTCAGATGTCCAAATGTGCATCCCATAGCAGTGGCTGAAGTAGAAATTTAGGAAGTCTTAATGATGATCAAAGTTGTTGCTGAGTAACTTGATGAGCAGGAAAATCTGGGTAAAAGTAGCACCACCATGTATCAAAGACCTGGAAACTTCAACAATATTCATGGAGGTGTGGAGACTCTGTCAATGTTAATGTCAAGCAGGATCTCAAGCAGGTGTAGACTGGAAACTTGTGAGATATCTGGGTCTCACATACTGCCACACGTTCAAGTGTGAGAACTAAAGGGTCATATAACAGTAATTCTGACAAAACACTATTATCCTTTTTTTTTTTTTTTTTTTTTTTTTTTAAACAAGTGAGACAAAATTTGGGAGGAACAGAGGAGGCAGTGAACAAAAATGTATATCTCATCAGTTGCTCCAATATATTCAGAGAAATCTCTTCAGCCAGAACTATGATCTCTCATGTTCTGAGTGTCACTGAGAGCTTGTCAAACCCTGAATCAATCTGACATCTTTCATCTGAAGGGATTTCACAGAACAGTCTTATGAATCAGGTGTTGCCAACAGCCAGTAAACTTGACAACTCCTCCCAAGAAACAGAGGCACCATTACATGGATCATCACTGGTATCAAATAAGAGTTTCAGTCCAACACAGGTGGCCATGAAGTGTGACCACTCTATCCTGAAATTCTCCCTTCAATGACAGTCTTCTCATTTTCACAGAAAGACTCTTTGCAACCAGTCAACACTTTCTCATGGAAACAGACACAATGTGAAAAAAGCAGACTTGCACAGTTACCACCATTAATAAATTCTCAAAGCCATCAATTCAACCAGATATATAGTTAATTCCACATATTGAGTGTCCTGGTTTTTTGTTGCCTATAGTGAACAAGAAAGCTATCTCTCAGCAACAGAAGCCTTGATAACGCAGAATTCCCCTTTACAAACAATAAGAGTTGCAGTATCACCACTGCTGCTGCCGCAGGAGAAAGCAAAAGTGCTGTACTGCTTTCACAGCACTGATTTACAAAGAGGAGGCTGGACTGGCAGTGATGTGGCACAGTGAGACTGTCATGAGCTCTTCATGAGACTGTCCCTGCAGCTGATGGCTGACCTTGGAAACAGTCGTTTCCCTCCACAGGAACAAACATCTGAAACATCATCACAATGCCATGCTAGAGTGTACCAGAATAACAATTGAGATGCCATACAAACTGCAATACTACAAGGCATGACAATGGCACATATCAGAAATGCATTATCATGTGCTCTTGCTAATTTGGCAGCGTCCATCAGGCATGCAAATCTATGCCAGAACTGGACAAAACCTGTATGTATCACTAAATAAACTGACAGCTCCCATGTTGAGAAACCATGCCAACTGAGAAGCTATGTTCTTTTCACCTCCTGTGACTATTTGCTTTTATAAAATAACATAATTGCTCTTCCACTGACCCCTGTGAATGCCTGTTTGCAGGGATGTAGCTGAAATGTAACAGCCATTTTTCCTGAGGCAGAAAAAAGAACCAGATTGAGTTTCCTCTCTCCTAGTCCTAAAGCTAGTGCTAAAACTAGGCTGAAACAGCGTTGTCTTTGAATGGAAAACATCTAATGAAGGGGGGGAAAAAGGATCCCAGTTGTAGATTTTGTTTTCAGGTAAAACTATTTAAATTTATTTTTTAAATTTTTTTCTTTTTTTTTTGTGTTCCCCCCCCCCCCCCCCAATAAGTTACTTCTCTCTGGCCTTCCATATTTGAATTGCTCTTCTGTGGCTTTTTCACACTTGCTTTAGACTATGGGCACCTTATGCTGAGAACAGCCACCAAGGAGCATGTGGAATTCTGTGCTGCATTTGCTATAAAGCACAACACTCAGAGAGAGACCAGTACCAATAACAGCTGTGTATTCTTTTTCTCCAAAGCACAGCTCATTAATAAAATAGTTAAGTGATCTCTTTGCCTGGCAATACCTTCCCCATTCTCCCACCCCTCTATTTACTGAAAGAACTTGAAGAAAGTGCAAAGTTATACAGTAGGAATATAAGAGCACCTCATTCAGAGATACTGTGGGTCCCACCAGTGAGAGCAAACAATGCCAAATTCCTGTTCAGCAATCTACATTCTGTGACAGGAGCTTCAACATCTTTCTCCTCTTCTTATGCCTATTATGTTTTAGTCCATAGTTGCTTAGTATCACAGTGAGTTGCATAGTTGCCAAGTTCCAACCCAAGAAGGCATTATTTTAATGTTGGGTGGAAATTCCCAAATATTTCGGGTGTGGTTCCCTAGCAGAACCATCTAATGATGTTGAAAGGAAAAGGGCATGCCTCCTTCTTCAATACAGGAACAGGTCATGAGGTCCTTTCTCCTCTTCTGTGGCCACACAGGCACTTCCTTCATGTTTTTGTGACTGTTGGTTTACTAACACAAGAGAAAATAGTGCTTTTTTCCATTTTACTTGTTTATGCCTTGTTAGCAATTCAGAACACATCAGGGAGGGCTCCAGTGTATAACAGGTTTGACAACATAAGCAGTAAGAATATGTCACTAGGACCACGGACAAAGATAAGGAACAGAAACTCTGTGGCAATTACACATTAACTTTTCTCACTGCATCTCATGTCCTTTGGCTGAAAACTTTCCCATTTTAGAATAGTGAAATAATGTCTGGAGAAAAGGAATGTTCCATTGTAAAGCAGCATATACAGGTCTTGTTTTATTTCCAGAGAAACCTAGTACAGTCTAGAATGACAGTAAATGATCTTCTTGTGTTTTTTAGCTATTCTCAATTAATTCCTTAATTTGATGTTACAGTTATTTTCTTTCTGTTCATTTGCTTGTTCCACCTAACTCTTTCACTGTATTCTAGCTGTAGGATCTTAACTGCCCTCCTTCTTCTTCACTATTAGTCAGTCATCTCCTCCTCTGTCTGATCCACATTAGGAGCTTTGAATTAGCAGAAGAGCAGAGGTCACTGTAGTGTTCCACTTAGTAGCATTACAGTCACCAGAGTGGATTCCTAAAAAGAAGTGCATTCTGCTAATTTACATCCCACATACAGTAACATCTGATTTTTCATCAGTAGAAGTACTGCAGTATGCAGAGATTCTACACTAAAATGTAGACCAGGTTGAGCTCTGTCATTAAACTAAATCAGCTGCACAAAGTTTTACCAATGCTAATGAAACCTCACAATTTTAAAGTCCATGCCCTATGGAGAACCCAGAATAAAAAGATGAGCAAGCTGCTCGCATTCACTCCTTCTTTTCTTTTTTTTTTTCCCCAGAGAAAAGACAAAATATGTGATGTAAGTGAATTTAAAAAGCTGTAAGAGGAGATAAAATCCCTCATGTAGTCTTGATAAATGCTTGTTACTTTTCTGTTCCTCTCCTGGCAAAAAAAGGTGGTGCTGCTTTGTTAATTTTAAATACTTAGGAACTTTAGGTGTGCAGACATAGCTGGAAACTCTTCTCATATTGAATGTGACTCCCCACTTTCAGCAAAGAGAAAACCATGAGTTCTGCACAACATAACAGGTGTCTCTGACTCAGTCTCTGTAGATGTGTGGTTTTCAGGTATCCTTGAGACAGCTGAGGAATTAATAGCAGCAGTAGAAGCTCTTCTTTTAATATCAGTCCTTTTGTGACCACATCTCAGCCGCTGCAGGTAGAAGGCAGACATGCCAAAAAAAAACACCACACGTGACTGACTACAAGATCATAACTTTCAACCATTGTTGTGTAAGAACTGGAATAAGCTGAAACACAAAAAGAGATTCCTAGCTCCCAAGAAAGGTATGAACATTCAGCTGTGGCAGATCAAACAACTGGTGTTTTGCTTTCTCCTGCCTAAGACATTACATTGACCAGAAACATACCAACCAAAGTTCATGGCTACCCCATGGTCTCTGCAGATACAATGCAATGATGCATTCTGCTTAGTCACAAAAGTGACTAAGCAAAACCTGGGAGACAAGAGGAGAGGTAGACAAGACAGGAAAAGGTGATTCAGTAGCACTTTGTCCCCAGTACTTGCTCAGGTTCTCAGAAATTGCTTCAGGACAAGGTTATGGGGAAGAATAGGCTTAGCGATTACCCTGAGATTAATCGTGCAGTGGTACATACGTCACAGGCCCTTGGGAATAAAGCAAGCTTCTCTGCATACCAAGCTGATAAGTGAGCTTACCGTAGGTACTAAGTTAATTAGTAGCAGTCAGGGCAGGAGGTTGAGTAGATAGTGAGATGAAACAGGGGAAAGGTGAAATGTTTCCTAGGGGGGGACAGCAAGACACTGGAAGAAACAAAGAAAGAATTAAAAAAAAAGAGGCAATCTGTGACCCCAACTAAAGGGACCTACTGCTATGTGAAGGTCCCCAGCATCGCTGAACAACAGAGAACAGAAAGCTTTCCTGAAAAAAAAAATCTTTACTGCACATAAAAGGGAGACAGTTTCGGATGCAGTATACACGTCCTTGTTTACTCTCCCTGACTTCAACAACTTGTTGAAAAAAATGCTGCATAGTGATGTCTCTCAGGCCTTTCCCAAGCCCCTCTACATTTTCTGAATCTTTTTATCACCAGAAACTTCTTGATGCAGATGTGTATCAATTTTTCTTTGTTATGGATCCCCACACACTGTAACCAGTCTGAACCAGACTATGGAGAGAATCAAAACAGAAGACAGCTTAAAATTTCAGAAGTATTTCAGAAATTCCAGAAAACCTCATTTAGAAGCACTAGAAAATATATTGCAAATGTTAGTTCATAGTAGTTCATCCTCCTTTGTATTCTTAGACTCACAAAGCAGTCCGTGTCACATCCACAAACATGTTCAACAAATGCATTCACAGCTGCATCATAAAGTATCATTGGTGTTTTATGCATTCATGTAAATGAATAAAAATAATTCCACAAGATTCAGCACAGTCATGCATGAACTGCATGGGTAAAAACTACAGGAGTTACTGAACTCCGAACTTCAACAGAAATAAACTGAAATAGTACAAGCAACAACTAATGCAGCAGAGACACTACCATTTCTAGTCTTTTTCATCCTCATATTTCATAACTATGTCTATTAATATTTTTTAAAATGGTGCACCAGTCAAAACTACTATACAGATTTTCTGCAAACCCAACATCTTTCTATCCACAAACCAAATACAGCATTTGCAATCACAGGGGTGGTTTTCTAGCAAATGAAGATTTTTTTCACCTTTCTGATTTTCTCCTAACTTAGCAAAAATATCAAGCTCCAAAGCAGTATTTACTCCTCACAGGAGAATGAGCAGACAAGCAAAGTGCCTCAGCTCCCTCCACACAGCTTAGAGAAGCATAACTACCTTCTGTAGGTAATTACAAGGGGGATTCAAAAATGGACAGGCTGTTGGGGAAATTCAGCAGTGGTCAATATATGTACCAGAGCTAGGAGTTGCCTAAAGTCATCAGGCTGAGCTGGAAATCCCTGACACAACTAACAGGATTTGATGAGGACAAGATGGGTCTTAGAGTCTACACCTTTCTTTGGGGCTTCCTCCGTCAAAGATGGAAGAATTTCCTTCTGCTCCAATGGTTTGGGCTCAGCCAATCAAATGACAGCCACTGCAGCCACTCTTCCTCCCTTCTCCTCCAGCACTCTAGCTATGCATTCCCACTGCTTTCCTTTAATGAGGAACTAGTGGTTAGATGATACTTTAGGGACCAGATTCAGCCCACTAAATTCACTCTGGAAGAATGTAAGTACTTTCCCACTGGCTGAGTGGGCTGGGCTGGCTCAGACAGAGGTCAGCTGAGCATTGATTCACAGCAAAACAGGAGGAAATGGAAAACAGCCAAGAAGGATAATTTTAATTACCTCCTCAAATCAGTACGGTATAAATGTTATCTCTAAGGAATGGTTCTAATAACTGCTACTTCAGTTAGAAGGAAATTGTTGTTAGTACAGGCACGTGCAGATTTCACTATGGGTCAGTCATGATTCCTGTGCAGAGAGGATGTGAAAACAGTTTTGTCAAATCTTCCTTAGCAGTTAAGATGTTCTCAAACAACAGGAAACTCCAAAATGGAAATTATAGTTTCCATTTAAATTATAGTCTTGTAAAATTACATGCTACACACCGGAATCCTGCCTTCTTCCCGTTTATGTGGGTATTGTCTGACATCTTCAAGGAATTCTCTTAAAGCAAAGAATGGATAACAATCAGAGCTAAAGGTCCTTTATCTGCCACCACTCAAAAAGGCATTTATAAGGAGAAAATATTCAAAACATAAAAACATTGACAAGTCTAGGCTGGAAGGGCAGATGATCTGGTCCAACCTCTTATTTAAACCTGGGCCTTAGCTGTGTCTTGAATATTATCACCAAGAGAATTCCTTCTCTTCTGTGGGCAAGTAATTGTGTTTTGCTGTTTTCATATTAAAGACTTTTTTTTCTTATATCCAGAGGCACTTTCCCTTTTTCCTACTGCCTCTTGTCCTTTCACCATGTACTCTTATGACGAGTACCCCCCTCCTCTCTCTAACTACCTCTACCTCTACTACTCCTCTGCAGTAACTACTGAAACTACTTACAAGTCTGCAACTACCTACTACTACTGGAAAACTGTAAGTCGACATTCACCACCTGCCCAAGCCTTCTCCCCTCTTGGCTGTACAAATCCAGGCTCTTAAGTTGTCAAAATTCTTCAGCCCTCAAAGTGGAAATTCACTGGACCGTATCCAATTTTTCAGACCATATACAAACCAGGGGGACCAGAATTGTACTTCAGAATTGTATTTCAGGTGTGTCCTAACAAGCGCTGCATAGAATAATCCCCCACCTTGATCTGTTGACTGCACTCTTACTGATGCAGCCCAGGACACAGTTTGCCTTCATTGCTTCAAGGGCATACTGCTGACTCCTGCCGAGCTTCCCATTCATCATGCCCATGAAGGCTATTTCAGCAGAGCTGCATCCCAGTCAGTCAGACGCCAGCCTGTACTGCTGCTTGGGATTATTCCGTCTCTGCATGGCTTTACACTTATCTTTGTTAAACCTCATGGAATTCTCAAACTTCCATATTAAATACTATTAATAAACATCTACCAGTGGGGCATCTTCCTATTCCAAACAACCATGAGCTGCAGCCAGCTCCTGAAGGTGATTCACGCTACAGTATTTGAGAACTTCCAATGAGATAAGCATTGATGAATTTTTCTACAGGCAATTTAGAGAAATCTCTGGATCAGTAGCCCTTGTCCTTATGGAATATTTCAACTTCCCAGACATCAATTTGGAATAACAAATTACTGAGATGAGCAGATCTAGGAAATTCCTGACGTTTGTAGGAGATAAGTTCTCATAACAGATACTCAGTGAGACAACTAGAAAAGATGCCCTCCTAGACTTGCTATGTGTGAATAGAGAAGGACTCATGGGAGGTGTGGTGGTAGGAGGCTGTCTTGGCCACAGTGATCAAGAAATGGTTGCATTTAAAATTTTCAGTGATACTTGTTGAAGCTGTTCACCTGACTAGAAGGGATGAAGAAAAAGCAGAGGCATGAAAGTGATTTTTGCCAAATCTTCAATAATAATGGCAGACCTTGGGCTGCCCAGTTCCCCACGTTGGAGGACCATGAGTGTGGGAACAGTGATGTTCAGTTTGTGAACACTGAAATTGTAAGGGACCAGCTGTATCAGCTGAATGTTCACAAGTCCATGGGGCCTGATGGGTTTCACCCCAGAGACATGAAGGAGCTAGGGGATGTTATAGCAGAACCTCTCTTGATCATCTACCAAAGGTCTTGGGAGTCTGGGAAGATCCCTCCTGACTGGAAGCTAGCCAGTGTTATTCCAATCTACAAGAAAGGTGAGAGGGAAGACTCAGGGAACTACAGACATGTTAGTCTAACCTCAGTACCTGGGAAAATTATGGAAAAGATAATACTGGGTACTGTGGAAGGGTACCTAAAGAGCAATGCAATCATCAGGTACAGGCACCATGGTTTCACAAAGGAAGGAAAGTCCATTTTAGTTAATTTGATATCCTTTTACTATAATATCATCTGATGAAGGGGAAGACAGTGGATGTTGATTTTCTGAACTTGAGTAAGGTTATTAATACTGCCACTCATAGCATCCTTCTGGAGAAGTTTTCCAGGTGTGGGATTAGTGGTTTAATTGTTCACTGGGTGAAGAACTGGCTGAAGGGCAGAGCTCAAAGGGGTGCAATGAATGGGACTACATCTGGGTGGTAACTGGTCACCAGCAGTGCTCCTCAGGGCTCAGTTCCAGGGCCAGTCCTGTGCAGTAGGACAGGACTATTGGACAGGTAGTGTCCAACTGCTGAGATGAGGTCTAGAGGACAAGAGCAGGTCTGAGGGACAAGAGGTCTTGCAGGGGGATCTAGACAGATTGGACCATTAGGCCATCATCTATGGCTTGAAATTTAATAAGTCAATGGCAGATCCTTCACCTGAGATGGAGTAACTCTGGGCATAAGTATAAACTGGGAGAGGAGTTGTTGGAGAGCATCCCTGCAGAGAGGTCCATGGGAGTGCTGGTGGGCAGCAGCTCAGGGTGAGCCAGCAGTTGTGCCTGGGCAGCCCAGAGGGCAAAGCACGTCCTGGGGAGCACCAAACACGGCATCACCAGCCGGAGAGATGAGGGATCATCCATCCCACTGTGCTCAGTGCTGCTGTGGCCTCACACGGAGTGCTGGGTGCAGTGCTGGGCCCCACCTTTTCAGAGGGGTGTGAAGGTCCTGGAATGAGTCCAGAGGAGGGCAACAAAGCTGGTGGAAGGGCTGGAAGGTGTGTCCTGTGAGAAGCAGCTGAGGACTCTGGGCTTGTTTGTTTTGGGAAAAGGAGGCTGAGGGGAAACCCCCTTGCTCTCTACAGCTCCCTGAGGAGGGGAAGTGCAGGAGATGCTGATCTCATCTTCCTGGAATCCAGTAAATGGACAAGTGGGAATGGTTCAAAGCTTTGTCAGGAGGCATTTGGAAATATTTCTTTACCAAGAGCGTGGTCAGACGGTGGACCAGGCTTCCTAGAGAGGGGGACAATGCCCCAAGCCTGCCAGTGTTTAAGAGGCATTTGGACAATGCCCTTAATGACAATCTTTAACTTTTGGTCAGCCCTGAAGCAGTCAGAGAGTTGAGCTAGGTGATTGTTGTAGGTCCCTTCAAACTGAAATAGTCTATTCTATTCTAATTTTTGGACACATACTAAAGGTTCAGATGACAGAAGTAATTCAGTACCTGTTCTCTTGCTTATCAGTACCCCTCATTCCCAGATACATCAGGGAGAAAAAAGGTTTTTAATTCAGCCCTCTGTGAAATAATAACCCATTGCCCCTTTTTTTTCCTTTAGTTTGTAAAATCAAAGAGAGTATAAAATATTTGACAAAGAGCACTTGCTCAGGACAAAAAAATGTATAGATTTACATTTTACAGAACTCATAAATAGATTTACGTGTGGGCCATGTGATGTGGGCTGGGCAGGCAGTTGTTCCTGCTTTGTGAGGCAGAGTTCAAGATTCCTTTGCTACGCAACGAAAAGAAAAAAACCAACCGAATTTTCAGGGCAGTTTCTCTCATTAAAGTAAAGCAGACCAAACAGATACGACACAGGTAAGCACTCCCCCGCTGCTCACTCCGCCTTCTTTCCTAATGAGTTTCCTGCTTTTGTGGGACAGACCGAGAAGAGCTGCAAGAGTAGAAGGCATGTGATCATCTAGAAATTGCTTTGGATTCAGAACCTGGAAGAAGGAGATTCTACTTTCCATGCAAAACTTGTACAATTGGATCTTCCCATCGTTTGGTATCTTCCCATACTCACTAGTTTCCAACTTTTATTTTCAAAAGAAATCTTCATTCTTTCCCTACAAGAAAACTCCAGAGAACGAAGGGAGAGTTTTAACTGATGTCCTGAGTCAGAAGGGGAAGCAGCAGTGCATATTTTCCCTTGTGATGAAGAGAGAAGTTAAAACATGACTGCTCATACCTACCGAAACCTTTTTCTGGTAAGTATATGCTGAAAAAGAATGTGTTTCTTTTGTAAATATACATTTAACCATTTTTCTGTAACAAGGAATTTAGTAACAACAACATTTAGTGTGCAAAAGCACACAATGTAAGATGGAACTATATGAAACTGTATATTTGTCTGGAGATGCATATTCATAAAAGAATATGCCCATTGTGTCATGCTTTTTTCCTTCAAAGGGGTCTTCATCAAAACAGTGGGATATATGTAGGTTAGCAGAACATATGCAAGACAATTCCTTAATTATGGTATTTGTGAATACCACAGATCCCTGGTCTTTGTTCCATATTGACTGCGCAGTGACAACTGCTGCCTCTTTCACAGAGATAGGGTTTGGAATACAGGACAGGACAGATTCTCATGTTTGAGAATGGTGCGAAAAAAAGCACATCAACAGAGAAAGAACTGAGGATATAGGCAAATATTCAAACTCTGACGACATTTTGAATATTATACACACCTTAGCTACATCCAGAACCTAAAGTAACGTTATTGCTATAATGCTATACGAAAGTTAGATACTCAATTTACTGGGGCAGACAGGCCCATTAAATAAGGCCGCTTTTCTTCCGGGATCTGAACGAGTATTTGAATGCTTATTATGCAATGTACAAATGTCCTGGAATTAACCCTTAAAGTTATTCTGTGTTTCACTTTCATAGTAACCTCAAATCTGCACCCTAGACTGCTCTATTAAGCCAGATCTTTTTAGGTATGCCTGCGAATAAGTACTTACAGTCTGTTTATGCATTTTATGCCTTCCCACTGTGTGTCCCAGTGTTTCCATTAGTCAATATGCATCCACACAGGAACTTCTAGTACATTGATGTGCATTTATGCACAGATTTCCCAGGCTTATTATGTATGTACATAGTTCATGTTCTCACAATGGCATGTACTCTAGTATGTATGTTCTTACGTTGGTCATGATACTTATAATGTATTTATTTTCTTACATGTCATTTTGAAAAAAAACTGTTCCATCTTCCACAGATGTCTGTCCCTTTAACTGCTCATCTGTTCTCAACTGCCTGCTACGACCATCTATACTGCCATGTGGTTAGAGACACGCTGGAAGAACATCCGCCAAACCTTGCTGCTTCTTTTCACTGCTACTCTTCTCATCGGAGTCACCATGCTGGCCATTTCATCTAACGTCAACCCAGTAGGCTATTTCTTCCTAGGGGTAGGGGCAGTGTGCCTGGTCGGCTATTTGCTGAGTGTGTTTGTTGAGTGTTACCTGAGGAATCAACACCGACATGATGCAAATGAAATACCTCCAAACAGGCAAAGCCAAGCACGGTGAGCAGCAACCTGGTTATTCCTCTTTAACTCTCTCGCTTCAGTCATAAACATTTTACATACTGTTTTGCTGCCCTTCCCCTAGGGCAACAAACACAGTCTCCATCCCCAAAGACAAAATTTATTTTCTGGTTGTTTTCCTCCATTCTTCAGGTGGAGGTTGCAAATGTCTATGCCACGCATCTCCTGGATCTTGTACAATATGTATTTTCTTACCCCGGAAACAGATCCACTAAAAATTTCCAAGGTTAAACAGATCCAGGCCCAGTTTTATTTTGAGTAATCGAAGCTTGCCAAACAATGACTCAGACAAGGAAAAAGAAAAAATGCTGGAGCAATACTGTATCTTATTTGGGTTTACTTCTATAAACCTTATCTCTGGAACAACCATTTCTTGGCAAACTTTTTAAAAGGAACCTGTAACTGGGTGTGTTCCAGTCTTAAAATCCCAACTTGACACTAACAAACTCTGATTTTGAGAGGCTCTGAATACTTCCACGTCTTCTTGGCTTCACGTATATTTGCAGGTTCTCAACATCACCTAATTTAACACCTGTTTGCCTACTATAGTTGAAAAATTTGACTTTATTTGTATCTTTTCTTCCTTGTATAATTCAGATAATTTTCCACATCCATAACTGATTTAACATTCTCAAATACAGGACCTGTGGGAGGGCAAAAATGTTACCATTTGTTTATGTTTAGAAAGACTACATCAAAAGAAGTCTATATTGGGCTTTGCTAGCTTGGGTGCATACTAGACGAAAATTAGCATCCTTTTATTTAAAAATATGACCTGAAAAGGAAAATGTTTCTAAAGTAGCATTTTTTCTTTGCAGATAACTCAACACAGACAATTAATCAATTAAACAATTAATCCTTGTTTAAACTAAATGAAAATACTTAATTTTCTGCAGTTCTTAAAAACAGATGAACACTGAGCTAATGTATTTAAAAAGCACAGTCCTGTTTTAGTCCCAGAAATAATCAGTAGTTAGCAATTCTTAGTAATAAATTTTAACCGGTAGGAGATTTTAACTGAGGGACATCAAGGTCAACCTAGGACACTAAGCTGAACAGTGTGGGTTGCTTCACTTATTCTGGGAAAGGAAAATGGTCAGATGAGCCATTTTTTATACCAGAAAGCAAGACATTAAGCTGGCTGGACAAGTGAACTGATTGAGAGTCAGAATATCTCATACAGCAATACCATGTGAGATATCCTGTCTCAGTCCCATCTATTTGTTGGTTGTAGCATGGTCCCTAGAGTACATTATCCATGCTATCTGCCTCTGCCTAAACTAAGCAGTAAAATAACCAGTGTAACTGAGCCTTCCTCTCTTGCACAGGGTGAATGCTGCCTACGAAGCGCCCACCTATGAGGAGGTGATGACCATGTCAGCTCCAGCAATATGGACAATTACATCCAACCCAGGCGCAGTGCCCTCGCCGCTGAGCGAGCCTCCTCCTTACAGCGTTGTTATCGAATCGTCTGCCCAACAGGAGATTATGGTGGAGGCTCTCAGGGTGTCAGTGCCCGCAGACACAAGGCCCACCTCTGAGACGGAGACGGGCTCCAGGGTACAGCTGCAGCTGGTGCTGCCCCCGAGACCGCAGCGGTTTGTTTCGGACATCCATGAGGAAAAAAATATTGAAGGCAGGTCTGAACCACTAGAGCCACTCACTCCACCACCTGCTTATGAGAGTACCGTCAATGATGAGGTCTTTGAAGAGGCTTTCCAGCCCTCGACATTATGATGAATTTCACCTTCTACGAATACAGAACTAAACCCTCACCCCAATATAGAACGTTCCTAGAGAGAGGGTGAAAGGGCTGAGCTTTTTCATGCCTGAAACTGTAAAATTTTGTCTCACCATTCTTTGAACCAGAGTTGAACTACAGACACAGCTTCTGATGTCACTAGAATATTTTTGCACAAAATAAAAATCAATGCAATACCACAATGCTTTGTCTTGGCAGATACCTAAAACCACTGTAAGGAAAGTTGTGTTATATATGGCAACATTCTCAAACTGAAAGAAGATACACCTTTATGGGGGAGGAGAGTAAATCACAAGAAGAGACAAGGTTACCAAGGGACCTCTGAAGAAGGACTGTAGGATGCAGCCAGAAGAATCTGCCTGGAAAAGGAGAGGAATAAAAAGAGCACTAAGCAGGTTCTACCTGTGCATTACAAACAGCAATATTGCTGAGAGCTGTGAGGTCATCAGCCACCCTGAAATCCCCATAGAGACTGAGCCTGCACTTTCATGAGTTGCTGTTTTGCAGCAACAATAATTTGTGGTCTGGGCTGTTTGTTGCTGCCCCTGTGCTGCACCTGCACCACATTCTCAGCCGTGCTGCACTGGAGCGTGACTGAGGGCTGTCTGCACCTGGAAGCTGGTACCTCCCAATACCTGACACTTAAGGCTGAAAAACAGACGGCAAGCATGGCACAACTAAATGACTTCTGTTGTTCACAAGGTTCTCACTCCACCACAGCCAGTGGTGGACAAAAGGGAGATTAGTTTTCCTCCTGTAAGAGACACCAACAGTGGGATACCTACACAGACAGGCATCCTCTGCCTGGACCAACAGTCTTGCTGGCTCTACAGCAGGTACTACAGACCCTAACAGACGGCTTGAGATACTTTATTGTCATACTTTTTACTTGCACAGAAAGGCCAAAGATCCTCCAGTTCTCTGTAACAATGCTATACCCAGAGGCTTTCCTCTGGACTCTAGAAAGGTCCAGTCTGTCTGCCGAGGCCGGAGCTGCAGCAACATCTGAGAATAACATTCCCAAGGCACGTGTGGTCTTCATCATGATGGCTCTGGGCTGGAGCCAGGTTCTAGCTCTCACTGATCAGTGATGCTGTGTGGTCTCTTAAAATGGGTGAGTTAAACTGATAGGCTCTGCAGTGTCAAAGTGGTCTGCAGGATGAAAAGAGACATTGATGTCTGGTAAATGTCCAAATAAAAAGAAATAAAAATAAAAATGGTGATCTGAATCTCCTCATGAAGGAGAGCAGCACTCATCACAACCTTCCTCCTATGACTGCATCATCTTTAAGTCATATGCAGAACCATCAAACCATAGGCTAGACACAAATAAATTATTTCTTATAGTTTGGTTCTTTATAGTTCAAAGAAAAAAAAAATCTTTTATGCTATTTATAAATAAACAGGACTGCACTAAAAATTCCTGGTGGCATCATTAAATTTTCCTCCCAAAACAACTACTCCACAAAGCCATGCTTTTGCTTGCATTCTGCTTATTTGATAATCTTGGCTTACAAAAAGGTGTTCCATTTCTGAATCTACAGCTAAATCATTTTAATATCATTAATGACAAAGCAACTATGATACCTTTATTATAGAAATATTGTGAGAGACAAATATGCTGATAGAGACAATGTGATTTCTTTAAAGCCAATCACTACTTGCATTTCTCTCCTGTATCTGCAAACAGAAAAGAACAAACCTCACTAAGAAGTGATACAGGTATATGACACAGGCATAGAAACTTCAGAGTCTTAAACTGGGCAACTCAGGACCTTTCTGAGTGCACTGATTTGCCATGAGTGAAGAAAAAATTCAGGTAACCACCACAGATTAAAAATTAGCCAAAACAAAGGCCAAAAATGCCACCAGTTAGGACCACTAGGATTTTGTCTTCAATATCTGTAAGGTTTTTCAAGGCTTTGGACTTGTGTTAAGCTTTAGCATGCAGAACTCCTGCGCACCAGGGAGCAAACACCTGGAGATTTACATGATGTTTTTGAAAGTCCTGTGAGGAACTGCTGGGGTTGTTTAGCCTGGAGAAAAGGAGGCTCAGAAGTGACCCCATTGCTTTCTACAACTACCTGAAAGGAGCCTGTAACCAGGTGAGGGGGTGTCCTATTATCTCAGGCAACGAGTGACAGGACATGACAGGGGAGGTTTAGGCTGTCCATCAGGAGTATTGTCTTCACAGAAAGGGTGACTGAACATTGGAATGGGCTGCCCAGCAGTGCGGTGGAGTCACCGTCCCTGGAGGTGTTTAAGCAAAGCCTGGACGTGGCACTCAGTGCCATGGTGTAGCTGACATGGTTCAAAGGTTGGACTCGGTGATGCCAGAGGTCGCTTCCTATCGCAGCGACTCCGCGATAGATGTGACAAGGGCTGTCAATTCGCTACTGCTGGGCGGATTCTCCCGTTTTCCCTTGGTTCTTGGCACGTTCCCTGCAAACCCTGCCGGCCTCCCTCCTAAACCACCGCTGCGCGTTATCTCTGCTGACTTCGGCTGGTTTCCGGGGAAAACCCGCGCGTAACAAAACAGAGGAGGCGAAACCTTACCAAAAAAAAAAAATCAAACCAAACCAAACCAAACCAAAGGAAAGGGAAAAAAAAAAAAAGGAAATAAAACAAAAGCAGGAGAACGCGGTCTGCCTGCAGGCAGGACGTGCCGCGGCCCTGCCGAGCCGGACTATACACACCCCGCCCCATCCCATGCCATGCCATGCCGTGCCGTGATTCCCAAAGCCGCGCCCGGGGAAGGACTTGGCGGGAAAACCGCCCCCGTTCCCGCGCCATCGGCGGTCACGTGACGGCGGGAGCGCGGGTCTCGCGCCGGGGATCGCGGGGGCCGCCGGGAGAGCGCGGGAGGGAAGGGCGGGAGGGAGAAGGGAGGGAGAAAGGGCCTGTTCTCTCTGCTCAGAGCTGGGTAGCCCCGATTCCTTCTTCAGCCAGGGGTGGGTGGGTGCCCCGTCAGGCGCCGGGATGCTGGTGTCCTGCGGAATGCAGCGGTGCCACCAGGAAGCGCTGAAGAAGAACCGGGTGGTGCTGGCGCAGCAGCTGGTGCTGAAGGTGCTGGTGGAGCACATGGTGGAGAAAGACATCATCACCCCGGAGATGGTGGAGATGATACAGGTACGCGGTCTGTGTGTGTGTATGGGGGGGCTGGCCTGCGCCGTGAGCGGTGTTTTGTGGCCGGGCTCGGTGTGGGAAGAGCCTCAGGTGTGTGTGAACCTGCACCTCTGAGCCTGAGGGCGTGCAGAGCCCTGAGGGGTCTGGTGGCAGCGTGCAGGAGGGGTGTGAGGTGCTTTTGGCCCTGTGTTTTGTCCCAGAAGCGCTGTTAGGTGTGCAGCGGGCTGGGGAGGGGGGGGCACCTTCCAGCCCTTTGTCTTTGCGAGCCTCTTTTTGTTTTCCGTTCCGAGAAGCGGCAGTAATGCCCATTTCCGAGTGAATACCGCGAAAGTAAGCAAGCAAGCAGGTGTGCTGTAAAGCAGCTTGTTGTGGCACCTTTTGCTCCTTTTCCGTAGGGGGTTTGTGCTTGGGATGTGTTTTTGTAAGCGGCGCGAAGGGCCTTGCAGGGCTCGGGGCCCGCTCTGGGCTGGCTGTGGTGCCCTTTGTTCGTGGGCCTGTGGCACTTACCCTCTCCTCTGGAGAGGAGCCTTGGGAAATGGCCTGGGATTCCTCCCAGAGGGGTGGCAGGAAATGCACCCAACACTGTGAGGATGGAGATACAGGTCTTCAAAGAAAGCAGGCTGGAAAGGACCGAAGTTGCACATCTCAGGACTCCAGTAAGCAGCTGAGGGAGTTCTTAGTCCCCTTGTAAAGGTGATGGTCCCGTAATGACAACAGATTATGAACTATTTACTGGGCACCAGTGCTGGAAGTATAAACCTGAGACTGATAAGATTCTTGATAGCAATGAAGAAATAGCTTCCAGATTAATTTTGACTCATTTGAGTCAGAGATAATGTGAATCACTACATACTTTGACTTGTCGTCAAAGATAATGTGAGATTCCTAATGGGACCTGTCAAGGATATCAGTGATAAGTTGTGGGAGATGCAGGTATTCTTACCTGCAATGGCTCAAATCCCTTCTTATACTGGTTTTGGCTGGAATAGAGTTAATTTCTTCATGATAGCTGGTATAGAGCCATGTGTTGGATTTGTGCTAGAAAGTGTTGATAATATAGATCATATAGAACTCTTACACAGAGTTTTCTTACCCCACTTCAGTGATGATGCTGGGGTGGGGCATAAGAACCTGGGAGGGGACACATCCCAGACAATTGACCTCGACTGACCCAAGGGACATCCCACAGCGTTTCCTGTCATATAAAGAAGAAAGGAGAGGCAAACTGTCACAGTGACAGTATTTATCTTCCCAAGGTGCTGTTTCATGGGATGGAGTCCTCCTGTCCTGGGAGTGGCTGAACACCTGCATGCCGACAGGAAGTACTGAATGAATTCTTTATTTTCATTTTTGTGTGTGTCTTTTCTCTACCTGTCAGACCATCTTTATCTCAACTTCTCTCACTTGTACTGTTTTGGTTCTCCCCACCATCCCACTGGGGAGGGAGTAACTGAGGGTTTGTGTGGTGCCCACAGTGGTTAAACAACATTCCTGCAGTATGAGTGGTCAGTAGAGATGTCCATTTGATGGCCTGCAGTTTGTCACTGAAGGGGGAGCAAGGGGACAGGAAGAAAAGGGGGGAATAAAAAGCCCTCTCAAAGTTAGAATAGTGCCAGAGAAAATGCTCCTTTTGGTGAGATGCTGCTGTAGTTAAGAAGTATTAAACTGAGACCCAGGTGAAGAAGACTGAGGGAATCTTCCCCTCCAGGTGTATTTGAATGAAAGGAGATGCAGTAATACTCGGTAATAGATTATCAGAAAGAACAAAGGTGTTACAATGGATTATCTGGGTAAAAAGTAATAGCTCAGTGGAAAAATTGTGCCTAATACAATATACACACATAACTAAGAGCTTCAATGTAATATAAATAGCAATAGTAGTCTGGGCAAGGAAACAAAGGGACTTGAATTATTGTTGCAGGGTATGGATCTGGAAATTACAACAAAAATGGAAATATGGCAGGGGTAAGAGGAAAGCGGTCACAACTGGAACATCAGTACTGCAAAATACTCATTGTACTAGAAGAATAGTACTAGTCATAACAGTAGAAAAAGGTGGGAGGGGAGGGTGTTGCAGGAAGAGCCACTGAAGACAGAGGTGATTGAGCTGGATGAAAGCTCACAAGGAATACGAAGAGTAAGAGTTTAAGGTGTACATTGGAGAAGAATTAATAAATAGAACTGGCTTCCCTTGATGTCAGAAATGTGGGGAGATAGTACAGTCTGACAGAAATTAATTTAAATGGGGTCATTCAGAAAGATACTAAACAGTGTGAGGGTTTTTCAATTGTACACACTTTGAATAAAGTGTAAAAAAAAAAAAAAGGTGTTTCCTTTGTAGTGAAGATGATGTAAAAGTAATTATCTAGATGAAGACCCAGAAGAGGGGAGTTTCAAACACAGAGCGAAAATGATGGTGGAAATAAAGTAGGCCAGTGGAAACAGCTGTTTTTAATGCAAAGCCCAAAATCCACTTTATAAATGTTTTCTTGTCAGAGCATCAGAAGTTCTTTCAGAGCTCTAGGATGGACCTTCCAAATGGCATATAAAACAGCAAGAGCTTTTTCTTGCTCTTTAAAAAAGTTGAACACTGTACTGTAATCAAAGACTGAAGTTGTGTAGATTTGGAGATTTAAATACTGTGTTGATTGCTTGACAGTAATGAAGGGATCATTGGTTTTGAAAAAGTGATATTTGATTAAGATGTTTGTAAAGTATATATTCTCTTTTTACAGATTCTGCATGTATATTCTGGCTCAATAAGACCAATACTACAGAATTTTGACAGGAATTCAGAATTTATTTTGCAGCCATTTCCTATTACGCAGCTTATCAAACCAGCTGGGAGGGTGCAGAAGTAAATTAAGGATGTATTGGAGAGTAAAATTAAAGAAGTTTGTCTTAGGAAAGTTTTGCTTCTGAATGTTTGCTGAACATTATTTAGTATAACCTAAGTGTGGAGTTATGTGAGGAGGTACAGCCTTTTGGATGTTTAAGGAAGAAGTCTCCCAAAAGGTGTCTGCTGTACATACATAGTACAGAATATGAACATTATGGAAATTTCTTAACTTTTCAATAAAAATTAAGATCCGGTTCTTGAGGTTTTTTGTTCTTAACTATCATTTCTGGCTTAGTCATAGACTCTGAAGACATAAAGTGAGGATGAATGATCCTCAGCTTGTCTCAAACAGCTGCAGGTCTATTAGAAAGGAAGAAACAATCTATAGATGCTTTAGAAATAAGCTCTCAATTTACTTTATTAGTTAAAATAAAACTCAGTGAGTTTACAGCAAGACACAAGTCTATAGAGCTGAGGAGTGTTACCAGGAGAACGGGGAAGGTGCCTTCATACTTCTGGAAAGACACAAGTGAGACACTATTGTATGCACTTCTAGTCAACAGTGCTCTGAAAGCTGAGGATTCTGTGGGAATAGAGAAAGGTACTTATACTGTCAAGGGGAAGAGGCCATTTATGAGGAGCCTGAAAGAAAGTGACTTGTTTACTGTTGCAAATCAAGACCAATTTATAGAAAGAAGTTTGATAAATAAGAGAAAGGACAGGAGAACACTGAAAACAGGGAAGAGTATTGATACAAAAATAAATGGTATTAGTCATGAATGAATATAGCTCTGAAATTCTAAATAGGTTCATGAACACTGTATCAAGAAGATTGTGCGGTATCCTTCCAAACAATGTGATGGGGCAAAAACAAAACTATTTTTTAAATTTTATGAAAGAAACCAGATGATGTGATATCTTCTGTAGCAGAAGATTTACACATATGCCTAAAGGTGCTTTCTCCCTGATTTTCCTGTGTCTGCTGTATTATTAGGCTTTGATTCTGTGTCACTCACCAGCCATTTTGAATCATCCACCAGAAGGAGAGATCTCAGATCGAAGTGATAAGTAAAAAAATATAGGATGAATTTCAAATAAATAACACTTGTTTCTGATATTCAGTATTTTACTGATTTTTGGTGTCTTTTTTATTTCACAGGGAAAGTTATTATTGTATAAATTCTACATTTTGTTGACAAATACCCTGTTAGTATTCTAATAATAAGAACTTCTTGACATTTTGCAAATACATGAATTTCATTTTTTGTTGGTTTTCACATATACTATTATATATTGCTTCATTCATCTAAATATTACAGTCTGTACATAAGAAGTATTCTGGAATTGACTGCTTATATGTAGTATTTTACTTAATGTTTTTTGAAGGATTTGAGTATCTGCATGAGACCATAAACTATTGCATAGTAGTGGAAACATATTTGAACTTTGTATATTCAATGAGGACAAATAGATGCTATTCCAACAGTAACTGGAAATAAAAGTTTGGAGAAAATACGGTGTATTACTGTGTGTGGTAATATATGAATTGTTAGCTTGTTGTGTTGTCATATACTCTCATCCTTGAGCAAATAGGAACAGAGGAGTGTGAATGAAATCAACTAGGAAGAGTATAGTAATGCATCTAGCACAGCTAAGCATAGTGGTGAAATGTTTATCTGAAATTTAAAAAAAACAGTTGTTCTGATGATTCATTGAAAGTTGATTGTGTTGGGTATTACATAGAATGTGGATTTTGGTTTTCTTTTTTTCCTCTGGATCTAGGCCAAGTCTGGGAGCTTCGACCAAAATGTGGAATTCCTCAATTTGCTGCCCAAGAGAGGCCCTAATGCCTTCTTAGCCTTCTGTGAAGCTTTACGAGAAACCCAACAGCAGCATCTGGAGGAGAGGATCTTGAAGACAGTGACTGACCTGAACCATGAGATTGCAAAGGTACTAAAGATTTTAAAAAATGAGAAGTAAGGACTGCATTTCAGGTTGGGTTTGGGCACAAAGGGATCTTTGTCAAATGGAAAAAAACCCAATTACTTACAAAGAACAGGATGGGGGTTTGTTGCAAGTTGAAACTTGTAGAAACCTTAGTAAAAACAGAGAGGAAGGAATTTGGGAAGAAAATTTTCATTCTACCACCAATCACAAAGTGGTAGAGGTTGGAAGGGACCTCTGGAGGTCATCTGGTCCAACTCCCCTGCTCAAGTAGCATCACCTTCAGCAGGTTTTCCAGGGTCATGCCCAGATGATTTTTGAGTATCTCTAAGGATGGAGACTCTACAACCTCTCTGTGCAACCTCCTCTGTTGCTCAGGCACCCTCACAGTAAAAAAGTGTTTCCTGATGTTCAGATGGAGCCTCCTGGGTTTCAGTTTGTGCCCATGGCCTCTGGTTCTGTCACTGGAGACCACTGAAAAGAGCCTGGCTTTGTCCTCTTTACAACCCCCCTTCAGGTATTCATAGGCATTGATAAGTTCCCTCTGAGCCTGTTTTTTCCTCAAAAGCTGAACAGTCCCTTCTCCCTTGGCCTCTCCTCAGAGGTGAGATGCTCCAGTCTCTTCATGTTTGTGGCCTGTTGTTGACCTCTCTCCAGTATGTCCATGCCTATGGTATAGGGGAGCCCAGAACTGGACATAGGAATCCAGATGCGGGTTTGCCAGGGCCGAGCAGAGGGGAAGGATCACCTCCCTTCATCTGTGCTGCTGACAGCATTCCTCCTGATGCAGCCCAGGGTGCTATTTGCCTTTGTGCCAAGGGCACATTGCTGGCTCCTGTTTGACTTGGAGCCACCAAGCCCTTTTCTGCCAAGCTGCTTCCCAGCTGGATGGCCCCCAGAATATATTGGTGGATGGGATTGCTCCTCCCCAGGTGCAGGACTTTGGCCATCTCTTTGTTGAACTGTACAGTCTTCCTGGATGTTCTTGTATCCAGCATGTTGTTAATGGATGTTATCATCACCAAAAGCTACAAAGAAGGTATTTTCCCTGAATTTTTTGATCTAACATTCAATGATTCTCTGAGAAGAAAGCTAGTGAAAGCTAGTCTTGTCTACCTGAGGTTGCTAGTGTTGGACTAAAGAAAGAATTTTGAAAAGATTCCATATTCTTAGAAGGATGGAAACTCAGTAAGCATATATTATACAAAGGGACACCAGATACTTTTGTCAGCTATATTCCCTTATTAAAATGTAGGACTTACTAGATCAGCCTTTCTGGTTTTTTGTTGTGCTTTACTATTCAATGAAACCTTGACAGCAGACAAAACTGTAGGTATCACTGGACAAATCAATTTCTGGCAAAACCAAGGAGGATATGATGACCTCAGTGTAAGGTTTCCAAACTGAGGATTTGGGTAGAAGTAGAGATGAGCAAAAAAGGGAAGGAGTTCTGCACTGAGAGAAAATGCTGGTGCCTTGTCACGATGTTTCATTTGGATGTGAACCATAGTATAATTTTGAAGTAATTTTTATGTGTAGCTATCTTTTGTTCCATGATAACTTAAGGCTTGTACCATAGGAAAAAACAGTAGCTGTTTTATGCTACTCTTTTTATGGATTTATTGGTTGTCTTGTAGCTTGAACACTGTCATGGATCAGATCTTCCATTCCCTGTCACTGAGTCCTGCAAGTCAAAGAGACCGCGCTGGATTGGTGAGTTGCACATGACTATGTGGGTACTCGATTTGTTATCTGTTTGGCTGCTTCTAATTTCTTAGTGCTCTCTTAATTTGGTTCTAGAATTAGGCTTGCCACCGCTTTGCTCATCCCAGGAATACAAACTTGACAGATAAAAGAAGGTGATTTAGGCCAGAAAATGGAAGTGTAATAGCATATTGGAAGAGAGAACCAAATTAGTTTCTAGTCAGCTTCATTTACTCTTACAGGGAATTGTGTTGCTTAAAGCAGTACATGTCAGTAAAGTTTTAGATTTTTCAAAGATATCTTTCTTTGTTTAATATTTGCAATAGTGTTTTGTTGAACTGGAGCTGTGACAAGATACTGATTTTGGGCAGTATGCTTCAACTTACTATTCAGAAAATCAGTTTAAGTATAAGGTCTTATATGTGTTACATAAGCCCAACTTGGTTTTCTGTAACTCCTCTTAAGTGTACCGATTCACCTTTTCTTTAACATGCATTTGTGACTTAGACCAGAGAACTGGTCTAATAAACAGTTGTTGGTATGAATCTCCTTGCTAGTTTTTATGTTGCCTGTAATAATGCCTGGAGTACTCATTTTTTCTAACCACAGCTTTACCTGTGTGCTGGTTGCTGGGAGCTCTTTCTGGTGTTAAATAACAAGTGTCTAATTTTTGGAGCCTTTTGGTTTTTTTTTATTTATGTGCGAAGGTTTTAGGGTTGGGTTGTTTTCAGTTTTTTAGAGCATATCTTCCTCCAGCCAGGAAAGTCACGCCTCAAAAGACTGAAAAGGGATTTCAAAGGAGATCATGAATGTCATTAGCTCAGTTTCTTCAGTACAGAGGAGCAAGTGTTTGTCTGCAAATGGCAAATAGTTGATTATCATTCCCCTCATCTGCTGTTATCCAGAGAAGAGCATTAAGAGGCAGATAAATAAAAGGACATCACTTCATGAAAGTTAGAAACTTCTCGTTTGATCACTTATGCATGAGTTCAGTATGGGAAGCCTTTTATGAAAGGAAAAACACTTTTGTTTGAATTTTTCTACCAATATTTTGTCAGCCAAACTGTCAAAGGCATAACATACTGTGCAAAATGACAGCACAAAGTTCTAATTTTAGATAAGACTTCTATTTTCATTCTGTAGACCCAAGTTTACTAGGCCTTAGGTAAGGCTGACCCACATACAAGCCAAAAAGTCACCAATTAAAATAATAAAAAAATAATGATGTCATTACAGTACTTTTTTTCCTGCTGGGTTTCATTTTGTGTCTGTAGTCCCTGATCAAACAAAATTTCTAGAGGTGATACTAGTATAATACAGAAATATGCCTAAGAGAATATAGTTCAGAATTTACAAGTTGCTTCCTTAGTGCAGAGGCTTTGTGGTTGAAATTTATTATTTTTACTGGTATCTTTGCTTTGCACAGAACCAATGGAGGTTTCCCTGGATAATGGAGATGGCCCCTCAATTCCTTCAGTGAAATATTGCACTCCTGAATTTTATCGTGATCATCAGCACTTGGTAAGTCATTAGTGGAGAAAATCTTAGGATGCAAAAGATGTGCGGTGCTTGGATCCATCAGCTGAGCATGTGCTACTTAATATTTTTGAGTCTAAACGTTTCACTGGGATGCAGATCAGTGTTGTGCTATTTGTACAACTGAAAAGTGTTACCAGTCGTGTTCCATGTGATGTTGTCCTCATTTACACGTAGTGTCAGAAAAATTGCGATAGGTTCTGTGACTCTGTACAAATCTCTGCCTGTTTTTTGTTTGTGAAGAACTTTTTGAAATGCCTTCTGTTCTGTTGCTCTGTGTAAGCTGTCAGTATTATTGCCTCAGATTTATTTGTCTGTGTCCTCATGTTCTGTATGATGACACACCCTGTAAATGACTGTAAAATAATATGAGTGTTTCAACTAGTAATCGTAGTCTTGGCTATTTTAATTGCCAGCTCTACTCAAAAGAGGCTGTAGGCTTAAAAATCAGATCACAATTCTGTGCTGGGTTGTACTGGGTAGAACAACCTGAATTTCTAATCTTCTGCTGCAGTTTTTGAGGTTATATAGGTAGTCAAATTGCTTTTTGTTTATTCTGTTTGTAAAGCACGGATTGGGGTGGGGTGGGCTTAAGGAATAAAATTATTTTGTATAATGGGGCATACACTTCATTAGGGCTTCACAACATGCTAACACTTAACTCTTCTGTCAGAGGCTCTGTGTATGGCTAAACAGTTTTTGTGTGTTTGTTTATTTTTGTTTTGGGGGTTTTTTAAACTGTCTGTTGGGGTGATCTGATTAATAAGCAGTGCCAGTGTGAACTTAACTTGGCTCCTTTTATAGCTCTGCCTGAATGCTTCTTATTTGATATTCTCTTTTGGTATTAAATTTTACTTCTAATTTACAGGAGTGCTAGTAACTGAATTACTATTGATTTGTTGTTGTTAGAGTGGTAGGGACAAAGGGGGAACTTAATTTGAAGATACCCCTCTTAAATTAGTTCTTTTCCTGTTAACCTTTGCCCATCACGTAACTTTCAGGATCAGTGAAAGTTGCAATTACACTCACATGCTATTTTACGTCTCTGTCTTCTCCCAACAGGAATTAAGAAATACTAGCTAAATGTTATGTAGTGTTGTTCTAGTGCCATTGATGGAGATAACAGAAATATTTGGGGCCCTGCAGGAGTGAGGGTGGGGAAAGGGAAAAAGGCTAGCAAGAGCTAATTCACAGTTTGAAATGCGTAAGCTATGTTTCTTTTAAAATGAGTAATAAAGCAAGCTAGCCTAACAGTAGTAGTATTGTAGGCTCATCAGTTGTGGAGGCTTGCAAATGCAGGCATATCATATCAAATTGGGGCATAGAGGTTGCTGTCTACTCATAACACAGTTATTTCTTTGTGTAGTTTAAATTTATCGATTTTAAATCTTCTCAGGCATACAAACTGGTATCAGAGCCCCGAGGCTTAGCACTTATTCTCAGCAATGTCAATTTCAGCAGTGGGGAGGACTTGGAGTATCGCACAGGGGGAAACGTGGACTGTTCTTCTCTGGAGATGCTTTTCAAGCACCTTGGGTATCAAGTGACTGTTCTTCTGGATCGAACTGCACAGGTAAGGGGGTGGATCCCAGGACTTCACAACTGATGTGGATGAGAGTTTGTAACTGTTACATAATAATCTTAAGAGGTTCCCTTTGGTATATAGCTAAGCTTTGAACAGGACGATGGGAATTATCACTTAGGAGGAGAAAATAAGGCTAAATGGGGTAATGTCTGCTCACACAGTGATCAGTATGAGGAAGCTTGGAAGGCAGAGCTCTTATGATGGAAAGTAGTATTACAAAGGACCATAAGAGGTACTACTGCTGTAGTCTGACTCTAGTGCAAGGTGCAGGAACTTCTAGACCAAACCTGCCATGTGCATTAAAAACACAAAAGAATAAAGTCTCCATAGATAGACTTTTCCAGTGTTCTGCTGTCCTAAAAGTTAAGCTTTGCAAGTATTTGTTGTAGTCTTTGCAAGTGTGATGTTTTTGTGTCTTTTCATTGATGGAGTCAATTGTCATCCTGTTTATGAGTCTTATCTATACAGTTAAGTTCCACTCTTTCAGTCTTTGCTTTGCTAAAGAAGTGTCTGTGTTACACTCAGGAAACTTGGTAGTATTCCATTACTAACTTAATCAAGCCACTATCCCTAGTAATGCAATTGCGGCCTTCTTCAGCCTCATTTGTTCTTATTTCTTTTAAATCCCTATGAATCCAAGTGGTACAGGACTGGTTAAAGAGTGTTTTATTCAAGAACACAACTTTTGCAACATTATAAAAGACTTTTGCACTTGCCATGTTGTCAGAGTTAGTAAAGTTTTCCAGTTTAAATTGTATTGTCCACTAATGTTTGAAGGTCTAAAGTCCCAGAGTATATATCTGTTAAGTTGTTCCAATATCCCAGCCAAATTCAAGTGTCAGTGTAAAACCTTTGTAAAATATTAGTTTGTTTCTTCTATGTTGAATCCATATGTACCAACTTAGGTACTTGCTGCATCCCCCTGTTGGCCTGAGTGATTCTTACTTCAAAATGTTGTACTTAGGACTGAATATTACATAAAAGAAGAATATTTTACTGGGTTTGGTTTTTTTGTTGTTGTTTTTTTTTTAAAAAAAACCCAAACATGTCTTTTTCCTGTAAATTTGAAGTGTGTAGGGGTCTTGTTTGTAACAAGAGGATCATTTATGTTTTTCCCTGAATATTGACTCACATTCCCTGTGCAAGTCTGGAAAGCATTAAACACCTTTTTTGTCCTCTGTTTCAGGAGATGCAAAATGCATTGGAAAGATTCTCCAAGCTGCCAGATCATCAATATGTGGATTCCTGCATTGTAGCTTTGCTTTCCCATGGTGTGGAGGGTGGGGTTTATGGCAGTGATGGCAAGCTGCTACAGGTATGTTGCTGTGTCCTGATGTGGTGTTGAAGGTTGTGTCTAGGAAAGTAACAATGGAAAGGGGAAAAAGTGGAAAAAAAAAAAAGGAAGGGATGAGAGATTGAGGATTCACGTTTTTTTAAATGGGAAAAATAAGGCCTTGTGGGAAGCAAAGGGCATGTTGCTCTCTGTGAGAGGTCTAGAAGATAAAGACTGGCGAGTAAGGGAGATTGTTTCATTGAGTGCATAAACTCAAACCTAGTAGGAGCTGAGGGAGGGGGTGGGGAAAGGATGTGTTTATCACACACTGAGTTTGAATATAAAGGAGTAAATATCAACACTGGTGAGGTAATAACCAAAATACAGGGAAGTAAGATGAGGCTTGGTTTGGCTATAGTAAAGCATATTTTTCTTCTTTCTTTCAGTTGCAGGAGGTTTTCCGGCTCTTCGATAATGCAAACTGTCCAAATCTCCAGAATAAGCCCAAAATGTTCTTTATTCAGGCCTGCCGGGGAGGTGAGTGCCCAAATGCTAAAAGCCATGTACTTGGCATGCCATTAAGGCTCATTTTGCACACATGCACACCCTCACATTCAACTTGCTGTCAACTCTCCTCTTTGCTTCTCTCAGGTGTAAGTGGGACCCATATTCACCTCCCTCTGCCCTGCTGCTGCCACTGCATCTGTTGCTCTGTAAGTGTCTTTTGCTCTGCATGAGGTGTGTGCATTGACTTGCAGACCCCAGAGCACCTTAGTCACATAAGCTCTGTCATATCCCACCCATACATTGAGGCTTTCTTGTGCTGTGCTTGCAGTAAGGGAAGTGGGACATATTTTGCACAAATTGCAGCACAGCATAGAGCAGTACACTGGCATTGGAGTCTTGTCTGAGGTCATGTATTTCTCTTTATCATCGATGTGTTGCGTCTCTTGTGGTTGTGTCCTGAGCTATCAAAGTTGCTTCCAAGTATTTTTGGAACCAAGTCTCTTTGTTTTACTGTACCCTAGCCTGTTTTTAACTTCAAAAGGACCTTTCCATCCACCCTTTTCCTCATACGATTACAGAATTCTTACATGCTAATGTACAGAACTCTTCTTCTCATAGACCTGTTCTTTTTCTATACTTTGTGTTCCTTTTTTAATATTAATATTCTTCTATTCCTTTTTCTTCTTGCAACTACATACGTCTAACTACCTTTCAGATCTGCTAATGACCAAATTTTTCCCTCAAGTGTTTGGACTTTTTGAGATCGCTGTGAAATTTCAGATATTCCAAAGTGTATTCTTAGAGTTTTGGCTTTTTCCTTTGTAGCATATATTCTTTTTCCCCTACTTTTCCCTTGTTATTTGCGTTTGTCCCCTTTCTCATTTTTAGCAAGCAAACTATAATGTAAAAAGCTTGCTTGCCAAGAGGATGGTTCATTCACCTGTTATCTAATCTTGCTTAAACCCAGTGCAGGGAAAAAGCCTAAAGTCGACATGAAGTATTTTGACGATCAGAAATATTTGAAGCCTCTACGTATTTGTAAATACTGCAACATGCATGTTTACAATATGAATTGAATGTGATTGCTTTCCTTATGTTATTGAAAGTTTAGATACTTTTGAGCAAATGCGAATGGACAGACTCAGTGTGAAAACAAGTGTAATAAGCTAGAATTTGCAGCTGACCTAATTAGGTAATTGGGTTTGTTTGACTGTAATGTTACTGTAACAAATCTGTTAAGACTAACAAATAAAGCTTGGCCTTTCTATTCCCAAAAAAGTTGCAGTTAAGAAAGAGTGGTAAAGCTTGCTATGCACAGTGCTTTAGAATGGGGATGCTCCAAAAGACAAAGGGTTGAGACTTGAGCAACTGAAAGGGAAAACTCTTTCCTCAATTTAAAAAAAAAGACAAAAACCTGCCTTTCCTAACCTCTTTTAAACGTTGATTAATGTTTGGAGGAGAAAGCCAGCTACAAAGTAATTAACGGGCAAAAAAAAAATGTGTACCCTTTCATGTTATCATTCAAAGGTTAGCTCGCCAATACAATCTTTTTTCAAAACCAACATTTAAGAGACTGTATAAAAAGTAGGGACAACTTTAGAATAGTGGTAAATCTATCAATGCCATGCCAGTTAGCTGGAACCAGCTGAAACAAAATGAGAAATGCACAGGTTATTCTTCTTCCCTATGCTTACATAGTAGGCCTACTCTATCTTCTATTAATGACATATTAAAAATGTAGCTAAAGAGGAGTTAATCAAGTCTTCATTTCCAAAGAGCCTTGGGCAGGAGTCTACTAAAAAACTGTAGTCCACCTACAGTCACGTGTCAAAAACAGTGGCTACAAAAAACAGGGAAAAGTTTCAGTATGGCATGAAATGTAACTTGGAAGCTGCTTGATATCTGTGTTTAGTGCAGTAATTGATCCAGAAGAGCAAAGAACTATGCCAAGTAATGACAAATGGGTAGTTAGCAGTTTTTAAATCAATTGGCAAAACAGCTGTCTGGGAGGTTCAGTAAAATGTAAACAGACTAGATCAATCTTTATGGCAGTTATTGGTGATATAAATTAGAGGCTACGTGCTTCAAATTAGAGGATTAGTGCTTTACATGTTTTAGTTATATTGGTAAGTTGATTTGAGTGGTGTTTGAAGACACAAATGTGCGAGGAATATGTAACTGAAGCTTTAATCAAAAGAGTTTTGACTTTTTGCATACTGGGATGATGGCAGTGTGAATAATATAGCTTGACTGTAAAATTACCTGAGTCTTATCTGAAATAACATACACCGTGAACAGTACAGTACATTTTTAAGAAGATAAAGAACTGAAAGGATTTGGGAAAATGTGATAATAGACATGAAAATAGTGTGGTTAAAAATGGAAAAATTTGCATTGCTGCCTTAAAGAGATGAGAAAGGAACTTCATGGAAGTTGTGAAAGTTTGAGCTATGGAACCTTAATTCTAGGCTATATCTAACCTGTCAGACAATCACACCCCTCCCATTGCTGCTTTCATTTGAGAGGAAAAGAACAATGTTGCTCACTTAATAACTGACCATTTCCTGTGCAAAATTATGACATGCCACCAGTGCCACTGCCTGTAAGAGGGTTAGAAATCCTAATGTATTTCTAAGGCATGAGCTGGGAACAAAAACTAAGAACCATCATAACAGGAAGGCCTCTGTAGTGGACACTTACGTCTCTTAAGACTAGTCTCCGACCCATGCTGTTAGGATGTAAGTAGAATAATAGATTGTCATTTAAAAGGCAAAAAAAAAAAAGGCAAAATTATATTAAAAAAATCTGTTAAATGTAGTTCTAATTTTCTTACAACATGGCTGGACTGTCAAAGTTAGCACCACCAAGCGATTAGTCTAGATTATAATGGAAACTCTGCATCATGTGAAAAACCATTTGAGAATATCTACACCTGCATAATACATACTAATGAATCCTGGGAAGGACATTAAATACTCCTCCGGTTTTAAGCTAATCTCCATGTACTGAAGTTCTCTCTAACATTTGGGGTCAGATTATTTTGCATTTTATTGTTAAAAATTTTATGCTTTTGATTGATACAAACAGTATTGTAGTCAGGTTTTAGAACTAGGTAAGATACCTGGTCCATATTTTCTACATGTCTTGGAGGTAGAGTTTAGCAACTAAAATTACAGCTTTTGTTTGAATTCTGCAGGAGATAGGTTGTTAGCATTGCAAACTGCACTGGAGATTTTTGGGTATTTGTAAGGTAGATACAAGCGGAAAATCAAAACTTCGTGGCTAGGCATCAAATCCTTCCATGGATGGTGGAGAACTATCAAAAACTTTTTTGCTTTCATGGTTATCCCATGATCTTCATAGAAAGAGAGAGAAGTAAAAATAAGTATGCAGACCAAGTCGGTTTGGGTTGAGCAGGTTCAGCATTTGTTGGTATCTGCATTAGTTTGTGCAGAAGAACTTTCAGATGAGTTTTTAAAACAACCAAAAAAGATTAAAGTTCATGTAAAAGCTTTCTGCTTGACAGCACTTGTGGCATTGCTAACCAGAGCCCAAAACTAAGGAAGTACAGGAGAACTACAACCAGTAATTCTGGATAATTTCTTCTCCTTCCCCCACCCTCTCCTTGTTTATTGCCACCACAGATAAGCTGGACCAGGGAGTGGATCAAAGAGACGGGAAAGAACGGTCAGATTCCCCAGGCTGTGAGGAAAGTGATGCAAACAAGGAAGAAAGTCTCAGGCTGCGTCTGCCCACTTGCTCAGATATGATCTGTGGATATGCTTGTCTGAAAGGTACTGGGTAGAGACTCATTTTGGGCGTAAAGCAGTTTTATGTGCCTGTGTTCCCCAAAAACATCATCGTGGACGCTTTCTTCTCAGGCACTGCAGCCATGCGAAACACCAAGCATGGATCCTGGTATATCGAGGCTCTCACCTCTGTGTTTGCAGAGGACTCCCGAGACACTCACGTGGCTGACATGTTGGTGAAGGTAAGCCAGGAGTGTATTTATTCTCCCACTCTTACATGGTTTTTGAAGAGCCTTCCAGGGCTTCAAAATGCTAGGATTAGTCTGCTATTAAAGCAGTTGTTCTTGCCTTGTTTGTAGCAAAATTACTACTTCTTTCCCAGTTCATATTTATTTATTTATATACAGTTCCGTAGCAGTTTGATCAGAGTAAAAATGCTGTTTCTTTCACTCCCATTTCACTTGTGTGGTCACATGATGAATTTGCAAGAGGAATTAATCTTTCTTGCCAGAAATTACTTTTCTTCTATAGAAATAGCTTTTTTTTTAAGGTGAATCCATTCCCTGAACAGGCACACCACATAGCTGCATAAGTTCTAGGTAAAGATTGAGAAAATGGAGGAAGAAGGAGTGAAGAAAGCGGTGTGGTCATGCCAACTTGAGCTGCTGTGGAACTGCACCCTCCTTCCTTCTTCTTACAGTTTAGAGAGACAATATTTTAAACAAAATAGTCTATGAGTACAGAAAACAATGACAATTTTCTTCCATCTTAATCCTTCTAGTCTTCTTTTTTTTTTTTTTTAATATCACATCTAGGTGAATAGGCAAATCAAGCAACGAGAGGCTTATGCCCCAGGCACAGAATATCACCGCTGCAAGGAGATGTCGGAATATTGCAGCACACTCTGCCAGGACCTTTACCTGTTTCCTGGCTATCTCCCAGGAAAAGAACCTTCTCTGTTGGAAGAGAGATACTGCCAAACCTGAACTTTGGCTATGAATGTCTACATTTTCAATCATATTGACTGTGACATCAGATGTGCAGACAAGGAATGCTTCTTTCTATCTGGCCAGTCCAATTCTTGCTTGATGTCTGTTTCTAAAATAGAATTCTGGCAACTCTCTTTGTAATCTGATTCAGTTCAGGGTTTAAAATTCTAATAACCTGATTTGCTCTGTATGTATAGAAATTGATGAAAAGAGGATCAGCACTGGAACTGGGAAGAAGTGGAAACGTCCTTTGGAAGGAGATGTGAGGACATTTTTTAAAAAAAGTGAAAATGGAAATGGACTATTAGTACAACTTTTTAAAGAAGTTAAGCCTTTCTGAAAGGAAAATCAGTCATAAAATCCTACTTATCTTATGCTTGTATTTTAAAAGTTTTAAATACTTTCTGCCCAGTTCTTTGTACAGGACATTTGACTACTGTGCACATTAGAAAAAGGGCTCCCCTGTGAAGGAGAATCCTTTCCCTCTCTAAAATGAAAGGTTATTGTTCTCAGTGCTCAGCACTTTCCTATCCGTAGTGATTGCTTAAAAATATATTTTTCTACATTTTTTCTATAGCCAAGTTATCAACATAACTACAAGACATCTCGGATTATCACCAAAACAAATAGAGACCCAGACAAGTAAGTCTGCATAAATTGCCCAGAAATAGTTTTGAATCTGTAAATTCTAGATTAGCACCCTGTAGTCCAAAGAATGAACAACTGCATGGAATATTACATTTCAGGAATTTGTTTGCCATAGTAGTTGTGTCACAGCAGACAGCATTCTTAGTCCACCAACTTCTCAGGAGTCTATAAATTGCACTGTGTAGCTGAAACCCTGAAACCCTACAGCATTGTACAAAAGGATCTCTTGTCTTTGTTTTAATTAACAAAAACATTCAAGGCAGCTCTTTACAGTCCAAGTATGTTACTTAGACTATTTATCACTGCAGTTTGTTCTCCTTTTAAATGAAGAGTTTCACTTTATTGCCCTATTATGAGTTTTCTTTCTCCAGCCATGATCACTTAAAAGCATAATCTATCACTTCTTTTGGAAATTTCCTGCGCAGTCTTTTCAAACTGTAATTTGTCTCTTACTATGTCCAATTGCAGTTACTCCCATTTGATGTGACGTGGGAGGTGGGCATTGTTCTTTGTTTGTGGTAGAATCTAAATCCTGAGATACTGGATTACATATGGACTGCAGTCTGTTCACTTGAGACACAATCTTCTTCATTTTGTAGCAGTAAGTTGGCATGGTTCCAGGCTCACTCCTTTTTTTAATGTAAGTATGACTTTTAAAGTATTTTTTCAGGGTAGAATTATGAATAGGAAGCACAAAGGGATGTGAGGGTAAGCTGGAAAACTAGGCATGTGCTTTTCTATTCTGCCTAGGAAAATGAAAGCTGTTTCCTCCAGCTGACAAAGGTGCATCATTAATGTGTATCGTGCATTTATCTTACATACAATGTGATAGAACAAGAACCATACTTGCCAATTGGTGCCTTACTCTGAAGTTTAATATACCAGTTTTTGGGCTGTTGTACCTCCCTGGAGTATAAACACTGTCTTCCTGAGTGGTCACTCTATGAAATGGTGCAATATTTTACAGATAGGTATATTGATGAAGAGTCCACTCTGATGGATTAAATTTCTGTAGGATTGCATCAACTTGCATTATCACTGCGACTTTTATATATTGTTTTTGTATACTTGTATTTTACTGCCTTGAAGTATCAAAATAAAGAATTCTGGTTTGTTTAATCTGTGCAATATCTTCCATTTGGAGAGTTAGACCTCTGTGCAGAAATGGAGGTTCTATAAAAAAAGAATTTCAAGTAATGTCTTGACATAGTACATCCCAGAGGCACTTTGGAACTCTCAAGCAGAAGCCTGCAGCCAGTATGAGTTGCTTGTAAATTTTAATAACAGCTGAGCTAAACAAAGGCTAATACATTAATAAAGACATATGAGGCAGAACCACCAAGTAGGAGGCTGATGATATGCTTCAGCTGGGAAAATTCTGGACTTGGTATTCTTGCCAAAATGAAGGGTTCCTGAAAACAAAAGGAGTCTTGAAAGGAGGAAGAGCCCAAACAGATTTTTCCATCTGGAAGAAAAATCCTGGAAGTGGGGGGAGATCCAGGAGATCAGAGAACTGCATGGACACAAATGCCAGGAGATGCCCAGAGCCGTGATGTGTAATGCCCAACACTTGTAACTGGGAGCAGCTGTACAGCACAGAACCAACAGAACTTTCTGATCCACCTTCACAAACAAACAAAGCCAATGAGTGTGAAATAAGCTAAAAGTTCTGCTCTTGTTAGTTCTAGAATAATCCCCAGTATCCAGATCCACTAGAGGTTGCCATTTACCCTGTCTCATCCGTGACACCTGAAAGAGTATTTCCTGTCTACTAGTTCTATTTTTAGTGAAGGAGCATGTTGGTTTATTAATAATACTGGATTCTGGTACAGGAAATCTAGTAGTAATATTAGCACTGGAATAACCAACATCTGCTTGTGTTTCTAGTAGTCCAGAAGTTGAAGTAAACAAGATGTTTGTATTTTGTAAGTTTTGTGCTACTAGCATAGTTTAAGGAGTTACTTTTAATAATTGGGATAACAGGAAAATGTTAACAGGTTCACATTTTGTCTTGAAACCAAAAGAATTTTTTTTTGGTGGGATAAGGAGAGAAAACAGTGAATCCAATGTAGAAAATGTGTTTTAAAAATTTGAATTGTATGATAATAATTTTATTAATGGAACAATTCAGTAGATTATTAAAGTTGTAATTCTAAACTGATTTTGTTCCCTATTTGCTATTATTAAAATTTACAGGTACTCAAAGGATCTGATTTTGTAAAAATAGTCATCGGTCCCCTTAAAAATTAGGATGTACAGAATGGTATTGAAAGAGGGCATGCTTTCCAAAACATCAAAGGATTTGGCTAACATCTTAGAAAATAAAATATATACCAAGACTCCTAATATACATAGTACTTGTGTTGTGCAAAGTTATCTTACTCTTCAGAGTATGAGAATTCTCCACTACATCGCAGCACTGAATTAAGTTAGGAGAAGGAAATGCAAGAAACGAAGATACTGTTATGTAATAGATGATGTCATCAGCATATGCATACAGAAAACAGTTCCTTAAAAAGGAAGGGAATGAAACAAGTATCTCCAGAGAAGTTACAACCAATCATTGTCACAGGATCAGCAGCCTTGGTGAGTCTGTTTCACTAGGAATGAGTGCTATGTCCTACTCAGTGCAATTTGGCCTGGTGTTGCTGCTTTTGCCAGTTCTACTCACAGAATTCTCTCTTGTGAAGGCTTGGTATTCTTTTGGTCCCATTCATCTGCATTTGGTACCTTGTTTATGGTAAGTGCTATGCATAACTTGGGTCTCAGTGTGTTTTCTCATAAACTGTTCTGCCTGCATGCACAAATTCTTAAGATGACATCTGTGTAATTCATTACATCTTTCAAAGAGCTTGGAGTTGTACTCATTTCTCTAACTTAGAAAAATAACTGGAATTGCTATGGTTCAGGCTGTTGATTTTTTTTTTTTTTAATATATGTTTCTATTTTCCTTTGCCACTCCTAAAAGTTGTTATTTGCAGCTGCAAAATAAGGATGCCCAGTAACACCTCCCATAGAAAGTATGCATCATGCTGTATTGAGAAAATACTTAGGTTTGGATTTGTTATGTTCAGGTTGTAAAGAAAAGCACAAGCTAGCTAGCTGTTAGTATTCAGTCACTTGTAAAGTCACTTAAAGGGTGAGAGGAAAAGGTCACACTAAGCACAGGCTTAAATTTTCTAAATCAATTTACACATAAATAAACAGTTAAGGAATGTTACAAACCACCACTGCCTCTTGCAGCTCTGGCTTGGGTATTCCTCCTGCCCAGCCCAAAAACCGTGGACTTCATGCCTCAGCAGCTGCATCCAGGACATACACTGGTGCCATTCTAGAGGCTGGAGAAGACACTTGTGCACTCCTGTTGCCTGGGCTGCCTACACCCCTGCTCTGACCCAGTTAGTAGTGCCAGATCTCACACAGGTCTGACCTGTAGCCAACAGTCTGGGCACCAGCTGAGACGATCCAGAGAGTTATGGCTCTTCCAGTTACTAGTGCTGAGATCCCACTTGCTTCAGCTCCTGTCCCTACGACCCCAACACCCCTGGTCTGACTGCAATTGCTGACCCCAAATTCACTCATGCTAGTCTTTCCAGCTGCTGGCATCTCAAACTTGCAGCACTCGTGTACATGGGATAATGAGATTTCATGGAAAGATAGTTAAGAAACCATTTAATATGAAGATAGGATAGATATTGACCAACCTTGGTTTTCATGAAACCTCTTTCCATCTATTCCCATCTTTGTTCCTTCCTAACCCTTTTCCTTAAGTTTTGCATAGTCCCACAGACCTAGTTCAAATTCTTATGTTGTTTCCCTCTTCATAATAGTTATGAAGTCCAGGCTGGCCCTGCCTAAAGCTGTGCCTGTAGTTTGTTAGGGACCTGTCAAATAGTTACTTGGAGACATTTGGTCTTTTGCATGATCTCTGTTCTCCTTTATCTCTGAGTTCTAGGTCTCTGGTGGTTATTTGTGGCTTCCCAACTTCTCTGGTGGTTATTTGTGGCTTCCCAACTTTTGCATTGAAAAGGTCCTTGACTGGATAACCTTAATAAAGGAGATAATTTTACCTTCCACATACCCTTGCACAACCTATCCTTATTTAGTGGGAGCAGCAGCTTAGGAAGTCATGCTTTTGCTCTAAATAACTGCTTTGCCTAGATACAGAATTTATCATTTTCCCTGAATGAAAAGCTTTACAGATAGTGGATTTAAAAAAAAAAAATAAAAATGAGCAGTTGTCTGTGAAAAGAACTGACCTATATTATCTGCTCCATTCCTCACAAACTTCTGTGCCTGCTGCTGCCTCAGGGTACAGCAGACAGTAGCTGTGACTCAGCTGAGGACATAGCTGTTACCACAGCTGCTCAGTGCTCTGTTTCTCAAGGCACAAGGCCACAGTAGCACCCTGATTTTGTGCTTTCTATACTATTAGTTCCTCCTTGTTTTTCCTGGGGCAAAGGCCCAAAACACACAGCAGGGCAGGAGGGAGGACCTCCCTGCTTTGCAACTCTACAGATGTCCCAGGATCCTCAACAGCTCACAAAATCTTCCTGGCTCTGCTGTTGAGCAACTTTGGTTTTAGTTATAACAAATTTGGTTAAGCATAGCCTTTTTTGTTTTCTTCTCCCATGTAATTTCTAGTCATAGATAAGAAAAAGCCCCAACATTAACACAAGAAGAAAATAGGAGATCTTTTCAAGGTAGTTGCAGGAATCATGTATTAGATGTTAGAATATGCATTCTTTTGGTGTATCTATCACAAAATGTTTCAAAACCTGAATTCGTTTCTGAGGATGATGGGAAAAAATAAAGAAAATGGAAAAATGCATCATTAACAGTTGGAACCTCATGAAGACAAGCTCATGAAGTTCAACAAGATGTGCAAAGTCCAGCACCCGGGGAGGAGCAATCCTATGCACCAATATGTGCTGGGAAGCGTCTTGGCAGAAAAAGATGTGGGGGTTCTGGTGGACACCAAAGTGAGCAGGAGCCAGCAGTGTGCTTTTGTAGTAAACAAGACTAATAGTATCCTGGGCTGCATTAGGAAGAGAGTTGCCAGCAGGTCAAGGGAGGTGATCCTCCCCCTCTGCTCAGCCCTGGCAAGCCTGCAACTGGAGTCCTGTGCCAGTTCTGGGCTCCTCTGTACAAGAGAAACCTGGGCCGACTGGAGACCAGCCAACAGCAGGCCACAAAGATGATGAAGGGGCTGGAGCATCAGGAGGGGCTGAGGGAGGTGGGACTGGGACTGTTCAGCCTTGAGGAAAAAAGGCTCCAAGGGTATCTTATGCATGCGTATGAATACCTGAAGGGGGGTTGTAAAGAGGACAAAGCCAGGCTCTTTTCAATGGTGTCCAATGACTGGACCAGAGGCCATGGGCACAAACAAACCCAGGAGTCTCCATCTGAACATCAGGAAACATTTTTTTACTGTGAGGGTGCTTGAGCACTGGAGGAGGTTGCATGGAGAGGTTGTTGCCTGGGCACTGGAGGAGGTTGCACGGAGAGGTGGTGGAGTCTCCAACCTTAAAGATACTAAAAAGCTGTCTGGACATTGCCCTAAGCAATTCCCTGAGCAGAGAAGTTGGGCCAGATGACTTCCAGAGCTCTCTTCCAACACCAGGCATTCTGTGATTCTGAATGAAAGAGATCCTGAGTGTTGGTTATGCCAGTGGATGAAGGTACTAAGACTGTGAGGAATGCTGTTTATTCGTGGTGAGGTAACAGGCAAGAATGGGTACGCTTTAAGAGAAATTATGTTAAATGTGAGGACAGCATGTGATTCATGTAAGGAATAGCCTTCCAAAGCCTGCTGGGAGAATTTGCCCTCTCAGATGCTGACACTTCACAAAGTTGTCCCTGAAGCAGGTTGTAGGAATAATCCTGCTCAAGTTGCAGGATGGTTCTCTTGTCTCTAATTTGGGTAATCTTTCATTTCCATCCTTTTCTTCCCTCCTTTCTGCCATTAGCACCCATTCTTTCCGTGGTCTCCCACCCTTTCCAAATGCAGTGAAGAATGACATTGCCTGAGAGAGGAGAGGGAAATGTTACCTCCCGTTAATTTACTGAGCTGTCCCATTGCCAGGTCAGCAGAGAGAGATTAAGGCAGGGAAGCGGCTGCTGTGTCCAAGCAGACTGAACAGGAGGGGGCAGGGAGTCTCTGGTTACACTCTCCCTCTCTGTCTTTCCCTCACCAGTAACCTTCTCTCTCAGGGTGCTCTGTGGGATTTTAGCTGAAGCCTTTTGCCAGTTTCACTCCATGTTTTTGCTGTGGAGGGCAGACGGGAAAGACATTGTCCTGAACAACCCCTACTCCACAGGACTGTCTCTGGGGATATGACTGGGGATGCCTCTCCAACAAAAGCGTTCAGATACCAAGAAACTGTGGTGAGTACAATACCTGCAGCAGGATAGAATATTTCCTACATGTTAGCTGGTTTTCCTTCTCTGCTTAACAGGCCAAACGCTTTCTTTGCCTACAATTATCCTTCTCTGTGAGAGATCTGCCTGAGCTCTTGCTCCAGTAGTGGCTTCCTCCAAGAGAGAATGAGGCCATATTCTCCTTTGCTCAGTATGAAAATGGGAGTTGTTCCTAATTCACGTGGGTGAAAAATTTACATCACCAGAGGGAAAAAAGTGCTGGAGTGACTCAGGGCTGTCTGTAGGGACGCCTACTCTGCAGAGCTGCACAGAAATGCAACTGCTGGTTGTGAAGGGGTTTCCTTTCTCCAGACAGCCACAGATAAGATACTGAAACCTTTCCCTGCGCTTTCTTACATCTGCCAAAAGATGTGGTTAGGATTCTGCCAAACTGGGTGTTAACAGGTGCTGTGAGAGCACGGAGTATGCTGTTCTGTGGTGTCTTTCGGGCACACCCAACTGGGGTCATGAACTGGTTTGTTTCATAGGTATTTGGATATAGGCTGTTGTGCCACTTTCTGCTTTAACTGCTTTAAAGAGTTACTGCCAACTAGGAGAACTAAGATTCATTGCATCTCACAATTCCTCACACTTTTCTGGACAAGGGGAGGTAGCAGTTTGAACTGTGTCTAAAAAGTCACTTTGGTCACTGAGGTGAGAATGAGCATCATACGTTCCATATTGCCTGAGGACCAGCACGAATGGAATCCCAGCCTCTTAAAATGAATAGTGACCTGACCACGCAAAGTTTTGGTAGAAGTGTCTAGAGACAAATATGACTGTGTTGGGACTGAGGAAAATGTGAAATCTCTTCTTTGAGCTACTGCAAAGAAAGATGGAGGCTTTTTAACATATTGCTCTGTGGCATCTCTTGGATACATCCAAGTAGGGTCTTGCACTGCTTTGGTTTATAGATATTTGAATGCAAGCTGTTGCCACACCTTCTGATTTCTGTTTCTAGAACACCTGGTTCACTAAGGAGAAGGCATGATTGTCTTTGGGGGGGCAGAAAGCTGAGGTGAAGAACAGGAGAGTAGCTTTCAGTTCAAAATTTTCTGCTGCTGAATTCTGCTCTTGTGTAGGACATAGTGCCTTACAGATGAATGAAGAACTGTATGATCTTTGATGTGACTGTGTAGCCCTTTATGATTGATGTCTTGATTTCAGATCCAGACTTATGTAAGGATTATGATGCATTTGATCTTTGGCAGCCTGACTTTCTGTTGTCCAATAAAAAAAAGAATCATCCTCAATGTTAGGAGCGAGTAGCACCAACACTAGAGCATCGAGACTGAGCCTAATATAGGATATAATTAGATTGCTGTGACCTGTTTGCATAGTAAACAAACTTGGAATGATTGCATGAAGTACTGAACTGCAAGGAAGTACTACAAACCTGAACAAAAGCAGTGATAAATAGAGTACGAGACAACAAAACATGCAGAAATAGCAAGTATGCTACTTGGATAAAATTGCTATATTTCTTCTGCAGCTGAAACAAACTCATGAATCTCTACATTTTTTAGTTCTTTAAGGTAGAACTAGACTAGTCAGAGTATTTAGACTAATGAGGGTTTTCTGGAATGCTTGTGGAAACACGCAAGTAGTACTAGTTTTCTTGAGTTCGCAGCACATGATCTGTGTAACTTGAGCTTAGGCAAGTCTTTGACAACATATTTGTATGTTACTAAATAGCTATTTGGGAGAGAAAGGAAAACAATGTATTACATGATCTTCATTTATTCACAAATTTATCCCAAATATTTGACATTGAGAGGTCTTTTAGGCTTCTGGACCGGACGGGATTGTGTAATAAATGGTAGCTGCTTGATTCCTCAGGTATCTGCATAGGTAAACCCCAAATGAGCAGTTCTTCATTGAATTCAAGTCCCAGGTAAGTTTTATGATAAGGAGGAAACCATTCTACAGCCTGTTTCGTCAGAGGGGACTATAAAGTTGGAAAGTCTTCAAGAATAATCATATATATTCAAGTCCTCAGGGATCACAGGCAGAGTAGCAGCTAGTTGCTGGATATAATCCAGGCATTAATGTTAAGTAGGCACTGAATCACTAATCTCAATGAAGAATAAATTATTTCTCAAAACAAGAAAAATTAAAAACATTTACAAGGATTAAGTAGCAAGTGGAAAAGGGATCGCAATTCTGGATGTAGTTGCCCCAAATGGACACCAGACACATTCAGTATTTGAGTGTCTTAGGAATTTACACCTTAAAATGCTATCTTTAGGAGCAGGCTCCTCTCAAGTATCATCATTACCTCTGTTCACTCTGGGCACTCAGTCTTGTTACTTCTTTCTAGTTTAGTGAGCGAAGAGTAGCAGAGAGCACGTCTGAACTAATGCTGCATACATTAGCTTTCAGACATCAGACATAAAGCAATCACTGCTCTTTGGGCATGCTGGTCAGGAGTAAAAGAGAGACAGTAGGTCATTGTCTGGCTTCAAAGATTGTAGGAATGATTTCTCTTTCCCTCTGATTTAGAAAGTCTATTGCAGTGTCACAATCCACAGCCTAAGTCACTCATGAAGCCCTTATACCTTGGGATGAGGAGATATGGTAGAGCGAATAGTTGCCAGTCAGCCTTCAAGGTCACAGAACATCTACATAAGAGGCTGATGAGTCATCTGACCATTTCTTGTCCTTAAATCCCTTCTGTGATTGAAGTATCTCTGCTTATTTATATATTATGGCCACTTCATTAATTTTTTCTGCTCCTGGTTCATTTTTTTCCCATTTCTCTCCAATAATGTATTTTAGCCATTACTTTCCCAGGTGTTCATTGACTGTCACGAACTCTTTCACCATTCCCTTGTTATCCTCACATACCTTTTCCTCACTCATCTTCTGCTACATCTCCTCAATCTGTTTCTCTGCTGTTCCTGCTCTCGGTATCTATGAAGCCAAGTGTTAGGTTTCACAGCTGTGTTTTTCTCTGCGCCTTCCTCACATCACTGCCATTGGATTCTGTTCTAAAAATACCCCATGTGACCCTTTCCCTGTGCTGTCCCAAGGCAGAGGGGGGATTCTCCACAGCTCACTTCTCCCCTTTTTCTTTTTGAAGATGTTGTCAATCATACAGAAAGTAATGTTAGGAGCCAGGGGAGATCTGGGGAACTGGGGTCATGAGAAGGATCATTTGTGCAGATTTCTGTTTCCAGTTCCAGAGCTGAAGAGGACAAAAGATGCAGATGAACACAGGGCCAAGCTGTACATGGGAAGATGTAGGCTGCTGACTTATGACAATAGAAAAGTAGGAGTTTTTTCCTCCATCCATTACTGCATGGGAGAGATGTTCAGAGCTGTCCTGCCTAGGAATTTTTAAATATATTTTACTGTGGCCATAATCTCTGCTGTGAGACCTAGCATCCACTTGAGGAAATTCTCTCATTTCCAGTTTGTATTGCTAGCATATCTGGTCTAATGGTTCTATTATTAATAGAAGTTTGCCTGCCAATATTTTGGTTTTGTCTCTATCAAAGCAAAAACCCCAGAACAACAGTAAGACTGAGATGGGAAGGGCACTCTGGCAGTATCTGGTCCAACTTCCTTCCTGGTCATGAATTTCCCTTGTTTCGAGTCATGGCTGTTGCCTCTTGCATTTTCTTTGTACCTCTTTGAGAAGAACCTGACTCTGTCTTGTCTACACCCTTCCTCTGAGTAGTGGCAGACCCCTTGGACTGGTCTCCAGGGTGAAAAAGCCAGCTCCTTCAGCCACTTCAGTCAACAATCCAAGCAAGACTTCCTGAGGTGACACCTACAGCTGCACACCAGTGCTATATTCCTGACCTAAATGCTTTTTCCCATGGAGAAAATTTGGTTTAACAGTAGCACGTGCAACAGAAATGGTACCAAAGACTTTTCCTGCCACTCATCATTGCCTTGTCTGGCTGTTGCCCATGCTGTCCTTGTACCAAACCATGGGAGCAGCTACAGCTCCACAGGAGCAGTTTGCCTGCAGACACTGTACCCTAGATAGCACCATCCTGGCAGGAGGTGCAAGTTGCCTTTTCTGCTACTTGCAGAAAAATATATTTTTTTCACACATTTTCAACATCATTCAGGTATTTGGTTCTGTTGGGAAGGTGTACAGAATTACACTTTTTAATATGCTATTTCCAAACAGTCTGAAGTGTCCAGGTATAAAGTGGAGCTAGTGGGGTAGTTAGTGGGGTGCAGTGGTCCCTCAGTACTGCAGTTGTCTATTCCTGAGAAAGCTGTCACAACTATAGCACAGTAGCAGTAAGAATATACTTCAGCAAGTTTGTCCAGCTATATGTCCCTTATTCATAATGCTATAAAATTTAAGCTTTTCCATTAATTGTCCAGACCTCCTGCCCAAACAAATAAATCCCAAGGGCTAGCAGCATGCTGATCAGTCTAAACCATGCAATTGATTTTGTGCTGTAAAATCTTACTTGGGTGTAAATGGCATATGGGGTATCCCACGTTTGTTTGAAACTTAATAGGGTAGCATACTATCAGCTTTTTTATATAGACAAAGAAAGTACATAATTGCCAAATTAGCATGCATCAGCTTTCAAAACAATGTAGCAGATTAAATTATTTCAGGCAAGTCTGGGGTTGGGGAGTGTGTGTGTAGAAAGACCATGTACTAGAATTCCTGACACTAAAAATGTTAGACCTGTTGCTGGTATAATTCTCAACTATGGCAGGAGAGGGGCAACTGGAATACAGAAATTACTGCCCAAGCTGTACAGCAGGTGGCATACAAAGTATGGTGGATGAGAAGTAATTCATCCATACAGAAATGTACAGCAAATCAAAATCCCCAAGGTAAACTCAACTACTTTTGTGAACTTCCATGAAATCACAGCAAAGAACACAGACTTACTGGAGAGAAACTGATGGGAAACACTACATTAAAATCAGTTATTTTTTCAATGTTTGCTTTAGCAAAGCTGCAGTAACTTGCTGTTGTCAATATTGATAGAGCAGAGCAGCTTCCACATATCTGCATGATACAATGGTAACTGTTAACTCATTAACACAGAGGGAGAACAAACACAGGCTAATAATGTTGGAGAGCACCTTATCAGAACCTGCTTATTTAAAGTGTTTACATTTACTAAGTGACATAGAACTTCGTGGGGAACCAGATTACTTTGTGGGTTCTGTGCATGGGAAGGCATATTATGTTTTTGTATTTGGTAATGGCACAATTCTTCACACTGAACATAGGAGTAGCAAAGAGATCCTCCACAAGTTGTGACTGCAACAGACACTTCAGTCTTTTGACATCAATAAGGATATAGGCAAGGTTAAAGAATTTGCTCACATTATTAAAACTCAGCCATGTACCTCTACAACAAATTTCTGCCTCCTGGTGAAGAAATTGATTCTTATATGTCCTTGAAGTAACAAAGTGGCTGTTGTGAGTCACAGTCACGCATTTCCATAACATACTTATAAAAGGCCATGGGTCAGGAGTGTTTGCCTATCAACTATCATCACTGAAAGTGGATTCTAAAAGTACATAAAAATACAAAGTACCCTCACTGTATCTATTGCACAGTGGTAATTCAAGTGTGAGTGGCACCTATACCTTTGCAAAGAAAGCCATTACCTGTAGGTCGAAAAACTCTGACAAATTACATGCAGTATGTTCTTTCCTGATTTGGTGATGTGAACAAACACAGTGTTTGAATATATTATCTTGTGCACCCCCAAATTTGTTTCGGATTAAAGTTAGTCCATTTGGTCCTAACTCTGTATAGTCCAGCATATACATTCTTTGATCCATTGTAAACTACTATAGTGACTATGCATGTCTGTATCCTAAGACTCAGAGTTACCCAAATCTCTACTGGGACAATGAACAGAGGGACCTTGTCAGGGTGGAGGAATGGGCAGAGAAGAATCTCATGCAGTTCAACAAACAGAAGTGCAGAGTCCTGCACCTGAGGAGGGATAATCCAATGCACCAGTCCATGGTGGGGGCTGAGTGACTGGGAAGCAGCTTGGCAGAAAGGGGCCTCTTGGTGGACACCAAGTTAAACACAAGCCAGCAGTGTGCCTGCCCTTGCTGCAAAGGAGGAAGCTAATGGTATCTTGGGCTGCATGAGGAGGAATGTTGCCACTAGTCTGTGGGAGGTGATCCTTTCCTTCTACTTAGCTGTGATGAGGCCATACCTAGAGCCCTGTGTCCAGTTCTGAACTCCCCAGTTCAAAAAACTTATGGAGCCACTGGAGAGAGTTCTGCAAAAGCCCACAAAGATGATTAAGGGCCTGGGGCATGTCACATCTGAAGAAAGGCTGAAAGAGCTAGGATTGTTCAATCAGGAGAAGAGAAGGCTCAGGAGAGGTCTTGTTGTCTGATGGAAGACTGAAGATGGTGGAGCTACACTCTTCTCAGTTGGTGCCCGGTAACAGGACAAGATGGAATGGTCACAAACTGAAGCAGGAATTTCTGTCTGAACATAAACAAAAAGGCTTTTAAAAGACTGAGCACTGGCACAGGTTACCTGGAAAGTTTGTAGAATTTTCATCCTTGAAGACATTAAAAAGCTGTCTGGATGTAGCCTTCTCTCTTGGCACTGTTTGAGCATGGTATTGAACAAGACAGCAGGTGTCCCATCCAAAGCTGAAATATTCTGTGATTCTGTAATTAACTAAAGTACTCAGTGGAACAGCAGTGCAAGTTAGCTACTGGTCTACAAGATTATTGTCTTCTAAATATGACACAAAATGTATTTTTCATTCTTCATCTGTAATGAACTCTCTTATCTACTCATTGTTAAATGACTCACACAAACCTGTAATTTACTTCTATTACAGAGAAGCAAATTAAAACTCTTTGCCTGCATCTAAATTCCAAGAAGTTGTGACTTCAGTAGAATAAGATGAATACTATTTGACCAACTTTTTTGTTGCTGTTCTTCAGAACTGACCCTACCTCCTGACGTATAGTAAAATAAACCTCCTCGGTTCACTTTCTTCGTATCACTCATTATTTTATTCAGTCCAGATCTCATTGTCCTTTCCATCCTGGGAGGTTCAAGTCTACTTAACCGTTCCTTGTACAACAGCTATTCCATAATTTTGACCATCCCCTGAAACTTCTTCCAGTTCTATTATATTCTTTTTGAGACGGGGGAAACTGGCAAAAATTACTCAGATGTACTTGCACTTTGCATTCAGTTCAGTCTACTGAACTGAATTTTCCTACTTCTTAACCCGTAATTCTAAATAAATGTTGAGGGAGTCATTATCATGACCATTCTGTGTAACTCCAAGACTTTATTCTTAAACAGTAGCAGTTGGACGATTCGTGTGTATGCAAAGCTGGAATATCTGTTCCTCCGTCACAGTAATCACTTCAGATTTATTGTGATTTCTGTAATTTTATTGCTCAGTCATCCTGTTAAATTCTTTTTACAATTCTTCAGCCATTTTTATTCCTCTGAATAACTTTAAAACACTCTGTTACCCCTTATCACAGCAGAGAGGTTATTGACATTAATCCTTCTTGTCATCAAGTTTATTATCAGTGACAGAGGACATGGCACTGAGGGTAGGCTGCTTTTAATTCCGATTCCATATAGAAAACAGGGCATGTTGGAAGCCTCATTTCCATTAGTTTGAAGTATGTAATGCTCCAGGCTCACAGGGCAAAAGAGTTGCAGGTTCACCTAAGCTTTCCAGGAATGGTAAAGGCAAATGCAGGATTAAACACATGGCAGCTGTGCAACAGAGTAGTGACAGAAGAAATAGCCAGCAGGGTGTAGGAACTTTATTCCGAAGTACATAGGATTCTTTCTCTTGAGAAGATCAAGCACAGGTTAAGGAAAGTTCTCTTGTATTTTAATGCTGCATGTGAGCATGTTTGTTGTAGTTGACATGATCTATTGACAGCCACATGAACAGCTTGGTACTCAAATGCTGCTTCTCTGACCTGTGGTGAACTCACTCAGAGCATGACTGAGCAGTTAACTGCATGAAGATATGAATAATTTTTCATCAGTTTACCTTTCACAATGCTCAGGGCAGAAATATCAGAGCTGGTGCAAGGAAGGGAATGTGACTGTTCTTTCTTTATGTCACTCACGGTTTTGGAATGGCTATGAAGGTTTAGGCCAGCACTGAAAAATCTTGAACTCCTGTGTCACCTCTCTTCTTTCACTGAGCTACATTTCAAAAGCAGTCTCAGCTACTCTTATGCCATGACCCCAGAAAAGTTCTCTTTTTTTTCTTATAACTGCCTCATACCAAAAGATAAAAGACCAGACTTGACGCTTTGTCTGGAAATGTGGAACGAGGGAGACTAAGAAGGTCAGACTCTGATATATTACTGGCTCTTGATTAGGACAGTGTACAGTGTGGCAGGCAGCCTTTTCTGCGCAGAGCTTCCGTAGAGTGTCTTGTTCCATCCTGATTTGTAGCCCTCACTGCAAAGGCCCAGAAAGAGTCAGAATATCTGCAAGAAGTAGTCCTTCCCCACGGTACCTCTCATTCCCTATTCAGTTATAGCCCTGAGCTGTCCTATGCCATCCTTATTCTCTACTTTTACTGTTCCATCACTGTGGGAAACTGCTCAAATGCGACATAGCAAATAGGGTCATATTAGTCTAATGTATTAACAAAATATGCTAAGATACTCTGGCACACACTTTCTAAATCATTCTGCAAAGATTTTTGACTTTTTCAGAACCTCCAGTGGTTTCCACTTTCAACACCACCCCTTTTTATGCATGTAGGCTTTTCCTTCCTTCCCACTTTGCCAGATCAGTGTGTCTGGGTTTGTAGTAAATCGATTTTGTCTAAAGAGCATGAACAATCAGCAGCTGTTGAACTTCTGCTACTGAATGTGGAGGACTGACACCACTGATTCTACAATAGTGTATCGGTTGACTCTTTATGCTTCTCAGGGTGAAGTCTTAAAATATGACCAGGTACATGCCATTTTCCAAAGCCTTTGGAGCTGTCTTTTCACAGCTCCTACAAAGCTAATGATAAAATGACTATCAGGCCAGCAAGAAGTGACAGGAGCCCTCACAGAGAGTGGATGGTTGTCTGGGAAGGACAACAGTTGGGTGCCAGAGGCTGTCCATGAGATGTTCTTGTGCAAGACACAGGTTCTACCTAGTGAGGAGTGGCTCACACTGACTTGTTCCACATGAATATAGGTGAAAGAAACATTATTATCTGCTTGGAGAGTGTATCAGGAATCCTTTAGGGAGTGCTGACCTCCTGCCTTCTTGGTGGTATCTGCCTCTTATTTCCCATGCAGTTCTGTCAGCAGGGCAGAACCAAAATTCACAGCTGGGGCCAGACACTCCTGTGGACTGAGGACTGCTGAAGAAGACGTCTTGATAAAAAAGACATTGCAGGCCTGGTATCAGAACACAGATATTAAAGACATCAAAACACTTCTAAGCAGATCTGAATGTGCAGCAGCTGATTCAGTGCAATGATCATGTTCCTCAGCATACAAGACTACAGGTCAAGAGAGGACAGGATTGCAATGATCCATGTGACAAAATTCAGTATGAAATTGTATAGACAGACATCTGTCCAAATAGTCCTGCCACAAAGTACACTTAGATTGGTGAAAATCTCCTGGAGGAAGACAATGGAGAGCGCTGCTGCCCAAAGCCAGGAGAATACTCTGCCCCCACAGAGACTTTACCTCCATCCCACAGGGTTTAATGATGGCATTTTGAGCAGTTTCATGCAGTTTCAGCCTGTTGGCTGCCAGTGGTGATGCCACTGGTACCAGCAAGTTCTGTAGCCAGAGCTGTGGTCCTCATGGTACAGGGAAGCACCACAGCAACACCTTCTGGATCCCCTTCCTTCCTTGAACATTGATGAAGATGAGATTGTAATCTGCATTGGCAAGGATCAGATGCATCTTCTTCTCAGAGCAGTGGAGTCTTCAGCAGGTGGCACAGCTTATCCCTCAGCACAATAGGTCTGAGGATCCTGCAGACTTGTGGGAGCCCATGGTCTTTGTAGTGCACAAAAACCTGTGGTCTGAGATGTTTCTGTTCTTCTCCTGCTAAGTAAAGGTCCCCAGCCCAGCCAGTGCACCTGTCATAAAGCAACAACTCTCTCCCTGATGCAAGAACAAACAGCAGAGGGAGTGGGATTTGAAAAATTTCACAAGGACAATCTTTGCTTTTTGTGTGTGTGTGTGTTTTTGTTTGTTTGTTTACTGACTCATCCCTATCAAAATATGCTATAGACATAATACTATTTGTGGAATAGAATCTGGCTCTGATACAGATGGGAAAAAATTGATACACACCCCCAGACCAAGAGCAGTGTTTGAACAAGATGCCATAATAATCTTAGGGACTATTGCTGATTCTGAACACCTAATAATGCACAAGCAGGACTGTGAGCAATGCTATTACACAAACAAACATGGCATCCAAAAGTCTGTAATTTCTTATAAATAGTCAGAGTTTAGCAACTCCTAGAACTAATTTCATTCTCAACTTAATTGAAAGTTAGAATAGTTTCCATCATTTATCTTCTACACCTTGTTTTGTGTTGGCCCATTATCTCTCCACCGTTCCTAATTTAGGTAATAGCTTCTAATGCTGATCTGTGGCCACTTCCTGAATTCCTGTTGCAGGTTTAATATTTTTAGAAGGCATGGACATTAAATGCCAGTTCTGGGACATTTGGCCAGTTCTGAGACAATGTCGTTTATGGAGAACTTCCTGTGCTTTCTTCTGTTGACTTATCTTGTCCTGGAGTTGAAATACCAGGCTACCTGTCTCTTTGACATCTGGGGATTGTTTCTGCCTCATGGCCCTGGGTACTTCTTGCACCTTTTTTCCCTTGTGACAGTCAAAACAGGCCCTTGCTGGTAAGTACACAGCAGCTTTAGTTAAATAAGTTCCACAGAGAAAAGAGTCTCTGCAGCCTTCATGCCAAAAAGTGACCCAGTACTTCAACCTGGATACACTTGATTGATGCAGTTCTTCCCTTCCCCCAACACTTTCCTACAAGTCAAAGCAAGGGACTGATAAAAGAGGGACAGAGTCCAGTGAATGTCATGCTGACTCTCACTATCATCCCTGTATCAGCAGCCAGTGATAACAGGAAAGGTTATTGCTGCAGGGGAATTGCTTTGCCCTCATTTTTGATGGATTTATTATTCAGGCTGCCAAGAGAAATACTATCTTCCCTCTGTTTACCTTAGTCTTTATCTCATATTACCACCAGGGATTGTTTTATGGGAAACAGGCTGTGCTGGAGGGTTACATGTTTTTGTATGGGTATCTGCACTTAGAGGGGGAAAGGAGAAGGAAAACAGGAAGCTTAGTCAAAACTGTACAAGATTTACTAGTATAGCGCATTGCAAATAAGGGATATAAACATCTTTAATGACAGTGGTAACACATCTGTGCTACGACTCTTATATTGACACCATTTATCTCGGTTATCTAAGACAGGACAGGACAAACTACTACAAACAACTAGTACTTGGCAACCATGGAATTCTTGTAACTAGTTCATAGCATTTGCTCTAATCATGTTGAAAGTCTGAAATGTAAACAAGACTCACATGTTACTGAGATGAGGTTTATGGCTGATTATATCTCTGCTGCAATCAGAAAACACAGTCCCTTTCCTCATTTCCAGGTGTGTTCCTGATCTCTTCTTTACTAAAATTCATGTGTCCATGCATCAGCTGGAATGGAGACCTAAGTTGCCTGAAAACTATTTTTTTCTTTTGCCTGCAGCTTCCTGATCACTCATTCCAGTACATAAAAAATTAGAACTGTCTTTTTCGACCACCCTACTCCTTAAGTCCCCTAAATTATGTAATGTAATCACTCTTTCAGAGAGATCTATAGATGATAGGACTTCAAAGAAATTGCTTTTCAAGCATTTGAAAGTTGAACATCCATCAGGAGAATGAATTACATTATTTCTTTTCTTGTGTATCTCTAATCCTAGCCCCACCCTCCTGGAAATACTCTGTCCATAATCATGGTCTCTTTTTCTTGACCAACCCCAACTCAAGCACACCACAAACATGTCCTTGAAACTTTCCCATTTCAACTCAATCCAAATGATTACACTTAATTAGTCAGTCCTCTTCTTAAACCTTTCAGCTATGACCACACATTTTCCTGGTTGGCCATGGCTTAGTAAGAGACAGCATTCTTCACTTGAAATCAGCTAAATCTGGCTCAAAACTGGGAGTCCTGGCACAGCCTGTGGCAGCCCAGCTCTATGCAGCTCATCACTACACTTTCTTTCCACTCTCATGATGTCAGTGATACTGCTGTGTAATGGCATGATTGACAAATCTAATGTGCAGTTATTAATTTTACCTGTGCAACAGGCAATCTACAGGGAGAAGGAGACGAAAGGCACAAGCTGTAGATTATCTGTGCTGGAATTATAACAAATTCACTATCTTAGAAGCATCCCTAATAAGTTTTGATCACTGGAGATAAATCTGTATTTCCTAGATGTTCTTTGATCCTTTCTGCTAAAAGTGTCTTCAAATCAATTATATCAGTGAATGTTTGTGATAGCAAAATATTAGAAATCCACTGAATCCACTTAAAACAGTTAAATTTTTGCTAGTACTCACTGACTTCAGCTGCTTTTGGATGCACAATCCAGTTATTAAAAGCTTTCTGCTTTTCAGCAGTCCACTATTACTTTTTTCTTTAACTTTTTGGTATTTGGATACACACTGTGCCTGTTTGATTTGTTGTTGGTTTATTCTAAGACTAGACAATCAATTCTCTACCCCACCAATAAGACACCTCTTCATCTGGGAAGTCTTTGAGCATGTGCAAAGAAGAAATTATTTAATAGAAGCTACAGGATGCTGTAGGGTAGAGAATTGCTGAGGGAATTGAGGGTTGCAATTTAAGAAGAGGGGCAGCTGTAGGGGAGGAGCCACCCAAGCTGTGGAGATATGGAAACAATCTCCTAGGCAATAGAGTGTAAGCACAAAATTTTAGCAGCTCAGAAGGTCATCAACTTAATTGCAACCAAGGTGACAGTGGGTGGGGGAGAGCTGTGTATAAACTATATATTTATTTCTGTGCTTCCTGACTTACATGCTTGAAGTTTTCTCTGTTTAAAAGAATTAAATTATCTTATTTTTATTCTAGTAAAGGCTGTTCTGAGTTTTGAAGCCTGACAGTCTTTACCAGAGAGCTGACCAGGACAGTCAGATCCACTTTAAAGCTCTGAATGAGTTGGGATCGATTTATAAAACCTAACTTTGCTGTCTTCTCTTTCATCTGATTTTCTGTGTCTTGTGCTTGTTGGTGGGTTTGTTTAAATTCTTTGTGCCTGTTATTTTTGCTCTCAGTTCCAAACCATGACCACACTGTGATGTAGGACAAGACAACCTCAAGTGAACAAGTAATTTACCTTAGGTGTTAGCATCAACATAGGTATGGTGCTTCATGCAGACTGTCACAGTCGGGTTGTTTCTGGAACTAGGACATAACCCAGCCCCTTTAAAGTTCTTTTGTTTTTTGCCAAGTCATGGCATATCATGTCATACCACAGTGTCATCATGCCCTGTCATGATCTGTTCAAGTTTCCTTCCAAATTCATCTACTCCAACATCTACTTCAACTGCTCCTTCGTATCCTTGTGTTCCTCTAAGTATTTATCTGCTTTCAATTGTGAAATGTTTTTCCCCATTCTGCCTCTTTCTACTTGAGTTATCAAAAGCTAATGATTCTCAAAATCTGCCCTGTTTCTGTCAATTCTGCTCTGTTCAGTCTAGTATTAGTCAGTACATGTCCACTTGAATATCATCATATTATCTTGTTATTTCTCCATGATGAAAGCCCTTAAACTTTCTAGTCTTTTTCTTTTTACTTTTCACTGTGAATTCAACCCTTCTTTCAAGTGTCCTCTGAGAGTTCTCTGTCATTTTTTCTCCATATTCAGCCTGGCTTAGTATGTGCCCCTGCACAGCTTAAATTTTTGTCCTTTGCTACTGTTCAAGCCTCAGTCCATGATCTATTTCTTTCTTTTACTGTAAAAGCTGTCTTTTCTTCCAGCCTCCCTCTCTCTTCCTAACCCTTTTCACAGCATTCTTTCTCTCCTAAAGCTATAATTGCCTCCTGTAGCTCTTTGAAGCCTCCATGGGTATTTTTCGTCTAATAAAATGTTCTAGTCAAGCACTTTGTTCTCATTTAGAAGCCATTGCCTTATTTGACATGTACTGAAGTCTTTTTCCTGCCTTTTTGCTCATTTTTTGCTCCATCTGAAGCTATTGCTTGAGTCAAAATACACTTGTTGTATCTTCTTCCTGTTCAGCATCTCATCCCTTGATGTCCTTCTGTGCTTTATCTCTTATTACTCCTGTTTATCTCTGTACTGTTCATTAGTCCTCCTTTTGTCACCTCTCTCTTCTTCCTTTTTTAAAACTCCCTTTTTCACCTTAACAGTTTCTTTTGTCTATAACCTATCTTTTATATTATCTCCTTCACAGCCTTGTGGACCTCTCGGACTGAGCTTTCTTAAGCACAGGATACTATTTTTCTTTATTCTTAAATTACTTTTTTTCTATTCTGCATGCAGTGTTCTGAGTATCAAAAGCTTTGGCTCAGAAGATTCAACTCCTGTCAGTCTGGGGTAGTAGAGGGCTCTGCAGTACATGTGTGCAGTACTGGTGGCAGCTGAAAAAACACACGTGATGTTTCATTCCAGAGGAGGCTGCAGTCTGATGGTGGGCCATAAGATTTCTATACAGAAAGGTCATGAATTGGTCTAGATCTTTTAGGATGAATCTGCTACAGAACAAACAAAAAAATTGTTGTAGCATAAGCAGAAGTCTAGATGTTAGAATGATATCTAATAATTGTGTGGGCAGAGCACAGGGAACATTAAGATTACCACTGCTGATTAATAGCACTGGGATTTCAGGTGATAAATCTCCTGGGACCAGATCATAAGAGAAGTACAAGTTTTCAATCATCCCTCGTCTCACCCTACCAGAGCTTTCATTATAAAGGCAGTAGGAAAGAAAGGCCAGGAATTATATTTCTGCATCCTGAAAGGCATTCAGGAGAAATAAATAAAGGCAGAGATCAGGAGACTTGAAGGAAAACTGGGAAGAGGAGGTAGAAAAATCTATGGCTGACTGGAGAAGAGACCCACCTTGAGTGAGAGCTCTTCCAACTTCTATTCCTTCCTTTTTCATCACTTAATACCCTAATTTGGACTATAGTTGTAGTTTCATCTGTTGGAAAGATGCCCTGTTTGAAGGAAATATCTCAGAAACACACTTTGGAGTCCTGCTACGGCCTGTAATATGCAAAGAAAAAAACCCCAGTGTATGAGTAGGTTGTATATCTGTCCTCTTGCATGCCATGGCTAGTCTATAAACTTTTGTGATCCATTTCAAGTGGCTTAGGTGCACCTGAGGAGTCAAGCCATGCATACAGGTCATCTGTGTTTGTGGCTAGTGCAAGATGGTTATTGAGTCTTCTTCTTTTAAATGTCTGTGATGGTCTCCTGAGTCTGCTGGCAATCTCTTAAGCAACAGCAGTGTTACACTGCTGAGTCCTGGTAGGAGGGCAGAGCAAGGCCTGGATAGTAGACAGCACGACAGATAAACAATAAAGAAAATATAGAAAGAAGAACTGTGGGAGGCAATTACAGGAAAAGTGATAGGGGAGATTTGACAGCAGTTGCTGGGCAGCAGCAATGCAGAAAGGCAGACTTTTTTCATGGTGCTCTGTATTGTGTACTTACAGGACTGTGGATCTGAAAACACAGACAAGACAATGCATAGATCTGAAACTATACATTTCTTTAGATCAGCTGTGCCAACTGGAAAAAGTGGACAAGCTGTTGGGACTACAAATTCTTCTTTGAGTCTAAAATAGAAGCAGCAGATCTCAGAGCATATACAAGTTGGGAGTAGCTGCTTTGAATTTAACTACACTAGTGTCAGTGAGGTGGAGTTGTGATAGAAGATTATTGGTACCTTGTAGAATAGTGAGGACTGTTAATAGTTCCCAGATAGCTGACAAAGCGCTTTCCTCCTAGGGAAAAGAAGAAGAGGGATGATTTATAAGTAGAGGGGCATGATAAGATTGGTGTTCAGGACATAATGAAACATAAATCCAGTATCTCTACAGATGACATATACGTTGTCACACACAGGAATTGTGAATTTCAGTTCTCAGTCTTTGTCTTGGTAGATGATATCTGGGAACAGAGACAAGAGGTAGAGATATTTTTTGATGATAAGTGCCATCCCACTGGGAATTAGATAAATACTAGTCCTTAGGTGCAGACGTCCTTGGAGCTAGGTCTTTAGACTGCACATGGGTACCACCACAGTACAAGGATTGTTCAGTTATGACTACCATTCCGTGCTCTGGATGAGGTGTATTACTTTGTGGAAAGTAAGAGTGAGGGCTCAGGGGTTTTGTAGGTTGTCTTCTTCATGAGGATAGTAGAGGTTTCTTGTTCAAGTGGCATCTAGAGGCACTTGGTGGGTGTTGGCCTTAAGGTCCTTCATGTGTTTATTGATAAGGTGAGTGAGGCTAGGGCCAGTTTGGAGGCTGAGAGGGCTAGTTCTTGGAAAAATCTACTATTATCTAATTGTTTCCCATGGAAATTCCACAACAATATCATGCAAGACAGACAGTAGAGTTTGATTAGCTGGCAGCATGGGGTTCATTTTTATACTGTAGCAATTTCTGATGTGCCATTCTTGTGGCTCTTGAAAAACATGAGCTAGAAGGATGCACTTTTGGGTAAAGTTTCTTAGTAGTTTTCTGCAGTGGCTTTGAAGAGCGTTCTCCTCCAGTGCATATAATAGTAACCACAGAGCTGGTGGTGTATTACAGCTTTCATGTTTGCTGGGCCTTACTGTGGTCAGTGTTTTGGCTTCCTATGTATGATACATTTACTTTCTAGAGAGTTTTTTATATTTTATGCACTACATAGTATATACTATGGCATAAAGGCTTTGGTCTTCCAAAAGCATATCAATATGTTGGGAGCAATTAATGCTTTTATGATGGTAATCTGGGAGGGTATCCTGATGTTTTTCTCTGATTTCCTAGACACAGTCTGTTAGAAACTCTTCTTTAAAGTGATTCATTACAAGCTTTGTTCTACTAATGGGCCACAGTCTTTCTCCAGGAAATATTGCTTGTTGACAGTGAAGTGAGTGCTGGTGAGAATGAATCAGATGAGCCCCTAAATTCTGAGACAGCACTGGTATTGCTTTTGTAAATAGTCAGTGCTTGCTTGCCTGCCACCAGTTGTGGGTTGTACAGATTAACAATATCCGTACGGATATTACTGCTAATGGATATCCATTTGGATATCTTAGCTGAAACATTGAAGGAGGTGGAGAGGTGGTTTATGGAGGAAATTAAGTGTGTCTTCTTCTTGGAAACTTTCTTTCTAATTCACTGTCAAGGACCATGCAGACTAAGAAAAAGCAAAAAAAGAAATGTTTTACAGGGATCTGCAAAATGAAATAATGAGACTCCTATTCTGGACCCAAAAGAAGGGTGTTTTGCGTCTCTCTCAACCCATCCTGCCTACAAACCTCTTATCCTGCAGTATGAGAAGCTTGGCATATGGGATTTTTTTTTTTTTTTGTACACAGTTTTTAGATCTTGAATTTACTGCTCTTCCTTAATTAATAGACATCAGGATGGTTACAGGCAGCACACTGGCATACTGGGAGGTGCCTCTAGGCCATGCTGCTGTAACATGCTTCTCATTCCTGCCACTGTCTGGTAGCTCACTGGTGTTGGCTGAGCTTGTTTTTTTCTCTGGCTGAGAAACAACTGGCAGAATGGAGAGGAGAAGCTGTTGAATGCCCCAGTGTGTGAAAAGCGAGCATCAAGAAGAATAAATTTCTGCATATGCCTCTAATTGAATACCCAGAGCAGTTTGGTGCCATTCTTCAAAGTGTGAAGTGTTTCCCCTAAGGGCACATGTGAAGGCTGAGAGTAGATTGTATGCTCAGCAGTTTACAGGGATCCCTTAGGGCTTGCTGCTTCTCTTGTGGGCCTTGGACTTAGGAAAAATTGTCTTGGGACACTAAATGGACACCCATCTCGTTCCATCTCACCATAGTTGCTGGCATCTTTATGACTGTCACTCAGTCTTTTAGACACCTGGTATCTGGGGAAGGAATGAGGAAGCCCACTCACTTTTGTACTCATTGCTAACATGGCTTGCTCAGGATGGGGAGCTGTGAAAAGAGATATCCTGGATAATAATTTCTGCTTCCTCTTGTCTGCTTTCTGTCTCTGTACTTACAGCTTGGTCTGTCAGACCGCCTCCTTCCCCCTCCCCCTTCCCTCTCCTTCAGGAGTTCCCCTCTTGCTCACACCTGATATTCAGTCCCAGCAGAGTTATTGCCTTTTGCTGAGATCAGACACAGCACTGAGGAATCATGTGGCAGACGAAAGTTGCTATAAATATAGTTGAACCCTGCCATCACTGCCTTTAGGCAGGAAGGGAAGAAAGTGAGGAGGAGAAGGGAAGGCAGAGGGAAAGAAAGTGCAAGAACAGGACAAGTCAGCGTGGTCTGAGGAGAGAAAAAAGGAAGGAAGGAGCAGCAGAAAATGCGGAGGCCTTGCTCTCTGCCAGAACAGGAGGTGGTTCTAGGTAAGGCCCAGAGCAGCAGCTTCATTAAAGGTGAGCGTGAGGAAAAGTAGAGTCATGGAGAGCTCAGAGACCGTGACGCAGGAAGGCAGATCGAAGGCAGCCTTGTGGGGGGGCACACCGCAGTATGACTACGTCTGCTTTGAGAAATGCACCCGTTACGGGATACCCCTGGAGGCAGGACACGAGGCCGGGGGGACAGGGGACGACCCGCGACACCTGGAGAACTCCCTCAGCTACCCACAGGTAGGGCTGGGCGACTGGCACCTTTGTGGCAGCACAGGGATCATATTGGCTCCTGGGGCTCCCAGAACAGTGCTGATAGAGCACACATCCCTGTCCATTCCCAGTCCTACAGATTGTCCCCTTTGTTTGCTGACTCCCAAGTCAGGCGTTGACATTCATGGCTGTACTCAAACCCAGGAGTCCTTACCAGCATTTCAAGTCACAGGTCATTTTTACCTGCCATGGATTAAACAAGGTTTGGACTAGACAAGCTGGGATGGGGGAAAAATCAACATTAGAGCATTAATGTATTTGTAACAGCAAAGAGAAGCTGCAGCTGCCTCCATCTGCATGGTGATATTAAGTAGAGCAGAAGAGTGAATAAAACCAAAGAGAACAGTGATGTAGATGGATGAGTATCTGCACAGCTGTATAGATGAAGGAAAGCTCTCTTGTGACTTTTCTCGGATCAAAAAACACTTCGTGATCAGAGACTCATACATGTATATTGATAGTTTTGGTAACTCTTAGAGGAGCTGTAAGTGAGGGATTTTCTAACCCTTAAACTTGACGTGACTCTTGCTCTGATTCATACAAGCAGTGGGTCAGAAAAATATGTGGCACACAGATGTACTCTGGTTATGACTTCTTGTTCCGTTACTTTCTGTATCTCTTTTTCCTCTGCTTTTGGGACAACCTCATGTAAGGGGGAGGTTTGACAGCAGAGTCCTGATGTGTAATTTCCTGCCACTCTGCTCAGATGACCTAAGAGGGCTTTGGTGCAATCCAGTCAAAGGATGAGGGAGAGAGTGTGTGAATGTGAAATGCATAGAGTGGATATTTCTCTTTACATGAATACAAATCCCCTTACATGGATGATGAATGATTGGTGGATGAGGGAGGGATGCATTAACCTTCTCCTGAAGACTTATGTGATTTAGTGATAGCAAAAAGCCACATTTGCCACCAAGAAAATCTCTTTCAGTAGGTGAGTATCCCAAGGAGGATGGCTATGTGTCACATCACAGAAGATTGGAGATTCAGTTATATGCCACATTCAGGAATTTCTCTTCTGAAACTAAACATCTGAGGATTTGCACACATCTCCTACACTAAAGTCTTCCAAAACCACTCCCCTTGGCTGGTTTGGAAGCAGCAATGCAAATGAGAACACCTCTGGACGAAGATCTGACTGGAGCAGTTTAAGCTTTATTTACAGTAACACAGGGCAGTGTTTTGGCTGCAGCAGGCACACCACGAGGGTAAACATGGGCTGGGGTTGGACAGGATGGAGAGTTGTGTGTGTATACCTGGAGCTGAGCTCCACTGGGGGTCACATCTGCCCCATGTAGGGCACGTAGGGCAGCACCTGGGGCTGGAGAGCTGAGATGGGTGAAGGAAATGCACCATGGTGTGTGTGCCATGAACCAACAATGAGCTGGGGCAGAGGGGGGAGCTGTGGGATGTAAACTGCTGCTCCAGTTGAGCACATACCTGAAACACTGCAGTTCACATGCATCCACCAGGTATGCCCATCCCACACATCTAAAACCATACTCACCAGCAGACGCAGATGACACAGTGAGGGGATACAACCCACCGCTGTGCTCCTGCTGCCTGGCATGGAGTGTATCTGTGCTCAGCTCCAGAGGCATGATGGTCAGTGCACATAGATAGACAACCTCAAGCACAAACAAGAAAGCCATCAAATGCATTCCCATGCATATCTTCAGGCAGAAATGTCTCCAGGCAAGCATGCATTTTTGAAAACAATTTGCAACGTAAAACCCAGACAGTTTTATTTATAGTTTTACTGCAAAATGTCCTAGAAATACTTTACATAAACAACCATGTACACATATGCATGCATGTGTATACAGACATATTTTGGCAAAGCCAGGCTTGCTGTGCATGTGTATATTTTGCTAGCTGTTCATCCACATGCAGATAAATGATAAATATGCATGAATACTTTGTACAAACATGCACACTAATTATCATGTTATTAGCATGAAAAACAACCTGCTGCACATGTTTTCATCCATTTCCATGCAGATTAATCATTAAGATTTCTTTCCCCACTGACATGTGAAAAAACATTTGTCAGAGAGAGGTTTTGATTCTCTTGTGCACTTCTCTTTACCTATCAGTTGCCTTCTGTTTTACATGTGATTTGATTGGGTTTACCGGGGTTCTGGGACAGTGAAAGCTTGGTCTTTAGCCTGGGACCTTCAGAAAAGTGATGGTTAAAAAAAAAATATATATATATAGTGCTCAATAGATAATAAAATAATAACAATAGTAGGATAATAATAATACACACGTAATGTTGGACAATTAAGATAACAGATAGTAGATGTATGTTAGATGATGTAATATGCCTTGATAAAAATACACATTATCACACAGTGTAGGATTCTGTATTGCTTTCTGTCTGCATGAGAAAGCAGCTACAGCTGGGGAAGTATTTAGGAGCTGTGCTATTTGTGACTGTAGAAAGGGTGTTCCTGGCAAAGAGCTCACTCAGCAATACACAGATGGGTGTAGTGGGAGCGATGTGCAATAAGAAATTAGGCAATGCAGTAATACAGAATAACAGGCTCATGGAGAAGTAGGTGGGAGTGCCTCCAAAGCTCTCCAGCCCTTTTCTGCAGGACTGACTCCAAAGATAGATCAGGTTGTCCAGGCACATTCTGAACGTCTCCAAGACTGAAGATTCCCCATCCCTCTGAGTACCTGTTCCTGTGTTAAAACACCTTCAAGAGAGGGTAGATGGGGACATGTTTTTCTTTTGCGTGGACTTTCCTTTCTTGCAAATTTTGCTTTTTCCCTTTTGTCCTTGGTTGTGCCCCTCCAAGAAGTCTTGTTCTGATGTTTCTCTTCAACCCCTTTCCCCTTCAGGTGATGGAATTGCTGTTAGACTTCCCCTTTGTCACGTTTTCTACAGGAACAGCTATTATTTTGTGGCTGTCTCCCACTGCTTACACGTGCCTCATTGGCACAATCTTTAAGAAGTTGAGCTGAGACTTTTTACTGACATCTAAATTTACTTAGGCAGTGAATTCTGGGAGGTTTCGCCTTTGAGCCCAAATATGGCTTCTCTTTTGTGATCCTTCAGAAAAAAATCGCCTAACGAAGATAATTTCAGGGATAGCAGGGTGGCTACAAGGCTGGCATGAAAGGGATTAGAAGCAGAGCCCAAGGCTGCCTCAGTGACCAGGAGCAGCAGCTTATAAACAGGATGCACTAATAGTGCTAGGGGAAGGGATTTCAGGACTGGAGTATTCTCTGTAGAATGTATTGTTCAGTCTGCATGGCATAGGAAATGGCTTAGGTTTTGGACTGTGAGAGGACAGTTTTATATAGTTGTTGAATTCTCAGAAAACAGCTCCCAGAAGTGTCTCAAGATTGTGGTGTATTTTTTTAACCTGAGATTCTGTGCAGCTTTTCCTCTGTTACTCAAGCAATGAAACTTCCTCAATTTTTGGAAAGACAGACCCTGCTGATTTACAGTTAAGCACTAATAAATGCTTCCTCCCTGAAAATGGACTTTACCCTGGTTATGCTTTCTCCCTGGATGTTGTTTTTTTGGTTGTTTTGTTCTGTTTTGTTTTGTTTTGCTTTTTGATGTATGTTCCTCCCCTCTATCCTTAGTGATATTTATACCTTCAGCTGTTTCTGCACCATTAGCATGGTCTCACTCAGCATTTAGCCAAGCTAGGCGTGATAGTACCTTTTCTGGTTCAACCCCTAGGTGGTAATTGAGATCTTATAAAATTGTCCTCAATTTTTCTAGTGCTCAGAAACCCGGTGTTCCTTGTGTTAGTGAGGAAGCAACAGAACAAGGAACAGAGTCCTACTGTGTTATATTTTTAGTTTTACATGCCTTCTAGTGTAGAGGATAGTTCTTGCCTAATCTAATTTTGCTTTAAGGTGATCCTCCGCTTTCTGGTTTCTTTCTCTGTCCCACAACCTCCTACCATTTCGGATACTGCCAGAGTCCTGGAGAAGCAAAGCACATGCATGAAGCATTCTGTAAATGAGTTGAGACTATCTTGTTTGCCAGGACAGAAACTTCTCTTTTATGTCTGTGGACTAACTCCTTTTTTTCCCCATCCTGAGTGCACCATTTTCCAGCCAGTCAGAAGCAGTGAACTAGGATACCATATGAGGACTTTCAACATTCTTACTATTATGCTGTCATGCTGTTCTATCCGGCAGATGGAAGATTCTAATTTGAATCTCATACTTGACATTGGTTTAAATTCATAGTTGGGTTTAAATTGTATTTGATATAAACCCACCACTCATGACCCTTTAACAGCAATGAAATGCTAGCTGAGGTGATGTGCAGATGCATTTGTCTAAAAGCTGCTAATACTTAGCATTTATAGTTGAAATAGAGTGAGAGAAAAAACCCGAGCAGTTTGCCATGTAGCACTGCATTCTGCATGTGACAGCTTGTAGATGAAATTCTTCAGGCTGTTTCACTGTCCTGTCTGTATTATGGGAGTCAGTGCATAGCCATTCCTCACTGCAAAGAGTCTGCATTGCTTAATTTATCTAGAATGTGCTGGTAACCTTGTGGTTAATAATTGCATTAAATCTGTGTAGTTTCCAATACCATGGTGAATGGAAGAACACCTTCAGCCGTTCACATAGGATCAATCTGTTTAAGAGACACCAGGTGAGCCACCTTTAGAGCAGGATGATTTAAAAAAACATAGATGTGTGTTCTGTGTAAAAAAAATAAAATAAAATCCATTAGGCTTTCCAAAGGGATCTGTGGTATTTGGTTCAAGTGTCTCTTGAGGAATATGTGCAAATAAATAAAATACTTAGGACCTTCAGTCATGTTTGTTATGTTGAGACATTAATTGGTAGAGCACTGAAGCAGGTGCTCAGAGAAGCTGAATAATCCAGGAGTTACCTGGATAAGGTCTTGAGCAACCTAATCTGGCTTATCTGGCTTTGGAGTTTGCATGCTGTGGGCAGAGGTTTGGACTAGAAACCTCCAGAGGTGCCTCCCAGTGCAAATCTTCCTGTGAGTCTCTGAACCTGTTTTATCTCAGGGGAACAGGAACATCTCTTATGTTACCTTGAAAGGGGGAGGCAGGAACTGTCAAAGGGAAATGTCTCCTAAGTGTGTGGTAGTGCATTATCTCTCTCATATGTCTTGTCATTCTCCAGCTAAAGTGTCTGACTTTGCTGATCAAAACATTGCTCACTCTCCTCCTGCCACTCAGAAAATCTCAGAGAAGCCACTGTGCTGGGGAGAAAGCAAAGAGTCTCACAGGTGGGAAGTGCATCAGGTGGTAACCTGACCTGAAGTAAAACCAAACCTGGTTCATTGAAGGACATGTGAGGAGGAGGAGGAGGAGGAGAGGATTATTCTCAGCTTCTCAAATGCACACCTTCCCCACCTATACTCTGGAAGAGTGAAGGAGGATAGCTGCTCTTCAGGGAATCTCACAGACACAGGGGCACAGTCAGGGTTCTTCAAACTCCCTTAAGATCTTGTTGTTGACAAGATGGCACAACTGCCGATTTTACTGCATATGCATGTATGATATATCCTTGGTAAGCATGCGTAGCTAGTTGTGAATTGCATAAAACCAACGGCATTTCAAGATTAGTACTGAAGACAAAGAGTGGACTAAGTAGTCAGGAAATTCAGAGGAATTTGTGATGCACAAGGACTCAAAATGCAGATTTGGGTAAATAATGGGAGAAGTGAAGTACCCTGTGATATTTCTGAGCTGATGCTGCTTCTTTTCCTCTGCAGGCACCATTAGTGGCTGTGTGCCCTGTTAAGCATTCCTTGGCAGCAGGAGGAACAGATGCAGGACATTCCTGCAGCCTGGTTGGTAGTGTAATACCTCTCAAAACCTTCAGAGATGTTTTACAGTGCTGCTGAAATCTGTGAGACAGCCCTGAGGATGGCAGCCTCATGTGAACTGTTTTGACCTTCCTTTGTACCTTCAGAAAGGCTGCTCAATCTCTTTAGACCACAACTAGTTCAGGATATTAGAAAACAATGAGTATTCTGTGATCACATCTTGTGCCCCCAAAAAGGAGATGTAAAGGTTTTGAAGATATTGGAAAGTGGGAACTAGAAGGAAAAGAAAAAGAAAAAATGAACTGCATCTGCTGGAGTTTTTATCTCAGTCTCCCTACTTGGGTACATTTGGGTCTGCACCTTGGTCTGTTGGTAGATTGATCTGTCTTTTCATCCTTAATGCTATTTGTGAAGGAGCATTTGCCTTACCTTTCCTTTTGACCTCTCTTGCTTTCTGCTCCTCTAGCTTTATGGCAAATACACAGACCAGATAACTGACATTTCAGAGAAGGAAGCAACAAAACTATTGAAGAAACAGGCCCAAAAGAACAATGGAAGACCCCTGAAACGTGACAGCCAAGTACAGATCAAAGAAGAGCACTATTCCAAATGTCAAGGTAGGAAGAATTCATCTTTCATTATTCTATGACCAGATATTGGGTAGGCCAGCCAGAGAGATGGAAGATTGGGGAAAATCAGAGGGGGAAGGAAAACGAAACTCATTGGAAGAAAAAACTTCTTCATATGAGCTTTCATCCTAGGAAGAACTAAGATCTGTTTGGAATAAAAAACAATCCCAAATTAATAATTTTTTCCACAACAGGTCTCTGTAACAAGATGAAAAGGATGTCCTTGTGTCAGACTTTTGCTGCTAGTGTGCAAGATGCTAAATTCCACCCTGTGTATCTTCACACACACACACACACACACACACACACACACACACAC